>CM055908.1:59916358-60611358 GCA_029582155.1 Panopea generosa | reverse complement strand
GTGGTAACCGACGCTAAATGTCGCACTGGCGCTAAATGTCGAGGTAACAACACAAAACTTGACTGGCAATGGTGAATGTTGATATCATGGAGTTTTAATATTTTTGTCTGTTACTATGGTTACAAATACTAGAAGCCAACATTTCCCAAATTATATATATATATATATATATCTGTTTTAGGAGCAGAACTCCAAAACCGTTCAAGATGATCTTGCAAAATTGTACAAATGTCAGTTTAGTGTTTTCATTTCCAGTATTTATTCTTTTACTCTGGAAACAATTAGCCCATATATCGAACTCTTCTTTTTCTGATGCAAATTTCAAAACCTTGTGATCTGTTTGTGCTTTTTAGTGTATGAGAATTTTCATTCTCATGGTTTAGAACTTGGAAAATCTATATAAAATGTCGCATTGCGGGGGATATTGACAACCACTTCTTCTTGGTTGTTTTGAAAAAGATTCTCTTGCAAATTCCCATTGCTATTGGGCGTAAATTAAGCTCAAAATCATCGTTTCAATATCCAATACACAATGTGTCAATCATATACGGCACCCGTAAAAGTAATGAGCAAAAAAACTCACCATAAATATGTGTTTCGGCTTGTCTTTCTTATTCTTACCTTCAGTATTATTCAATTGCAGTCATGTTACGTAAAGTACACTATTCATGTTTAACATAGTGAGATGGACCATAACTGTGACACTGCCTGTAACACTAAGTTGTATTTAACGTTTATAGTAGTCACGCGATGTGATTTCGATACGGCATCAATGGATCATTTTTGCTTTCCATCTCCTTAACTCTGACTATATTTTGATACTAGTAAACGTGAACAGTTTGAAATAAGAAAATGAAAGTCTTAGAAGAAAAAGTTACTGGATAGAGGGAAGGGCAAAAAGCTAGACACTTTACACAAACATATACATTAAGAGATAAAACAAGGAGAAACGTGTTAGAAACACGAAAAGTGCTTTTGTCATGCATAGGTAGCATCATGAAAGGCAGCAGGATGTAAGAGAAAGGTGCTTAATCCTCCAAAACCGGTGATTTAAGCTAAGGTCAGACAAGCACATCAAATTGAGATGGGCTGACCTCACGTAAATGAGGATTTCAAATAAAGGCGGTTCGCTATACAAGCAATTTGGCTTATTAACACCAAGGTTACAAAGGACTGATATTTGATATACACCAGCAAAAAGTTCTAGTTGGTCACTTTTTCAGACAGGTCGTTTTTCTATCCCGTTCTGAACTTTATGTTGTTATTATCCGGTTTTGCTGTTGTTGTTTTTGTTGTTGTTGTAGTTGTTGCTGTCGGGGAACAAATTATAACTGCAATCATATATGTCCCGAAAAGAGTGTATATCTGAACAGCGAACCCAGTCTTATATATACACCTACTTCAGGATATAATTACAGGAAACTGTTTAATTATTTGTCAATGCAATTATTTGATCTTCGTTTGATTGTCCTTAAGGCACAAATTAACCAATAAAACTTTTATGTATGATAAAATATAAAGATTACTATTTTCATTTCAACAACTATGGCTAACATGTTATTTAATATTTCAATAATAATTGTTGAAATAATAACTTAAACATAAAAATAAAATTTGTACAATTTCACAAAATAAAATCTTTGTGAAAACTTACATTCGCATATACGTATATTAACCGTCATTTCCGGTCTACGAGAATGACACTTCCTTTCCCTTTAAAGGTGTTAAAATATTATTATATATATATTATATATATATATATACAGTAACTAGGTTAACTGATCGTCTGTTAGCCCTCGATGGCATAAAATGACGCCGAATATTCAAATGTTAAACTTCCAAATCGGCTTCTACTAGTGCAAATCTATATAATTTTAGTGTACCCAAATACTATTTAGAAAGAGACCGTAACCTTTTTTTACAGTGCAATCAATGATTGGAATATACTGTCTGCTGACATTAAGAATATTATAATAAAATAAGTCACTTTTAATTTCTGTTAAGACCCATTTATTAGACAGAGCTATAAACGCATAGTTTATTTATTGCACTTTTTGGTTAGACATGTTCAATGTTTTAATTGTTATATTTCCATACAGAATTCGTGATAATAATAAAACTTTTTGTAAACGGTAAATATATTATGGAAGTATTCCACGTGGTAACTTCCGAGTTCCAAGTCTTCAACTTTATATTGTGTTTATTTAATTAAATTGTAATTTTGTATTTGTATAGTCTTAGTAAGTACATTACCAATGCCCTTATTAGAAATAAACTCTCGGGCTTATGGGCAATCCAAGGTTATTAAACACTATTATGTATGTCCAATGTTGCATTAATTGAATACTTGTTTGAGATTTGCCATTCATTTCATTTAAGGTACCATAGTTTTTTTATAAAATATTTTATTGGGATATATTAACTTTTTTACATTGGATTTTGCCAAAACAGTAGTATTTAAATTGCATTCTGTGATACTTTATATTAAATAAGTTGCAATACTTAATTAATTTGATATAATGTGGTTGATAGTTATAAAATTATCTTTTAGTAATTCATCTATTTTTTATTTGAAAATGCGTATGTATATTCATTGTAACCTGTTTATGCGTGCTTTAACCTGAACAAACATCAATCAATCAAAAAAAGTTAAAACAAGCACTGAGAGAGTATCACGACACATAAATCGGAAGTTCCAAAACAGTTTTATCTATTTATCAATACTGAACTATTACATAATTTAACAACGTCAAAAATGACAATTCAAATATCTGATATTTAATGGAAACCACTGACTTACCACAAGTGTTGCGAATAGAGTTTAATAATCAAGTGCATTTATTTATTTATTTATTTATTTATTCATAACCGTACCATTGCTCATATAATGCAATTACACATAAACAACAACCAATATACATTATACATCATTCTAAAAAGCATTATATGAGACGAGTTAAATAAATCACAATAGGAATATTTATAAAAAAGAAACGTTATACGCCTAGCAATTAATTATTAATTTTAACACACATTGTAAAAAAGCTGTGTCAAAAGTTTATTGCGCTAATCTGTAATTGTATATTAAATTTAATTTTTTTACACACAAGTAGTTACCGTTACTAACCGTCATCTTTACTAACCATCACTAGCCGTCACTTTTACTAACTGTAACCTTTACTTACCGTCATCTTTACTAATCGTCATCTTTACCGTCATCTTTACTAACCGTCACCTTTACTTACCGTCATCTTTACTAATCGTCACCTTTACTAACTGTCACTAACCGTCACCTTTACTAACCGCACTCTTACTAACCGTCACCTTTATTAACCGTCACTAGCCGTCACCTTTACTAACCGTCACTAGCCGTCATCATTACTTACTGTCACCTTTACTAACCGTCATCTTTACATACCGTCACTAACCGTCATCTTTACTAACCGTCACCTTTACTTATCGTCATCTTTACTAATCGTCACCCTTACTAACCGTCACTTACCGTCACCTTTACTAACCGCACTCTTACTAACCATAACCTTTACTAACCGTCACCTTTGTTAAACGTCAATAGCCGTCACCTCTACTAACCGTCACTAGCCGTCATCATTACTAACTGTCACCTTTACTAACCGTCATCTTTACTTACCGTCACTAACCGTCATCTTTACTAACCGTCACCTTTACTTACCGTCATCTTTACTTACTGTCACCTTTACTAACTGTCACTAACCGTCATCTTTACTAACTGTCACCTTTACTAACCGTCATCTTTACTCACCATCACTAGCCATCACGTTAACTTACTGTCACCTTTATTAACGTCATCTTTACTAACCGTCACTCACTGTCACTTTGATACTAACCGCACCTTTACTAATCGTCACCTTTACTAACCGTCACCTTTTCTAACTGCACTTTTCCTAACCGTCACCTTTACTAACCGTCACCTTTACTAACTGTCACCTTTACATACCGTTAGATTTTCTAACCGCACTTTTACTAACCGTCACCTTTACTAACCGTCAATAAATGTCACTAACCGACATCTTTACTAACCACACCTTTACTAACTGTCATCTTTACTAACCGTCACCTTTTCTAACCGTCATACTAACTGTCACCTTTACTAACTCTCATACTAACTGTCACCTTTACTAACCGTCACCAATAATTACCGTCACTAACTGTCACCTTTACAAACCGCACCTTTACTAACCGCCATCTTTACTAACCGTCACCTTTACTTACCATCACCTTTACTAGCCGTCATACTAACCGTCACCTTTACTAGCCATCACCTTTACTAACCGTCATACTAACCGTCACCTTTACACCTTTACTAACTGTCACCTTTATTAACCATGATCTTTATTAACCGTCTCCTTTACTAACCGCACTTTTACCCACCGTCATAGTAACCGTCACCTTACTAACCGTCACTAACCGTCATCTTTACTAACCACAACTTTACTAATCGTCACCTTTACTAACCGTCACCTTCATTAACAATCATCTTTACTAACTGTCACCTTTTCTAACCGCACTTTTACTAACCGTCACCTTTACTAACCGTCATACTAACCGTCACCTTTACTTACCGTCATACTAACCGTCACTTTTATTAACCATCACCTTTACTTACCGTCACCTTTATTAACCATCATCTTTACTTACCGTCATACTTACCGTCACCTTTACTAACCGTCACCTTTACTAACCATCACCTTTACTTACCGTCACCTTTATTAACCATCATCTTTACTAACCGTCATACTTACCGTCACCTTTACTAACCGTCACCTTTACTTACCGTCACCTTTATTAACCATCATCTTTACTAACCGTCATACTAACCGTCACCTTTACTAACCGTCACCTTTACTAACCATCACCTTTACTTACCGTCACCTTTATTAACCATCATCTTTACTTACCGTCATACTTACCGTCACCTTTACTAACCGTCACCTTTACTTACTGTCACCTTTACTTACCGTCACCTTTATTAACCATCATCTTTACTAACCGTCATACTTACCGTCACCTTTACTAACCATCACCTTTACTTACCGTCACCTTTATTAACCATCATCTTTACTTACCGTCATACTTACCGTCACCTTTACTAACCGTCACCTTTACTAACCATCACCTTTACTTACCGTCACCTTTATTAACCATCATCTTTACTAACCGTCATACTTACCGTCACCTTTACTAACCGTCACCTTTACTTACCGTCACCTTTATTAACCATCATCTTTACTTACCGTCATACTTACCGTCACCTTTACTAACCGTCACCTTTACTAACCATCACCTTTACTTACCGTCACCTTTATTAACCATCATCTTTACTAACCGTCATACTTACCGTCACCTTTACTAACCGTCACCTTTACTTACCGTCACTTTTATTAACCATCATCTTTACTAACCGTCATACTAACCGTCAACTTTACTAACCGTCACTTTTACTAACCGTCACCTTTACTGACCGTCACCTTTACTAACCATCACCATTACTAACCGCACCTTTTCTAACTATCACCTTTACTAACCGTCACCTTTACTAACCGTCACCTTCACTAACTTTCACCTTTACTAACCGTCATCTTTACTAACCGTCACTTTTACTAACCGTCACCTTTACTGACCGTCACCTTTACTAACCATCACCATTACTAACCGTCACCTTTACTAACCATCATCTTTACTAACCGCACCTTTACTTACCGTCACCTTTACTAACCGTCACCTTTACTAACTGTCATTAACCATCACCTTTACTAACCGTCACCTTTACTAACCGTCACCTTTACTAACCGTCATCTTTACTAACCGCACCTTTACTTACCGTCACCTTTACTAACCGTCACCTTTACTAACTGTCACTAACCGTCATCTTTACTAAACGTCACCTTTACTAAACGTCACCTTTACTAACCGAACCTTTACTAACCGTCACCTTTACTAACCTTTACTACCCGTCACCTTTATTAACCGTCACCTTTATTAACCATCATCTTTACTAACCGTCACCTTACTAACCGTCACCTTTACTAACCTTTACTACCCGTCACCTTTATTAACCGTCACCTTTACTAACAGTCACTAACAGTCACCTGTACTAACCATCATCTTTATTAACCGTCATCTTTATTAACCATCATCTTTACTAACCGTCACCTTACTAACAGTCACTTACAGTCACCTGTACTAATCGTCATATTTACTTACCGTCACCTTTATTAACCATCATCTTTACTAACCGTCATCTTTATTAACCATCATCTTTATTAACCGTCATCGTCACCTTTACTAACCGTCACCTTTACTAACCACTTTACTAACCGTCACCTTTATTAACCGTCACCTTTACTAACCGTCACCTTTAATAACAGTCACTAACAGTCACCTGTACTAACCGTCATCTTTACTAACCGCCACCTTTATTTACCGTCATCTTTATTAACCATCATCTTTATTAACCATCATCTTTATTAACCGTCATCGTCACCTTTACTAACCGTCACCTTTACTAACCGTCACCTTTACTTACCGTCACCTTTACTAACCGTCACCTTTACTAACCCCTTTACTAACCGTCAGCTTTACTAACCGTCACCTTTACTAAACGTCACCTTTACTTACCGTCACCTTAACTAACCGTCACCTTTACTAACCCCTTTACTAACCATCACCTTTACTAACCGTCACCTTTACTAACCGTCACCTTTACTAACCCTCACCTTTACTAACACTCACTAACAGTCACCTGTACTTTTTGATGGTCCTCTTCACGTCATCCAGACACTTCATGCTTGTGGCTCTTGAAGGTATTTTTACCCTATAACATTTATTATTTAAAAGTTCAGCATGATAAAAAGAGCGGTACTCTATTTTCTGGTAGCCACCAGTGTTGTAGGTGAGCTTTTTTGCATATATATGTATGTGCAGTTTGAGAATCACGCGTAGAAACTCTTGTTTTATTTGTATTACATGAACAGTATATATGTGTGTGGGAAGTGGGTGGTCCATCGGTCCATAGAGCAGTATCATAATAATATGTATGTTTGCGTTGCCAACAAATATTGAAAAGCGGTTTGACTTTGTTACCCGTGTCATGCCGTTGACATGTTGTCTTATAATCGTGTGTTACTGTTATCGTGCCTTTGGCATTGTTTCTTTTTTCTTGTTTATAATCGTTTGGTACCAGAATTGTACTCTTGACAATTTTTTATTGTTTGCTATTGCTGGATACCAGTATCATGCTGTTGACATGTTGTCTTATTATCGCTTGATACCAGTATTATGTTGTTGACATGTTGTCTTATTATCGCTTGGTACCAGTGTCATGCTGTTAACATGTTGTCTTATTATCGCTTGGTACCATCGTAATGCTGTTGACATGTTGTCTTATCATCGCTTAGTACCAGTTTCATGCTCTTGACATGTTGTCTTATTATCGCTTAGTACCAGTGTCATTCTGCTGACATGTTTTTATATTCAATACATATTAACAACAACCACATATACTTAACGGAACAGCTAACCCGCCACTTTTGTATTTTTAATATATTCGTCAAAATTCTTTTATAGCCTCATCAAAATGTGTATATACTACATAAATAGACACTTATGTAGCAGTGTTCTTTCTTGTTCAACTCCAAATTTCAAGGAAATTGTCTTGACAATATTTTAGAGAATTCATGAGCTGTCAGGTACATAAGATATGAGGTGGCGGGTCAGCTATATTTATGTTTCAATTTATTTCCCTTTGTGTGATTTATCTCCAAAGAAAAATTTAATTATACCAGGTAAATATTTGTATTTTCTAAAAGGATTGCAAGTGTTGATATCCTTTTTGGTTTATACATACCATATCATTATACAGTCGAACCTCGATGGCTCGAACCCGACGGGACTTGGAAAAATATTTCGACTTAAGGGTCTTTCAAGTCAAGTATTGTTCAACATCATACCATTAGGCATACGTGTGCATGAAACTGTATATATATCGAAATAGGAATTCGGCCGAAATTCTACTGTACATCGTACATGTAATTAAGATGTTGTTCACTTCTTTAAACATAAATAGGGGCTATTTCAACTGAATTACTCTTCTACTTAAACATGACTTTAATCAGAGGTGGTATTGTATTTGTTTTATAAAAAAAAAGCAAATTAAAAATGGTTTCATTAAAGTATCAATACATGAAATTCCGCCAATAGCGAAATAAGCACGATCATCCAGGGCTACATAACGTTTAAACACACAAATTCAGTATTTACTTGGTGTCATGCTACAGTTATTTCACACAAAACCAACACTTATCTGCCTGCGTGTTTTATTAATCTGCTCCCATCGATTGTTGAATGTTGGACACATGTTGCTGATCATTAAATATGTTAATCAACCTTGTAATTAGTAATTAATACATGTGCACCGAAACGCTTTATGAAGCACTTTTATAATTCAGGTAAATCATCATAAACTATTTGCGTTTTAATTTTACCATGCACTTAAAGTTCTCTCGCATTAAAACATATACTACACAAGGTTTGGAAACGAATATAAAGAGCCATGGAGCAGGTCTAACGGTGCTTGACGGAAACCACGTGACAATACGGGGAAATAAAATAATCTTTATTGAATCATATTTGATGAAACAGTCAACCAATGATTAGTTTCTGTATAAGTGCAGCTATCATTTACAGGCAGTAAATAAGGAATAAGGCGCTTAAACTATCTAAAATATAAAGTTCTATTTAATCTAAACTCAAAGCACTTTAGTGACATTTATAGTTTTGGAATTTCAAATCTGCAAAAACACGAAACACACAATATTTTAATTTAAACGGAGTGGTAAACTTGTAATAAATCTCTATTCTAAAATTGAATATCGCGTACAAACTGCATGACGACATTCAACTCGGCAACAATTCAACACTATTTGATCATATGGTGGATCATATCGCGGTCAAAATTAAATCACGTGACTCATTTGATTTCTCACAGCAGACTTTGCATTTTTAAGTGGGAAATCTATTTTCGTGTAATTCAAGTTGAAATCCCTTTTTTCAATATATTTCCGTTAAAATGCCTTGCGTTTTAGAAAAAAGCAATTCTACACGCTATGAGCTATTGACGGGCATGCATTTAACTGACGGCAGTTATATCAAATATTAAACATTTTGAAATGATGGTAATCTGCTTTGAACGAATTCATGAAATATTTATTTATTTCCTCCAGAAAAGCAATTAAATTTTCACATGACATCGACATTTGATTAATTTGATTTGCATAATGTCTTTGGAAAAAATATAGTTGCAGCAGTTTATACCAATACTTCGTTATTACAGTATTCCATGCAGTTAATTGATTATATATTACGTGCATATAGAAATTTGTAGACAGCTTGGGGATATTAATTAATGTATTTAAAACGTATTTATTTTACCACGATTATAAAACAAGTTCTTGCAACTTAAACTCCGCACATACCGTAACAGAGAATGGAACCTTCGATCTCTACCCCTGGGCCCCACGCCCCACATTGCATCGGTTAGATACTTAAAAATGCAATTAAGCGATCAATACGATTAATGGTCAACCTGTTTGAAAGATCGAAATTTATTAATTAATATTTGCGGCTGTCCCATAAACAAAACCAAGTTTTGTCAACTTTTATATTAAAACACCAGTATGTTAAGTGTTCAGCAAACAGCTCTCATTATTCGATTAGATTATTGCTGGCTAAACTTCTCAATGGAGGCAAACTTTTTCTTGTATCTTTACCGGTGTTATATTCTAAGAATCTTACATGGGTTCGAGGTTAGGATAGAAATATCACTACCAAATGATACTGCTTTGGTGGAAACGAGGCTTTGTCGATTTCCCGCGAAAACAGCTAGCCTAAGTATATAAACAGAAAAAAACACCTAAGATTATTTTTCTTGCATAGGAAACACATTGGATAAGTTTTTTTTTCCATTTAAATTAAAATTAT
Source organism: Panopea generosa (assembly GCA_029582155.1). Classification (NCBI taxonomy): domain Eukaryota; kingdom Metazoa; phylum Mollusca; class Bivalvia; order Adapedonta; family Hiatellidae; genus Panopea; species Panopea generosa. The sequence continues at coordinate 60,601,341 of CM055908.1, read as the reverse complement.
AGTTTTTATTAATATTTCCGTATGCATATATTCCAAGCAATTCAATCAACATGCCTTCAATTCACTGTTTCCAGTTATTTACACCCTGTGCTATAATATACTGTCATGAAGAATAAAACATGCATATATTTGTCATCGTTTCAGCGGTGGATGATTACAGCGGTCGTTTTGGTACGTTATGATCCATATATACACTGCAGGACTATTACGTTTCAGCGGTGAATGACTACAACAGACGTTGTGGTTTGTTATGATCCATATATACACTGCAGGACTATTACGTTTCAGCGGTGGTTGACTACAGCGGTCGTTATGGCATGATATGATCCATATATACACTGCAGGACTACTACGATTCAGCGATGGGTGACTACAGCGATCGTTATGGCATGATATGATCCATATGTACACTGCAGGACTACTACTTTTCAGCGGTGGGTGACTACAGCGGTCGTTATGGCATGATATGATCCATATGTACAATGCAGGACTACTACGTTTCAGCGGTGGATGACTACAGCGGTCGTTACGGCATTGGTCCATATATACAATTCAGGAATACTACGTTTCAGCGATGGATGACTACAGCGGTCGTTATGGTTTGTTATGATCCATATATACACTGCAGGGCTACTACGTTTCAGCGGTGGATGAAAACAGCGGTCGTTATGGTTTCTTATGTTCCATATAAACATTGCAGGACTACTACGTTTCAGCTGGCGGATGCTTACAGCGGTCGTTATGGTTTGTTATGATCCATGTATACACTGCAGGACTACTACGTTTCAGCGGTGGATGAAAACAGCGGTCGTTATGGTTTGTTATGATCCATGTATACACTGCAGGACTACTACGTTTCAGCGGTGGATGACTACAGCGGTCGTTATGGTTTGTTATGATCCATGTAAACACTGCAGGACTACTACAAATCAGCGGTCTATGATAACAGCGGTCGTTAAGGTAAGTTATGATCCATATATATACTGCAGGACTACTACGTTTCAGCGGTGGATGAAAACAGCGGTCGTTATGGTAAGTTATGATGCATATATTCACTGCAGGACTACTACGTTTCAGCGGTGGATGAAAACAGCGGTCGTTATGGTTTGTTATGTTCCATATAAACATTGCAGGACTACTACGTTTCAGCTGGCGGATGCTTACAGCGGTCGTTATGGTTTGTTATGATCCATGTATACACTGCAGGACTACTACGTTTCAGCGGTGGATGAAAACAGCGGTCGTTATGGTTTGTTATGCTCCATATAAACATTGCAGGACTACTACGTTTCAGCTGGCGGATGCTTACAGCGGTCGTTATGGTTTGTTATGATCCATGTATACACTGCAGGACTACTACGTTTCAGCGGTGGATGAAAACAGCGGTCGTTATGGTAAGTTATGATGCATATATTCACTGCAGGACTACTACGTTTCAGCGGTGGATTACTACAGCGGTCGTTATGGTTTGTAATGATCCATGTATACACTGCAGGACTACTACAAATCAGCGGTCTATGATAACAGCGGTCGTAAAGGTAAGTTATGATCCATATATTCACTGCAGGACTACTACGTTTCAGCGGTCGTTATGGTTTGTTATGATCCATAAATACACTGTAGGACTACTACGTTTCAGCGGTGGATGAAAACAGCGGTCGTTATGGATTTTTATGATCCATATATACACTGCAGGACTACTACGTTTCAGCGGTGGATTAAAACAGCGGTCGTTATGGTTTGTTATGATCCATATATATACTGCAGGACTACTACGTTTCATCGGTCGATGATTACAGCGGTCGTTAAGTTATGTTATGATCCATATATTCACTGCAGGACTACTTCGTCTCAGCGGTCGATGACTACAGCGGTCGTTATGGTTTGTTATGATCCATATATACAATTCAGGAATACTACGTTTCAGCGGTCGATGATTTCAGCGGTCGTTATGGTATGTTATGATTATAATTTTTATATTCACTGCATGAACTGCATGAACTCACATTAATGCAATTTGGAAGGTATGTGTGTATCGATTTCTAAGGATAGCAAAACAAACATACCTTGTGCTGTGAAGGGTAATTTTATTAAGTTCTGTGGCCGCATGTCACCAATAAAATAAACAAAATCTCTTATTTAATTATTGTGAAAGTCGTGTGGCAACATTTTCATTATATTCCAAACGACAATAACCCATGAAAATGCGTAACACCAGCATCGGCATCTCGATGAATTCGAAACCAGATTAAAAAAAAATCTGTATCCTTTCACACTTTTGTTCTGATGATTCTAACTGCGCAACAATCTGATGTAATAACATATATACGCCCATGCCATTCTAATATATAGTGACGTACATTACAATTATTAACACTTCAATATTTATATATTGCTTCAGAAAATTCATCAAACTTCAAAGAACCTGTCGCAAGGTGATCTCAATTTACTGTTTATTGCAATTCCCTGCGGTTTTTTTTAAATTTCACTTGAAATAATGATAAGGACAAAGAGAGACGCATGTTTTATTTCATAACCAAACTAGCGTTATAAATGCATGAAAAAATACTTTGAACTAAAAAATATTTCATAATTGTTTGACACTTGATCATTAACTAATTTGGCGAATTCACAATAGTTTTGATGCAAAATAAACATTATGTGAATGAGACACCATTTCAAAGTAAAGAATTTTGATTCGTAATAGATTGATCGTTAATGCTATATTAAGCTGAACATTCTTTACTAGCCTCGGAAGAACTTCTGACAAAGCTATTCTAGATAGTTGCTAGTTATAGGCGCTGGGAAGAAGTGTGTTTGAAACCACGTTAATGTTAATACTTGCTGGATTTTGGCGGTGCATATTTCCATGCATATTAGTTTAAATTTGAAGCTTTAGGTTTAGACCGGATTTCAAACGTATGCTGTTCAGACGGCTGGTATAATTACGCAAAATAGAGTTTGAACACACTACAGAACTGTATAATTTTATAATAGTTTGAGTATTTGTCATGTTCGGATATCTTTTAAATATAGGAACCATTGTGTTTTGTTTTGAATAAACGAATCACAAGACAAGAAGCTTAAAATATCATATAAAATATATGTATATAGGTCTCACTACACAGTTGAATTTTGTTGTTTGTTCTATATAAAATAAGGTCTAGGACTTCCATGGTAAAAAAATAATTCCAGATAGAATTTTTTAAGAGTTATTTTTTTCATAGCAGGAATGTGTACCCATATAAAATGCATGGTAGGTTGACCAGCTTGATTTTTAAAAGAGAGTGCAGTGACACCCTGAGATTTTTTGAAAAAAGATGTCCTCAAATGCTCATAAATACATGTATATGTAAGTCACTTTTTTAACACCAGTGATGTCTTATTGCAGTAATTATGCTATGCCAACTTTTGCTCTATTCATCTGCAGAAAGAAATCACAACCACTATTAATATTTCGAAACCAAATTATGTAGGCCTTTTATTAAGCGTAAGAATCATGTTACCGTGGGCAGAAAGGGTCGTAACTGTGTAGTATGACGTTAGTAGTTTGGACAATATTATTTAACGTAGTTCAAGCTGTTTTACAGCTTAATCTAATCATGACACAGCCGACTTAAATAATACCCAGTTTTATAATTCAAAATACTATTGAACATATTGACACTAACTGAAAACACTAATTGAAAATTAATGCACACATCTGTAAATAATGGAAAGTTGGCAGCACATAACTATAAATAATCCGAACGAAATCCAAATATCTTAACAATCTATTACATAATCTAACAGCTTGTTTTTCCAATATGACAGTATATTAATAAATATCGTTTAAATCAACTTTTAATCCACCATAAAAGGTTTTATTTTCATTTCATTGTGATTAAATTTGTATGAATCATTTCCAATCTATTCATATTAATAATTAATTAATACATAATTATTTTCATGATCGCAGATTTTCTGGACCCCAGAACTGTCCATTATATACCAAACAGTTGCAGGAAGGATATAAGGTGGACATAAGCATATGTATTATCATGAACAAGTTTCAGCTACTTGAATCTGCACAGCTGGTTTGGCCGCAGTTTAACCAGGTGGCTTTGTTACAAACTCATCTCCGTATACATCCTTTAGTCGCTGGAACTGTTCCGTTGTTTCTTCTAAAGCATCAAATCTTGGTGGTATATATACACATAAAAATGTGTTCTGTCTTGGTAAATGTCCCATTGTCAGTAGGACATTCCACCCAGCCTCCAGAGGTGTTTGCTGGCGCATGGTTACAATGACCATTCAGAATATGTAAATAGTTTCTTGAAATAAGTCTATTTAACTCAGTTATAAAAAGATACAACTTTGGTTTCTTTATGAATGGTTCTCAGCGTATTTCTCATAATATGTTTTCAATGTACAGCTGACCTGCTGTCTCTCTGTTTCATCAAACATTGCATTGAACATTTGCAAAACTGTGTATCATTAGAAATAGAATGCTTGGGTTCTGCATTGATACTTGTGTATTTCAGAATACTCACTTTATTGTTCCCATTCTTAACTTGCGAATAACCAATTTATCTAATTTGATCCATTATGTTTTACTTCTTCCGCTTTGTTTTGTGCTATTTATGCGATTCTAATGGTATACTACATGTAAACAATACACTATATCCCTTCAAACTAATTTCTGCACCACACAATATATAAACAATACATATATCCTTAGCACAATCAATGGTACGGTCAACAGGATCATATAACATTGTCAAACACGACAAAGCACCATATCAACGAGTAATTAACATGTAATTATTCAAATGTGTATAATTGAAAGATTAAGTTTCATAGACAAGAAAATGCTAAATCTTGTTTTCACTAAGTGAGCATTCTGTGTTGCTAAAATATGCGCTATAGGATGTATAAAAAGTATTATTGCACCTAAATACATACACTGAAAGGAAAAAGAAAGTATACATTTTGTTATTTAAGATTATTTCATTATTGGCTAAGTTTATTCATGTGATGGAAAATGAACTGTTTTTTTCTTATTGTTTTGCTTCAAAATGAATTAAATGTTTGGTTTTTGATTCAACAATATGATGAAATATAAATATACAAAATTTATATGCAATAAATTTTCCAATTACCATTCCGATATTTATTCGTATTTGTTTTTGTGCGGCAAATACAGTTGTAACATTTTATCTTTAGTTTACAGTAGAACTTCGATGACTCGAACCTGATGGGACTGGACAAAGTAGACTTAATGTTTTTTCGAGCTAAGCATTGTTCAACATCATATCATATGTGTACATACATCGAAATAGGAATTTGGCCTTGACCAGATAAGAAGTTTGAGCTATATTTGGTATTTCAGCCAGCCGTGTTCGAGTCAACTACTGTATTTGACATTGATTAGTCGTCTGACCGGAGTCGTTTTGTCACACTGGTGTCCTTAGTCATTTATTTTTCCTTATTCATGTCAATCACCTCACTATATTTTTCTGCAGTTATAGCTGCCAGTGAAGATTTATTCCATATATCTACTAGTAACCAACAGTAGCTAGCTAATTTTAACCTGAAGAGGGCTAAAGTTATGTTCTTTTCCTTCAGAAGTTGTGACTCCCTTCGAAAATTGCTGTTTTATGACTCTACCTTTATGTTTGTTTCATCTCACAAACACTTAGACGTACCTTTTAATATCGGTGGAAAGCGGGCAACACATATTGAACATATTCTTTATTCTGCTTCAAAGGCAATGTAAGTTATACGTCAACTCAAATTTAATGTTGATACAAAGGATCTTAACAAAATGTATTCACCCGAGGTTTTGGACGGTTGTACTGTACAATTCTTAGATTCTATTAAGAAGATTCAAAATAGGGTGAATTACAACTGGTCTCACAAATCCGTAACACAGGAAAAATATACGAGAAAGCTTAGAAAGTACATGTGGTCTCCGAAAGCATCAAATTTAATAATAATCTTGTCCCTTACTATATTACCAAATTATTCCTTATAAGGTGTTGAGTCAATCAAGTACTCACATAGCAATAGGAAAATATAGTTTAACATATAATCGCTATGATACTTTGAAGTATGGTATAATTTACCATGACCGAAAATTATATCATGGATGACCATGGTATCATTGCCATGATCAGCTGATTCACTTTCCGCCAATCAAAATCATTGTTCTTTTAAATAAAATTGGGAGAATATGGATTCAAGAAAAATTGAAAACACAGATAAAACACAAAAACAACGGCTAGGAACTGGTTGTTTTACATATATACGAAAGTGTACTAGGTTAAAACAGATATACCATTGATATATCAATCACTTACTCCGTAGGATAAACATAACTGTAAAAATCACGTATGTCTTAGTCCATTTCATTATTGAATTCTTTAGACGATTAAATGCAACACTCGCCATCACTCATGGCTTTAAAAAACATAAACAATCAGATAAATAGTAATATACCTTTCTTTTATTCTCTTTTATCTGTTTTACATGCAAGGTTACTGTAATCTAAATAATTACGTATAAAAACTATTTAAAGATCAGGCCATTCTGTATCCATACAACTAACCATGTAAAGAGTTAACGAATAACACAGACTGAACTCTGTATATTTTTGTTTTGCAAAATCGTTACATTTGCTTATGCCAGCGGACTGCTTCATTTTGTTATCATGGACCTACGGACTGTGAGTAAGTAGGATGTACCAAATAGAGGATAGTAGGACTATTATAATAATTATATATAATCTGTGTTATGCTACAGCTCATTTTCTCTCTCTATCTCTCTTCTTTCTTATTCCCTTTCTCTATATATCTCAATTCCAGATTGTTTCTTTTCCTCATCTTCCATAATTTTTTGAATTTTTGTTTTTGTTTTATTATGTTATATATTTTATACAATTGTTAACCTAACGACTGTGTACTCTTCTTTCTTATCCCCTTTCTCTCGTTATCTCAATTCCAGATTGATTTTTTTCTTTCTCTCTTCCATAATATTTGTATTTTTTTTGTTTTATTATGTAATATATTTTATACCTTAGTCAACCAAACGACTGTGTAATTTGTAGAGGAAGAGTCGTATCTGATGTCGGCAGAACTTGTGGCCAATCCCCATTTCGTGTTTAGTATTGGAACGAAATATGTTTAAACTGTTATTATCAACTGTTTGTATTATTTCTGGTTCTTTGGTATCCCAAACCCCAGAACTGAATAATTTTAAAAAAGTATCAAAGTTATATTATGAAGCGATAAAGACAGGATATTTTACTAATAAACGTATCAGAAAAAAGGAATTTACTCCATCTCAATTGCTTGTTTATATTGAGTTTATACAATGAATACCTTTATTAACTTTATGAACAATAAAACACACAACGCTGTGGTCCACTTTAAGTAAAAATCGACCAAATAGCAAACAAAGTTGTTTTGAAATACTGTCTTTAATTAGACCACAGTTTGAAGTGACTTGCTACCAACTTCATATGAAAGAAAACGCAGACTATCCCGAAACTAAGTTCTTCGTTAACCCAATTCATGAAATTCGAAACAAGCCTGTTGTTACGACCTTTGTAATCATTATACCATTGGTTACTCTTCAATATATCCTTGAACTATAACAGACAAAGCATATCTCAGTTGGCTGTTTATGCAAATGAATGTAATTGATAATATTTAATTGAATCCATCCAGCATGCTGCTTATTTGTTTAATTGATTACGGTTGGGAGGTTCTGGTAATTGTGTAGCTTGATATGAATGCTGATTTCCCTGTTAGACATTTTTTCTTTTTACACATATTTTTACACCATGCATGTTAGAATGGGCTGTAAGTAAAGTTGGAATAGCAAACAGATGACACCATGTTCGCTTCATGTAGTAGTATCTCTTGCAATAATAATCAAAGAATATAATAAACTATAATACTGTCCCGGTGTTCAAATCTGACATGATATGACAACTTTTATATATGTTGAAATGGCATATGAAAAAAACACCTGGAAATAGAGATTTGTCCTAGAGATCTTCAGACTCAATGTAACATTCAAATTATGAAGATACATATCTTTATTTAAATAACTTTATTAAATTACGTTATAAACAGATAAAATATATGACAAAATTGACGATTTTGATTTCGTTTTGCTAGAAGATGAAGTTCTGTTGTGGATACTGATGGACGTAAACTATTCATCATTAAAATAATCGTTTCAAACATGGCTACAATTATCGCAAATAATGTAAATTGTTTTATAAAGTCTATTTGTACTTATCATTTAATTTTCGAATTAACATCGATTTAAAATCAGCGCCAGCGACATGATTTGTCTTTAAATTGACATTTACGGTGATGTGATTTTTAAATTTCGTAAGATACTGTGACATTGTTACCATAAATCTTCATTTGCTAAACGTATCCAGACGTGTATTAATTGGATTTCGGACATTTTATTAATCTATCCTAGAGCCTGAAATCTCCCGAATCAGGTCTGTTAACCACCAATGAACAAGCAGGGAATTCTATGCCTGGGACACAATTCATAGCAATTGAACGATAACCAAACTGTTACGTCATACAAACTTTCAGTTGACGCAACTGCTGGAATGGGGCTTTCCAAACACTGCTTTTTATCGGACTAAATTGGGAGAGCTGGGTTCGTTCTACAGACTAACCTTTAATTATACAGCGTACAGTATTTAGTTGGTTAACCATTTACAAATTAAAAGTATTGCTCATTACGCTTTCAAGTATGTCTGACCGAGATATCAGTGATAGTGAGTTAATCTTAAACCATCAAACGGACGGGGGCACTGGTCCTAGATCAAATATCAGTCAATTAGTATTCTCTGGCTACGCTAGCTTCTGCAAACTCATTGAGTACATCTACGTACAGCATGACTTGTTTTTTGTGTTTTTTTTTTGTTATTTGATACTTACCTGAAATATTTGTTTTTACATCATGCACATGGTACAACGGTCGCATTTGCAAGATTAAAGAGCTGCAATTATTTATGCTGTGACGACTGGGAAAAAGCGAGGTAAAATGCAACCTAAACTAGGTTATAGCGCACCAATGGCGCTTTTTCTATTGGCAGTTCTAAGGCGACGACTATATGGGTATCTATTTTGTATCTATTTTAATTAGTTTATGTATTAATGTTGTACGTCTATTAGTGATTTATAAATTTCCCCTCAAATTTCTACAGTGGATTAAATATTTTAAAGGCTTGTCATTCATAGAACGACCCAAATCAAAGAAGGGAAAGTAATTGTCTGTTGATAGCTGCTGTAATAAAATAAAGTTAGAAAAGTAGGGCTCATGTTTCACCTAAGAGATTTTATTCATTTAGTGCGAACACTGCTGACAAAATAAAAGTAAACTTCCAAAAGCATGTATTCATAGCTCAAATTCCAAGCATCCTTTTTTATTAAAAAAAATCATAATTCAAATATGACAATGCCTTCAAATTGTTCCAAAATAAGCAATAACGCCATTCAATTCACAAATTGAATACATGTATTGAAATATAAGGAAAACGCATTTTAGATAAAACAAAAAAAGGATAATTACATTTTGACACCGCCATTTTGCTACCCTACGGAATCGTTTCCTGTCTGCAATGTGTGTGTGGTCTCTGATTGTGTTTGCGCTATTGTTATGTCTGTGTCTCCTGAGTGCTACGTCTTTTGTTCAACACATTTGTTGTTTTTTTTAAATTTTGATGAGATGAATCAATAACATTTAGTTTATACAGTGCATTATAACAGTTTTTTAATGCATTTTAAAATGTCCTATATTCTGATTAGCTGTTGGATTATTTATTTAGCCGAAATACTAGTTGAGTATCAATACGCCTTTTTTTAGTGTTTTTTTTATTTGAAATGGAATGTGCGAATTACAAACAAAGAAGAAGAAAAAATGCGCTCAAATTGTTTAACAAAAGCAACTTTTGTTTGTTTTACAGCGCCTGACCTCATTTTCTTTTCGGTTTCCACGAAAATAGTTATATACCAGGCATGCAAGTAATTAAAGTTTTGAGGCGGGTGGCTTTTTTTATCAGTAATTGTGACGCTCTATATCAAAATAAGTTGTTTTACTCTATCTATTCAACCTATGTTTCAATATGTTTGTCAATACAAAATCTGATATATTGCTTTTAAATTTCGTTACTATATTATCAATGTAGATGGTTGAATTCAAAACGGAAGTTAGTATACAGGCCCTTATATGAATTTGGATTTTAAATGCACACTTTCTTTGGTTTAAATGTAACTTTTATAGATTTTCAGCGTTACATTTTCATTTAAAAGTAAAGTGTCCATTTTTAAAACAAACAGCGATGCAAACGAAGCTAAAATAAAATTATTTCATTGTATATTAAAATAGGTGACCTGTATTGAATGAAAGGGCTATTTGATCAATTTCATTTTGAAGTCCGTTTCTTGAATATGAATAAATGTTATAATAGTTAAGTAAATTATAAAAGGGTTAGTCATTTTAAACACGTATATAATTCATAATATATATATTGGTTGTATATTATTCTTTCAATAATCGGACATGTTATATAAACGTTGTCATTGTGGGCCCTTGACACCATCAGTTAAATGACGATGAAAGGAGTTTTAAGTTACTGCACAATTTATCAAATATAATCGTATATTAATATTTATTAGCAATACAAATACATTATAATATGTGGTTTTCATGAACAACTCAACCGGTTGTTTTAGGTTTATTACAATGAACAAATATAGAAAAAAAAATAAACCTCGTATTTCGATTCACATTTTTCTCGCTATTTTCGGCGCATATCTATAGAGATTGGCATAAACACTGATACTTCAACATCTTAATAATGTTGATTTATATTCCCCAACATGTTTAACTATCGTGACGATAATTAATACGTTAACAATGACGTCACCAAAATTGCCTTGGCTCACAACGCAAACCACATTAAACATAGAAAGTAGTTCGCTCGAATTACGGTTCTTTTTGTCCGCATCCCAACTGCCAGCTGTTTTTATATTTGCTTCGCCTCAAAATATCTTGTCCTTCAACAAAACATTATGGGATATCAGTGCATTGTATTTAGTTTAAATTTCTATTCATATATTTTACTTGAAAGAGTCGTCTGAAACTAAAAAACATTTATCATCATGAGTGGAATTATAGAGATTAAATAATTTATTCATTTCTTTTATATTTTTATGCATGTATAAATAATATCAAATCACGCACAACTCTTATATATAATTCGATTGATTCGACACTGAGTGACCATTGTTGGTATGTGATAGTTTACTTTTCACGGCAACCAGTCTTAAAACATGAATTATGATACTGTTTCAAGAATTCATAGAAACGGTTCTAGATTTAATTGATTTTTGTTATTGATAGAATAAAGGCTTATATTGATTTGTTTAAAACCACTGAAGTGTTGTCATTTATGGTTTCATATCACATTTGTTTGAATTTTACAGTCTTTGTGAACATTGACATAAGATCTACTGGCCAAACGCCAGCAGGGCTTTTGTCACGGTGCATTGTCCGGCGTCCTTCCGTTAACCTTTGTCATGTAGACGAGACATCAATCACCTCAACCCGTCCCTCCTTAACCTTAACCAAACATGCACAATAGTTGCATACTGAACAGAATAGCAAACCCGCCACCTGTACATTTTATTTTTTTTTTTTACAAATTTCCTTAAAATTTTGACTTGAATAAGAAAGAACATTTCGGCTATCAATGTCGTACACACGTTTTACCAGCGTTACTCAATATTTTGACGATGATATTGGAAATAGGTAAATGGCGGGTTAGCTGTTCCATTCAGTATAAAATTATAACAACAAGATCTCAGACAAGTTCTTAAACCAGTCGGATTCGACCACAAATGTTCCCTGCCACGCGGCTTATAGACACAGTTTAAGGGAAACTTTGATATATTACATTTCACTTTAAGTTCAAAAGCGAGATCTTAGACATGAAGTATTGCCTGGTGGTCATCTGAATTGTTTGGAAGCCAGATCACCGGAGCCAAACCTGGGGTCGTCACATGGGTCAACGCCAGGGGTTTATAAGCAGAATTCAAGACATATAAATAACATTTCCTCTGAAATGTTTATCTGTCCATTTTTGGCAATAGAGACTGTCTGATATTGATTGAGATTTTCCTTGAATGTGGTTTAATGTCATTTTAACACATTTCAGGTTATATATGGCATATCTTGGTATGTGCAAGTGTGGGTAAAACGATCCTTGCTTAAGGATAACGCCTGACGATTTTTTTTGAATACTGAACCTAATTTCGGCGCCTTTTCGTTGAGTGTGGTTAAACACCATTTTACAACAACATGACTGTAAGTGGTTGTTTTGCGAAAACGGCTTCAATTTGACGGTTAGGCGCGGGTCCTGAGTAATGACAAGCAATGATACATTTAAACATTGATATTACATTATTAATTTGGATAACAACACTATCATACGTGACATGCCCAAGATTCAAATATTCGATTTATTAGGAATGAAATAAATCCCGCAGTTCCGGATAACACATAGAATAATTCATAACTAATTTAATGTACAATGAAAAAAAAAAGTTTAATGATATAAGGATGCCCACAACATTCATATTTAATCAGATTCCCGTCACATGTGATGCTTACATTTAATCACGCTGTGTAAACACTTTGGTACCGCAGCCTTTAATCAAATATATCAATGTCCATTTTAAACCAAACTTTAATGGAAAGATTTTCAACGAATCCTTTGTTACTTATTTTATGTGGACTTAACTTAGAGCTTTATTGTTGCCATTGTTGTTATTGCTACTACTGTTACTACTGCTGATGATTATAGAGACATATATGTTGTAATTTTACTTTTTGTTATTTGATAATTATATAATTTTCAATATTTCGTAAATAAAAAATGAAATTTTATAGTCAGTAAAAATCGATCTACAATATTGGTGGGTGGGGTAATTTTAGTATATGCTCACTGTCAATAAAATAGCTTTATGTCAATATTTTATAATTGTAGTAGAATTTTTTCTTTGAAATGAGTATTATTAATAATATTTTCAACAGTATCAATTTTAAAGGTTATATTCACTCAACAGCTATTACAGATTAATTAGCTATTAATATATTTGATCAAATTATCGTCAAATACCAATATTTCACCCATTTTTTTCTTCAAATTTATACATCTCCGACTTTGGTTAAACTTTCTGTATGTTTTTAACACATCATTCCCTGACTAAATCCACCCAGAGAAATTATGCTGCAATTTTGCCCACGTGAGGTGGTATCCTTACTAGACTTTAACAATTAAAATAAAATTCATATTTTAGATAACGCTTAAATGAACACGCCGTTACAACTAAATTATTAAGAGATATGACGCACAAGATAATGATTTTTTTTGTTTGAATATTTAGCGTCATTTCTATACCATTGATGCAAAACAGACGATCAGTTAACTTAACCCGTCCTTTTTCAGTGGTCCGGGAAGAATATACACCCATCTCCACAAGTAATTGGTAACGTCCCCACTTGAATCAGCGGTGAGCGCCGAATGGCATTGAGATGTAATATCTTATTCCATTCATCACGGAGACTGTGGCTTGGTGGGGATTTGTACTCACGACCCATTGATTGGTACTCAGACGCGTGCGTGCGTGCGTGCGTGCGTGCGTGCGTGCGTGTGTCCGTGAATATATGTATGGATAGATGGATTGATGGATGGACGGACGGACGGAAATTTCAGCCACCCAAAAGAAAAAAAAACACATAAGCCACATTATTATTTTTCAAATGCTTTTCAACCGTTCATAAAAAGTACTAACCCTATTCCCCAGACACTTAACACTACCCATTCGTGTGCACGGACGGACGGACGGACGGATGTATGGTGGATGGATGTTTTTTAAGCCTTTTATCTAACAACCACTCACCCATGTATTTTTACAACTTGAAATAACAAGAAATAGCACGAAAGTCATAAGTACAAATAAAGCGAATAAAAATCCAGTTATTAAAAGAGAGAATGGTGTACTGTTAGTACATATATAAGGTTTTAAGTGTATAAAAAGGGTTGTATTGTTAGTACAGATAAAGTGTATAAAAGTTAGTTGTAAACGAGAGACAGTGTTTTATTGTAAGAACAGATTATGTGTATAAAATCAGTTATAAAAATGAGACAATGTTGTATTGTAGAGATAGATTATGTGTATATAAGTTATATGAGAGAGAGAGAGAGAGAGAGAGAGAGAGAGTTGTATTGTAGAGACAAATTAAGTATATAAAACGCCAATTATAAACAACAAGAGACAATGATGTATTGTAACGTGTTGAGTGTGAATGAAGAGATGTATTTCAAAATGTCCTAGCACACACTAGTGATCAAGCTGACATCGAAGTTAAGTATTCATAAACAGCCCGTGCGATTACTGGTTTTATATGAATGTCTACGGGGACTTAAAGCATAAACATTAACCGTGACCGGTTAATTATTCAAATATGTTTGACGTAGGATGTCAGTGAACGAACAAATACTGAAACGCGACCATTCATATCAAAATATTGAACAAGAAACGCCAGACAGGAGTAGCAACAGCATTGTACAGTCTAGTCATTTTGAATAATTGAATAAATCATATGTACAATAGATACAAATGTGTTCATCAAAATAGTATAGGATTTAATTTTCTGTTTTTTATGCATATGTAAACAAATGTGAATCGCGCACAAATCGTATAAAATCCGAAGAACTTTACGAAAAATGTGTGTGTGATTCGACATTCTATACACATGAACAAAAATCAGAAAATTTAATTAAATCTTTTTCATTCCAATCCTGTTGATATACAAAATATTTTTTTTTTAGTTTAAGACTCAACTCAAGTAAAGAATATGAATGAAAATTCAAACTACCCCTACATAGTTAATGCATAGGAATACATAACGCTCAGTTAGGAATGTAGAAATGTAGTCCGGCTGAATAGGTTTTAACGAAAAATAGAAGTCTTAAACATTGACATTATCGAATGAAAATTGCTTTAAATACGTATATGAAAATGAGATTGGAATTATTAGAGAACATTGTACAACAGGAGACTAACATTCAAAGTCAAAGACACCACAAACGACATAAGACAATTAATATATATCACAATCTAGTATATCACTACGCTCCATCGTCAGCGGACAATTACCGCTACATTTAATTCAACCCTACGTTGAAACTGAAGAAAATCGATCGATTCAACCGAAGACTATCTTTGCATAGATTGGATGCCGGGTGTGGTTGGTGGCGCAAACCCGAAAACTTAACATTCAACTATAGGAAACTTAGCAATAACACATGTGATTATGGGATTAGTAAGTTGTTCATATACAAAACTTTCGTACTAACTCCTTTTAAATATTACAAATACATGTATCGCATCATCATCACTACAGACAATATACTTGTGGACCTCTATTCCGTCTTATATAAAAAATGCAAATTCTATTAATCAGTTCAAAGCTTTATATTTCAATGGAGTAAAAATTCTTAGCAATTTTAATAAATCGGGTAGCTCTCATCAAATTTGATATTCACACACACACACACACACACACACACACACACACACACACTTACTCAAATGAGTTCTCTCGTTAATAAAAATCTTTATTATTATTATTATCATTATTATTATTATTATTATCATTATTATTATTATTATTATTATTATTATTATTATTATTATTATTATTATTATTATTATTATTATTATAATAGATCCTATTTGTCCAATAGGGACAAGCATCCAGATGATACAAATTCATGTATCACAACAAAATAAACACAGACAATATACACGTGCATATATTAATCAGAGAAAGTACAATACACATATATAATGGTTAATGGCGTGGAACGGTGAAAAGTAGTAAAATCACCACCGGGGAGCTGACCTTGCTCTACCCGTGTCATCACACCTCTCTTCGCATGGAAAGACAAAAACGAAAAGGAATATACACATCACTCATATTATGTTTTATTGTAACATTGTAACATTGTAACATTAACAAACCTTTGCCTAACGACAAATTGTAGAAATTGACAAACAATATGTTATAACAGATAGTTCGTATTATATTTTACACTTTTGGTCAGTGCCTTCAAATAGTTAGTCAGTTTCGATTGTTTCTCTCTTTAGTTTCAATCAGTTTTTAAAAAATGCATGTGTATGCCCGGTACAAAAGACGATATTGCGGTTAATTGCATGTTAAAATCGTTTACGAGCATACTTCAAATATATCTCTAGTATTAACTTAGCTGTTTGAAACGGATCAATATTTCGGCTATTCACGTTACTACTTGAATAACTGGCATTGAGCATTTGAAGATTAAATCTATTTCTGCTTGAATATAATTTTGCCGGTGACAATTCAAACATATTCAAATACATGTTTTATACAAGATTACCAAATGGGTGGCACTTTAATTACTATCTCTTTCAATTAATGATGTGTTTTTTTTCTTTTTGATCACCAATTTTCAGAGAATGAGTGGCTGCCATTGTTCACGTTCAAAAGAAATCCACTCGTAAATGTATTTAAATTTTCAAAACTGATATCGATATCGAAAAAGGCAGTCATTTAATAAGGTAATAAGGCCATATTTACTCGCCATTTGAAACGAACGAGTGTGACCCCGCTCAATATTTAGTATTAAGCTATCATTTCTTAAAGAACAAATATATTTAACCTTGTCACTATTTGTAATGTTCAGTTCAATAAATGTATATGTGGCATCACTAAAATCGACTTTATTTAACCCAGTCTTTATACTTTTGAATGAATAACCATATGGACATATTCTCATATTGCTACAAACGATTAAAGACCATGAATATATATTTTTTTAAATATAAGTAAAATCTGTAAAACTGCATTTTTTTAAAAATATTTATTTTATGGCGATAAAGACTGGTTGTGGAATTAAAAAACAAGTTTGCACTTGTTGCCATGGATACGCACAAATTTGCAAAATATGATGTTTTTCAACACTTTACCAGAGGTATGCACCTTTCCAAAATAGAAATGAGATTATGGACCAGCGTATAATCCATGTATATGATAATACAACTTAACATATGTCTTATGTTGGCAGTTTTTAACTTGTTCTTGTAACGTCAATCGAAGCTAACATGTCAATTGACTCAATCTAATTTTGTTACAACTATTCATATTATTTTGTTTCTCCAACAAAACTCTCTGTAAAGTATACGATAATGATGATTCATTGACATATTAATACTAACATATATATATGGTATAATTTATCATCCCTCGGCTACCCGTATACATATCAACCCTTAATGTTTTAGCCATAAACTCGAACGAACAGATCTATGCATATTGCTCATATACAAATCTATAAGAGTTTTACGGTCATTTACGTTTTTAACATGTACGTTTTTTTGTTATATATAATTGACACACATGTACCAACGGTAATGTGTACTTTTTAAAACACTTTAAAATAAACTGCAATGTTCATTTAATATATGTTATTAGTAAAAATGAAAGAAAAATACAGTATACCTGTCTATCCAGAATATAGTATAGTTGTTATTGAGTTGTTCCAACCTTGGAGGTATCATTTTCCCATAAGGGGATTTTGTCATAATACGTAACTACTTCCTTTAATCAATCGTTTGTTCACAAATATGCCATGTTAAGTGTTTAATGACGCCGTATTCAATATTAAAATAAATTGTTTACTTTATTTTGCATAATAAAACTGTTTTTATTAACGAACTTACAATAAAATGTTATTCACAATGCAAAATTATTTAACGACAATATTTTTTTGTGTTTTTGTTGATATGCAGCTATTGTTTCTGTGCTGATTATCCACTGGGGCCTAGGAAATCGTTCAAGAGTGTTAGAAAACAGAATACCAGCTTAAGGCAGTTTGTTATGAAAAAGTATATCAATATCTAAAAAAGGCTATTAGAAATTAGTATAAAGTAATAATTAAGATACGAATGACTTGGTACTAACAATCCGCCAAAACGCGATAAAAACAATATTTTCATCGGAGTAGTAAAATCTAAATATAAATATCACACACAAACTGCTTGAAAACCTTCGCATTTTCATTAGCACTATAGTTTAAGATGAACCAAATTCAACAGTCTGTAACCAATATTGCGAATCAAATCGAAATGAATTTAAAATCATGTGAATTTTTTTAGATACACCACAAAATGCATTGCAATTTTTTAAGCTGGAATATCATTTTAGTCTAACCTGCGTGCATCGACCAACTTAGGAACTCCTTTTCCAATATATAATTTTGGCGTGATTGATCAAATATCGTTAGTATCGCTAAGATATTAGCACGCTATATTGAGAAATAATGGTGGGGATTCTTTTGCAAAATTCAACATTTAAAATAAAACCTGACATACTGCCTATAAGTTGAAACTAAGTGCTGTAAGGGTCATTGCATCTAGCATTACTCCTCATCAAATGTGTTCTTTTGTTTTTGTTTTGTGTATTCAAGGGACACTTTAATATCATATATTTCCTTTGTAATATTTTAGAAAAAAATATTAGCGAGGATTAAGTGACATCTCTTCTTCGTTATTCAGAGTCTGCAATCATATCACAAGTATTTTTTATGAATAACTTTATGTCTTGTATTTTTTTAGAAAAAAAACACCACAACATTAATGATTAGAACAGACAAATTTGAACAATCCATATAAGAAAAATTAGGTTAACCTTTGATAACCGTTAAAGCTCAAACAAAAATACTTTTAACATATGTCGTTATATATTTTTACAAACATGTAGAAATGTTTGTCATAAAATATTAACAATAAAAAATGAAACGCTGTATTTGACATTGACTGAAGATCAACTGCACGGTCATACCCTGAAATATCTTAACATAGTGTTTATGCTGCGTCTGCACGATTGATCCCACTGTGTGACCATATCAATCATCCATATCTGAACAATCGAATTCGCTTATGATCATCACTTACAAAAAAAATAAACTATTTACAAATGTCACAACTAACTTATAAAACAACCAAAATCAGCAAATACCAAATATCCTCCTCATTGTTAAACCCCCATCTCAAAGTAACTTTCTCTTTAAAATACCGTTGGCATTAGGTCCTTCCGCGTCTGTTATGACCATTAGCTCTCCATCTGGATGAAAGCAAATGGTGCGTGGACAGAACATGCCATGCCGTTGCCTTACATTTATATCCATTAATTTGCCCGAGTTTGATACCTGGTGAATATTTACCGAGTCCTTCCCACAAATATACAGACAATTATTTCTGTCTGTCGCCAGTCCTGTTGGGTAGCGTAGTTCCTGATGCTCATAGACAAATCTGATCTCACCCATCAAGGAAAATGCAAACACGCAATCTGCCGTTGCGTCGGACACATATATCAACGTTTTGAAATAATCGGCACACACGTGCATTGGACATTTGAATATGTTTTCTCCAACGTTATTTAACTGGAAGCAAGACAAAAGTATTCCTCTCTTACTGAATATTCGGACGGATGGGGATTTTCGCCACGGATCGCATGTTATTACAAAGTTATCGTTCAGCTTACAGATTCCGAAGCATTCACATCGTGTATTGAACGAATCGACAATACGCAAGTGAGTGTCACATTCGACAAAGAAAACAGTTTGTAAATCTGGTACAGTTACAGCCGCTTGCCCATCACACACGTGTGTAACGTCCCATGGACTTTTACCAAACGCTAACGTGTCCATAACGACACCGAGTATGTTTAACATTTTTATCACACCGTTATTCCAGTCGGCTAACAATAACGCATCCGTTGTAACGTAATCAGTTCCGGTAAAACCGTACGTAGGTAGCTCACCCTTTTCCGTCCCCTCTATACAGGTACACAGTTCCAGTGCCAGCAATGGATTTGTTTCTTCTGTGTTTAGGTTAGGTTCAGAATCTACATCTGTTCCTTTTAACGACAGAAATGGCGGGAGGAGGGGCGTATCTGGACATGTTGTGATATGGCCGACATGCTCCAAATCACATATCGCATCGACCACAGGGTTGGGCTTGAATTCATATTCCCATTTATATATTGAATTTTCCAATTTCCTTGTTATTTCTTGAAGTACACTTGTTCTCTGTTTAGCTGTTTCTATGACTTCCCTATACTTCTCAAAATCGTCGAATGTAGAGGGTAACTAGAAATATATGACATTTAATAATATAATACAAGAACATAGGTCAGTTATGTATATATTCTACAAATAAAACAATATGCATTGGATCGGGTCGATGCATTTAACTTTCGGAACAACAACATTATTCTCCCCACGTGTTTATTTTTAAATTTAGAACACGACTCTGATGGATTTGCATCCGATATGCGGATTCATTTATTTTGTTTCTCTTGACGGGAACTAACTGAAATATGTTTTTACCGTTCTTCAAAATTGCGGATATTGAAAGAATATGTAAAGCATTTGATAGACTGTAGAACGGAGAAAGCTTTCCCTTCTTATCAGTGAGATTTGAACACGTTGTTTGGTCAGTTGCTTCAGCTAAAGTTAAATGACATCACAGTTTGGTAACCGTTAAAGTACTGTGAATATTTGGCATATAATAGGCATAAAGGGATTCCCTGCTTTTTCATTGGAGTTTACCGGACTTGATTTGGGGAATATCAGAGATAAACTTACAAGTTTACGTTTAATGTCTGACGTCGTACCTTTGTCGTACTTATAGGCAACTGTGATTTTTGTTAGAACCCAGGTGACCCCAAACGCCAGTATAGCTAATACTGTATGCTATTTTTCATTTATGATATAAAATTACTTAAAAATCATGTTTATTGATAATTGATACTTATATTTAAAGTTTTATTTTCAAAAAATATTATTTTGTTATTGAAAAAAAAAATTAAAATTAGATTAATTAAAATTACTGTTGAAAATGTTTTTCTTTTCTATTTATTTGTTTATACTACTTTATTTCAGCTCGATTGTGATGAAAGCTCAGAGCTTATATGAATCGCGCTCGTGTCCGCTTCCTAGGTAGAATCTGTACTGAGTGTTGTTTTAGAAGAGGCATCGGGTCGAGCTGAGGATCGAACCCGCATCCTCTGACGTAAGCGGCCAACAATATATCCTTTACACTACCGCCCCGATTCTATGTATCAACGTCCTATTTGTCATAAAATATAACAACATTTGACTGTTTACGTATTGACTATGATACGCTAATAAAGTCACCATGGGTTCGATATCGGCTAGACCGGATAGCTTAGCTATCATTAACAACCATCAGTACTGATTCTACCCTGGAATGGTAGAAAGGCTGGTGGCTATATACGGAAGTACGATAGTTCGCTCAGATGCATTCTGATAACCTCCAATAAAAACCGGAAATGCCATATATGACCTGTCATATATTAAACATGACTTTAAACTCCATTTAAACTGGTCCGGTCGCTATATATTCATCTTAATACATGATGCATTAGGTTATGTGTACACAGTGTCATTCAGTATTGAGTTGCCATTAGTCAGTTTATCTAACATTATATACATTATTCATTAACATCGCTTCATCAGCAAATATTTTACTTCCTGCAATTTACAGGAATGCGTAAGCGCGCAACAATATGGCGTCCGTTATTGACAGCTATCAAAGGAAACCCAACAATAAATAAATATACCCCACCGAATGCAAACATAAGATTCATGTTTCAAGCTGCAAAAACTCATACAAATAACTGTATTGAACTTATGGGAATACAAATTAATATAAAATGTATTAAACTAAATCATCGAAATAAGTATACTTGTATATATATGGAGATAATTATTTGTGAATAACCAAGACATAAATGTACGGACCAGACTACGGCGAGTGCGCCTAGCTACGATGCAAACCATAGGTACAATATCAAGGCCTCTGCCAAACCAATAAATTTGGTGTCGACCATGACTTATATACTATGGAATTACATGCAACACATCTGGACAGGGTGGACAAATTTACATACATGAAGTGATAGCTTTAGGATCCAGTTAAGGATTCATGACTACTCACATGCTATATATATATATATATATATATATATATATATATATATAAGGTACCTATATCTAAACTAAATGTTTTAAACTGAAATATTGGAAATACCTTTGTATAAATATATAAAACTGAAATGATGGAAATACCTGTGTATAACTGTATCAAACTGAAATAATGGAAATACCTGTATATAAATGTATAAAACTGAAATAATGGAAATATCTGTATAAAATGTATAAAACTGAAATAATATAAATACCTGTATATAATTGTATCAAACTGATATAATGGAAATACCTGTATAAAAATGTATAAAACTGAAATAATGGAAATACCTGTATAAAACTGAAATAATGGAAACACCTGTATATAAATGTATAAAGCTGAAATAATGAAAGTACCTGTATATAAATGTATAAAGCTGAAATAATTGAAATACCTGTATAAAACTGAAATAATGAAATACCTGTATATATAACTGTATTAAACTGAAATAATGGAAATACCTTTATATAAATGTATAAAACTGAAATAATGGAAATACCTGTATATAATTGTATGAAACTGAAATAATGGAAATACTTGTATATAAATGTATAAAACTGAAATCATGGAAATACCTGTGTATAAATGTATAAAGCTGAAATAATGGAAATACCTATATATAAATGTATAAAGCTGAAATAATGATGGAAATATCTGTATATAACTGTATAAAACTGAAATAATGGAAATACCTGTATATATGTGTATAACGCTGAAATAATGGAAATACCTGTATATATATATATATATATATATATATATATATATATATATATATATATATATATAAAACTAAAATAATGGAAATACCTGTATATAAATGTATAAAACTGAAATCATGGTAATACCTGTTTATAAATGTATAATACTGAAATAATAGAAATACCTGTATATAAATGTATAAAGCTGAAATAATGGAAATACCTGTATATAAATAGATTAAACGTATTGAACTGAAATAATGGAAATACCTGTATATTACTGTATTAAACTGAATTAATGGAAATACCTATATATAACTGTATTAAACTGAATTAATGGAAATACCTGTATATAACTGTATAAAACTGAAATAATGGAAATACATGTATATAACTGTATAAAACTGAAATAATGGAAATACCTGTATATAACTGTATTAAACTGAATTAATGGAAATACCTGTATTTAACTGGATAAAACTGAAATAATGGAAATACATGTATATTTATGTATTAAACGTATTGAACTGAAATAATGGAAAATACCTGTATATAACTGTATTAAACTTAAATAATTGAAATACCTGTGTATAACTGTATTAAACTGAAATAATGGAAATACCTGTATATAGATGTATTAAACTGCATAATGGAAATACCTGTATATAAATGTATAAAACTGAAATAATGGAAATACCTGTGTATAACTGTATTAAACTGAAATAATGGAAATACCTGTATATAAATGTATAAAACTGAAATAATGGAAATACCTGTATATAAATGTATAAAGCTGAAATAATGGAAATACCTATATATAACTGTATCAAACTGAAATAATGCAAATACCTGTATACATAACTGTATTAAACTGAAATATTGGAAATACCTATATATAAATGTATCAAACTGAAGTAATTGAAATACTTGTATATAAATGTATAAAGCTGAAATAATCGAAATACCTGTATACATAAATGTATAAAACTGAAATAATGGAAATAATGTATTAAACTGTATAAAATTAAATAATGGAAATACCTGTATATAAATGTATATAAATGTATAAAACTGAAATAATGGAAATACTGTATTTAATTATATAAAATTAAATAATGGAAATACCTGTATATAAATGTATAAAACTGAAATAATGAAAATACCTGTATATAAATGTATTGAACTGGTATAATGGAAAACCCTGTACATAAATGTATAAAGCTGAAATAATTGAAATACCTGTATATAAATGTATAAAACTGAAATAATGGAAATACCTGTATATAAATGCATAAAGCTGAAATAATGGAAATACCTGTATATAAGTGTATAAAACTGAAATAATGGAAATACCTGTAAATAAATGTATAAAGTTGAAATAATGGAAATACATGTATATAACTGTGTAAAGCTGAAATAATGGAAATACCTGTATATAAATGTATCAAACTGAAATAATGGAATTACCTGTAAATAAATGTTTAAAGTTGAAATAATTGAAATACCGGTATATAACTGTATTAAACTGAAATAATGGAAATACCTGTATATAACTGTATTAAGCTGAAATAATGGAAATACTTGTATATAAATGTTTAAAGCTGAAATAATGGAAATACTTGTATATAAATGTATAAAACTTTAATAATGGAAATACCTGTATATATAAATGTATGAAACTGAAATAATGGAAATACTTGTATATAAATGTATGAAACTGAACTAATGGAAATACCTGTATATAAATGTATTAAGCTGAAATAATGAAATAGCTTTATATATACATATAAATGTATATAACTGACATTAAAGGTTGTGGTTTTGATATCGAGCTAGGCCCGATGGCATCTGAAGGAAAGAAACAAAATTCTGTATCGAGTTAAAATAAATTAATATAAGCTAAACGATAATGTATATAATAACTGGCATTTATAAAAGTCACTCTGGTTGAGACATCAATGTTAGCATTGCTATATTTAGGAACGGATACCTTTTTTACCGATGTTTTTATTTTCTTATGTTTTGTTAACAAAACCTATATCTTGTATGTCATTGTAAATTTAAGGCTATATTTTATTTTACTTGCATACCATTTAACAAACAAGTAAAGAAAAACCTCAATATATTTGATATAACACCATTTTTTTAATAAATTATGACAAGAAAAATGAATATTCGTGTTAAGTTTACTATTGTTTTTGAAGAATTATTAAAATAGTGGAATACTAGATTGAAATCTCATTATTTGAAACAGATTTATTTATTTTAATTTTGAATTATGATAAATAAGTTACAATGATATAAAAGTAGTAAGGATTTAAAAACATTTTGTGTCACGTTAAAGCACTTGAAGATTTTTAGTCTTACAGTGGGCTACACAAGTATCGTAAATAACAAAAGATAAAGCTTTAACATTGTTTATAAAAGAATACAATGAAACGAATTTTCCACTTGTTAACAATTTCATTTTTGGGATATATTCGATGGAATAAAGTTCTCTATTTTGCTGAAACAAAACAATAGCCTCTATGTAATATTTCCGTACCTAGATTTAGCAATTTTAGAGAAAAAAAAACACGTGATTAATTTTATGATTTATTGTTCAGATGATTGAAAAAAAACTAATTAATTTGTTATCATTTAAGTGAAAAGATTAATATATGTCTATGAAAATACCTTTCAAGAATACCCTTGTGTAACCTGCTGTAACAATAACGTAATGGCTTGATCAATAGTACGTTTTGAAATGAACCAACAAAAATCAATACGCGACGAATGCAATTCAAAGGGAACCTATAGAACATGTAACGAATTAAAAACGACCGACGTTAATACAGAAACATTGTGATCCATTTTAGAATGTTTATTCATGCATCACCCTACGGCCTCCAATAAAGGATAACTTGCAAATGCTAATGCACACCAATATAATTAATGTCGAAAGTAAACGCGGAGATTTCTGAAAGTGTTTACTTAATAGTCTTAAAATTCATTTGCAATTTGACGAACTATTTGACGTAAAATTATTTGGGGTTTGTGGAAAAAAAAGACTAGATGTTTTTAATTATTTAAAAGCCAAAAATTGTCATATTTCTTGTCTACAGGACATACATTCTGCACAACACACTGAAATATTAATTAAGACACAGGTGGGTAACAAAAATTGCCTATTTGGCTCAGTTAATTCTAATAAAAGAGGGGTAGCAGTTTTATTTAATAAAAACATTGACTTTACAATTTATAAACACTTATCTGACCCTGTGGGGATTTTCATTATAATAGACATAACCGTTGATAATCAAAGGTTTAACCTTATTAACTTGTATGGGCCAAATATTGACTCACCAGCATTTATTAATAATATTATGTCAAAAGCACGATCCATAAACAATAATAACCCTTATATTATCTGCGGAGACTTCAATGTTGTACAAGACTACAACCTAAATAACTGTAATTATAAAAAAGAAAACAATAAAAAAGCTCATGATATAATTCTTGAAATTATGCATGATTTTAATGTAATTGATCCTTTTAGAGAAAATAATCCATTGTTAAGGAATATACATGGAAGAAAAAAACATCGTTACAACAAGCCAGGCTTGACTACTTTCTTTTATCAGAAAGTGTACATGCTTCAGTAAACAAATGTTCTATTGAACCTAGTTATAGGTCAAGTCATCCAATAGTAATTCTTAATATGTCTTTTACAAATTTTACTCCTGGGCGTCCGTTATGGAAACACAATAATTTTCTTTTAACCGATCTAGATTATTTAAAGATCATTAATAATTAAAATCAGAAATTAAATGTCAATATGCATTGCCTGTATACAATCTTGAAAAAAATTAATTTGATCCCCGATAATCATTTACAGTTCACTAGAGATGACCTGCTTTTCTTCGAAGTTTTATTAATAGAAATAAAGGGGAAGTCAATTTCCTATTCATGCTATAAAAAGGGGGAAAAAATGACCAATTAAAAATAAAAAAAACAAAAAAAATAAGGTCACAAATGAAAATATAGAATATATTAAAAATCTAAAAATGAATTTAAAAGATTTACGTAAACACAAAATGCAAGGTATATGATACGCTCAAGAGCACAAAAAATAGAAAATTACGAAAAAACAACAAACTATTTCTGTTACTTAGAAACTTTTAAATCTTTAAATAAAATCATACCTAAATTGGAAAAATTAAATGGTAGCATAATAACGGACCAAAAGAAAATTTTAAATGAAGCAAAAGGTTTTTATGAAAATCTTTACTCTAGAAAAGATGACAATTTAATTGATATTAATTTAGAACGTGAAGGACTAATCACTTATGAACAGGCATTGGCATCTCTAAAAGCCATGGCTAATAACCGTTCACCTGGCACATCAGGATTCAATGCAGATTTCTTTAAAGTGTTTTGGAAACAATTAGGTCATTTTATTGTTAGGTCAATTAATTACGGATTTAAAAAAGGGGAGTTATCAATAACACAAAAAGAAGGTATTATAACATGTAACCCTAAAGAAAATGAATCTAGGTATAGTATGAAAAATCACAGACCTATTTCTTTATTAAATTGCATCTATAAACCGAATTAAATCAACTTTACAAAAATTAATACATAAAGATTAGACAGGTTTTATTTCAGGCAGATATTAAGGTGAACATACTAGATTAGTATACAATATTATGCATTGTGCAGAACAAAATAATTTAAAAGGATTGCTGCTTTTGATAGATTTTGAAAAGGCGTTTGACTCAGTATCTATGGTTTTTATTAATAAAGTTTTAAATTATTTTGGCTTTGGTAAATCTATCATATCCTGGGTAAACTTATTTTTTAACAATGCAAAGCTTGCAGTAAACCAAGTTGGTAACTTGTAATCATTATTTAATATAGGCCGTGGTTGCTGTCAAGGAGACTCGCTGTCACCATATTTATTCATTTTATGTGCTTAATTTCTTGGGGTTTTGTGTAATTTCTGTTAATAAGTGCTTAAATACCAATAGCCATTGTTGCTAAATTTGTAAATCTAGGATTTTTGTAGCACTAACAAAGTATATGTCAATCATATGACGCAACATTCAACAAATTATTGGTCGTTTTTGTGGAATTTTTAGTCAATAAGTGCCTAAATCCCAAAAGTCCTTGTTTCTGAATTTAACATCTAGTATTTCTAAGGTAACTTCGATATAATAAGACTCTTTTGATATCATTTTATCTTGAACCGTGTAAATCGATATAATTTGTCAATATCAGTGAGTTTAAATTTACCTGTAGTGTTTGAAACGCCAGTTTTGACTCGTGTCTCAACTTATGTAATTGGGTCACTTGTTGCGAAACCCTCTTCGTGTTATCCTGGTGAAATTCCTCCAGTCGAGCCAAAAATGCTTTCTTGCGCTGGAAATGAAAAAAGATGTAGATATAGTAGTTTCTCATCTTTCAATTATTAAAGTATATACAACTTCCAAAGATATAAATAGAGATAGTCGGTTTTTTTTTTCTTAATTTCATTTGTGACTTTACTTATGAACAAATACGTACAAAGATGTCTTTCCAAATTTAATTTATTTGAAACGTGTTATTTTCTTAATTTCATTTGTGATTTTACTTATAAATCTTTACAGTTGTCTTTCTAAAGTTAATCTTTATTTGTTAAATATGTTTTTGACTATTCTATAAAGAGCTGTCAGTTAATTAACCTGATAAAAGAAAATAACCGTCGACTACAAATCTGCCGCAGCACTCTCAAGTTCTAGGTCGGGTCAAGTGTTTATACTTTAATTTGTGTGTTTTCATATCCAGCCTGAAAATTGTATTTGAGTACGAATGTGATTTGAGCACGAAACAAGTTTCATAAGCACGGAGCCAGTACTTGAGCACACACATGTCCGCAAGCGACTTATAGTGTTTCCACTGGAGTCTTAAAAGGTACTAATCAAAAACTAAGCCGAAAAGATATATTCTTCTTTTGGGGTTAAAGGTATGCTAGAAACTGAAAACAATTATTTGCCTTAAAGCTGTACATTTATTTCTGTAATGTAAAGATATCAGTAACGAACAAAGCCAAAAATGTCATCGGTCGTATAAAGAAACTATGATAAAATATGTTTTCCCCAGTTATAAGGGCTGTACGAGAAAAATCTGCACTGGATTTTTAATCAGAGTATGTTTTTTTTTTATCATGTTTATCATCTCTATTTATAAACATTTTATTTGATTCATAATCCATACAATATTAAACAAAATTCGTCATTATGGCAATATTCACCAGGAAATTTGAAATTAAGTATTTTTGTTCATTTTATATGAATATAAAAGGAACACATATTCTGTAAACTGCGCCAATTATGTATTAATTATAAACATATATACATGACGTCAGCGTTACGTCTACACAGTCCTTATCTGTAAACAGACCAAACTCTCCCGACTGGGTCCTTTAAATAGCAATGTTGGGAAAGCCACATTTGAGCGTGTTGATTGGTCAGTTGCTTCAACAGAAAGTTTGGATGAAGTCACAGTTTAGTAAGCGTTCAATTGCTATGAATTGTGAAACATGCATAGAATTCTATGCCTGTTCATTGTGGGTTTAATATACCTGATTTGGGAGATATCTGGTTCTTGGATAGACTATGACCAACACCATATAAATTTTAAAGAACACAACCACATGCACCGAAAACAACATAAACGTGATTGATATGAATTACCTACTTACCAAGAGTAAACAACGTGCATACAGAAGAAGTGACAATACGGGTCACGGCCTTGTAACTATCATAACCAAGGGTTAACCAAATAGAGTCCAAAAGAACTGGTATTAGACATATACATGCAGGCCAGATAATGTATCGACAGAAGAAATGAAAACACGGGTCGTGGCCTTGTGATTATCATAACCAAGGTTCTCCAAATAGAGTCCAATAGAACTGGTATTAGAAATATACATGCACGCCAGATAATGTATCGACAGAAGTGGCTACACGGATCGTCGCCTTGTAACTTTCATAACCAAGGGTTAACCAAATAGAGTTCAATAGAACTGGTATTAGACATAAACAAGCAACCAGATAATGTATCGAAAGAAGAAATGACAACATGGGTCATCGCCTTGTGACTATCATAACCAAGGGTTAACCAAATAGAGTCCAATAGAACTGGTATTAGACATATACATGCACGCCAGATAATGTATCGACAGAAGAAATGACAACACGGGTCATCGCCTTGTGACTATCATAACCAAGGGTTAAACAAATAAAGTTCAATATAACTTGTATTAGACATATAAATGCACGCCAGATACTGTATCGAAAGAAGAAATGACAACACGGGTCGTCGCATTGTGACTATCATAACCAAGGTTTAACCAAATAGAGTTCAATATAACTGGTATCAGACACATATATGCACGCCAAATAATGCATCGACAGAAGAAAAGACAACACGGGTCGTCGCCTTGTAACTATCGTTACCAAGGGTTAACCAAATAGAGTTCAATATAACTGGTATTAGACATATACATATACGCCAGATAATGTATCGACAGAAGAAATGGCAACACGGGTCGTCGCCTTGTAATTATCATAACCAAATATTAAACAAAAAGAGTTCCATAGAACTGGTATTAGACATATACATGCACGCCAGATAATGTATCGACAAAAGAAATGACAACACGGGTCGTCACCTTGTGACTGTCATAACCAAGGGTTAAACAAATAAAGTTCATGTAACTTGTATAAGACATATACATTCACGCCAGATAATGTATCGAAAGAAGAAATGACAACACGGATCGTCGCATTGTGACTATCATAACCAAGGGTTAAACAAATAACGTTCAATATAACTTGTATTATACATATACATGCACGCAAGATAATGTATCGAACGAAGAAATGACAACACGGGTCGTCGCATTGTGACTATTATAACCAAGGGTTATACAAACAGAGTTCAATAGAACTGGTATTAGACATATACATGCACGCCAGGTGATGTATCGACAAAGTGTATTGTTACTAGTGTCAGTTAATTTAAGAGTTTGTTTCACAAAAATATATGCGAACACCGTCAAAACACTGAATGACAGCACCAATAATCCTTCAATAATCCTACAAGCCCAACAACAATAGACAGCTATTGTATCTTTTTAAAACAGTCATGCAAGTTTCATTTAATCTATATTAACTAAGGTAATTGTATTAAGTAACGTATCAATCTCTTTATTGATTATAGATAACTGTAAAAAAGTGTATATAATAAAATATTGCAGTTGACGATAACAGCTGTCAACTGTGAGAGGTCTCGAATAACCGTTAAACAATTGTTTTAATAAAATGTATGTATATTATTGATCATGCGACACAACAAACCAGTTGAAATGGAGACTGTCCGATAAGTTTGAAAACTCTGTTGATGTATTACATCCAGTTATACAAAAAAACAGATGGCAGTAACAATAAATATGTCAATGAAGTAGTTTGGGTGATTATACGGGTCACTGCATCCATTTGTTTCAATACCATGCAGGCAGTATTAATAATGCAACACAATAAACCAGTCGAAAAAAGCATGTGTCAGATTATCCATTTAATAGAATATGTGTTTGATTATCATCCGCTACTTGGCTCTTTACATTATGGTTATTTTTCGCATTATTCTTCACAAATTATTTTACTATTTGAATCATGGTTCATTTTGAATTTTTAAAAGGGTCTATTTCTTATTCTTACAATTGTCTGGTTTCATTTCATCTAAGGTACAAAAATCGTGTTTAGGTATATTTATAGTTTATGCAGAGAAAAAAAATCATATTTGATTACAGTATGGTTATTTTTCACGTTATTCTTCACTCATTATTTTTCTATTTGAATAACGATTATTTTATTTTTTTTACATTTGAGAAGATCTATTTCTTATACTTATAGTTGTCTGGTTTCATTTTATCTAAGGTACAAAGATAGTGTTTATGTATATTTACAATTAATGGAGGAGTAAAAAGTTGTATTTGATACTGTTCTAGTATTCAACAATGTGTTTGTTTCATGCGCTGTGTTTTATGGTTTTTAATAGGGTACCGATATGCGAATATAATTCCACAAAAAATTAAAATGAGCGTCGATCCTTATATCTTAGGGCGTTCTTAACATTGCTCGCGCAGTGGTATTGGCAGAAATTTGGTGTACACAAAGGCATGCATTTTTATTGCGAAGAGTTCTCAAATCAAATTAGCTGTTTATAAAAATTTAAATCCCGAACCGAAATGAAAAACATGTAATAAAATATTTATTTGTTTACACTCAATTTAAGAAATTGGGTGTAAAAATAGATAGTTCACGGAGGATAATATCTTATTGTAATAAAATATTTTTGTTTAAATTTGCTTTACATTTTATGATATAAATGAGTTATTATAAACCATAATGCCAGAAGACATATTTCCAGACACGTTCATCCGAACCCATTTTCTTCATAGGCGTGTTCATTATGGTTTCATCCAATCTGAGTATTTTAATTGCCAGCACTGTCATTTATAACGGATATTCATTATGAGATTCCCCGCGAACATGTTCCGACTGCGAGTGTAATTTACTATTATTCATTTCTACATAGGATACCCCTTTAATAGATTGATTTTATAACAAACACGCATATATGCATATGCGTACAAATATGCATACCTTTAAGATATGTGTGATAAAGTCCTCCATAAAAGAATAAAACTGCTCCCTGAGTTCAGATTTTCTGGCACATAAGTGTTGCTTAACCTCTTCCCTGTCCTGTATTATCAGACCCGAGTAGTCGTAAAGCTTCTCTAATTTATCTGTATTTATGGTATGCATTGCAAGCATACCCTTGGTCAGTCTTATTGACCCGACGCTCCCTGAAAAATAGCAATAGCAAATGATTGTAAAAAACAACGTATGTACAACTTTTAAACGCAGTCAAATTGAAGAATTTATGATCATGGCTGTCATATTAAGGCTTAAAGCAAGAATTAATAAGATTCTCTTTTAATAGGCCCTTAATTTTGTGTTTTTTTGTTCCGATAAATGTTTTAAGGCTGAATATCACAACAGCAGTTTATTTAACGGATAGTCCTGTCAACGAATGTTCCGCTATATCGCTTGATGAATGTTTCTGATTTCTTGACGATACATCTGATTTTTTGACAAATGGACCTAATTGCTCAACGAATGCTTCTGAACACTTACATTTGATATGCAGATCAAAGTCAAACCACCCCACCTGGGCATCTAAATAAGGCATTAAACATTTTGTTTTTAACTTTAATTTCAATTTAGTTAAACAAAAAAGACATATTGACACACAGATAGTTCATAAACATTTAGAAATTTCAAATAGCCATTGAGTGTTTCTCTGTCATTAAACTTTTAGTACGGTGTTGAAATTCAATCACATAGCAACGAACAACCTTGCGTACTATAAAAGCAACAGGTATTGCTTATTCGAATGTACTCCTCATGTAAAACTGCACGCGATTACACAATTGCAAAACAATCCTATACAAGGTCTAATGGGTCTTGTATAGAAATTAATAAACAAATCATACAATCTTTATTGGGGTAATAATATCACGTTTTAAAAAAGTATACTTCATGTTACTTTATATGATAAAACAACATTTTGTCCAATCTTGAAAATAATTAAACAAATTCTCTCTCTCTCTCTCTCTCTCTCTCTCTCTCTCTCTCTCTCTCTCAAATCCTTTTTCTCTTTTCTTTCTCTCTCTTGAATGTGTGTCTGTAAATACGATTGTGCGTGCGTGCGTGCGTGCGTGCGTGCGTGAAAGGCAACATAAGTTAACTCAACTCTATGTTAATATATGTTATTATATATGTTTAGCCATATTCATGTTATTTGTAAACTCAAATTAAGGGAAGGACTTCGGCATAATTCATGTAAATTAATAAATGAAATTCAAGTTGAACAACTGCATAATATACAAAGGAACAGCGTTACTGAGCAAATGTTGATTAAAACATCATTTTATTGTAAATGAATGGGTATACAGCATGTGAATTTAGGCATGCAAGCCTAAAATACAATCAATGCAACGTATTGCGATAAGCATCATTGTGTAAAAAATAAAAAGAATAAGACACTATGTGTTCGAGTTATACAGTGGATGTTGAATAAAAAGTTATTTAACTTAAATGAGAAGAACATATCATGTAATTTATACGCGCACATTTGAAAATGTAAGTCCATGCAAGATCTAGTATGTACACATTTGAAATGAATCAGGCAACGGTTGTTTGAGTTATTGAATGGATGGTGATAGAATTGCATTTATTCGTTATAAAGGGCCATGACTCATTTAAATTAATAAATGCGGAGCCAAATTTCAATCACATTCAAGGTCTCTTGAAAAACAATCTTGTGAATAAATTTGAATACAATCAAGCAACGATCTGATTTGGGCAGATGTTAATTAAAATGCAATGCTTAGTTTAATAAAATGGTCATTACTTATGTTTATTAATAAGTGCGGAGATGAATTGCAATCACATAAAAAAATTAACGATAAGCAATATTGTGTATACATTTAAAAAGAATATATCAGGATTTTTCAAAATTTTGAAATTGTCTTTAACATTTTTTCCAATATATCAAGCCTATATATACTTATATAATCCGTAATGCCAAAAGCACATCTTTTTAAACATGCCAAAATGATATACTGAAAAGGGATTTCCTAATTTGGATTACGCGCCTAGACTATACTAAAACAGATTTCTTATTCCAAATTTAAAGCATCGATTGGGTGGGTAATTTATTGAGCGGGTGTTTATCTAAAAATGGTTAGAGAGTGAGAAGGTCTAAATCGGCCTAATATTAAAAAGGCTTGAAATTATTGAAACTTATACTGAAACATCTCTTTGTAATGAATGGATTTTTTTTTAGATATATTGACTAATGTAACATGTGTGATGCAGCGTTGAATTTAAATCCCATGTAATGCATTACGATAATGAGCGTCGTGTACCAATTAAAAACGAATATGACCACGTTTTCAATCAGGAGTGTATCGGAGCTGATACATACTGAAAGGAAAAAGAAATACGCCGGTGGATTTTAAAATGCGCATTATCAAGCTATTGTAAGCGATATTTTAAAAGATGTATGTAAAGTATTCCATTTATGATTTTGTCAATTATGAGAATTATATCGATACAATCATTAAAAATACACCTTGACATAAAAACCTCCTTGCTGATGTTTCTTTAATGATTTCTATAGGGATAGTCTCTTTCAGAGCATAAATATAAACATGTTCTCACTCATCGGATATGGCTCAAGTAAGTAAGGAAAAACTGTGTGTACATGTATGATCAGATTATATTAAGTAAAAAGTAAGAATTACCTGTTCTTCCAGAGAGTGAGGATGACAAGGACGATGATCTGCGGTCATCAAGTACGTCAACTTGGCATTTTCGATGTTTATGTTTCTCTACCCGTGACTTGCAGATCTGCATATGGTCAACACAGAAATATCTCAAATCTAAATCACTATCAGATTCGTTTTTCTTTTCTCCTGCTTTTTTCGTTAGCCTTTTTGCCATTATATTTTCATTAGGGTCTTGGATATCATTTTCTGAACCACTATCGAAGCTGATTTGACTTTCTCTAAAAAAATGATCCTCATCTCCCTTTGATCGTTTTGTCATTAAAATACTTTCATTGTCATGGATTGAATTGCTACGCTCGCGTTGTTTATACCTCCAATTGTTAGCCGTTGCCTCGGAATCACTTTCTTCTGATTTTAAATCTAGCGAAAGATCTATCTTCTCAAAACGGTTATTAGTCTCAATTTCTGTTAGCGTAGCACATTTATCTTTAATTGGAGTCATTATGTTTTGATTTTTATCGTAGACGAGCACATCGAGAGGTTGTGGGTGTGGACTGTTGCCACTAGCTCCTTTATTTGATAATCCGACTGATTTGGAATTCTTTTTTCCATAGCCATCCCCAAACAAATCCGCCGCATACTTGTCAAAGTCTTTCTTGTTATTCATTGTATCGATATAAAAAAAAACACTAACTCGAAGTCATTGCCTTAATATAGTTTGTATTGCTCCAATATTTTTAATTTTTTTTATTATTTTACCCAGTTTAAATGACTGTTTTAAGTCTGTCTCCTTCTGGTTGTCTCACACCTGTTAAATCATCAAATGCATGTGAAAACGCAGCTGATATTGCGGATTTCATGCCGTTAATTGTTTTAAAGTAAGTTAAAATTTAAAACAAATACGAAATCCATTTTTGCATTATATCACTTGGCACTTCACTCTTAGAAGCATTTTAGAAATGACGCCTGTTAATGCATTACCGCTAACTTAATCGGAAAAAGCTGTGTCAAACCAATCTAGTTATCGACTATTTATATTATATTTTATCAATGACAGCGGTTATATTGGCACCCTAGAGCCGACATCCTCGCTATCAATCGATTGAACTGTGGAATAATGCTGTGCCCGCCATGGCTACCAGCGTTTGCTTATGTGATTCAGTTACTAAGTGCAGCTTTAAAGCATGGTACCAGCCGGAAACTATTAATGAAACTGTTGTTCCTGGGTGATAATTTACATATTAGATAACCGCTTTAAATGCATCAAAGAATTTGATATTGGAATTGGTATTTGTATAATACCTGTTTCAGTCTAGTTAATTGAAAGAATTGCACGACAATGTTGGAATCAGTTATATCACGTTCACGCATTAAATCATTTTCAAAGCCTCACTAAACAGCTGATATTTACTCTATGTTCTATATAACATTTCCACGGTTTAAAAAACACATAGAAAAGTGTTTAAAGAATTTTTTTTTCTATCGCAGGAATATTCTTCTCGCTAAATGCACAATGACTGGTTGGCTGAAAAGCCTGTTCTCAAATGCTATTAATGCACAATGACTGGTTGGCTGAAAAGCCTGTTCTCAAATGCTCTAAATGCACAATGACTGGTTGGCTGAAAAGCCTGTTCTCAAATGCTCTAAATGCACAATAACTGGTTGGCTGAAAATCCTGTTCTCAAATGCTCTAACTAACTAACTCTTAAAATTAAAATCCAGTCTGGCACTTTTTAACACAAATGGAAATTTTGAGCCAAGTAACATAGGATTTTTAGCTCAATAATTGTGTTCTCGTCACTAAAAAGGACCGCACCTCGGTAGTGAGACGTTATACATTAAATATTTATACTCACATAAAATGTATCTGAAGATAATCACTCTGGTACGCTTAGAAAACATACGTAAAGACTCTTTGAGAATACAAATTACATTTTATGTTATACTCATTTTGATAAAAACTATTTTTTAAAACTTAGTGTGATCTTGCTGCAAACACATCGAGTACATCCACGTAATGCATCTCTATTTTCGTTAAACATGCATTATATTATATCTACCTCAGCATATAGGTGTTTAAAAGTATACAAGTGCGCATCCTGTCGTATTTGTAAGATATTATTTTACAATTTTTTCAAAATGATGTGACGGCGGCGGAAGAACGAGGTTAGGAATGAAACATTTTTAAGGACTTGTAATTCATAGAAAGGCCGAAATCAAAGAAGAGAAACTTACATTTTATTGTCTGTTGACATCTCCAGGCCAAAAGTTAGCATTAGAAAAGTAAGGGTCGTGTGTCTTTTAAGAGATTTATTTTCCAGTTCAGTGTGTACACAGTTGACAAAGTGAAAGAACAATATATTCATACCCCAAATTCCAAGCATCTTTTTTTCTTAATTCGAACATGACAATGCTTTAAAAATGTTCAAAATAAATAAATAATGCTATTCATATAATAAAATAGTATTTCATAAGGAAAATGTTTTTTTTTTTAAATAAGAGTGAATGAGGCTTATTTACCACCGCCATTATGAGACTACCCAAAGAAGTACGTCCTGTTTCCAAATGGGTGTGTTTTGTCTTGAATAATAAGTATAATATGTGCAGCAGTTACACAGCACAAAGTGCAATGGAGGTTGGTTTAAACGCAATATTTTATTCAAGAACTGTACATAGTATATCACCATATTTTCACTCTAAAACACAGAGCACAGCCGGTGGTGATTGCTGTTTAATTGACTATATAATAAAACGTCGAAAAGTTTTCATTAAGTTAGCTTTAGAAATGATATGGTTGACAAAACAACTATTGTGTGTAAAGGTCAAACAATTACCATAGCAGTAAAGTTAACCTCTGAAGACAACACTACCTGGGTTAACAAGGCTAACTTAAAAAATATTTAGTTGTGTAAAGACACCTTTATCCCTATAAGAGTCTATTCTGTTGTTTTTTTTCGGATATTTTCCCCTGTTAATCAAGGTACGACACAAAGGGTTTAGTAGCTCTTTACTCTACCTCATTTTAATAGACGGTTTGATCAAAAATATTATCTCAATAATTATGTTTAAATACTGGAATTATACTTCTAAATATAAATGGAAAACACTGGTTAAGTACAAAATAACATAATATATATATATATAGTATCATAAACTCTACCTCAACGTAATTTGTTTCAATTTTTTTAATTTAAAGATGTCCTCGATATATAGTGTTTTCTTATTGTTTATGGAGGGTCCTAAGTGTCATTTGTCTCAGATGATCAATTACCTTCAACACATAGGTCATGGGTTTGAGCTAGATCGGTCCAAATTTTATGTGAAAAGGTTGCCAATTAGTTACCTGCAGAGCGGTAGTGGTTCTACTCCGTTTTATCGTGAGGTTTCCACCCCCTCTTCCCCTCCCACAAAAAAGCAAAACATAAATGGATGACATCTACAGCATCTGAAGTGCTTAAAGGCGCTGAATTAATTCATTACATTTTGTCAATAAAAATGCTCTCATGGTGACATGGTTATAGTAGATTTGTGTAGGAGTCGATCTATTAAAATATTTTTCACGGCTCTCCTTTCTAATAGTGTATCCACAACACGAGACAAAATACAATAATTAGACATTTCCAAAAGTACAAACGATGATCCCCTGAGGTAGTAGTCTAAAGCGTCTAACCTGTCGTCTAATGACAAATTACCTATCACCACTGAGATTGCGGGTCCCATTCCATTTCAGTCCAAACACGTGTTATAAATTACTTTGCGAAAGGACGGTGGTACTAGTCAGGTTCATTCTGAGGTCTTCCTCTCCCTATAAAACTGGATATGCCATATATAGTATGTATTGGCAATGTAATGGCAATAAACCATAACAAAATATACACGATGAAAAACATATCTATAAAGTAACCGAATTATTTATGACAGTATTGAAACCAAATTAAGAATGGTTCATAATTCATTATAAGACAAAGGAAAGGGTAAATATAGCTCAGTTTGTATCACAATCGTCTCATATATATAGTGTGCACAATAGCTGCTATCATCCTACTGAGCGCTATGTGTAATTGATATAAATTGTACTACAGCACTCGCAACAGCAAGTGTTAAATTAATAATGTGAAAATGTTTTTTATTTACTTATTTACAAATTTTATACATACTTAATCAAAGAGCAAACTTCTAAAAAGTGGGAGCGGTAGTATAATGGACAGAGTGTTGACCGCTCATGCCAGAGGTTGCGGGTTCGATCCCCAGCTCGACCCGATGCCTCTCATAAAACAACACTCGCAATCGAGTTGAAATAAGTAAGTTTAGACGAAAGTAAGTAAGTAAGTAAGTAAGTAAGTAAGTAAGTAAGTAAGTAAGTAAGTAAGTAAGTAAGTAAGTAAGTAAGTAAGTAAGTAAGTATAAGTACTTGTAAATAAGTAAGTAAGTAAGCAAGCAAGCAAGCAAGCAAGCAAGCAAGCAAGCAAGCAAGTAAGTAAGTAAGTAAGTAAGTAAGTAAGTAAGTAAGTAAGTATTAGTACTTGTAAGTACTTGTAAGTATTTGTAAGTAAGTAAGTAAGTAAGTAAGTAAGTAAGTAAGTAAGTAAGTAAGTAAGTAAGTAAGTAAGAAAGTAAGTAAGTTAGTAATTAAGTAAGTATGTAAGTAAGTAAGTAAGAAAAGTACTTGCGAATAATAAATGCGTCATTTAGTACATACATCTATTTTTTATACTTGTTTTTCAATTGATAAGTAATTCTGTACAACAATCCAATTGAACTAAAATACATAGTATTTAACCTGCAGAAAGACCCACAGACAGACAAAATAGTTTGTGTGTCATATGACAAGACACTGAAATCCTCATGGTCAAAACCCCCCATGGCTCAAAAATGACCTAGTGGTCAAACTCCCCTAAATAGGTGGTACAAATCAAATCGGTCAAATTAGCAGAATGGCAGAACAGCAGAATGAAATATTTTCATTCTGCCAGCAGAATAGCAGAACAGCAGAATTAAATATTTTCATTCTGACAGCAGAATAGCAAAACAGAAGAATGATTGTTTTTCATTCTGCCAGCAGAATAGCAGAACAGCAGAAAGAAATATTTTTATTCTGCCAGCAGAATATCAGAATGAAAAATGATATCGTTTTTATCACTTAGTTTAGTATATTTACGTGCATGAACATGCAGTCAGTCTTAAGAAATGTTTTTTTTTTACCAACAATCAACAACCGAATGTTAAAGGGGACCTTTAATTATTTTTCATAGAATTCCCTGCTTCCGGTTTTTGATAATAATGGCGGTATTTTCTCGACAGTGATAAAAAATGTAAAATGGAGTGTTAAAAAGCTAGATAACTGGAGAAAAGTTATGGAACCGACACAGAATAACTAATTATATTAAGGGGAAGCAACCTTCAAAGTTTGGCTTTCAGGTGGGTGGGGTACCATGTGTTAAAAACTAAAAATAAGATGTTATTTTACATAACCATTACAACCAAGCATGGTAAATGAATGCAAAGAACAATTTTGATATCGTTTTAAAAAATAAATGGTAGCTAATTGTGTATTAATTACATAAATAATGGCCAAAACCATGTCCATTCAAACAGCATAACCGGGTCAATTTTGTTCTTGTATTCACTGGTTGTTCAAAAACAATGTCTAGAAATATTTTTACTTAATAGTTTGTTACCTTAAAATAATTGATATTACTAAACCGTATTTACCAATAGTGCACATGGTCATTTTTGTTCATTGACAAAAAAAGGTAAACAAATATTCTAAACACCAACAACATAGTGCTGAATACGCGATCAGCTGTTAATTCTTGTGCAAACTTAAATTAAACATCTTTATTAAACACTGCCAAGGTTGTCATTAGTCAAAACATGTTAATACCCGAAAACTATCTTAAAATGTTAATGCTTTTCGCTGTCATGTTTTCATTTTCA
Organism: Panopea generosa; assembly: GCA_029582155.1. Lineage (NCBI taxonomy): Eukaryota > Metazoa > Mollusca > Bivalvia > Adapedonta > Hiatellidae > Panopea > Panopea generosa. The sequence goes on along the minus strand of CM055908.1, from coordinate 60,560,143 downwards.
TTCTTTTTCACCGATTCACCTTCCTGATAATAATACGCGACATTATTTACACATCTCGGTAAACAAATACACATGGATATGAGCAAAGGCGTTCCGAAACGGATACTATTTTCTTATGGCGTATACTTTTCCGTTGGTGTAATACGGCTACATCATCGATTCAACTATTAGACTCATCTTAAAAAGACAAAGTATAATAGATTAAGTTTAATAAAAGGTAAGCTGCTTATATGTAAGGAAGTTTCCCGGCGACAATAGGAAGATCATATTGAGCAAAATGTATGATATATCAATAAACATGTACCTAAAATATGTTACGTATCTAACCATGCCATTAAGTATATATAAACTGAGCGAATAAAAGTTATTGAATTGAACTTGCACCGTCATCTATATAGGTGTTGAAAAGATAACATTGTTTTAACCTTGTATTTTAGTTCTAAAAAAATCCGACAAACAGTTAGCTAAGTTCGATAATAAAGTGTATCGATTGACAGCATTGTCCATAATGTGTGACAATGTCAATAGTTTCAGCAAACAAACTCGGGTACCATTCAAAATATACGTGCGCATTTGTAGTTGATACTAAACAAAACACCGTTTCTTTTGATATATATCCGTACTATATCGATCGTTAAATAAACCTTTTGTTTTTCAAGCGTACATTAAACGCGTCCATATAATGTAAACATATGTAAAACATTTCAAAAACTTCAAAGTCCAGTAATCATGCATAACCGATGACTTCAATGAACAGGTAAATAACTATAACTAACACAACGAAGTAGACAGTACTTAGAGGACAATGGAAAGGAGATTGTAGATATTGATAGCGTCATTGTATTTTTGCCAATAAATATGTAAGTCAAATATCAATAGGATGGTACGAATATCTTTCACGTTTGGCCATTAAATCTTTCAACACCCATCGATCATTTGATTTGATTTTCACCCTACATAGGACGCCGGTACTCTCTTAACGTCTCACACAACCATTAAACTGTTCTGCAGAGAAGGAAATGCACTTCTGGATCTTTTCTGGGTTACTGAGCAAAGTATCAATAATATTGTTCTAAAAGTGTCTAAATATGCAGAAAAAAACATGAGGATGACCGGATTGCGTCGATCACAATTTCGATGGTTTGAGGAAACTTTTATATCTATTTGTTGAAGCGTGTCACTATGCATTTTCAAAGTGTTAAGTCTTCTATCAACAGCACCAATATCCGCCAAACTTGGTAAAACTCATGACAATATCCCGGTGTTCTCACGCGTACACTGAAACATGACCATTTAAGCATTTACAACAAAAATGCCAAGCCGACTTACACAGCTCTAGTTGTTATCTAATGATAAATATTGTGATCTATTTATTTTTCATAGCTGACATATTACATGCCATATTTGACCGAAAATTTACAGCACTTTTGTATGGACACGCTTCCTGAGAGTTTTACTTGAGAACATATAGAGAAAAGCAATCATAGTAATTTATAGCCAATAACTAAACTCTTAAAAATAAACTTATATACCAGATCATTGGCTTTGGTCTGAAACTGCATGTATCAAGAATTAGTGAGTTGAAAATATATTTCGTATTAAATTGCTACAATATACCATTTTTCAGCAATATTGGTCTTATATTTGCATAACTGTGTCCGAAAATAGTGATTAATGTTGCTTATTGTTATTAATTCTTTTGTATTTTATTGTAATATTATTTCCATCACTATGTTGAAAATTTGAAAATCCTGCTTACAGGTATCAATGCTGTGTACAATTATTGCATATGCTTAGCAAGCAGACAGTTTTATGTTAACACTGATGTAGTAAAATATCTGTCTTGATAGTCTAATGTAATAAATTGTTGAGATTCCACTTGTGATATAGGTATATTTTTGGGTTTTTGTTTGTTTTATTCTTATATTTCTGATACACGTCCAAAAACGTATAAAGAATAAACTTAGTAAGACATACGATGAAACATCTCTGTGCTTATTACGTTCTAATTGTTTTTGATTATATTTTTTCTGTTATACTTTTTCTGAGTGTATGTTCATTATCTATAGACCGAATTTTGGATATATTAACGGTGTCATTTTATTGGAGTAACTTAAGAACAAATGATTATGCATTCATATGTTAGCAATAGCGTGTTGTAAGTGACATATTATTAAGTTACTATTGCAAAAGTGTTTGTGTTCCGTGACATGGATAATGGTACATGTAGCCATGCATAAGTAATAACAATTATTCTGAAATGATAAACTTGAAGTCAGTAGTGGATACGATTAAAATACTATAATCTCTGTATACAGCGAATATTGCAACAATAATTTCCGTCTTAGTAAGACACATACCCACTACACCGGCGGTTTTTTTTCAGCCGAGTGGTGTCTCAAGGTCACTTACCCCTCAGGTTTGTTCATTACAAAGACTTTATGATAGAAAGTTTGTCAGACGTTTTACCGAAGAACGATGATTCTGCTCAGAGTCGATCTGAGGTCTTTCCGCCAAAATATACAGGATGCCACAAATAATTTGCAAGTGTTGTAAATTATACCTAAAAATCAAGATATCATTCGATAAAAACCAGACTCCACGGTACGACCAAAGAAATGTGAACATAATATTTAGTAGTTTTTGGGGGAAGTGCTTCAGCAGCCGCTCTCAGAGCTAACATGATTTTTTTTTCAATACGCAAATCTACAACCGTTTATCGTGTTAATGCAAACCTAACAACCACTAATCAAATAGTTCCACCATCTGATAAGCATTCGAACTAGCTATAAACAGTAGATTCGCCTATTTCAATGAAGACATTAATATTATAACAGACAGCGACGATTCATACCTATAAACAATTGTGTATCGTATAAATTCCAAGTATATATTAAGTGCTATTAATCAGCACAAAGGAATCAAAGCGCATGAATACAGACGCAGTGAACTATCGTCACGTGACCAAAGATTACGCCATCTTGTAAAATCAAATTCAAGGTTACGAAGTATATCGCCAACATGTATATTGAAAGAGTCGTATATTTCAGCAAGGACTTCAGATAATAAGTACTTGATTCGGGAGTCTTACTTCGCTTTTTTCTATCATTTCAAAAATGTGTACGGGAACGAAACTTTTCTAGATCTGTCTCTAATGCCAAGGAACTATCAATACTCGTTCTAAAATAGAGATATGCTAATGTCGATCACATGACTTGCGGTTTCTTCCAAATGTTTAAAAATAGACTTGTATTCCTAAAAAGAATTCGAGATTGATCGAGTTATGAATAATGTCAGTGGTTTTTTTTTTATCATTATTTAGTAAATATTTCATACATTTCCAATAATTGGAACGGTAAATAATTTCCATTTAAACATATTAGAGTTAAAGCATTTGTGTTTCCGTAGCAAAAGTACGCAAACATCCAGATGTGTCTAAAAATCGGCGTAATAACATTTTGGCTAGTGCGGTTCCGTTTATGGGGTGATATAGGGCCCTAGAAAATATAAATGTAAGAATCATTTATTAATGTCGTCATACACATTTCTACTTCTTGTCTTTTAAACGAATTGTTTCACTGTTGCGCTAGAGAAATCAATAAAGAAAATAGTAAATGGATATACTCAAAGTGGAATTCATCGTGCTAGATTCAGAGCACTTTGATATTTATACTGTATATGATAGAAAGCTTGGTATTTCTGAAAATATCATGATTTGAGTTGAAGATACAAATCTCATATCATTGAGTTGAACTAGTATCTTGAAGTTGGACATTTGCCAAATTTAAGAGTTATATTCCTACTATAGCAGAAAAAACACTTTCAAAGGCAAACCATTCAGTTACGTTCTCCGACTTATTCGAGAAAAGGGTCAACGTTAAGCATAGAACATGTAGATTTTGTACCCTGTATAAGAATCAAAGGTAATCGGAATTATTCTACTTTAACGTATGCAAACTGACCTCTTTGTCTAAACAAATAGCGACATTTTACATCTTCTATGGTCCGCCCCAATCAGCACTGTAGTGCTTTGATTTAATCAGCATTCGATTCTAAATTGTAATTCAATAGTTGTTGTTGTAGTTGTTGTTGTAGTTGTAGATGTAGTTAAAGTTATAGTTATAGTTGTAGTGGTAGAAGTAGTTGTTGTTGTTGTTGTTATTGCTTTTGTTGTTGTTGTAATTGTAGTTGTATTTAAAGTTATAGTTATAGTTGTAGAAGTAGAAGTTGTAGTAGTAGTAGTAGCAGTTGTTGTTGTTATTGCTATTGTTGTTGTTGTTGTTGTTGTTGTTATTGCTATTGCTGTTGTTGTTATTGCTATTGTTGTTGTTGTTGCTTTTGTCGGTGTTGTTGTTGTTGTTGTAGTTGTTGTTGTTCTTGTTGTTGTTGTTGTTGTTGTTGTTGTTGTTGTTGTTGTATAGTGTTAACCATTTTCCAGTCATATCGCGACGGTGTCTACTTGAGAGAGCGCTGCCTCACAGTAGCACCATGCAACAGACACATGGTATGGTACCCCAACCAGTCACATTATACACACACAATGTCACCGCTGTGGTGTATCAATACAGGTAGTTATCTTATTGATAAACGAGTTGAAATCGTATTTCAAACAAAAATCGATAAAGGCTTTGATGCATTATTTATCAACATCACACGGGGGTATTTGTATTGTATTAGTTTCAGATAATTAGCATCGTAGATTTATTTCAATTGTTGAATTTCATACCTGTTCAAAGGAAGAAATTGGTTATAATCGAAATTTGATAATGTTTTAATAGCACAGTGATTTCTGAGCTATCACTAAATCGGACAAAATGAAATCAAATACAAATAATCGTACGGAAACACTGTTACCATCATTGAGACGAAGACTCCCATTGGCTAAAAAGGTATAGGGATGTCCAGGACATAAATTTTGATAGTAAGCTTAATTTTGGTTTGATGAAAATATCGAACTGGTAAATGGTCACAATAAAATTTAAGTTTATTATGTTTTTATTAAATAAAAAAATAGATTTATGTATCTTTGACTAATCAAATTCACATTTTGTCAAAGAACCTGTAGACAGTAAAATGGTGAAATTAAGACTTTTACATGATGCAGCAGCCAACTGCAGGGGGCAAAAAGTTGTGAAAATGACACTTTTTATCAATCTTTTTTTTTTTACATTTTCATTTAAGTCTTGGAATGTCCGCGAAAGTTAGAAAAAGAGACAATACGGTAAAACATAATGATATGTGTCTATGGAAAACGCAATGGCGGTAGCTGATCTAAATGCAAAACAACGGCAATTACATGGAACTGGCTATGTTAGAAGTAGACATAATAACATAACTGGGCCAAGGCACAAAGCGGTTTTCTACAGCCGCCATTTCAATGTGAATGACACTCTTACTATCTCAATGAAATAGAAATTACACAGTTACAGCAAGACATCGGAAATGTCAGAACAAAATTTAATAATAGAATAGAAGCTCTTGCTAAGAAAATTGAAACAAATGTAGTTGAATCCATGAAATAATGGTTTAAATCGAAATGTTTAAGGTATTGCCATTGACCTCAACAAGAAAACGGAATAAAAAGAGGAAACCAGGCGGTGAAATTAATGATCTTGGTCAACAAAAGGGGGTTATTGAACAAAAAACGGTGAAAAGGTTAACTACGTTACATGGAAAAACAAATCTACAGACCAGAGAAAATTAGAATGTGTAATAAGCAAAATCTAACATTACATATGATAGATTAAAGATATCAAAATAAAATTTGCAGAAATAAAACCAAAATACACAGCCTCAACACAGGGTATTATAGTTGATAGAAGAAGTGATTAGGACACCAGTATTCGAACTATGATAGCATGAATGACAGAGATGGTACAAACTATAAACGCTTTAGCAGTTAGAAAGAAATGAAAAGTAGGCAAAATATATACTTAGATACCTGTTAAACAAGAAGAAATAAATACTAATGTATATTCATTAACAAGTGGATCTTGGAATGTTAAATGTTGGTTAATTTATCCCATAACCTGATATCTCCCAGTCGGGGGAGCTGGATCTGTTCTACAGACTAAAGGTTTGTATGAAGACAGACACTGTAATAATGACATTATTGGGGTATCATAAATAGTTATTTATATAGTTATATGATCTATATCGCATGCACACATATCACGGTAAAATCGGTATACGTGTTGAAAGGTATATGCGATTTGGACATAAAAGAAATAACCATACAAGAGAAAGCAAAATATTAGTAATGCTCTGGCAGGGATGGTTTTTCGGTGCAAAAACAGCTGATCAAATCCGTTCAGTATGATATCGAGGTGGTCAATAGGACACGGATCTAAATACGCTGTTTGCATGTATATGTTACTTTTCACCTCAAAATTCGACAAGAAGCGTTAACCAAAATGATATTTTAATTACTCTACTTTGTACCATATACATGTATTGTCATTTCATCTTTGTGGATACTAGTATTATAATAATAGCACCGCCAAAATGACGACGACTATGTTCCAGAAATAGAAGACATACCAGAAAGCTGTAAAATATTAATAACATTAAATCATTTCTTTGTGAGATTGCCATCAAAAACTATCCGAAAAGCCAACAATAGGCACGGTGTTCTAACTCTCACATTCCAGTGATTATATGTATTTATTTGTATACATTTGTGTCTATTATTTGCTTTTGCATGTAAAGAATACGTATTAAAACTGAACACCTTTAGTCTTCGTTTTATGCAAGGTTAAACGATTTAAAAATATATGTATATAAACTACAAGTGTTACTTATGTGCGTATATGGATGTATATGTATGTATAAAGTATATAAGTGATATGTATTATATTTGAAACAATCGTAAATTACTTAACATGTATGCTATACATTAATTTATAATGTACTGATTTATGCTTGCCGTCATGTGTATGTAAAATATGTCTTCATGGGTCTAAGACCTTTTGGATATATGAAAAGTAAAATTTTGTCAAACGTGTCATGCTTTTTTGTTATGCACTTGTTAGTGACACGATCTACTTAGTTGTCAACGCCCCGAGGTCAACATTGTAAGTTATCTCATTTATCAATTGGCTTTAACTATGATTTCTTCCTGATGGTGTACAGAATTGATTACGAAAACAAAAATAAAACAGTCTGTGAAAACAAATCCAACAGTTTACGCTTGCTCGGTCTAGTTTTAATTTGAAATAATTGATGGTAAGGTTAGGTCAACATTTTACTTTAGTACCAAAATCCTTAAATTCAAACAATGGTTCAAAAGGTTATTCAAGAAATAATAAAAATGCTACCCGAAATGTAAGCCGTGTTTATTGAATAGATATAAGCCTGCGGATCTTTGTAATTAAATCACTGATAAAGCTGTAATAAATCACTGATATAACTGTAATAAATCACTGATATAGCTGTAATTTATGTTAGTGTAGTTAGATACCTCGGGTAAAGATAGAGATCTAGTTAGGTGTCAAAAATATTGTAACTGAAATCGTTACGTGTATTTAACAAATAATTATAATTTATTTAAAACGTTTATTGATATCAGATGAAACTTGAAACTTGTTAAATGAGCATCACTATTAGCTATTAATCAAGTATGTTCTGTTTTTGTATTATTTATTGGCTTCTAGTTTTAATGTAACTTAGTTGGGTAAAAACTTGTAATATCACATCAAATGCATAATAAAATGCTTATTAAAAGCATTTTGAGCGCCTTTAAGCTTCCAAGAATAGCCATACACTTTACTTAGAACCAGGTAGTAGAGTATTGTAACTTGTATGTGTCTATGAGACACAAGCAAGCTTTTGACACCCTGTGTGGGCTACCTGGAATATTTAGAAATTGCATAATTTTGGTATGCATGAAAAGGTATGAAGGTAAATTGTAAATGTTCAATGTAACATGAACAGTTGCAATTATGTAAATGTCAAGAAGTCTAATTGGCTCGTGATAAAACAATGGTCCGTCAAGGAAGAACGCTCTCATATTTTATCTACAATCTATTTTATAGATGACCTTCTTCATGACAGTTTATAAACTTGTGTTTTAGATTGAATTAGTAATAAAACAAAACCGGCACTTGTACTCTTCTAACGACAATGGTCCTTTTGTATATCTATATTAATTTTCAGCAAACGTTAGACACTGTCTATATTTAGTTTTGTCGATGAAGATATATAATTAATCCAATTAAAAGCAATATCACATTTTTTACTATGACAGGCAGGTGACGGATCGCGAGCCAAAACTGCACCTTGAGTTCTATTAAGAATTAACAATGGTAACAGTGTTACTAATGTATAACATGTAAGTATTTAAGGATTAAGAGCCCAATTTTTAGTTTTCATGTGGTGATGAAAAACATTAGGCCAGTTTAATGTTCGTAAAGCCTGAAGAAAAGCCTGAACAATTACAATTTTCTATCGATATTATTCCACGGTCATTCAAGGCTTTAATAAACTTACAAGAACAGATCTGTGTCTGATTACGATTTTTTAAAAGTTGGAAATTGATAAAAGAAAACGGGGATTTTTTTCAAAACCCATGCACCTTAACACATGACATATTTGTAACAGCCTTCTTTCTATGTGTATTACCAGATCTGGTCATAAACAAAGAGGTTCCACAATAAGTATGGCATGACACATTTCATAATTAATTGCATTGGAACTTGTATATTTTCAATCAAAACAAAACTGGAAAGGAACGGTGTCAAAGTACGAGCATGCATCTATACGAAACTAGACAACAGTAGCATGAACGAATATGCACTGAATGTGTTTTGAGGTATTCGTCACATTGCAGATTGCAATAGAGTCAGTTTTTGTATGGACTTGTACTTCACACAGGAACTCTTTACAAATTGTGGTTAAAGTTAGCAAACAATTGACAGATACATTGCAGAAAATAGTACATGGGTGCCATTTCTGTACACATACTAACCATGACGCAAACATACTTATAATGAATACGGGTAAGTAAATAAGTTAGTCAATTGGTTGAAATTTTATAGGTATGAAAAAAACACACACTTTTTGCTGGTCTAAACTAATGCCATGCGTGTAAGTTTGGTTTGATTTAAATCATTCTGTGATTTGTCTATAATGTTAGTAAAGTAGATCAGCAATTGCGTAAGCTCAGTGACCGGCTTTTATTTTCTGTGTATTCTAATAATATAGTGGTTCTCTGTACTTTTGTTGTTTATTGACGTAAACTCGTGCGTGTTGTATTGACGTCATTGTGACCACGTGGATTTACGAAAATATGAATTTGTATGAAACGGATCAGTAACTAGTGCATTAAAAGCAATTTGTTGAAATGACACGTAAATAAATAAAATAGTTTTTAAATACGTAGATAACTATTGTGTTTCCAAAGCCTCTTTGACAGTGCTGTGATTTTAAAGACTATTTGCTATATTGATTACTTCAGAACAGTCTTTGAACAGACGTTATTGTTGGTATGGTGAAGATATGCGTTTGATTTTAAATTATTTTCTCTCGGATTCAATATTGCTTGCTTGCATGTTGGGCCTGTGTTGTAGACACTAATATATTGTATAAAAGCGGAACAGTAATGTATAACTAACTTTACAGGTCGCGGGCGTTATCCCAAGCTTCGCAAGATGGCCTTTAAAACAACACTTAGTACGACAACGGTTTTTATAAGATATGAGCTTTATAAGCAATCAAATTAAAATAAATAACTAACAAACTAAACAATTATTATACGATCAATTGATCCGTTAGAAGTGCTCAGAGAAGCGGTTGTATAGTGGAAGAGCGAGTGTCCTACATGCTGGATATTGTGGGTTCGATCTCTGGTCGGATCTTACCAAAGAATTTGAAAAACATGGTACAAGAGGCGACTTTGCTTGCTGCTCACGTTAAGAAGCTATTACTAGGCCAGACTGGCCATATGTAACTGTACAAATGGAGACAAAGGTACCTGCTACAGTACACTTCTAAACACTGTGACATAGCAGTGCATCGCTAAATAATGACAGAATAGAGTAATCATTGCAAAGCTATAATTACGGTGCACCAACATAAATACCGATAGATATATCTAGATTTCTAAAGTTTCCAGATTTTTAATTTCACTCAGTTATAAATAACGCATAAAAATAAATATTACAATCTTTTCCAATGTCAATAACGATTCTTCTTAAAAGCTCATCATCAATTAACGGACCGTTAACTTACTGGTGCCAATACCGAAGAATAACGGGAATGGCCGAGTATGTACAATTGTGCGTATACAGCACAACTGTTAATATATCTCAGTCATGATATAATACTGCCCCAAGAAGACACCGTCTACATATTTGACGAACACTTTATTGTTATAGGCATGGATAAACAAGATACAACACAATGAAACAAGCGGAGTTTGCTATAAGGTTATAATACAGATCACTGTACAATATGGATTGTATTGGACTCATACAATATAAATCCATATTGTTCTGTGAAGTGTTTTATGACCTTTTTATTATTCACCTCAAGTTCTTTTCATATAAAACACAATATCAGATTAAATTTTATAAAACAATTTATTTTAACAAAGTTAATGGTCATTTTCTTTAAAATAAGGAAAAATAACATGTATTTGATGTTTATGACATTTTTTGATAATATTAAAGTTGGCTCTTTTAAAACTATATATCAATATTAATATAATTCTTTTATCACAGCTATTTTCTTTCATTTTTATAATTATATTTCTTTGTGTATCTATTTATATGTTTTGGAATAATATATACTTCATTTTCTCAAATAAATATATGTTGCTTGTTGTTTCAAACGACACAATATTCATTAAGAGTGTCTCAGTGATTTGTCTTACATGTTATATCTGAGATACGTGGAGTATTTATATAGTTAGAGTTACCGTTCCTTAACGTCCAATACGAAAAATCTATCCGGATTTACGGGACGTTTCCGGCTTGAAGCGTACAATAATGATTTCTTATGTACAATCACGTGGTACAAATACTCGAAGCTCATTGGATTAGCTACTTTAAGCGGATGATAGTTCAAAATCACGCTTCCGTTTCTAGCTTCCTTTAATAAATCTATAAAATTATGATTATAATATCCGATTCCCAAATGTGTGTAATGGTGTTTTTCTTCGTTTATAGCACTGGTCCCGACGATACTACTCAATATGACAAATGAATCGGGAAAAAATATTTTCACCATTTTCACCGATATATATATAGACTCGGCTTCATGCATTCATTTCATATAATTCGTTTCAGTACCAAAGACATATAAACTTATTTTTTTCTATTCTGTTTTGATTATCTGATACAGGTACGTTGACATTGTTTTTATAACTTTCAAATAAGCCTCTTTTTGACTGACGAGTCTGTGGCGTTTCCCTCGCCTCAAGCGAGCAGCGTGCATCGCAACCAGGAAACATCAGAGCAAAAACAACAGTTAATTGCAAGGGTGAGTATCAAGTGGCCTCTATACGTCTCACTACACAGTTACGCCTCCTTTTCCCCCCACGGATACATGATTCTTACGCTTAAAAACAAAGCCTACGTAATTTGTTTTTGAAATATTTTCAAAATGGTTCATAGTAGCTGTGCTTTCTTGCTGCAGATGATTAGAGCAAAAGCTGGTTTAGCATATACTGCAATAAGACATCACGAGTGTTAAAAAACTGACTTTTATAGGATTTATGAGCATTTGAGGACTTCCTTTTTCAAAAAATCTCAGGGTGTCACTGACCTTCTTTTTAAAAAAAAGTCAACGTGGTCAACCTACCAGTTATTGTACATTTTTATATGGTTTTACATTCCTGCTATGAAAGAGATTGTTGAGTGGTGAATGAAAATGTTTGGCTTACTAAACGTGTCAAGTAAAATAAACACACTTGACAGCAACTATGTTTTTACACGGGGGGAGGGGGGGGGGGGGGGGGGGGGTGGGGGGGGGGGCGTAAAATAGTGTGAAAAAACAGTCAGTATGTTTTATATTTACGTTTAACAAGTATCAAATTATGTTTTAACATGAATGACTTAAGATGTCAAGTACAGCGGGAGATGTCAAGTACAGCGATAGACAAAGGAAATGGTTGTTGATTTCATGCTTCATAGTGTTACTTTACTTTTAACAGGTTTTATAATGTCAATGCATTCATGGTTTATCACGTCAATGCAAGTTTATCAGGCACATGGTGTCATTAAGAATAATTATACATTTTGCCCTGAATAGAATCGCTACAGGCTGCTGATTTTCAATTTCATAAAAAAGACAAATTAGAAACATTGATATGATAAAGAGAATACCAGAGCCTCGTCTTAGTTTTTTAAGTCTCATCTGATAAAGTTGCAAATATCAGACACTAACATGGTATTGTCTATTTACAGGGGGGTCACTGATGTTCAATTGAATTGGGAGGCCTAGTATAGCCTCTGGTTTCGGTGCATTTTCAATACGTGGGATATTTTCTTTTTAAATTCAAGGGGTGAGGACAATGGGTTCGGGTCTCCTTATGTTTTGGAAATATTATATATACATATATATATAATCGGTGAAAATGGTGAAAAACGTGCAATCACACCTGAATATCCCAATCCTCGCGATGTACAAAATACTAAAACAAATAGGACCTTCCCTAAAACAAGTTAAATAATTTATTATTACCCCCTCCAAACAACCAACGCCTTGAAAATATGTCGATATTCCAAGTCGGGAAGCTGATACAGGGTCTGTATTCATCCATCAAACCCGGAAGAAAAATCCTGAATCCGCCATTTATAAGAGTCATTACATATCACATGACATGTTTCCATAGCAGCTTTGTATGCTTAATTGACAATATGAATAATACAAAAGTAATTTCAATGTAGTCATAAGCTTTTTAAATATTTTATTTCCAAAACAGATAGAAAACAAACAGGCATATATAAGTACAAAACAGATAGAAAAAACATGTGCAAAACAGATACAATTGATTGATTGATTGATTGATTGATTGATTGATTGATTGATTGATTGATTGATTGAATATTTAGCGTCACTGTTATGCCATCGAGGGCTAACAGACAGTCAGTTAACCTAACTACTGTTTCCTAGGATCCTGAAAGGTTAATCAGTACTCGAGCACATCCCATCTCCGCAAGTAACTTATAACTTTCTCACGTGAACCAGCGGTGAGAGACGGATAATGAGACACAATGTCGTATATCAAGACTATTGCCAGGTGGAGATTAGAAATCACGACCCTTGGATTGATAGTCAGACGCGCTACCGACTGAGCTTATCGGGCCCGGCCAAAACAGATACAAAAACTGTACACTCATTCTGATTCAATGCACACCTTCAAACCCGCATCGTCCCTTTGATTATCAGATGTCTATTACGGAACTTATACAAGTTTCTTTTATACATCCACAATAAATATTCGGAGCATATGAAACAATAAATAACAGTGTGCAGCAAACTAGGCAGAACGTCCCGGAAAGTATCCGTTGTCGAGTAGCCATAGATAACATAAACAGGGCGGATAACGAATAAAAGTAAAGCTGCATAGAATAGCACCGCGATATATGCAGGGTTGAGTTTTGTACAAATACAGAATGGGTTAATTTCGTCTTTATTTTCACATTCTCTACGGACAACAGCCACTTTCAACGGTGAACAATCTGAAATAGACAAAACAAAAAATGAATTAAAGTACGTGCTTTGTTTTATGATCTATTCAAGTACGATACATTTCAGACATATACATGGGTAGGAATCAGATAACGTTCGTTGATGCATTTGCTCCATTACATACCAGTATTTTGGGCCGGAGGCCTTTATTACTGAATAAACTATGTATGTGTCTATTCACATTCTATGATAAAGATGATGATGCAGTAGGTTTTATTGAAACAATTTACCATCTGAATAAATTCAAACCGACACATGAGGCGCTCAAACACATAAACGAAATTTACACATGATGAGGGCAGTTCTCTATCATCTCAATAAGTGCGTTAAAACATAAACTGGTTAATATTGTCTTTTTACATTTTTATATGACATTAAAGTCAAGTGTAGTCTATATTGGTTGAACTTCATGGTCGCTTGTACGAGCATCACGTCAGTACAATTTAATGTGTGTACGAATTATATCAGCGTGTACGAGTATCGCGTTAGTACAATTTAATGTGTGTACGTAATTATATCAGTAAACATGACGAAATGTAAGTGATGCTATGCACTCTGGTTATTTTTATTTTATGCCTACCTACTATGGTGTTATATAACCGTGGGTATTTGTAGTCGGTTTAAAATATGTGCTTTAACTTGTGTTTCTTCACTAAAAATCCGATGAAAAAACAATTTGGAATCCATCTTAAAAGGAACTACGTATGTAAAACGTAACGTGTATATTCCTCGAAGAGGTGGGGGCGGGCGGGGAGGGGGGGGGGGGAGGATAGGTGGTGGGAGGGGAGGATGGGGTACGGTTGACAACAGTGGCAGCACAATACATATTATATAGCACTAAGCAGTACATTAACCGCGGTAAAGAATGTATTCGATATAAGTATTTAGAACCATGTTACATGTGATCAATATGAGGGTTATACAAGTATATGGATGAAGACTTCAGAATGGATCTGAGTACGCGTGGTCCAGTGGTAGTACATCGGCCTCAGGATCGGAGGGCCGTGTGTTCGATCCTCCGTCACGGCTATGTGTGGTGTCATTGAGCAAGGCACATTATCCGCATATGCTTAGTACTGGTTCTACCCAGGAATATTTCGGGCGTGGTTTATAAAAGTTGTAATTACTTGTTTCATGATTAAAGTGAAATTAATAAGTTTAAACTAAATTAACTTTTTCATCATGGTGACAAAGCTGTATTATGATATTCCTGAAGTCATTTCACAATGAAATTAATAACACACAGCGATGTATGAAAGTATCGGTGTGTTATTATTTTCAAAGGTTTGTTTTATAATTCGTAAATGCTTTAAAGAAGTTATGATATTTTCTTTAAGTAAGGAGACACGATCTGGACTAAAATATTTTAAGGTGGTAGGGTTTTCCCAGGTAGATCCGCAAGAAACGAGGTGTACAGTTAATTCAGTGTAGCAGGCGGTTGACTTTTTGAACTAATATATGCAAAGCTTTTTTTCAAAAAAAAACATGGTAGCCTTATGGCAGTATTTTAACATAAAGATCAATATGCCAGTTAGTTTGCATTTTTATGTGCAAAATTCATTCATTCTCAGAAAGAAACGGCATGCACTTTATAAATATATGCGTAAAAACGTTTGATAGTGAAATAGGCGGACACTTTTTTAAACTTAGATTATGTAGCAAAATGTGACTGTGTAGTAAGACATGAATACACTTATGCAAATAAAAAGGCATGTTTAATAAATCCTATTAAATAAACTGTTGAAGTTTAAATACAAATTTGCAACAACAAAAATAAACTGTTTAGTCAATGTGCTAGTAGTTTTGATATGGAAATAATCTTGCAAAATCTGGGACATTGGCATGTGTGAATGAAACGTAGCTCAAAGCACTCTGTAAAATATTGACAGTTGCGTTAAGGAGGAATACGAACAACTACTGTATATTTCTTGTAATACAGTGTTTATTATTTTCCTATAAATATCTTTTTTATCCTTAATGTTACCAAATAAATACGAAAGACTTGAAAAATGGTACTAGAAGCTTCCTTGTTTGGCGCTGAGCATTTAGATATTAGTTATATTAGTTTGGTCGGCCTGGTGTCAGTATAATGTGACTGGGTGGGTTATCAAACCGTTTGTCTGCGGCATGATACTCCAGTGTCATGGGTGTAAAAACGTTTCAATTATTGGCTGGGGGGGGGGGGGGTCAACCTGAGGAGAGAGTAAAATATTGGGGGTGGGGCGGGGCAAAGTACTTGCTGGCTCCTCCAACCTGATCATTGCCCCCTCCCCTGCCCCCTCCCCCCGGTTCCTACGCCTATGAATGTCGCATCGCCTAAAATACTGTCTCAAGTAGTCATCGTCGCGATATAACGGAAAAATTGTTGAAAGCGTCGCTAAGCACCAAACAACAACAACAACAAAACAAAAAGAAACTATATAAACTTACGCTTGTTTTCAGAAATAGATTTACTCCAAGCCCATATGAATATGAGAAATACGGGTAAATATATGAGACAGTATTCATAAAGGAAGTCCATCTTTTCTTCAGATATATGTTTGAGACACACGGACCAGAACATGTCTATGTGGCTGTTTGCCGTTTGTTCACCGAGTGACACAAACACCTTCTGTTCTAGAATTACTGGATCCGCGTTCCACTTCCGTACTAGGAAAATCAGTCCAATCAAAACGCTCGTTACAGATGATACCGCTAAAACGTATTTTTTTAGTAAAGAGTTAGAATTGTTCGTAATAATACTTATTGATATCGCAATGAACAGTATAGAACTTGATAACGATGCCGACTTGGAATAATCGATACATTGTTGAGTGCCTCCTCGTGGAATTTCGGTGTGTGCAGACTCCTCGGATAAACGGAGAAGTAAAATGTCCCAAAGCAGGTGAAAAAATCCAGTCACTAACGTTGTCACTAAAAGTTCCCAGTTTCGACATCGTCTGATGCCACCGTATACCACGTGACCCAAGCACACTAGTCCAGCAATGAGGGATATAAAGATGATCCCGGACTGGAAAAATTCATACATGACAACTGTATCCCTCGCACCCATGGTTTCTAACACTCGAACAGAATAACAATTCTTCGTTTCGTTTTCCGTTTCGTTTGCCGTGCAATTGTCCTAAAATAATAAAGAAGAGAATATAACCAAAGGCGCGTTTATAGTTGATTTTTTATCAGCAGCTATTTTACCCGCAATGGAAACTGAGAAATACTTTAAAAACTGTTCTATGTGGACTTTTATTGTGGAAATCCTAGTCCATATTTTATATGGAACATACAGGAAAAGTCCATGATGTAGCGAGAACACATGTCACAGCTAAACGTTTAACATTTACTTTCTGGTGTATTGGTTTAAACATACCACGGTTAAAATGTTACCATTTGCGGTTTGGTAGACCTATATGTTTGATAAACATATTACGGTTAAGATTTAAAAACATATGGTATTGAAACGGTTTTTAAACGTAAATGGAAATTCGGTCGATTTTTAACATTTTGACATTTTCCGTGAGTTTTGACATTTACCGGAAGT
The DNA here is from genome assembly GCA_029582155.1 of Panopea generosa. NCBI lineage: Eukaryota > Metazoa > Mollusca > Bivalvia > Adapedonta > Hiatellidae > Panopea > Panopea generosa. The sequence goes on along the minus strand of CM055908.1, from coordinate 60,542,916 downwards.
TTTGATATTTACCTGAAGTTTTGATATTTACCGTAAATTTTGACATTTACCGGAAGTTTTAACATTATTATGTCACCAAATCAACGAACGTTTCTGCCCCTATACATACACCAGCTTCATGAACCCTTTATGTTCCATTTCAATTATATCAACTTATCACGTAGATAGTAACGCATCCACAATAGCTTTAACTTATTTAGAAGTAAATCTATCAAATGTCCTGTTTACTGTTGAATGTATGTGCATTAAAGTTTCACATATATGTGTAATTTTCGTCTACGACGCATGTAACATAACTTTAAAGGCTCATTAAACTTCCCTAAACGGTCGTTTTTAGTTTTAATTGGAGTGAATTTTTCTTTTCCAGATGATTGAATACATATTTATTTGATCACTGAGAGACTTTGCAAACGAAAAAATAAATATAAAGCACATTATTAATACAAAATTAAGAACCATTTTTGTTTTTGTTATGCTTAGTACTGGTTCTAACCATGAAGACTTCGAGCGTGATTTGCAGTTGTACTGAAGAACTTGTTTCACAATCGAAGTAAAATAAATAAGTTTAAACTACTGAGAGGTAATATAATTAAATACGAGAACCGAACATTAGGTAACTAACCTTTAACTGTAAGTAAAATAGTACATGTGTAATGCAAGTGTATATACCGTACAAGTTAATACATGTATAGCCCTTCTCACCATGTAACTGTGAAGGGTATAGACCATGACTTAACAAGTCATACCTAGCCTGAATAATGTTTATGTCAAATCAATGTTTTAAATGGACTGTGTTCAGCCACATCGAAGTGGAAATAAACTAGCTGTTTGGTACCCTAAATGTTTTATGTTTAGTTTAAACTTATTTATTTTGCTTCGTTTGTGAAACTGGTTCTTACAACTTAGGCAAATCACGCTCGAAGTTAAACAGAAAGAAAAGGCGGACGAGTTCAGGACTAAGATAAGCGAGCTAAGGGAAACAGTCAAGTAACATATAAATAATTATTTATAGGTCATTATTTACAAGTCTACAGTTTTACAGCGTTATTAAAACGCTTACTCGAGAAGTATATTTGTAGACAGCATTAAAAAAATGTGACGTTTGTATTCTGGGGGAGATGAGGTTCACCAAAGAAAAGTGAGTTGAGAGTAACAGTGCATGTGTGAGAGATTGATGTGAGGAGCGTAGCATATTCAGTGTTTGGGTGCACAGAGCGTAACCAGGAATAACATATTCTGTTGACATTAGATAATTGTCATTTAACGTCGGTTTTGATAACGTGATATAGATATTATCGTTTCTTAACTTGGCAGATTTCATAGCCGTGGTTATTATCTGTTAGTAAGGCGTAATGAAACATACCAACCAGTCACGTCCCCACCCCTACACCCCATGATTAATTTCGGACAACACTGAATTACCTCCGTTGTTAGAAGGAAATACATAGTTACCTCACTGAATCAAAGCACGAGACGAGCTATAAATAACAACGGTTAACCTACAACCAACCAATCAGTCAGACAATGCATAGAAGTCTCACAAAAACACGAATGCCTCCCACCATCCCTACATATACTAATGACTTAAAACGGATAAACGGCGCTTCTTTTTAGTTTACCAATCTTCCATATTGTTCTTATTCATTTCATTTATTCATTTCTTTTATTCACAACATTTACGAATGCCTACCACCTACCACCATCCATACATATAACAGTGCTTAAAACGATAGATGACGCATTTTTAATTTACTAATATTCCGTATTGTGTGTGTATTTCTTTACTTTGTATTAATTCATTTTTATTTATTCATTTCATTCATTCATTTTACTATACTACCCCAACCCTCGCTATTAGAAGAATATAAGTGCATAAGCATATAGCATTGTTTTGCTAAATATAAATTGTTCTAAATCCGCAGCTGATTCATGATAAAAGTCAAACCTGTGATAAGCGGTCACCTCTATTAAGCAGCCACATATCTCAAGCAGCCCCTTTTTATATTTCCCATGTCTGTGCTTTCAGACAACAAACTAACCTGTATTAAGCAATAACATACTTTAAATATATCTTTTAAGCAGGAAAGTAGTGAAATGGATAGAGTGTTGACCGCTCACGCCAGAGATTGCGGGTTCGATTCCCCGCTCAACACGATGCCTCTTATAAAACAACACTCAGTACTGGTTCTACCCAGGAACAGGACTCGAGAGTGGTTCATATTAGTTTGAGCACAATCGAGCTAAAATAGATTAGTATAAACTAAATACCTCTCTTCCTCCTCCCCTTGAATGACCGCTTATGAAAGGTTTAAGAACAAGCAATGGTATGAGGGGATCCAACACACGTACACACGCACTCTTTCAGACATTTAGGTTTTGCAAGAATAAACGAGTCGCACTAATTATTTAATATATCAATATTACGGTTAGAAACGAGACTACACCGGGTGAAAAGCAAAATAATCAATAAGAACTTTACATACCTTGATTATTTCTACGAATTGCACCATATCAAGGAATTATTAAATTCTATCATTCTATATAAAATCCAACAATATATAGAACACGCCAGTACTTGTAGTTTCAGTATGTCTATATTCTATATGTTATGGTGTGTTTTTTGTATTGTGTACTCCGGATTGAAATAAATGTTGCGAATCGGTCGATATCGGATCACCAAAATTTAGATAACAGAAATTATGAGAGGTATACCCAATATACAGGTCCCTCGATACTAGTATTGCTCGGTCACGAGTAAGTGTACACAAACATAATCCTTTCTATAAGCACCTTATTTAAAATAGGCTATTAAATGAATATTGAATTTTAATGCACATCGGTTTGACAGGTTGTACTGACCGTTAGACAAATCGATACATACCCAAAGGGCATTTATTAGGCAGTTTGGGATGAATCACCATGTAGATATGAATTACTCAAATCAATTTGTGTTTTATGTTTAATTGCTGAATAAGAGCGGAGAGGTAGAAGCGTGGATAGAGTGTTGGCCGATCACGTCAGAGGTTGCGGATTCGATCCTCTGCTCGATCCGACGCCTCTCAAAAAGCAACACTCAATGTTGGTTAGCCCAGGAAGCGGACTCGAGTGCGGTTTATACAAGCTGTGAGCATTCTGATATAAATTAGTATAAACTAAAAGTATGTTGTGTTATGCTTATTTGTGATGTGTAATATTCATTAAGTACATCTGCCAGAAGACTGGTATACAAGCACTGCATTTACGAAATGGCTATGTAACAGTAATGTATTTCACACAGTTGCGTGTTATGCAGTGTGTGCATGATATATTAAAGACGAGAAAAATTAAACTACCTTTTCTTAAGTCTCGTTAATACACATTTACATACAGTCCAGTACAATGAATAAACTATCTTAAAAGCCATAGTTCAAAATTGAAGCATAAAAGGTTAATTTCAATATATACATAGGTTTCAATTGCCATTAAAATATGCATAGTAAAACTGTCATTATTGTGGAAAGTCCACCTAGTAAGCACACGCGCGCACACACGCAAGCAAGCAACCAACCAACCAAGCAAGCACGCATGCACACACGCACACTAGAATATTATATATACTTAATGGCTTTAAAAACGCAGGTTCAGCAATCAACACATCGTGGTTTGTCAATATTTTGGTGCATGCATGGAAAACAGAATATCACGTGCATATAGCGCACGGATAAATTGGACGGGTTTTGATTTGAATGGAAACATTGACAATAAAGTGTGTCATTACTTTACATGAAATACGAAGTTAGTCACGAAGATAAGTATTGACGCCTATGTAATGCGACTTTCAAAAACGTCCCGAGCACGTGCAATCGGCCAAATTGAGGCTGGTAGCACATATAGACCTGTTGCCTTTAGTTTAAACTTATTTATTTCACTTCGACTGTGAAACAAGTTTTTACAACTTAGGCAAATCACGCTCGAAGTCTTCCTGGTTAAAACAAGTACTAAGAATATGCGGGAAAGTGTTTTGCTCAAAAACCACACATAGCCGTGGCGGAGGATCGAACCCACTACCGTCCGGCTCTACCACTGGACCACGCGTTCCACACACACCAGTTGTTTTTCATTTCGAGGTCAGTGAATCAACTATTTCACGTCTCCATCGCAAATTTGTTGCATCAATACCTGTAGCCGATCTTCCACTTCTTGGTCAGCCGCGGCTGACGTCACAACGTCAACATAGCACCATCCGTCTGCTACATTTAAAACAGCGTTTTTGTTCAGCTACATAAACAGCAAAGGCGACCCGGGGCCGTAATAGCCCACGTATCAGCCCTGATACAGTACGCCGGATATCGTCTGAAAGAAGTAGGCATACGGCGCACGTTACGTTTATCCGCTAATCATCGTCTTGTGCGTAGACGTTGGACTCAAGCTCTCGCACGGTTGAGGAACAGAGACTGGCAAGATGTATTATTTACGGATGAGAACAGATTTTGATTGATTATAGTGACAAACGTCTACATGTTTATCGACGTCGTAGAGAACGCTTCAGCGATGTGTGTGTTCGTGAGATTGACCTATGGGGAAGGGCGTCTACGATGATATGGGGTGTAATAAGTTACCACGGAAAGACAGACTTGGTTTTCTTAGACAATGGTGCTGGAAGGGGTGCACGTCAAGGTGCTGGCCGTGGAGTTACGGCTCAACGTTACGTAGATGAAGTGCTTAGGGCAGTTGCTGTACATTACGTTCAGCAACACCAAGGGATTACTCTACAGCACGATAACGCACGACCGCATATTGCATGTCTAACTGCTCAATTTTTACATGCAATTAACATTAACTTACTACATAATTGTCAGCTGATCTAAACCCTATCGAGCATTGTTGGCATCGCTTGAAAACACGCATCGCTCGTCAGCACCTAAACAACGGTGATGATCTTAAGAGTCGCTATACGAAGGGAGTGACGTCGAATACCAATGCAATACATCCGAAGAATAATCCGGTCCATGAAAAATCGAGGCCAGTCTGTCTTGGACGCTAGAAATGGACATACGCGCTATTGAAGTTAACTTAACGGACATCAACATCAAACTAATCCGTAGAAATTTGACACGACCCATTTTAATGTGCTATAAAATGAGAACGTTTATTTTTATTTTTATTGATCCATTTATTTGAATATGATTGAATACTAAAATGTTTATGTTTATGTTATGGTTTAATATAATCTAATTAAACGATCTAAAATACCCATATGCTACCAAACTTGCGTTTTTAAAGCCGTTAAGTATAGTTCCAATATCACGTTATCCGCTTAATGTGACACATAACGTATAGTAAGAGACAAAGACTCAGATCTTTGTTGAACAGCGTGTAATGGGTAAACATCTAAATCTTGATTTCCATAAGAATGGAATATGTAAATATGTACTAAGCTGGATTTTGGGTATACGTTTTATAACAGGGAATTAATCAATATAAGCAATTCAATGCTTGTTTTCACACACACACACTTTGTAAGCTTTGCCTTGGTACCTTCATATACAAATATAACTTAATAAAATAGTGTTTAATTCAATAGAGATATTCGACATACGTTTGTTTACACACTTATTGTATTGGTGTATTGCAAATGGTTTCAGGCTTTCAGGCTTAATTCCAGATTAACCCAAAGTCCCGTTCCAAATTTACACAACTTAGCATATAAAGGACAAACATTGGAAAAAAGAGAGAAAGGTGAACTATTGAACCTTTAAACACAATAAAGCATTTTATACAAATACCAGTGGCGTGTGTATTTACGATATTTTTGAATGGAGTTGAACTCCATTTCCAACATATTATTTCAGGTTATAAATGGCAGACTCAGTTTTATAAGTGTTGGAAGACATCAGAATGATTCTGAGTAGTTACACACTTTCGCATATACAGTTTTTGGAGCGAGCGGGAGTCGAACCTACCACTTTATCGGTGAAGGTAAGTGGTATTGAGACGGCGCCTTACACCGCTCGGCCAAGGAGAACCCCTCGCACTAACGAACCATTAAAGTATACTAACCTCTCACCGCTGAGGTCGTGGGTTCGAGCTTAGGTATAAAAAACTAGATATGTTGAAAAATGGTACGGCCTCAATATAAATTACGTCTCTCCATTGAGACCGTGGTATGACTATCTGGGACAGTCCTATTCAGATCAGAATCAGGGTATCGGGTATTCCTGCACCAATAAAACTAGATATATCATATATATATACATATGGTGTGTTGAATACACTTTAAAGCCGCAACTTTTACTGCCATGGTAGTAAATATTTGTAATAGAATACTATCAAATTACAACGCTACACTAGGCTATCTGCTGACGGTGAAGTAACACAGATCCATGTGTAGAGAGTGCATCTCCCTCGAATTTCAAATTTATGTCATTTTTTTTTCAAACTGCATACAACAAACACTTTTTGGGAATTATGTTTTGCCAATTAAATGTACTAACAATAATCTAGTTGCATGTAACATTATAACAAAAACAATGCATTTATGAATGTGAAATTTTGAAAAAATGTTCTCTGATTTGAACCATGTACTGAATTATATAAAACCTTCCCCAGAGCCATCTTGCTGCTTTTATATGGCAGCTGGGCTTTAACTTAATGTAACATTCATTGCTCTCTTATGTCCATATTCTGAGTGTTAAATACTTTTAAAATGTGCGTTAAATTATTATTGGCCAATAAATCAAAGCAGATCAAGAACAGCTTACGCTTAATTGCCGTCCTTTGTTTACAGGGTAAGTACGTGCACACACAGGTGGTTCATAGCTAGGGGTGTTAACTCGGTCTTTTAAGAAGTTAAAAGCTGTAGAAGTGCTATGAAAGAACCATACTGAATGTTTGCTTTTAGTTTTAATACACGTATTAGATTATTGTCTTTATAAAAACATGCATAAAACATACATTGTACAGATAAATTCAATGTTCCTCGCAATTAGTACATCGTCGAATCTAACATTTTTTCTGATACATAGATATCTGCATTATTTAAACAATCGAGAAATTCCATCCGGACCTTAATTCCCATTCGATTTCCTGAATTCACCAGTTTTGTGTTTGTTTGCTTGTATATTTTGCGTCATTTTTATGTCATCGAGGGCTAACAGACGATTAGTTAACCTAACCAATCTTTTCTGGGATTCTGGAAAGTTAACAGGAATTCGAGCACACCCATCGCCGCAAGTAACTGATAACTTTCATTTTTGAATCAGCGATGAGAGACAGCTGACAATGAGACGCAATGTCGTAAATCAATTATCAAGAAGACTGTGGTCGAGATGGGATTCGAACACACGACCCCTGGCATGATACCGCACCGCAGCGATGGTATAGTATATGGGCAGAGCGTCCGCATTCGGTCGTGTGTTTGATCCCCGGCCGGGTAATGCAAAATATTTGAAAAATGGTAACAGAAGCTTCCTCTCTTGACGTTCAACATTTCGATGATAGTTCTGGGTCTGGCCGGCCCAGTATAATGTGACTGGGTGGGATATCATGTCTGCGGCATGATACCCCAGTGTGGCAGCGCTTAGAGGTCTCACCTAACAATTACCTCCCTTACATGACGGTAGCAAGATTATTACGCCAAAGAAATTAGAGCTGTGTAAAGCGGTTGTGTAATTTTTTGGTTAAAAATGCATAAAATGTCATATTTCTTTGTGCATATGGGAACATTGGAACATTTTCATGATTTCTGCAAAGTTTGGGTGACATTGGGAACTGTTTGATGATGCTATAACAGTTTAAAGATGCGTAGTGATACATTGCAACATATGGGCAGAATTGTCAAAAAAGAAGGTGTGTCATCAAACCATCGAAATTGCGAAAAAGCAACCTGGTCAACCCCATGTTTTTTTCTGCATATTTGGACCAACAGAGGACTATCTATGGGAATAAGGCACTTTTAGAACCATTGGTAATGTATCCAGTGTTCCAGAAGTGCATGTCTCTATATGTAGAACGGTACAAAATTAATTGGTATGTGAGACGTTCAAGAACCAGATCATTTTCGGTAGATGCTGAGAGGAAACTGCATCTCTGTGATTCAGATTTACTTTCTTTTTCAAAATATGTCACTTTCTATGGGAAATACTGAACTTGAAACCTCTTAATGGAAAAATAAATGTATTTTTGTGAAAAATGGATGACTTTGAGTGAAATAGAGAAGTGTCACACAGGCAAAACCAAACTTGAAGCTAAAACAGTTAAGCAAATAGGGCAATGATACTGAGCAGCTGAAAATTTGTCATGGAAATGTTGGAATCAGGATTTATTCAATTCAATGGAAGGAATACAAATTAAGATTATCTATTTAACTAAAAAAGAAATGATCATGTATGCAAATATGCTTTGCTGCATCACATGATAAGACTTGATTTTAGCCATCTGTTTCAAAATCCTGGCTAAAATAAATAGAAATTGGCACTTAAAAACACTTGAAAGTCAAACAGAGAGACAGTGATGCTAATTATCACAACAAAAGCATGTCTAGAACATTCACTGCATCCAGATTTCATGATTCATTTAAGTTAAACCATTATTTTTGTGTTAGAAACTCATTATTTATGTTAAATTCATACCCCACCCACATAAAAATGATAACATTTGTCGCGATACTGTTTCCATTCTTAAGCGCATGCTTTTTGACAATACGGTTGGTCGCGTATGAGCAATATTGTTTTTATGTCGCTATTTATCAATTAATATTTTACTGATCATGAATTATGGAGAAATTTCCTGTTTCATTGTTTTGTCATTGATATTTGTTATCAACAGCTCTGTATCAAGTTTTCGATATACCGACTGCCAAACGATTTCGCGTAATAATTTCTCAGCATTTAGTTAACCGGTGCTTGAAACTTTTGTACCATCATCTGATTTCTTTTGGTTATTCTTCTGACTTTTTTTTCAAATAAAATACATGATGCTTGCTATAGAACATAGATTCTTCTCATTGAAGTTGATGTTTTTTCACCATCTGTTATTGAATGTGTACAATATTTTTCTCCACATTCAGCAGTATAGCACTGTCCAATATGACAATTTCTAATTTTCATATAATAATTGCAACAACTCTATTTTAATGGCCCATTTTTTGCTGACAGTTTTGGAAAATCTGTAAAGTAACGAGTCATCTCGCGACAAGTATTTCTTATCGCGATATTCTTCGATATATCTAAGTCAAACTAATTTGTCGTAAAGAGATGGGTTTAACAAATCGTCTTTTCGCAATGTGCATTTCGGTCCAGCCAAATATACTGTATCCATATTATGTCTCATTTTCATTCATTGATTGATTTTCTTGCTTTATAGTGACTTTCATGCACACTTTACTTTCATTTGCTATTTAGATTGTTAAAATGAACAAAATAATCTTGGAATTTAATATATGCCTAATAGATACCTTAATTGGTAAGGGATTTGTTCATAGTTGATAATGAATCTAATGCATACACACAAGTATGTTATTCATTCATGTATTGAAAAAGGGGACATGGTTAGTGTCAGTCATATGCAAATTATTGCTGGTTACCTACAAACATTAATATGTGTTTGTTATAGATATTAAAAAAAGTCAAATATATAGTTTTGCAACAAAACAGAGCATTATTTATAGCAAAAACAACTATTTATCCATATATGGTCATGTATTTTGACACTGAAGTTATGTAATGTTGCATATACAATAAAATGAATAGATACACAATAGCAGACAATATAAGGACATTTTCAAAGTATTTCTTTTTCTAGAACTATTTTTATTAAGGTACAATGGCTAATATTTTTGGGCAGTTTTTCCTGTTTTCGAGTCGTCCGAAACTGATTTATGCATGTGCGACCGCCATCTTATTTTGGTGCATGAATTCGAAAACAGTTGCGCAATGAATTCAAAAGGCGTATTTTTATATTTATAAATGGTGAAGGATTGTTTGACAAAAATTTCAATCACATGTCATGACAATTTCTACTCTTCAAGGTCTCACTGAACAATTACCTCCCTTACATGACGGTAGCAAGATTATTACGCCAAAGAAATTAGAGCTGTGTAAAGTGGTTGTGCAATTTTTTGGTTAAAAATGCATGAAATGTCATATTTCTTTGTGCATATGGAAACATTGCAACATTTTCATGATTTCTGCAAAGTTTGGGTGACATTGGGAACTGTTTGATGATGCTCTAACAGTTTAAAGATGTGTAGTGATACATTGCAACAAATGAGCAGAATTGTCAAAAATGAAGGGGTGTTATCCAGTGTTCCAGAAGTGCATATCTCTATATGTAGAACAGTACAAAATTAATTGGTATGTGAGACGTTAGAATACTGCCCCCCAAGAAAGCGACAGTTAAAACCATACAACCACAATTCATTTTCTGGAACTAGGAAAATTGCAGTTGAAATATAATATTCATTCAAACCTTCGGTCAGATTATGTTTTCCTTATAAACCTAATATACGGTAAAGATCTGAGATATAACCTAATGTATAACTAGGACGGAACATGATTGTACAAGCCTATTTACGAATGTTATTTTTTCTTAAAGCAACCTCATGATAGTTTATATTCTATTGGCATGAGACAGAACAGAACAGAAGAGAACAGGACAGAACAGGACAGCAGGTCAGGACAGGACGGGACAGGACAGGACAGGACAGGACAGGACAGGACAGGACAGGACAGGACAGAACAGAATCTTTATTCATAATATACATACAGAGAGACAATATCAAGTCACGTTAAGTAAACTTTACAACCCATAACAATGCTTGTTACAGCGGCTCTTGTCAGTTTTTTTTTGTTTATTTTTGGTAATGATTACATATAGTATACACATTACATACAAGCTCCTTCAAGATATTTGGGTGTCTGTTATGAAGTTCCTTAAAGAGCTGTAGAAAGAACACAAGCTTTAAATATATGTTTTGTAGTAGTAGAAGGTAAACCATAATTGGCTTATTCAAAATATGTTTACGTAATTCAGTACATACCTATGTAACATTGTCGTTAAAGCACACGTCTTTGTTGCAGCTGCAAGTGACACCCAGCTGTATATATAATCAAGGTTCATCAACGTTTTCTAGTGCACATTTGCCTGTTTGCCATGACCTATAATTATTCTGAAGGTTGTAATTGCTTTCATTGAACACAACAACATTACAATTACTAGCATTGCATGTATATCGTGGCATATCATCCAAACATTTGTTTTTGTTGGTGAACTATGGACCATATGATCAGCCGATGTCTAATGTTGGACAGCCATGGCTAGTGTTATTTAGTTTAAGATAGTAGTTTGATTTGATAAGTATAATGTCTTTATCTTAACATTAATAAAGAAGACTCAGTATACATATTTGGACTAAGAACTTGACCTTGTATGTTGCCATACCGACATGGACAACCAGTCAGACGTTTGGCTCTGTGATTTTATACTCAGCTAAATTAGTCTTAAACCTGTTTAAAATTATTTTTTTAAAAAACGGTCTATGTTTAGTTCTATCTAATAGAGTATCATCATGAAATTTCTATTGGACGCATGATCAAAGGCCATTTTGACGCAAGGAATTAAAGATAGTTCTATATATATAGACTCTCTTGACGTAAATGAATGTTATGCCACCGAGGGCTAACAGAGTGTCAGTTAACCTAACCACTGTTTCCTGGGATCCTGGAAAGCACACCCTATCTCCGCAGTTTCCACTTGAATCAACGGCGAGAGACGAATACTAATGCGACGCAATGTCGTATATTATCACGATCAGAGTATGTTGCCGAGCGGGGATTCGAACTCACGACCTCTGGATTGATAGTCAAACGCCAAACCTGGTGTAAAAAAAGCCTTTGATCTCTATAATTTAAAAAAAATACATTTTGTAAATATTTTCACGTAAAAGGAAGTACGTCGTAACACGATAAACTTTCTTCTGAAAGCCGCATCGTTTCTTATTTACACGTAATAAAGAGATAAAAATGCTTTGAATCATATAACAGGTAACTTTATCCCAATACCCAAAACAACAATTTCATGTTGTTTAGTGTATATTGTGCATAAATATATCGTCATAGTAACATATTAAAACACATGATATCACGTAATATGGTTGATTAATACATAATTTGTACCGCCACTTTCAATAAACATTTTAAGTAAATTCATTTTTTTTCTCAAAATCAATATCGAAATAATGCATGAAATGATTTTTAATCATATAATTCCTAAAAACAAGAGGATGAACAAATTCATTTAATATTTAAATGATTTTCTTTCATTGTCAACTATCTATGTTAGAGATTGTTTCCGAAAATAGATAAAAGATAATCAACATATTAACATATCAGCCCAGATAATTTTGAACTTACCTGTGGTAATTATTATTGATAAAGTATAAAATGGCAACTAACATTTTCGTACACTATTCCCTCACGAATTGGCATTATTCATGCTTAAATTTGTCTCCAAGTAAAGGCAAATGAATACGTTAATAATGTATGCTTCCGTTCATTGACATTCAGTTTGATAATTGATTCACTAATTATTTGATTGATTGATTACTTGTACCGTTGACTTTGTGACCGATAAAGTCACACCATTATTACCCAAGGTCACGTCACACTTTTATATCATCTTCATTTTAAAACGTGTCTGGATATGTGGGGTTAATGATTGCTCACGGCTTTATATGATATTTTAATAATCATGTCGAAAAAAGAGTAAACTGCAGGTCACTACACGGTTGAATTTTTCCATTATGTTCTAAATGGAATCAGGTCTAGGAATTTCTTGGTAAATAAACCCACAAATACAATTTTTAAAATATATTTTTTTCCAAAGCAGGAATGCATCTATGTGTCTGCTCATAAAATCCACAAACTGATATGCTGATTAGCTTGGTTTTGTTAAAGAAATTGCAGTGAAACACCCGAGTTGCTTTTTAAAGTTCTCAAATGTTTTTTAAATACATCTATCTGTCAAAATCCAGTACAAGTTACATTTTCAACACCAGTGGTGTCTTATTATAGCATATGCTATACCAGGCTTAGCTCTATCCATCTGCAATAAGAAATCTCAATTTTGAAAATATTTCAAAATACTTTTGTGTAACCGCCTCTATAAGGGGCGCAACTCGGTAGTGAGAGAAAAGAGGCGCAACTCGGAAGTGAGATAATAGTGGCGCAACTCGGTAGTGGGAGAAAATGGGCGCAACTCGGTAGTGAGAGAATAGGGGCGCAACTCGGTAGTGGGAGAAAATGGGCGCAACTCGGTAGTGAGAGAATAGGGGCGCAACTCGGTAGTGGGAGAAAAGGGGCGCAACTCGGTAGTGAGAGAATAGGGGCACAACTCGGTAGTGGGAGAAAAGGGGCGCAACTCGGTAGTGAGAGAATAAAGGCGCAACTCGGTAGTGGGAGAAAAGGGGCGCAACTCGGTAGTGAGAGAAAAGGGGCGTAACTCGGTAGTGAGAGAATAGGGGCGCAACTCGGTAGTGACAGAATTATAGAATTTCCTAAAGTCGCAACATAATGTTTAAAGTTATGGCAGGCTGAAGTTAGTTTGTTATAAGTCTTTCGTCTTTCTATTTTTTGTTTTTGTAAAGGGGACTCAATGCCATTTTCGACACATTTCAGAGTCATGGTGATATATGGCATATCAAGTTTTAATAGTGGGGGAAGACCTCGGAATGAATCTTAGTAGAACTACCGTCCTTCCGCAAGTAATTGGCAAACTTTCTCACATGAAGTTTTTGGAGCGAGTGGGACTCGAACCTACGACCTTAGCGGGGAGAGGTAAATGATCATGAGACGGTGCCTTGGACCGTCCGTTAATGGAGAAACCATTTCGCTTTTCAGTATTCGACTTGAAACTAACCCTAACTCTAGCCTTATTTATCTCCAATTAAATTCTGAACAGGTAATTGAATATCGAAAAATGAAATGCTGATAACAAACTAAATTGTATTGTCTTAGCATTATCGATATCTTATTGACAAGATAGCTAACAATTCAAACCTTACATGAGGTTCTAAAATTGATACAAAAAAACGTGCTTAGGAAATATAACAAATCAAAATGCGCAAATATGGTAAAGTAATCGACGCAAATAACAACTAATCTAATAAAACTTAATCATACCATTATGTCTACCATACATCATTACCGGAAATCTTTTTTTTATATTTTTTGTAACAGTGACCTTTGTCTTAGTTCCATTTATCTCAAAACCAACTCTTCTGAAAATCAAGACTCCAAGGCAAATAATTCTCATAACTGACTGGCTGGTTGATTAAACAACCCATATTAGCTTATAAGTCTAGAAACATTCTGAGCAAGTTTGATCATAATCGGATGAAAATTATTTTTAAAGGTGCTTTGTACAATGTTTATCAGGCAAAACTCAGTATTTTTTCTATCAATCAGGACACAGAACTCTGTCTATTATTGACCCAATATGGCCGGTCCAAGAACACGTCTGATCTTTCACACTCGACAACATTCTGATTTTTCAACAAATAACTCCAAAAAGTCTTATTTTGGATATGCTACTAAATCAGTTAAAATCATGTTATATTTTTTTTTAATCGTTTGCATCAACTATTTAAGTCCTTGTTTACATTTAGTAGTTTTTAACCAATGTATGATATTATCCACAGATCGTTGACAAATAAGAGATTAATCGGCCGACACCATACACAAAATAATTCTGATCTTGTTTTTACCTATTATTCGTTTTAAAAACTGTTAATGTACTCTTTCAACTACTTAACCATTATCAAATCCTCAGAATGCACTATCGCCATTCAAAACTGGTGCGATTAACTTATCGAAAAGAGTCTACTTTTCACGATTTATGTTAATGATTTTCCGATGGTTGTTGATGCTTCAAGTGTTGACATGAACGCCGATGATTCTGCTATTCACGTTAGTGATTGTCACTTGTGGCAAATCAAAACGAAATTACAAAATGAAGTTATAGAATTGAAAGTTGGTGTAAAAGTAATGATATGCCTTTAAATCCTAATACAACTATATGTATGATTATAGGTACACATAGCAAAATTAAACATTCAGGAAAAGTATGTATTTCAGTCAACAATTCACAAATCAAACATTTAAGATGCCAAAGCCTACTTAGCATATTTATTGATGAAACATTAAGTTGGAACAAACAAGTCAGTAAAGTATGTGATAAACTAAATTCAAAATTATATCTATTTAGACGTTATCTAAATACTTAAATCTTGAAATGAAAATTTTATTTTACAATGTGTATATTCAGCTTACATTGGACAATAGTTTGACTATTTGGGGTACTGGTACACTTTCTAATACTAAATAAGATACTTAAAATACAGAAGAAAGCTGCTACACTCATATTGGATGCACCATATAAAACACATTCTATTTTTAAGAACTTAGATGGTTATCATTTCCTGAGAGAATAAAAATATCATATTGGCATGTTTGTATTTAAAGCAATTAACTATTCAGTACCTTCATATATATGTAACCTTATAAAGACACCCAGTAACACTCGCTATAATGTACACTGGATTTCCAACAAGGACATCATGCATCCAAAGGCTAAAACTGAACTACTCAAACGTGCAGTTTCTTATTCTGCTATGGAAGTCTGGAACAATATACCTTCATTAATCAGTAAATCAATAACTTTATAACATATTCATAACAATATAAAATTAATAACTTTAAACTTCCACTCATAACAATATCAAATCAATAACTTTAAAGTTATCAGTTACTGCGGATATGGAGTGTGCTCGAGTACTTGTTAACCATCCAGGATTCCAGGAAATAATGGTTAGTTTAACTGATCGTCTGTTAGCCCTCGATAGCATAAAAATGACGCTTAATATTCAATCAATAAATATGAAATCAATAACTTTAAACTTTATTCATCATCCGCTGATTAAGAAAACAAAACAATATTACCAGCATAAAACAGCGTGCATATTAATAGTAACAAATTAATTTCAAGACTATTTAAACCAGTTCGTGTAAATACCTGTCTTACATTTTAATACAATGGCAATTAGCATATAGTCTGACATGCGGTGTGTCCTTCAAGATAGGAGCATATATGTTGGGTTCTGGTGCTCTTCTTCGCGTGATGAGTAAATGTTTCCAGTTATGCCAAAACCAATCGTGTATACTAGAGTTATAAAGTCCAAGATTTCAAGGATATAAACATCCTAGCCTAGTCTGGTCAAGATTAGACAGTGGGTCAAGGTGCTATAGTGTTTACCAGAAACGTTAAGGAAGGACCATGGCATAAGCCCATCCGGCCTTTCACCGGCAGAGCTAAAAAAATGCACTAGTTCATTTATTCTACAGTGCGTTGAAGCAGAGACTGGTTCACTCGTTCATAAATGATGCAACACGTAACATATTTAATTTATTAGTTTCTGAAAGGCATACCCGGGGGAATGTTACACGTTCATTTTTACCTCAATTACTCATTAGCTATGTCACGGTTTGAATATTAGATCCATTTTCAGGAAAATTATCCAAAACATCCATTAATGTTATGCTAAAGTTTTTTTTCAACATTGAAGACATTAAAGACTATATAGCGCGTGGTCCAGTGGTAGAGCACCAAACCTATGATCGGAGGGTCGTGGGCTCGATCCCCCGTCACGGCTATGTGTGGTATCCTTGAGCAAAATATTTTTCTGCATATGCTTAGTACTGGTTCTAACCAGGAAGACTTCGAGCGTGATTTGCCTAAGTTGTAAGAACTTGTTTCGCAATCGAAGTAAAATGAATAAGTTTAAGCTATATACTACTAATATATGCATGTACCAGTACGTGGCTTCCTTCATCATCAAGAATGATTCCGACAGATGTTCAAATACAGAATAATACAGTAATATACAATAGAGGCCCCTTGGTAAAAAATACAAACATGCCCCTTGGTAGATTTTAGAAGGTGGACAAAAGTCCTTTTGTGAATTTGAAAAGGTAGACAAAATCCCCTTGAATATTTTGGGTATGTGCAGAGGTATTCATGTGCTTAATGATAATGCCTAAGACAGAACGGTTATGTACCATATCTGTGAACATTATTAAAGTATCAATTTAAAGAGAGTATATAAGAAAAAAAGCAATTTATAAAATGTTTAATTTTTTTTTTTCAAAATGGTTAATTTGGCAATTCTGGGACGGTGAGCATGCTATATTTAATCTTATATAGTATTTTAGTTTTAATTTATTTCAATTTATCATCTGAAAAGGAATTAAGTTAAGCTGATTGTGTTAGTAATCAATTAAAGTTTATCCAGTCAATCAATTATTTATTGCAAACTGACAATAACTTTTGGCTGCTTTCATGTACTTCAATTAATGTTATGAATGTATTACCATATAATTTACTGGAAATAAATGAATAATAGAAAAAGCATTATTTCTTGAATGTGTATTTCATGATTGAAAACATTATAAAAACTCTGTATTCTGAATGTAACATCAATACAGTAAAATTCCTAATATACAATATCTATAAAAATAATCAAGGAGCTTTTATCCACCTTTTCAAATCCACCAAAGGGCTTTTGGGTATTGTACAGTGTGTATGACAGTATATGTTGATGTGACAGCTGGATGGGTATTGTACAGTGTATGTGGTAATATATGTCGATGTGACAGCTGGATGGGTATTGTACAGTGTGTGTGACAGTATATGTCGGTGTGACAGCTGGATGGGTGTTGTACAGTGTGTGTGGCAGTATATGTCAGGTGACAGCTAGATGGGTATTGTACAGTGCGTGTGACAGAATATGTCGGTGTGCCAGCTGGATGGATATTGTACAGTGTGTGTGGCAGTATATGTCGGTGTGACAGCTGGATGGGTATTGTACAGTGTGTGTGACAGTATATGTCGGTGTGACAGCTGGATGGGTATTGTACAGTGTGTGACAGTATATGTCGGTGTGACAGCTGGATGGGTAAATGTACAGTGTGTGTGGCAGTATATGTCGGTGTGACAGCTGGATGGGTATTGTACAGTGTGTGTACAGTGTGTGTGGCAGTATATGTCAGTGTGACAGCTGGATTGGTATTGTACAGTGTGTGTGGCAGTATATGTCAATGTGACAGCATGATGGATATTGTACAGTGTGTTCGGCAGTATATGCCAGGGTGACAGCTGGATGGATATTGTACAGTGTGTGACACAGTATATGTCAATGGGACAGCTGGATGGGTATTGTACAGTGTTAGTGTAACAGTATATGTCAGTGTGATAGCTGGATGGGTATTGTACAGTGTGTGTGTGGCAGTATATGACGGTGTGACAGCTGGATGGGTATTGTACAGTGTGTGTGGCATTATATGTCGGTGTGACAGCTGGATGGGTATTGTACAGTGTGTGACAGTATATATCGGTGTGACAGCTGGATGGGTATTGTACAGTGTGTGTGGCAGTATATGTCGGTGTGACAGCTGAATGTATATTGTACAGTGTGTGTGTGACAGTATATGTCAGTGTGACCGCTGGATAGGTATTGTACAGTATGTGTGGCAGTATATGACAGTGTGACAGCTGGATGGATAGTGTACAGTGTGTATGACAGTATATGTCGGTGTGACAGCTGGATGGGTATTGTACAGTGTATGTGGTAATATATGTCGGTGTGACAGCTGGATGGGTATTGTACAGTGTGTGTGACAGTATTTGTCAGTGTGACAGCTGGATGGGTGTTGTACAGTGTGTGGCAGTATATGTCAGGTGACAGCTAGATGGGTATTGTACAGTGTGTGTGACAGAATATATCGGTGTGCCAGCTGGATGGATAATGTACAGTGTGTGTGGCAGTATATGTCGGTGTGACAGCTGGGTGGGTATTGTACAGTGTGTGTGACAGTATATGTAGGTGTGACAGCTGGATGGGTATTGTACAGTGTGTTTGACAGTATATGTCGGTGTGACAGCTGGATGGGTATTGTACAGTGTGTGTGGCAGTATATGTCGGTGTGACAGCTGGATGGGTATTGTATAGTGTGTGTAAAGTGTGTGTGGCAGTATATGTCAGTGTGACAGCTGGATTGGTATTGTACAGTGTGTGTGGCATTATATGTCAGTGTGACAGCAGGATGGATATTGTACAGTGTGTTTGGCAGTATATGCCAGTGTGACAGCTGGATGGGTATTGTACAGTGTGTGTGACAGTATATGTCTATGGGACAGCTGGATTGGTATTGTACAGTGTGTGTGTAACAGTATATGTCAGTATGACAGCTGGATGGGTATTGTACAGTGTGTGTGGCAGTATATGTCGGAGTGACAGCTGGATGGGTATTGTACAATGTGTGACAGTATATGTCGGTGTGACAGCTTGATGGGTATTGTACAGTGTGTGTGACAGTATATGTCGGTATGACAGCTGGATGGGTATTGTACAGTGTGTGTGGCAGTATATGTCGGTGTGACAGCTGGATGGGTAGTGTACAGTGTGTGTGTGGCAGTATATGTCAGTGTGACCGCTGGATAGGTATTGTACAGTATGTGTGGCAGTATATGCCAGTGTGACAGCTGGATGAATATTGTATAGTGTGTGTGGCAGTATATGCCAGTGTGACAGCTGGATGGGTATTGTACAGTATGTGTACAGTGTGTGTGGCAGTATATGTCAGTATGACAGCTGGATTGGTATTGTACATTGTGTGTGGCAGTATATGTCAGTGTGACAGCAGGATGGATATTGTACAGTGTGTGTGGCAGTATATGCCAGTGTGACAGCTGGATGGATACTGTACATTGTGTGTGACAGTATATGTCAATTGGACAGCTGGATGGGTATTGTACAGTGTGTGTGTAACAGTATATGTCAGTGTGATAGCTGGATGGGTATTGTACAGTGTGTGTGGCAGTATATGTCGGAGTGACAGCTAGATGGGTATTGTACAGTGTGTGACAGTATATGTGTATTGTACAGTGTGTGTGACAGTATATGTCGGTGTGACAGCTAGATAGGTATTGTACAGTGTGTGTGGCAGTATATGTCGGTGTGACAGCTGGATGGGTAGTGTACAGTGTGTGTGGCGGTATAGGTCAGTGTGACCGCTGGATGGTTATTGTACAGTGTGTGTGACAGTATATGTCAGTGTGACCGCTGGATAGGTATTGTACAGTATGTGTGGCAGTATATGCCAGTGTGACAGCTGGATGGGTATTGTACAATGTTTGTGACAGTATATTTCAGTGTGACAGCAGGATGGATATTGTACAGTGTGTGTGACTGTATATGTCAGTGGGACAGCTGAATGGGTATTGTACAGTGTGTGTGTTACAGTATATGTCAGTGTGATAGCTGGATGGGTATTGTACAGTGTGTATGGCAGTATATGTCAGTGTGACAGCAGGATGGATATTGTACAGTGTGTGTGACAGTATATGTCAGTGGGACAGCTGGATGGGTATTGTACAGTGTGTGTGTGTAACAGTATATGTCAGTGTGATAGCTGGATGGGTAGTGTACAGTGTGTGTGGCAGTATTTGTCAGTGTGACCGCTGGATGGATATTGTACAATGTGTGTGACAGTATATGTCAGTGTGACCGCTGGATAGGTATTGTACAGTATGTGTGGCAGTATATGCAAGTGTGACAGTTGGATGGGTATTGTACAGTGTATGTGGTAATATATGTCGGTGTGACAGCTGGATGGGTGTTGTACAGTGTGTGTAACAGTATTTGTCAGTGTGACAGCTGGATGGGTGTTGTACAGTGTGTGTGGCAGTATATGCCAGTGTGACAGCTGTATGGGTGTTTTACAGTATGTGTGGCAGTATATTCAAGTGTGACAGCTGGATGGATATTGTACAGTGTGTATGACAGTATATGTCGGTGTGACAGCTGGATGGGTGTTGTACAGTGTGTGTAGCAGTATATGTCAGGTGACAGCTAGATGGGTATTGTACAGTGTGTGTGACAGAATATGTCGGTGTGACAGCTGGATGGATATTGTACAGTGTGTGTGGCAGAATATGTCGGTGTGACAGCTGGATGGGTATTGTACAGTGTGTGTGACAGTATATGTCGGTGTGACAGCTGGATGGGTATTGTATAGTGTGTGTGACAGTATATGTCGGTGTGACAGCTGGATGGGTATTGTACAGTGTGTGTGGCAGTATATGTCGGTGTGACAGCTGGATGGGTATTGTACAGTGTGTGTACAGTGTGTGTGGCAGTATATGTCAGTGTGACAGCTGGATTGGTATTGTACAGTGTGTGTGGCAGTATATGTCGGTGTGATAGCTGGATGGGTATTGTACAGTGTGTGTGACAGTATATGCCAGTGTGACAGCTGGATGGGTATTGTACAGTGTGTGACAGTATATGTCAGTGTGACAGCTGGATGGGTATTGTACAGTGTGTGTGGCAATATATGTCGGTATGACAGCTGGATGGGTATTGTACAGTGTGTGTGGCAGTATATGTCAGTGTGACAGCAGGATGGATATTATACAGTTTGCGTGGTAGTATATGTCGGTGTGACAGATGGATGGGTATTGTACAGTGTGTGTGGCAGTTTATGTCAGTGTGACAGCTGGATGGGTATTGTACAGTGTGTGTGGTAGTATATGTCAGTGCGACAGCTGGATGGGTATTGTACAGTGTGTGTGGCAGTATATGTCAGTGTGACAGCTGGATGGATATTGTACAGTGTGTGTGACAGTATATGTCAGTGTGACAGCTGGATGGGTATTGTACAGTGTGTGACAGTATATGTCGGTGTGACAGCTGGATGGGTATTGTGCAGTGTGTGTGGCAATATATGTCAGTATGACAGCTGGATGGGTATTGTACATTGTGTGTGGCAGTATATGTCAGTGTGACAGCAGGATGGATATTATACAGTTTGCGTGGTAGAATATGTCGGTGTGACAGCTGGATGGATATTGTACAGTGTGTGTGGCAGTTTATGTCAGTGTGACAGCTGGATTGGTATTGTACAGTGTGTGTGGTAGTATATGTCAGTGCGACAGCTGGATGGGTATTGTACAGTGTGTGTGGCAGTATATGTCGGTGTGACAGCTGGATGGATATTGTACAGTGTGTGTGGCAGAATATGTCAGTGTGACAGCTGGATGGGTATTGTACAGTATGTGTGGCAGTATATGTCAGTGTGACAGCTGGATGGATATTGTAAAGTGTGTGTGGCAGTTTATGTCAGTGTGACAGCTGGATGGGTATTGTGCAGTGTGTGTGGCAGTATATGTCAGTGCGACAGCTGGATGGGTATTGTACAGTGTGTGTGGCAGTATATGTCAGTGTGACAGCTGGATGGATATTGTACAGTGTGTGTGGCAGTATATGTCAGTGTGACAGCTGGATGGGTATTGTACAGTGTGTGCTGG
The DNA here is from genome assembly GCA_029582155.1 of Panopea generosa. Classification (NCBI taxonomy): domain Eukaryota; kingdom Metazoa; phylum Mollusca; class Bivalvia; order Adapedonta; family Hiatellidae; genus Panopea; species Panopea generosa. The sequence goes on along the minus strand of CM055908.1, from coordinate 60,520,518 downwards.
ATGGGTATTGTACAGTGTGTGTGGCAGTATATGTCAGTGTGACAGCTGGATGGATATTGTACAGTGTGTGTGGCAGTTTATGTCAGTGTGACAGCTGGATGGGTATTGTACAGTATGTGTGGCAGTATATGTCAGTGTGACAGCTGGATGGATATTGTAAAGTGTGTGTGGCAGTATATGTCAGTGTGACAGCTGGATGGGTATTGTACAGTGTGTGCTGGATGGGTATTGTACTGTGTGTGTGACAGTATATGTCAGTGTGACAGCAGGATGGGTATTGTACTGTGTATGTGACAGTATATAACAGTGTGACAGCATCACTATCCCAACATTGAGTAACATTATGAACAAGGCTTGTCTTATATGACTATTTACATATTATACAGTTACATTTTGGGGTAATGAAACCGGTCATTTCAAAAGCATGCGTGCTTAAGCTCAGAAAACAGTATGTTAGAAGTGGGACAGCCAGTTCTATAATTAAACATTATTTTACAAATGTGCATAAAAAACTGCTTATACCCTCATTATTAACTCACACGAAAATATAGGTTGCCAGCTGTAGACTTGTTAAAGGGAGATAACAGAAAACCGTCGTTTTGAAAATAACTATGCAAGAGTTATCTTGTTAAGATTGGCAGACTGGTTTTAGTTTGTTATTCATAAATCATTAGTTTATTCTCATTTAAACCCGATTGCGAGTGCTCAGAGGTGACGTGAATCACACTCGGGTCCGTTTTCTTGGCAGAATTAATGCAGCTTTCACAGTATTTGTGTTACGCACATCTACTTTTTATGTTGATCATGCATGCAAAGTACCGAGTTACTCATCTGAAAACTATCAAAGAAGTTCCACCACGAGAATTGCAATATGGTAAATACAGCAATGAAGTCCTCCGAGCGAGGTCCTTGTTCTCTTGATCTCTTAAAGTAATGGTCATTGTTCTTCAGATCACCAAAAGTATTTGCCATAGTTCTCCGAAAGTATTTCCCCGTATCTCTCAAATTAGGACTTCGATCCCTAGATCCCTGAAATAATGGCCAATGCTCCCTAGATCTCTAGAAATAATTGGCTATGTTTCCGTTGATCTCCAAAACCCTTTTGAGGGACTCAGCCAGCAATAATGAGATAACCCGGAAGCGTCACATAACTTGCGTCACGCATGACCACGTATGCGGAGTCTCAAGTCAATCCCAGAACACCGTTGATGTGAGTGACAAAACGAGGACACTGGAATTCTCGAACTTCGTTGCATAGATATAAAAGTCAAACCTGAACTAAACAGACTTCAACTAAAGGTTTTGGAGAATAAGTATGGAAACTTTTGTAAATTACACATATACAATGTTTGTATGAACTATTATGTAAGGGTTTATGAAATTTGGTCACTATACAGCAATGGTTTGTTGACAAATAGTAAGGAAATCGTGAGCTCAACCAAATTTTGGTATTATACTTAAATTTTCAGAATTCTGAAACTTGAAGTTGTACTTCGGAAAGAGGAATCTTGCTACTTTGGCTATTTTTTCCAGGAAAACAGACAAAATATTGATAATAAGAAATTCCTCATAACATTCTCGTTAGTGAGTTATCTTTGAAGTATTTTGGAGCTATGCTACAGAAATGGAGAATTTGTTAATGTTTGGCTATTTGTTTCCATGGTAAATATATAAATAATCCTTCTTAGCAAAAGACACTACTTGATCATGAGGATGGCATGTGTACAAAGTTTCGTGAAATTATCCTGAACAGTTTTGAAGTTCTTAAAATTTCGTAATTTTGACTGGTGACAGAACCTAACCAATGAAAACTCCCTCATAGCAAAGGGCACCACTACGCCAACACCATGAGGTTGACAGTTTACAATTCCATTCTATTATCATGAACGGTTTTGGAGTTGACCTGGAAATGGCAAATTTTGTATGTTCTTACCATTTGTTTCCAGAGTAACAGAAAATATATTGAAAATGAAAACACTTTTGTAGCAAAAGGTACGACTACACCATGAAGTTTACATGTTTACAGTTAGAGGATGTTACCATGAACGGTTTTGGAGTTATGATCCGGAAATGGTATTTTTTGTATTTTTTGCTATTTGTTTCTATGATTTTAGAAAACAACTTGAAAATGAAAATTCCCCGATACAAAAAGACACTATTACACCATGAGTTTCACATGTGTAGAAGTTTCGTCTTTTGAGTAATGACCCAAAAACGATACATTTTGTAATTGTGCTTGTTTCCATAGCAACAGAAAACTATCGGTGATGTGAAGTATTCAACATGATGGTTAACGAAATCAATATCATTCAATACTGAAAAAAAATCAAACCCTGAGTATAACAAACAAGAGACCCCACTGGCTTATATTGGCAATGTTGTTGTTTAATTTACAATATAAACCTTTTTGAGGGATTGTTTTATCTTTTAAGGAAAATTGCACAGCCCAACACTTACTTGATAAAAAGTTATTTACCATAAAAGGAAATGCTTTAGACTGAGTGTCAGTTTCTCATACCATTTCTATGTAAAATAGAATAGAGTCCCCTTACAGGACCCCTATATATCCTAGTCACATGATTTGTCAAAGTCGGGTCGGTAGCACGTCTGACTATCATCCAGGGGTTGCGAGTTGAATCCCCACCAGCAACAATATTCCGTATTGATTGACATGCAACACTACGCCTCATTATCATTCATATATCACCGCTGAATTAGGTGGAAAAGAAACACTTTTTAACACTTCAAACCTCTCCTCAAAGGAATAGTTCATATCAAATATGAACCAATTTGACCGACAGGTTCCAGAGATTTTTTAAAAATTCTGAATTTTAACCATTTTTGGACCCCAACCAACCCTTTACGGAAATTCAATCTTCCCACTTGAACCATATCTTATTTGCTATGACTAAATGATGTTTCACATCTCAAACTAAAACTAATAATTAACAAACGTTGTCGGAGGGACAGCGCGCTCGACTATTCTAATATTTGACACAGAAGTACAAATTTGATTGAGACTAACGACAGATCTAAGCAAATAAGAGTTATCCAACTTACAAAATTAAGTAGGTCTTATAACTGCATTAGCTTGTATGAAGTTTCCATCAAATGCATGCAGTGACTGCTGAGTAATAAAACTTTCTAAGTAAAACAAAGGCCCTAATTTGCAACAAAAATCTGGCAAGAGTTATCCGACTTGATTAATTTCATGACTAAAAAGTTGATTTTATGACTACAAAGCCATATGTAAATTTTCTATCAAATACATTGAGCGGTTTGTGTAAAATGGACTTGACAGTACTATCATGCAAAACTTTAACCAAAATTTCTAAGTCAAACAAGGGCAATAATTTACATTATATTCATGCAAGAGTTATCTAACTTAGTTATTGTAGTATGGTTGATGACTAGGAAGGCTTGTGTAAAATTCCAAGTCAATACAGTCATTGGTTACTGAGATATGGGTTTGATGGTACATGCACGCCAAACATTAACCAGATTTTCTAAGTCAAACAAGGGCAATAATTTGCATTATATCCATGCAAAAGTTATCTAACTTAGTTATTGTAGTAGGGTTGATGACTATAATGGCTTGTGTAAAGTTTCAAGGCAATACATGCAATGGTTACTGGGATAGGGACTTGCATGCAAAACTTTAACCTGATTTTCTTATTCAAACAAGGACAATTATTTGCATTTTATTCATGCAAGAGTTATTTTACTTAGTTAGTGTAGTAGGGTTGATGACTAGGAAGGTTTGTGTAAAGTTTCAAGGCAATACATGCCATTGTTACTGAGATAGGGACTTGATGGTACTTGCACACAAAACTTAAACCAGAATTTTTAAGTCAAACAAGGGCAATAATTTGCATTATATTCATGCAAGAGTTATCTAACTTAGTTATTGTAATTGGTTGATGACTGGGAAGGCTTGTGTAAAGTTTCAATCAAATACATTGAGTGACTGGTGAGATATAGACTTGATGGAACTTGCACGTAAATAATTTGCATTATATTCGTGCAAGAATTATCTAACTTAGTTATTGTAGTAGGGTTGATGACTAGGATAGCTTGTGTAAAGTTTCAAGTCAATACATGCAAAGGTTACCGAGTTAAGGACTTGCATGCAAATCTTTAACCAAGGTGCGACACTAACGCCTGGGTGAATAGAATAACTCTCTTTATTCTCCGAATAGTCGAGCTAAAAATGGAGTATTTACATTTTTCCATACTGCTCCTATATATATAATCTCCAAATAACCTTACAGGGCCCTTATATACAATAGCCCTTTGACTTAAAAACCCCGCAAACACCTGCTCATGAAATTAAATTATATCAAATATTAACAAATTTGTTTGACCAGTTGCAGAGAATCATTTTTTTGAAAATTCTCGATTTTAACACTTATGGAAATTTATTTCTCCCGATTAAACTTACTTTCACTTACTACGACTAGAAGTGCTTCAGATGAATATTTTTGCACAAATATATGAAAAAAAATATATAATGTTCCATTTCTTGATAGCATGCCTACGTAAAACCCAAAGTCCCTTACAGTGCCCTTAAATACAACAGTCCTGTTATCTGAACAACTTCAAACCCTAATCAAAGAGCGATATATATAAACAAGAGGCCCAAGAGAGCCTGAGGATGCTCTACTGACTCATAGTGGCCATAGTACTTTTTGAAATTCTACTTTGCAATAGAAACATCGGTCATCTTGAATTTTAGATAGAAAAAATAAATCTTTTGTATAGTCTCCTATGCAATAGAAACATCCATGTGAAGTTTCAATTTAATTGGCCTAGTGGTTCAGAATAAATGAAAAAAAAAGAGAATTTTCTGTTTTCCCACAGTATCCCTATGTAAAATTCTAAGTCCCCTTACAGGGCCCCTATATATTTTAGCCCCTAAATTTTTATCTGCAATCAAACCCCTACACTTAGGGATAATTTATATCAAGTATGTACAAATCTGACATACCGGTTCTTAAGAAAACAATTTTACTAATTCCCAATTTGTACCCTTTCGGGGCCCCTCCTGACCCCTTAAGACATAGGAACCTAGTCATTTTTACAAATCTTAACCTCCTTCACCTAACAATGCTTTAGTGAAAATATAGGCAAAATCATTTCCATTTAAAAAAAATAAATAAAAATATTATATTGACATGTGTCCCCTAATTGAACTCTCGGAGCAGGGTCATTTTTAACCCTAGGGACACCATTTGAACAAATGTAACAGAACTATAGTTGGTCATCATTACTACATAAACATTTTGAAAATCTGTTGGGCCGTTCATGAGAAGAAGATTTTTAAGTTTTGGACTATTTTTAGTAATGGCGACCATCTTGAATTTCAGATCGAAAAAAAAATCTTCAGTATAGTCTCCTATGCAATAGAAACATCCATGTGGTGTTTCAGTTTAACTGGCCTAGTGGTTTCAGAACAGATGAAAGAAAAAGAGAATTTTCTGTTTTCCCATAGTATCCTTATGTAAAATTCTAAGTCCCCTTACAAGGCCCCTATAAATTTTAGCCCCAAAATTCTTATCTGCAATCAAACCCCTACACATAGGGATAATTTATGCAAAATATGAACAAATCTGACATACCAGTTCTTAAGAAAACGAATTTAATAATTCCCAATTTGTACCCTTTTGGAGCCCCTCCTGACCCCTTAAGACAGTGGAACCCAGTAATTTTTACAAATCTTAACCTCCTTCACCAAACAATGCTTCTGTGAAGATATAGGCAAAAATCATTTCCATTTTAAAAAAAAAAAAAAAAAAATATTATGACATTGTGTCCCCTAATTGAACCCTCGGGGCGGGACATATTTAACCCTAGGGATACCATTTAAACAAATCTAACAAAACTATAGTTGGTCACCATTACAACATAAACATCTTGAAAATCTGTTGGGCCATTCATGAGAAGAAGATTTTTAAGTTTTGGACTATTTTTAGTAACGGCGGCCATCTTGAATTTCAGATAAAAAAAAATCTTCTGTATAGTCTCCTATGCAATAGAAACACCCATGTGAAGTTTCAGTTTAACTGGCCTAGTGGTTTCAGAACAGATGAAAGAAAAAGAGAATTTTCTGTTTTCCCATAGTATCCCTATGTAAAATTCTAAGTCCCCTTACAGGGCCCCTATAAATTTTAGCCCCTAAATTCTTATCTGCAATCAAACCCCTACACGTAGGGATAATTTATGCAAAATATGAACAAATCTGACATACCGGTTCTTAAGAAAACGAATGTAGTAATGCCCATTTTTTACCCTTTTGGGGCCCCTCCTGACCCCTTAAGATAGTGGAGCCCAGTTATTTTTACAAATCTGAACCTCCTTCACCAAACAATGCTTCTGAGAAGATATAGGCAATATCATTTCCATTTAAAAAAAAAAAAAAAAAAAATATTATAACGACATGTGTCCCCTAATTGAACCCTCGGGGCAGGGTCATTTTTTACCCCAGGGACACCATTTGAACAAATCTAACAAAACTATAGTTGGTCATCATTTCTACATAAACATTTTGAAAATCTGTTGGGCCGTTCATGAGAAGAAGATTTTTTAAGTTTTGGACTATTTTGATTAACGGCGGCCATCTTGAATTTCAGATCGAAAAAAAAAAACTTCTGTATAGTCTCCTATGCAATAGAAACACCCATGTGAAGTTTCAGTTTAATTGGCCTAGTGGTTTCAGAGAAAGTGCTGCTAACAGACGACGGACGACAGACAACGCGCCATCGCATAAGCACTTCTGGCCTCTACTGGCCAAAGGCCAGTAGAGCTAAAAATGAACCAATATTACTTATTGGTTGTTGAGATTTTTAAATTATCTCAATTTGAACCATTTATCGACCCCACCTTGCTTCTTACGGAAATTTAATCCTATTTATTGAACCTTATCTTATTTGCTAGAACAAGATTCACGACTTGAAAACGGAAATTTCTCATTTTTCTTAAATGAGAGTAGTCCTGTACAGTCAAACCTGTGTAAGTGGTCATCTCTATTGAACAGCCACTAGTGTTAGGCAATTACCTGTATTAAGAAACACCCATCTTAAAAGGCCACTTTTGCTCCTTCCTTCGACTGGCTGCTTTAGACAGGTTAGACTGTACATACTAGCCCCCAATTTACTTAGATCACATACTTTTATGGATAAGTTATGCTAATTATGAACAAAATTGACCAGTACCAAAAATTATTTTTGAAAATTTGCTTTTTATTCATATGATTTTTTTATTACTATATTTAATTACAATACCACAGCGGTCTTTTGCATATATCTCATGAGAACCAAACACGTAAAGTTTGACTACAAGTTCTAGTGATTTGAGAGAAAGTGCTGCTAAAGGACGACCGACAACGCACCTTTGTACAATCACTGAAAACTGACAGTTGACTGTTGATTAAATCAACTATGGAAACTTCGCAGTATGCATTGTCTGCTCAGCATGAAAGTGAGAATATGAAGTTTTGTCACTATAACAGTAGTTTGTTGAGAATGAAGTTAAGTCTGAGTAAAAACTTCAACAAGATGACCACGAAAGTCGAAGTAGACAAAACGTTTCTTTAAGTTAAGGTAAAATGTGTTTTCATTGTATACGAAGCCATACACAATATTTTTCCATTATCCAAGTAAATTAATTCTTAAGAGGTCATTTAACTAAAGTGGACAATATTCTTAAAAGTTTTAAGAATATTGTCCATTTTAGTAATTGCAGCCATTTTTTCAGTATTACAAGTAAACAGATTATTGATGTTATAACAACCAAACTTCATGCCAAGAAATTTCAAGCTTAACATGGTACAAATCCACCATGGGGTTTTAGCAATATTTAAGTAATAGTTTATGTACATCAGTTGAAAGAGCGATTAGAAACGAGTCAAAAACACAAGAGAAGCCAACCTCTAAGGTGCATGTATAGCACAAGCTTAAACAGTGCCAATTTCACGACTATTTTATCCATTGTCCACATTTCATCTATTCAATGGTTTTAAACTATCACATAACTTCCTCTTTTTTCTTCAACTTCCTGAGATCAGTATCAAGTTTTAAATTTTAAGAAGCATAAATGAAAAGAACAAAAATCAGAATTTATTAATCATCTTTATTTGGGCATTATTTAGCCTTTTAGGCAATATAGACAAATGAATATAACATTATAAACTATCACAGTACATACATGAACAGACAATAATTAAATAATTCCAAGTATCACAGATACATCAACATTATTTCTGTTTAAAAAATAACAACTTTCAAGCTCTACTAAGATGCCAAACTTTTAAAACCAAAGATTCTCATACTGAAAACATTTGAAAAACATTTTGAATAAACTGTAAACAATGTGCCCGGCCCTATTGTAGCTTCTTTCTAAAGTTCAAGCCACTCTATTTTCAGAAACGACCTTTACCACATAATTGACCAGACGCTAGATCGTCCAACGTTCTCTGCTGATAAGATGATATTTTTTGTCCAAGTAAATACAATGTAGTATTTACTAAGGGCTATTCCATTTAAACATACAACCCACCCGTGGAAGGCACTTTGAAATTGGACCCTCCCTCTTTATATTTTTAATTCATTTTATCAGGCCCCCAATTTTGAAACACCCTCCCACCTTAGAAGTTTATTATTTTGCCGTCCAAGGGTGGGATGTATGTTTAAATGGAACAAGCCTTAACAAATTGTTTGTCTATGGAAAATGTTGACGTAGCAACCAATAACAATTGCTGACTGGATTATCGACTTTTCCGATTGACATTTTGTGTCATGTCAATTGCAAAAGAACACTCCAACATTTACAAATTACAGCGATTTCCAACTGCATTCAGTTTTATGAAGACCTTTTCATACTGTTCCCATTGCAAAGTTTAAAACACACATCAATACGAACTATTTTTTTAATAGCACAATAACTATCCAGTGGGGACTGAATTTTACTACTTGCAATATACAGCGGGTGTACCATTAAAACTAAATCAATAAAACAGTACTAATCCAGTACCTATTGTTACACCAATTCGGGTGAAAATCAAAAGCATGCATTTCGTTTAAATAGTCGAGTACTGCCATTGAAAATCAAAACACCACGCTTGCATTTTCAGTCCCACCATTACATACATACATCCACAACATTTATTCTATGAAATACTGGTACAGAAAGAATACAATAATAACTATTATAATTTTTAACTGTCCAAGACAGCTCACTTGAAAGACTTTTTATCAATTACAAAGTTTCAATGTCACAACTGAATATATCGCGTCCTTGGATATTTGTTCCAGTATATACAATACAACCAGAGTGACATTTAGATTTAAAGCACATTTGTAACACAAGGTATTTTGTTTACAAACGATCGTCTATCCACAAACTGAATAATAAGTTACAGTTCGATCAATGCAATCTCCACAAATAAATGTTGAAAGAAAACATGATTGGACCACTATCACAGGAACTTTTCCCAAATGCTGTTCACAGAATTGACTTTTTATGAATACTGGAATTGCAACTACAACATTCGACCGAGATAAACATTTTCACTTTCTGGCACGTCATCTTTCACAACAATGAATCCCAAGGATCTGTAGTGTTCTAGCATGTGTTTATCACCAACATTTAGTTCTACATGTACACCTGTGGAGCCTCGTGCCCTTAATGCTGACAGTGCACAAGCAAGAAGTCTTTTAGACAGTGCCAAATCCTCCATACGACCGGTGAGAATGTCAAGACGTATTACAGATGGGAATGTTGTAGTTACAGTGGCAGGTGTGTCCACACACTTGGAGTGGAAACTCAACATCAGTTCCTGCAAAATGAAAGTCAAATTATAAGAGAACACTACAAAGGCAACTTAATTTTTGTCAATTTCATAAAAGCCAACTCAACAGCATTTGATAGCCAAACTAACCAGTTGCCACAGCATAGTCGAAAAATACAAGCCTTTTTCTATTAAGATACATTAACATGCTTGTAGACAGATGTACCTAGCATTAAAACTGACATTAAAATTTAAATAATATTGTAGGATTTTGCAGACATAAATGATGACAAGAGGGATTTGCGGCATCATCTATCATATTCTTTCAAGCCTTTATTTATTCCACAAAAATTTCAAAGATTTTTAGAAACTTCACTTAGGCTTCAAAGGAGGCAATTGTCAACAAACCTCTTTGTTAACTATTACAATACAAATATCGAAATATCAAGTATTAAAAGCAAAAAATGAAATTTTTGGTCTCTGCGAATTCCACAAATAAGTATTTATTAAAATGAATTCACGCCATCATCTGAGCATGTTCACAACTACGAATGCATTGTCTTTATGAAAAGTAACTAACCTCAGTAGGGGTAAGGTCTGTGGTCTTTATCGGTTTTGGATATTTTTCACGCATCTCAGGCACCCAAGCCAGCTCCCGTCGAGTCTTCAATTGTTTTGCATCAAGAGCTGTGATAGCATATCCCATCACACCATCACCATCTTCCACAACAAAACAAAACTCGCCACTTAAAGTTACCAGGGCTCCCACCAACCTGGAAAAAAAGCAACAATAATTATGTTGTGCACAAAGCAAAGTCATTAAGGTGCAACCAAGCTATTGGTTTATGTCCCCACTATGTGTTAATTCAACAAAAAAATTAAGGCAAAAAGGGGCCACAACTACTTTAAAAATATGATCTATGTTGTCAATTATTTTACTTTACCTGAATTTCATCAGAAATTGTAGATAAACACCAAATATTAAATATACATTGAACTCGGATTTTTACAAAGCAACAAGCAGACACGCTATTGACCGACCAAAAATGTTGACAAATGCAAGGCATTATATGGTACATACAGTAAAAGTACATACACATATATATCTATAAATACATACAAGAAACAAAGTTCATTACCTGAATATTCACAAGTCAACAAAAGTTTATATATACGAGGGGGGATCAGTTAGTTTGTAGACTTTTTTATTTATCATTGTATTCTAATAATTCTCGGAGCATGTGCCGCTATATATTTGCAGAAATTCTGCAAAAAATTGATAATTTTTCATCATTAGTTTATGTTCTATAGTAACTATGTAAACGTTGATTTACGTAGTCAGGGCAGTTTTTGCTTTTTTCCTACCGCTACTATTAGAACAAGCGTAGCATTGCCAAAACATGTTTTATTTTTAATTAAAAAATATCAATGTGTGCTGTATTGTATGCTTGTTTCCATCCTTTAAAAAATGGCCATCTCAAAATGATGTCAACATTATGATGTTACGGTATGCCATTTTGTTTGAAACAAAATGTTGTCGTTTTTTATTAAATACGTCATCATTTTGCCCCGACATATATAACTGCTATGCTTTGAATAGTGCCTTATTTTCTCAATAGTCGAAGCATCGTGTTTAAATTTTCAAAATATGCCCCATATACTTTTTTATTTCAAACACTATTGTGCATTGTATAATTGACATCAATAAGTTATGCCAAAAGTCTACAAATTTTCTGATCACCCCTTGTATATATATATTTATATATATATATAGTGTATATAAACACCACCCTTCAGTGGAATACTTACTTATCTCCAATGATTTGAGGACTTTCTGGAAACACTCCAGTACCATCCATGCCATCATCACATGTCTTCAAACAAATATTGTATACAGCAGCCTTTAAAAGAAATATTTTCCATATTACAAATCAACAAAGGAGATTAATAAAAACCTTAAAATGTTTTAAACATTTCAAAATTTGAATCAAAATATGCAAAACAATTCTAATTTACAAATGAATTCATGTGCAGTGTTGTTCATCGTTTGGTCAGTTTACAAATTTTTTTGGGTGTACGGGCGAGGATGACCCAAGAATGAATGCAAGATCTGCCACCCTTAAACAACATTCAAACTTTCTTACTATTGTTATTTAACAGTGAAAGGCAAGTGATCTCAATATGGCATCTTAAGACTGCTTGTCCACGGAACACCCCTACAATTATTCCTTACAGAAGACACTTTGTACATTTCCAGAAGCAATAATCGACTACCATGCAAATTTTGTAAAATATCTTTAAAAGCAATGATCGTTTCATAAAAGGCCACTCAAGGGAAAGAGCAAAGATGACACCTTAAGGCAGGTGGTTACTTATCCCTTTGCTCCATAAGCATTTTCTTGGACTCTTCTTAATTGAAAATATTAATTCACCACGTATCAGCAATGGGTGAATTATGTTTATATTAACTGACAGAGTGGAAAACAGTACAATCTGAACTCTTCCTGCACTGTTTTCAAAGGCCTGTGATTGGTGTAGGAAAACGCCTATCTATGGATTAAAGGGTTAATACTTTGTATGTTGCTCTCAACAAATCAACATCAGTTCATTACCTCATCGGACATTTTGTAGGGTCTGTAGATGTACTTCTTTTTTAGAACCTGCTCTGGATGTTGGATGTACAGCAGATCATGAGCAGACGATATTGGCAACATTCTCTACAAAAATTAACAGAATGATGATGAAATGGTGAAACTAATTCATATGACGCGCAGAGCAATCTTATTATCAAGAATCACTCTTTGGCAAACGCAAGCTCTGAAAAACAAGGATTAGGTATGGCAGCTTATTTAAAAGAATGTTTTTAAAGCAGACACTTTCTAAATGAAGAGGCAGACATTTTTTCTTATATTAAAAAATAAAAAAAAGCAATAAAAGTATTTTTTGGAAAATGAGAGCTGCCATAAAATGAATAAACAGTGTTCCGTCCTTATTTCAAGTGTTTCCATTAATATACCAGTATCGACTTCATGGCCATGGCTTGTTTACATTACAATATCCCGTTCAAGTTTTTGCATATTTTCAAATGGAAAACAGTTTAAACAAAAAAAATACAACCAAACACTCAACTATTTAATACCTTGTGTTACAGATATTTTGATTCGACTTTTTTTTACAGAGCTCAAGATATGGGCACCATTCGCTTATTTCACTGAATTTGATTTGTAAATGGAGAAAATGTAGAATACAAATCGATTCTGATGGAAGAAATGAAGTCAACAGGTGGTCATTGGTCATGATATGAAAATGAATTATGGTTATACCAATTTACCCGTCTGTTACCTATATATACCACTGATCACTTGTTTAAACAATTCTTTATTAATATTGTTGTGAAACTTGTGCCAGAACATCTAAATTCAGTAATGTTTTTTTTTTATTTTGGTACCATAATAATTCAAGACCCAATATCCGAAATTGGTGTAATTTTATCAAGATTAGGTACCAAAATATTTTTAATACAGGTGAAATACTCAAATGACTTGAAACCCAATGTGGAGCTCTTTGTTAGGATATCATTGTATGGAAGCCAGGACCAAATGGTCGTTTCTTAATTATGCGCAGTCTGCAAGAGAAAATTCCAATTATGTATTGTAATCATCAGAAGCATTTGTATAACCTATAATACCAGAACCAATCACTTTGTGATAACAATTTAATGCAGTAGGAATTTTGACACCATGGCAATAGGGTATGCTCAAACAATAGCATGCACTATACACCCATTGGAGGTTGTTTTTTAAATTTAATTTTTACATATTATTAAACTTAAAGATAAAAAAAAATTAAATCTTTTTAAGGCTGGATTTGATGGTGGCTGGTTCTGCTATAATGGTATCCAAATGATTCCGGAATCTGAAAATAGCTTATTTATTAGTTCAGTACATTCAGGGATTTTGAAGTTGGGAAGCAATCATTCAATGGGTATGCTGCATTTTTTCATAGCTTTTTTGTTTATCATTTGCAATCATGTATTGCATTTAGTTACAAAGTTTCATCTTTAGCTTTGTGTTTCAGCTTTAATACAGAAAGCCAAAGAGCTTAATATCAGCAGCTATTATTTTTATAAACCCATATACAGAAAATGATTTCCTTTCAAAGTCCCTGTTAATGTGCATCAAAATGCAGTAAATCTGTAAATAATACACTTGGGATAAGGACTCGAACACTGCCAAAAATAATAATAAAATATAAATAAATATGTTCCATTCTTTGTTCACGGATTCCAGTGTTGTGGAACGCAAGCCAGCCGCAAAGCGTGCGCGCGCAACCCGCTATACATACTTGAAACTCGGCTTGTAAGCCACCTTGGAAACACCAGGGTTCCTGTTCACCACTTAAGAATGAATCACGATAACATTTGGTCATCCCTGTGTAGGTAGAAGAATAAAAAAGAGAGAGATTAGTAAAGTGTAATTCAAAACACGACAAAGCCTGTCAAAAACATTCTTATGAAAACCCTACCATCAACAGTGCTTTTTTTCATTTGCCTAAAGACTTGCAATGAAATTCTATATCTTGCTTATTCAAGTCACCTTTTAACCAGACATATAAGAAATATTCAGCTAGTCATTTTCCATCATAACTAGTTCTTCTCACTGCAGACATGCAACATCATCTAGTCCCTCCAAAACTATTTCCAAACCCCCAAAACATTGTATAGCCATGCTTAAATTATTAGGATTTCCCCATACACGTCCAATTGCAAAACTTTCACGGTCGTCAAGTTAACTGGAAATTGACAAGTTCTTTTCCAAACACCTCCCAATGATTGAAATAGCACTGTAAAGCACATACAATAAATCAGACTTACCTGGCCACTGGATTTATCAAACAAACTTATAACTGCTTCATTTTGCCACACTTCAATCACTTATTTGCATCTATTTATATTTTTTCTATGTTCAGTCATGACTTGCTCAGGAATTTGAGATAAAAATTGTTAGAAAATTCTGATTTGCAAGATAAATTATTTTAAAAAATCTTTTTCTTTTGTTTACTCCTATTCCCGAGATATGGCATATATTTAAATCACAATTAACAACCCAGCTATAGTCAATAAGAAATTCTAAGATGGCCTTCACTAGCCAGACAAAAAATGAAAAATAAACTCTGAAAAAGAACAAACATATATTTTGATTTCCGAATTTGCATTTTTCTTGCAGAAGGCAAGTAAAAGCAGTTATATAGTCGCAAAAGCCATTACATCACCATTGTATCAAGCAATTTATAAGTTGCAATTTAATAAATCTTAATTTTTTAAAGTAGTATGTTGAAGAGCATGTAAAATTTACTCGACACATTTCTTTTATTTTATTTAATTTCACTTTTTATATTCATGTGTATTACTCGATACTTATCTGTAAACAGTTTGTACACATCAAAAACTGCACCGAAATGCAGCCGAGATGGACATTGTTACATTAACTATATACAGTAAATCATTGATATATGTAATGGACGCTGCTTCCATAATAGACTGCATAGTTTTCTCAGTACTGCCATCTTCTAATTAACATATGACTACAGCTGGGTTCATATTCAAACAAAGCAAACAAAAAGCTTGCATTGCACATAAAAATGAAATCATGTTTTTATCACCATGTCCTTGTCTTCTAGTGCAACATTTAGTAAGTCCAAATGATAAACAGCTGTGTATATTTACAGTATTAAGCAAAACAAAATGTACGCCATTTTTATATCTTATTTTTGGAACACATAGTGTATTTATTCTCAACTCATTAATAATAACAAACTAGAAACTGTTCTTAGGTAAAAAATATGTCTCCCCCTTATACAAGTGGGAATTATTTTAATTGTTAATGTTCACTCTAGACAATATTTTGAATGCCAAAGACAAAAGGGATTCAACAACAGTTGTCAAGAGTTCTGCGGACTGGATTTTGCAACAGACAGAAAGCATAAAAACATTGGAACATGGAGACGAAACTAGAAGAGTTACAAAGACTGTTCGACAAAACAAAAACTACACAATATGTGACATGCAAGCTTATCATTTATTCACAGCGGTACTTCCACCATTTTCTGAAATACAAAAGCTTAAGCTTTTAATTAAATGCCATCATGACTGAACATAGCAGGCTAGCAATAAAATCGCTAGAATAATAAGGACAGAAAGTAGATGCATACATGTAAAAGGTCCCTGTAGTTGACACGCCATTATGTTAGAGAGATGTCCCTGGCCTGCAATATACAAATAATAACATTAGTTGGATTACAAAGTTTATGCATTCTCTAGAAGGTAACAGTTGAAGCTTGAAAGTACAGTTTAATGTTTTAAAAATTTAAAATTTCTTGGAAGTGATAAAATAAAAATGTGTAAGTTCTCTTGTATTTTTGGTTACTTTTTATAATAGCTATTTCCCTCCCACAAGAGTACAAACAAAAGGTATATTTTTGATCAAAGTTGAAAAATTGCAATTGATAGAAAGATTTTCAATCTCATCAAGAATTTGTTTTTCAGGGGAAACTATGTCCTACCCTTGTACAATTACGGGAATTATTTACCAAAATGAGCATTGGTACAAGAGAAGCATGGACAAAATTTATAAATCCTAAAATACAAATGACAATAAACTTTTACTGGGTCAAAAATGATTGAACTGGATAAGGAGGGACGAGTAATTAGACCAAACACTGACCATTCCCGGCAAGTTTTAGCTAAAGTTCTCTGGTCAAAATTTTGCAGCAGATTGAAACAATATATCCCAAAGAAAGGAACATATAGAGGGAAAATCTGTACTTCCAAAAATAAATCATGCAAATCTTCAAGTCAGGCGTAACAAATCTTCTTGAAATTGTTGAATATCCTAAAAAGGAAGAGTATTTTCAATCTGTGGCACTTCATGTGCCTGAAGCTATTCCGTACACACCTAACCACTTGACAAAGGCAGCACAGGTCTGCAAGACTCCCAGTAGGTCCCACAGATACGGGTAGAAGTAGTAGCTGATAGCTTGGTTGGGGATCTCTTTGAGATTATCTGCCAGGTGCTGGATCTGGTCAACTGTCTTATGGAATCTGTTGCATATCTCCCACCATTCTGAAACCTAAGAAACATAATTTCTCAATTAAGAAGTCCTCTAGAGATTTTATATCCGATGTTTCAATATAGTTTCAATATATACCAGCGTCATTGTATCAATTTGACAACTTTTTAAATGGTTTTCATTAAAAAACTATTTGATTCAGTCCAAAATTACATAGAGCAAATAATGCAATATATTACAAACAAAACATTCACTGTATTATTATAAATAAAACTTGTCAAACCCGAGGAGACAATTCTCAATTACAATTACTGAATCTAAATATACATTTTCGCATTTGTTTTAAAGAGTTAAAAGAGCAAGCTTATTATTCAATAAAGATTGTAAAAATAAACAGAAACACTAACCTCTGTAGATTGGTCCTTATGAGCATGTGAAACGAGGTAGGCATTGGCCCTTAGCCAATGAAAGTCCTGCAGAAGTTGTACCGGACGAGCACCATGTTCAAACGGCAAGTAGAACAAACTAACAAACAGATCCACATCATCATGAGAGACTAAACATCGATCATCCACAGGGGAATATTCACCAGCAGTGTCTGTAGGACAACTGCAAGAAACCACTTCTACTTGCATTAAACTATCACTTGATGGATTCTTTGGTATATCCGTATCACTGTCCAACACATTTAAACTGTCAGTAATACCTGATGGCACACAGTCCATTGGTTCTGTATCGAGAGATATATCTGATTCAGAGTCTGAATCTACACGTTTTCTGTCAGGTGAACACATTGGATCAACTAAACTATTGACTAGCATTGTACTTGAAGGTTGAAAGTATGATGGATTGTCAACTGTCGTTACACTACTAGTGAGTGGTGCGGTTTGCAAGTCATTATATACCGGCAATGCCGGTGTGTTTATATTTTTAGGTGCCACTTCAGGGGTTGGAATAATAGGAGTGGAAGCCACTGCCAATGTCTTTGGAGGAATCCTTTTCTTGCAAAATTCGACAAGCCAATCGGAAATTGCAGCTTTAAGAGCATGTTTTGGTTTATATTTGGCATCGAGAGATGGAATATCGTCATCCGACACATAGTCACACTCGTTCTCAAGTTTAATGTCGGAAACAACTGGACTCAGTCGATTTTCTGAAATACAAGAGAAAAGATTGAAGAACAATATAACACTTATAAATACCACGACAATCACAATGTACTGCAATAGAAAGTAAAAGGCTGAATTCCTTTAGACCATGACAATCCTATTTCAGAACAATCCAATATGAACAGAATAACCTACTGCCCTATAAACAAGCCCATTGTCAAGATAATAATCAATTATTGTACAATGTTCAGCTTAAAGATAATATAATAAATAGTATACCAAAACAGAAAATAAGGCATAAAATTGGTCATATCTATTATTATGTTAAGACATAAAAATTGGTCATACCTATTATTATGTCTTTTTTCACTCCATTGACATTAGACTTGGACCACTGGCCTAGTGTGTGAAGAGGAATGTAGTTTGCCTCAAATTCACAGTTGGGGTTTGTCAGCACACCTCTGAGATAGGGGATAAGCTCCGGAGATCTACCGTCATAAGGCCCAAGAAATACTCTCCTTGGGTCGTAATCGTTGGCATGAATATTGTCCCAGATGACTGGTGGTCGTCGCAACACTCTGGACACTTCCTCTAATTCACCGATAGAAATCTTCTTACTGACCACTTTAGCACCTTGAAGGAAACATTAAAAACGACATGTTATGCTGTAAAATATGACTAACTCCTATGTCTGCAAATGCTGCAAGTAAAGGGACATTAACCTATCCTAATATATGGCATTACTAAAATATTCATGACAAACGCAGCCTACAAAATATATATAGAGAATAAGGCAATCAATACCTATACTACAGCTAAAATAAATTTATACAAAAATGATAGTGACTAAGTCCATGGGTCAAAATTCAAAACTAAAAAAAGATTTATTTAACATACCTGTCCATAGGATGTGAACAGCATTGAGCAATTTGGATCCAACGGCATTAAGGTAGCCAGACGATGACAAATTCGGCACAGCCCTGGACGTGCAGTATTCTAAAATAAAAGAAAAATGCATCATCATAATTACCAAATTCTTAGAGAAAGGAAATGGCTGTGACGATATTAACTGTGTTTTATCAATAATGGGACTACAATAGTACAGTTGAGAAAACAGCCGAGATGAAAACTCTGATAATCAAGACTCATATGCATGTGGTATCAAAGTTCTTTACAAGCATCTTTTTTTCTAGTTTTTGGTGTAGTCGTTTCCTTGGCTTTCAGGCAATATTACAAATTTCTCATTGTCAACATATCTGTATAATACAATTGGAAAAAATCATTAAAAGGATTATATCAGCAAAAGGCGCATAAATATATTTTTAAAATGGATAAAAAAAATCTTATTAATAAATAAAATCAGAATGGTTGGGTATGTTAAATAAAACAAAACGTAACAAATTGGACAGGGTTCTCTACAGGAAAGAATGCAAGCACTGGGGTAAGAGCGCCTTAACACTGTCAACACATTTTCAAGCGCTGTGTAAGGCACACATTGAAATAAACTTTACAAGTAAAACTTGTATTTCGGACATTAGTTGAAGTTATCATGTTTAGTATGTTCAATTTTATACATTAAAATGAGAAAAGATATGCAAAGAAAAATAATGATTTAGAAGAAAGCTTTTGCAAAAGTTTTTTGAAAGAATTCAAGTGCAACGGGAATACCATTTCTGATAAGTCAAGTGCTGGGGTGCCCCTGTGCTTAAATGGCCTGTGCAGAACCTGATGGATATTTTAAATTGGAATGATATACTTGAAACAAAATCCCGTTCTTGACAACACTTAAATACTTCATGACCACCTTCACATCATCATTTGGACTGTGTTATATATCAAATGAAAGCAAACTATTTAACCCTTTACTTCATAAAGACACCTCTAATATCGAAAGCATTAATTCACCCCGTATCAGCAATGGCTGAAATATGTTTATATTATCTGACAGTGGAAAACAGTGCAGGAAGTGTTCAGATTGCTCATTACGAGCAATCTGAACTCTTCCTGCACTGGTTTCAAAGGCCTTCTGTGATTGGTGCGGGAAAACGCATATTTATGGAGTAAAGGGTTAATATGTCACAAAACATGTTGCAATTTTAAGCGGGAAATCCATTTTAGTCTAACCTAGGTACATAGCCCAAGGTAGGAGATCCCTTTTCAATATATGTATTAAAGTATTTATAAAATACCAACTAAAATGACCAATATATTGGCGGTGTTGTACAATTATGTTATGTGAAAAAAATGTATTCACACATTATTAGAGCAATATCTAAAGCACTGCTAAAATAATGTTGGCTAACCTGTGGGACAAAAGTAGAATTCTGGATGCCCAAGATGCTCAAATACTTCGTTGGTTAAGGAAACCTGTGCGCAGGCAGATGACTGGAATGCACTCTTGTCCGAGATGCTCAGCTCTGGATCAATATCATCAAACAGAAGGGCAAATGATTTACAACCAAATGCTGCAACCTGTCAATTACATTTGAATAAGTATGTAATAAAACAATTCTAACTTATCTATAATTCCAAAGACTATGCATAACCCTTTCAAACGAGATTAACATTTGAACAGGACGAAACATTCTTATCTACAGTCATTATACTGCTTAATCTAAAAAAAATTTTTATTTAAAAATCCTGAAATTTAACATGTTTAATAATGATAAAAATTAATATTTAAATACATGTAACAGCCTGAATTGGTTAATATATAAATAACATTACAATAGGTCGTACCCGATTAGCTCAGTCAGTAACAACATCCAATTATTATACTAGGGGTCGCGGTTTGAATCCCCGCCCGACAAATCTCTGTGATGACTGATATATAGGACATTGGGTCTCATTATCAATTGTCTCTCACTGCTGTTCCAAGTAGGAAAGTTATCAGTTCTTGCGGATATAGAGTGTGCTCAAGTACTTATTAACCTTTCTTGATCCCAGGAAACATTGATTAGGTTAACATATCATCGGTAAGCCCTTGATGGCATAAAAATGATGCTAAACATTCAATCAAGTTTACACTAAACAAATGTAAAAGACAAAAGCTCTTAAAAATGCCATCTCAACATTTAATGAACAATGATTTAATAAATTGTTACCTGTTCCAACTTGCGCTTTAAACACTGAACATCCTTTGAACTGGAGAATGAGATATCCAGACCTGGAGATATGGCATAAACAAAGGTCACATTGTTCTCAGATGCTGCTTCAATAAGACCAGTCAAATTTTCTGAAGATAAAAAGTATTACATCTTCTATGAAATAATAATCCATGAATGTTAACACTATGTGTAAAAAAATGTCACTTTACTCAGTTAATACATTTATGAGTGTATCAATCCTGAATCTCTTGTGGATAGAATCATCATGGAACAATTTGGATTTAGTTTATTTTACTGGTCTCTTGCCATTGAAAATAAAGGATAGCCCAAACAAGCTTATATTTCTATTTAAACAAATATAATCAACAAATCACTGTATGATTGCCATACCTGCTTCTTCTACTGAATATAAATCGCGCCAAAAAGCTCGATGTTTGGCATCATCTTTAGGGGCATACATATACGTGGTCATTCCCATAAAATTCATCCTGAAAAAAAAGAGCATTGTGTTATAAGAAATACAAAAACTGATGACAAATGAAACTCTGCAAACATACTTAGGCATATGACAATGTATAACAAATTTCTATGTTCGTTGCAAGCAAGACGCTTTTATGTTATGGGAACAACTTAATTCAATGGACAAATATATAGAACCTATTTAAGCAGAAAACCAGATATACTTCCACGAAATTAGCAGCCATAAACAGAGCTCCAGATAAGATTTGTGGCAATTGGGTATTTTCCTCCCTTTTTTTTTAATTGGGTCTTTTCAATTTCAATTGAGTAAAGTTGTTCATCATTTATTTTTGTATTGGGTAAATTTTTGTTACCATATCATATTTCTTACAGCGATAATAAAACAGGTACTCAAAATCCCATGTAGTCACTGTCCCTGAAGCGCTTACAAATGGACAGGTTTATATCGCGACAGGGGCCGCCATTTCAGTAATATGCAGTGTAACAAATCGCATTACTGGATAACATTATCATATTTGTGGCACAGTGTGCCAACGTTTTTATCTGAAGTATAAAATATACACAATTAAATTCTATTTCAAAGAGATAAACTATACCGCCGCATTATTCCATAAACCACAGCCCGCCACAATGTAGACCTGTATCTATGAACACGCTTTTATAACCCGGACTGAATGAGGACTCGTTAAAAATAATTTTCAAGGGTATCATATTTAAACTGATAAACACGCAGGTCAGTCTATCCGGTGTCATCATAAATACCAACCCTTCCCCTGTTTACATTTAGCCAGGAAGTTGAAACTTGATATACATGCATTTTTTTGTATTGCATAAACAATGTTTTCAATTAACTTTTTGATAAGCAAGCTGTTTATTGTAATTGCCTTTTTTCTTTTTTTAACTATGTAAATACGCAAATATGCATCTTATCTGGAGCTCTGATAAAAAATTATCAATATTAAATATCGTTCCCAATCGAAAGGTTTTCAAATAGGAAATCTCATTACATTGTCCAAGTGAAGGAACTGTGGCATTATAATAACTTCAATATGACCAAAATAAACATATTTACAGACAAGGCCTAAATTTATTAATAGGGTGGTTCCTATTACATGGAAATACAAAAAAGGGTATGTAGGTAGGTAAATCATTTATTTTGCATTGTCGATACTATCCTGTTATCTGCAAGTGTATGTTGCGTCTGTATGTGGACACACTTGTCATACAAGATGGCGAGGCAGCTCTTGCTGGAGGCTGCCATGCTGCTTTTACTGTTACTATGATTACTCCCAGTGGAGCACTTCTGCGATTTGGTATACAAAAAAACCAAACCATCACCACCTTAAACTATATGGGTCGACAGGAAGAAAACTGGAACCACACTATTATATAATTTAGCGCCCTACTCAGGATTTAAAGATGGATCACCTACCATCGAAAAAGCAATTTTCTTTGCTCAAATGTCCATGGAATGCCATAAAAACCTGGAAGCAGAAAACAAAATGTATGAGGATATAAACAGTTATCAACTCCAATGATCAGTATGTCCTTATCTGAACTGATGGGCATGTTTGTCATTTGTAAAAATAACCAAACCGTGTATTATTTTATCTTCTAATAATTGTAAAAAGTGTGATTTATATTAAAATATTGAGTACTCTCAGTAACAATCCCGTCATTGTCAGTTATTGATTGTTGGTAGTAAAATGTAGAGGTCAATGTATGACGAATACGCACAACTTATTTCGTTCAATTTTGCAAAATGGCGATCGTTTTTATGATCGACAGAAAAAAGATAAAAATTGTAGTTAAATCACTGCTCTACTAGCCCCATTTCCTTAAATAATATATTAATATTCGTATAATCTTTTGGTTCGCTGATATGTACATATCGCCACCTCTCAGTGTTAATGAATTGTGAAAGAGAAGTCGTTAAACGAAATAATGCCGCCATCTTACCTTCAACAACCCCGCAAAGGAATTTTCCATTTGGCCTGTTGTCTAGAATCTCCTCAGATCCTGTCATTTCCCTTGATTGTACAGAACGTATACAAGAACTGTTTATAGATCCTATTTTGGATCACAAACTTAAGCTTTAAACTATTCAGATATATATATTAAAATACGGTTTTCAACTTAGAAAATTATTCGACACACATTCTACGCCCTTCGTCTTCGTCTGATAGTGGAACCTGATTGGTCAGTATTTCGTTGATGTTTGGAATACATTTACGTTTATCGTTACTATCAAGTAAATGCAGTCGACTGGTAAGATCTGGATTGAACCGGTTTATCACTGGTACCACGCTTTTCATAAAATTTATTATCAAAGAAGAGTACCATGAAATAACCGGTTTAACAATCGCATAATACTCGGCATATATTTCGTCATCATTATGGATTGTAAATAGGTCTGACGATTCACATATATTTTTAGGAAGGACACAAACGTTATTTCTGCTAAACATTGCTTCCTTTGAGTAAAATATAGATCTATTTGGAAAAAATGTGTACACGTATTTTAGAAGTCGTAAGTTCTCAAATTCCTCGGTTTCTGCAAGTATATAATTATTATATTTTAAAGAAAGGCAGCAACAAGTGTCCTATATAATCCAAATCTGTTATCTCCCTTTGATATAAATATATTGCGCTGAGGAGATAGCTAAAACGATCTAAGAACTACAGACCCGACCCAATTGTATATTTTTGGCAATAACATATGTTTAATTAAATCAAAATGGGCTAAACATATTTCCCCCAAAATATACAATATCTATTATACTCATTTTTATTCTTATTTTTATTGAAGTGATTTCTCTCCATAATTCCTTGTTTACACCAGTGACTTAATAACATATCTATGTCACTGTTTACACGTGTTTACGGGTGATTCATCTTAGAAAAAGTCACAATGACGATGCGAAGGTCGTCAAACAGTATTTAAGCGCTGTCTATTTTTAGAATGTTGATTTTCGTTTGAAGTTTAGCATACCACTCCAATTTACATGTAACTTTGTCACGTTTTGATGGCTTTGACCTACTGAACTATTCGATTTATATTTATTAATGACACTAGTGTATAGTGTAAGATGCTTTTATCCATTTTGATTATATTTTTCAAGACATTTATAGCGTTTGATCCTGATACACTGTAGATCTACATAGTATCAATGGTTCTATTAATTATCCAATACAAGAAACTTTATTTTGTGTCGAATGTACACATATAAAACACCATATAACATATAAAACACTAGCTGAAAGCTATTTGCCGACAGTATATATATACGTAGATCTATATTTACCTCCATATCTCAAATCACGGAAGGTTCGAGTATACAAGAAAGAGTTAACAATGAATAATTTTCACCAGTAACCCAATATTAGAGCAGTGGCTTATATGCGTCTCTGATAAAAGCATTATGTAACATTTTCAGAGATTTATTTATATTATCTATGTCAGTCAATTGCTATACATAGCCAATGTTGTCTGTATATTATATTTGCATGGGCGTAGGAGCGTTTCAATTATTGAGGAGTTACGTTTCAGACAAGGATTCGGTTGGACGGACGGACAAGCGGACTATTGATATTCGCTAACTATCTTGCCTGCAAAATTTTGCATAGACTATATTATTTAGCAAGAGACATATATCTTAGTCAGTGAATTAAGCCGCTCTTACAGCTTGTTGACTGACTTTAGGTTGAGCAGTCTTAATATTTAAGTGTTTTAAAAATGTAGCGCATTCACATAACTAACACTCCAACTATTTATAAGTGCATAAAAATATTCCATGGTGCACGCCTGGGAAACGATCATTTTAACCACCGTCGGGGGTTCGCGTAAAACATAGTGGGTACATTTGACAGGTAAAACCCGTCGAAATCACTGTAAGTGGTAGTATTCTTTAGGTAAATTATTTTATTGCGACACAATTTATTGAAAATCGGGAATTCTATCCGACCCGTCTAATGTCGTTGTTTATTCCCTGTAAATAAAATTAAAAATGATTGAGGAATATTTTAAGACATTTGCTTCGTAGATGAGGAAACAGTCGGACAAAGTGACATTTTACAATCTAAAAATAGTTCTATCTCCGGATTTCTCTCATATTCAGGTTTTCTGTTGGAAGATATCTCAAATGCTGATTACATTATTTTACATGTGTTTATATAAATCCCATGTTTACGGAAAGAAATGTCTGCTAGAACCGGAAAGCTGTTTAAAACGGCTGGATTGTCATGTGACATCCGTGTGGTTAATGTGACTAAGGGAAATAATAACACATCAGAGCAGTCATACAGCGAACTGTCAGAGGCCCAGCTTTCTGGCAGTCCACTTTATATGTGTCAGAAAAAAATCAATGCAAATACGGTGCTTACATGGTGACTACCCATATTTTGGGTTATTCTTTTTCATTTAGAGCGGAACAGGCGATTATATTTAAGAAGTACTGACATGCACAAACATTTACTTAGTCCTTTTCTTCATACTTCACATTGCTTGACAGACCTAATTTCACATATAGCATGTGAGTAGTCATGCATCCTTAACTGAACCCTACTCATATAAAGCTATCCGTTCATGTATGTAAATTGTCCGTCCAGTCAAGATGTTTTGCATGTAAAATAATAGTATATAAGACATGGTTGACACCAAATTTATTGGTTTGGCATAGGCCTTGATCTTACATCTATGGTTGCTTTGTAGCTAGGCGCTCTCGCCGTAGTTTGGTCTGTACATATATGTCTGGTTATTCACTAATTATTATCTCCATATATATAACTACCTGTACATCGATTATATTGTGATGCTGTCAAATTTTATGGCATTTTTATTTCTTTGTTTGTTAAACAGACGGCCTCAATGAAGACCATATCGTTGGCTCAGCGCAAAACCCCAGTAACTGACATTTATCCCAAAATGACTTTTTTCAATAATTTGGTATATAAAGGTAAGTTACACCTCCTATCAAAATATGGTGGTTGAAATTTTTTTTTTAATGTTTTAATTCAAAAAATAGCAAAATCCAGTAACTGCATTCATGATTTTTCTCAGCGCAAAACCCCAGTAACTGCACTTTCTAAGTTTTTGCACTAAGTTATTAAAGTACAATACAAAAAATCAGTTATGCAAAAAGCCAGTATTATCTATGATTTTATAAATTCCTGCACTATAATTTTTTATTGACACTCCCTCCCCATAGAAAAGAAAAAAAATATTTGGATCTGAATGACAGCAGCATGTTTTTAAATTCTATAGATATAAATGTAACAGATTTTTCTACTTCTGAAATAGAGGATGGTAGTGAGATTAGTGATAGAGGCAATGATAGTGAGATGAATTATTATAATGGTAGTGGTAACAAGTCTGGTGATAGAGAGGATGGTAGTGAGATTAGTGATAGAGGTGATGATAGTGCAATGAATTATTATAGTGGTAGTGTTGGTAAGTCTGGTGATAGAGGGGATGGTAGTGAGATTAGTGATAGAGGCGATGGTAGCGATATGAATTATTATAGTGGTAGTGTTTGTAAGTCTGGTGATAAAGGGGATGGTAGTGAGATTGGTGATAGAGGTGATGGTAAGGAGATAAATTATTATAGTGGTAGTGGTGACAAGTCTGGTGATACAGGGGATGGTAGTGAGATTGGTGATAGAGGCGATGATAGCGAGATGAATTTTTATAGCAATAGTGGTGACAAGTCTGGTGATAAAGGGGATGGTAGTGAGATTGGGGATTGAGGTGATGGTAGTGAGATAAATTATTATAGTGGTAGTGGTGACAAGTCTGGTGATACAGGGGATGGTAGTGAGATTGGTGATAGAGGCGATGATAGTGAGATGAGTTATTAAAGTAGTAGTGGTAACAAGTCTGGTGATACAGGGGATGGTAGTGAGATTGGGGATTGAGGCGATGGTAGTGAGATGAATTATTATAGTGGTAGTGGTGGTAAGTCTAGTGAAAGAATGGATGGTAGTGAGATGAAAATTGATAGTGGTGGTAAGTCTGGTGATAGAGGCGTTTGCAATGACATGAATAATGGTAGTGTTGGTAAGTCTGGTGAAAGAGGGGATGGCAGTGAGATTAGTGATAGAGGTGACGATAGTGAGATGAATTATTATAGTGGTAGTGTTGGTAAGTCTGGAGATAGAGGGGATGGTAGTGAGATTGGTGATAGAGGCGATGGTAGTGAGATGAATTATTATAGTGGTAGTGGTGACAAGTCTGGTGATACAGGGGATGGTAGTGAGATTGGTGATAGAGGAGATGATAGTGAGATGAATTATTATAGTGGTAGTGGTGGTAAGTCTGGTGATACAGAGTATGGTAGTGAGATGAATTATTATAGTGGTAGTGGTGACAAGTCTGGTGAAAGAATGGATGGTAGTGAGATGAATTATTATAGTGGTAGTGGTGACAAGTCTGGTGATACAAGGGATTGTAATGAGATTGGTGAAAGAGGCGATGGTAGTGAGATGACTTATTATAGTGGTAGTGGTGACAAGTCTGGTGATAGAGGGGATGGTAGTGAGTTTGGTGATAGAGGTGATGATAGTGAGATGAATTATTATAGTGGTAGTGGTGACAAGTCTGGTGAAAGAATGGATGGTAGTGAGATGAATTATTATAGTGGTAGTGTTGGTAAGTCTGGTGATATAGGGGATGGTAGTGAGATTGGGGATTGAGGATATGGTAGTGAAATGAATTATTATGGTGGTAGTGGTGGTAAATCTGGTGATACAGGGGATGGTAGTGAGATTGGGGATTGAGGCAATGGTAGTGAGATGAATTATTATAGTGGTAGTGGTGGTAAATCTGGTTAAAGAATGGATGGTTGTGAGATTGGTGATAGAGGCAATGGTAGTGAGATGAATTATTATAGTGGTAGTGGTGACAAGTCTGGTGATAAAGAGGATGGTAGTGAGATTGGTGATAGAGGTGATGATAGTGAGATGAATTATTATAGTGGTAGTGGTGACAAGTCTGGTGATACAAGGGATGGTAGTGAGATTGGGGATTGAGGCGATGATAGTGAGATGAATTATTATAGTGGTAGTGGTGGTAAATCTGGTGATACAGGGGATGGTAGTGAGATTGGGGATTGAGGCAATGGTAGTGAGATGAATTATTATAGTGGTAGTGGTGGTAAATCTGGTTAAAGAATGGATGGTTGTGAGATTGGTGATAGAGGCAATGGTAGTGAGATGAATTATTATAGTGGTAGTGGTGACAAGTCTGGTGATAAAGAGGATGGTAGTGAGATTGGTGATAGAGGTGATGATAGTGAGATGAATTATTATAGTGGTAGTGGTGACAAGTCTGGTGATACAGGGGATGGTAGTGAGATTGGTGATAGAGGTGATTATAGTGAGATGAATTATTATAGTGGTAGTGGTGACAAGTCTGGTGAAAAAATGGATGGTAGTAAGATGAATTATTATAGTGGTAGTGTTTGTAAGTCTGGTGATACAGGGGATGGTAGTGAGATTGGGGATTGAGGGGATGGTAGTGAGATGAATTATTATAGTGGTAGTGGTGGTAAGTCTGGTGATACAGGGGATGGTAGTGAGATTGGGGATTGAGGGGATGATAGTGAGATGAATTATTATAGTGGTAGTGGTGGTAAGTCTGGTGAAAGAGTTGATGGTAATGATATGAATAGTGATAGTGGTGGTAATTCTGGTGATAGAGGCGATGGTAGTAAGATGAATAGTGATAGTGGTGGTAAGTCTGGTGATAGAGGCGATGGTAGTAAGATGAATAGTGAAAGTGGTGGTAAGTCTGGTGATAGAGGCGATGGTTGTAAGGTGAATAGTGGTAGTGGTGGTAAGTCTGGTGATAGAAGGGATAGTAGTAAGATTAGTGATAGAGGCAATGGTAGTGAGATGAATTGTGGTAGTGTTGGTGAGTCTAGTGATAAGAGGCGATGATAGTGAGATGAATAGTGATAGTGGGGTTAAGTGTGGTGAAAGAGGGGATGGAACTAAGATTGGTGATAGAGGCTATGGTAGTGATATGAATAGTGGTAGTGGTGGCAAGTCAGGTAAAAATGTTAGTAATAGAAGGAATTCTACTGAGATGAATAGTGAAATAAATGGTACTTGTGATAAGAGTGTAATATAGAAATGAGTGAGAATACAGTTGATGATGATGATGACAGACCATTGATTTACTTTGCACGACCCATTAGGAATTTAATCCCTCACACCTCTGAACTCAATAGCCCCTCTAATGAATGTCAAATGGGAAATGTCTTAAATGATGTAATTAAAGTAGGGGGAGAAAAAAGAAACAGGAATCTAACTGGAAAAGAAATATTATAAAAAATAAAAGAAACAGAGGTCTCAGCTATACAAGTCGTTGTGGGGTGAATAAATATGCTAAATCAGTTAAAAAAGGTTGTTGATTGCTTTGTAAAAGAAATGTCAACTTCATATTACAGAAACCCAAAGGGAAACTTTATTCAATGATTTCTGGGACCTTGGTAATATTGATCGCCAAAGAGACTATATGTCTCGAACAATTCTAGAACAACCAATTCTAAATAAGACCAATAGTAAAAGGAAGGTTTCAAAGAAATACTGTTTGTTTATTAATGGTAACGAAAGCAGCCAACTTGTCCGTTAATTTATTATTCATTTTTAGCATAACTGGCAAATATAGTTATAGTTACTATTAATGTTGAATGACTTCTATTGTAATTTAATTAATGAAAAACGACACGTTATTTGTAATACGATGACTCAAAGCAACACATTTTAAGATAAAACACTGCTAAAAGATGAAAATTTTTGCATTTTTTTTTTTAAATTACTAAAAACTATAATTGATAGATACTGCTCAAATAATGTTAAGAATTTTTTTTTTATTTGCGATATGAAGTACAGAAATAGTGTTTATAAAAGAGAAATATGAATCATTCTGTTTATGGTTTTAAAACAGTTTATAATTCCACAGAGCTTTCTATTCATGCCTATTGTGAAGCTTAATAAATATCAGTGTAAGAAAAGAAATGTTTCATTTTAATATTATTTGATTTTTTAATTTAAAAATAAAAAAACAAAATTAATTTTATAAGAAGCAGTTACTATAAGTTATAGCAAGTCATTTGTTATGTGCATGTTTACTATGTATATTTGTATTATGGGCCAGAGGCCAGAATTACTTTTGAATCAAATAGTTTTGAATAAATAGTGTCTATTGTAAAAGTCAAATAAACTCTTTTTTCCATTAAACTAATGTTATTATACTAGTTGTACTGTTTAGTAAATCTTTGGCCATTTTAATTGTACAATATACCTTTTAGAGTAAATACTGATGTTTTGCACAAATAAATTTAAGAGCAAAAAACCAGTAAATGCACTTACTGCAGTTTTGCACAAATATATTTCAGAGCAAAAAATCAGTAAGTGCTGTTACTGGAGTTTTGCGCCGAGTTTTTCAACGCAAATTTCCAACTTAATTTTTCAGATTACTTTTAATACTTTGTTAATATTTTTTTTTATACAAGATACAAATGTGAAGAACTGTTTTTAATGAATATGCTTAATTATAAGATTAAACTTAAGTCTTTTAACTAGTAATTGATATAATCAGTTTTTTGTCTCTCCTGAAAAGTAAGAAAAATGCAGTTACTGGGGTTTTGCGCTGAGCCAACGATATGAATTAAACAATATATTTAAATGTCTTTTTACCTACTTCCATTGACTTTTGAATAAAGATCAGTACATAAAAAAAATAATCCACCAAAATAGTTAATATTTTAAACATAATAAAAAAATAAACGTGTACCTGATTATCGTGGCCCTGTGACTTCTGTACAAGATTGTACTTTCGGTTTTTCATTATCCCATTTACACCTCTACCAAACTTGTATTCGCGTCGATTCACTAACACACACTATGCAGTAAAATGTTTATTTGGATCCTTTAATTACTTTTATCAGAGGTTAAGGAAGAAAATACCATTAAAATTATTTTCAAATTTTTTCGACGTAGGGTTGGGTTAAATAATTGAATATTATTAAAAAAAATGTTTGTAAATTTTTCTAAAAATCTCGTAATAATTGTACAATATATTGTATATAATCATATAAAAATTATGCAAAAATCGCTCGGTTTATTTGTCTTTTTATTGTTTTTTTTTTTTTGGTAATTTTGATTTGAAACCTTTTTTTTTTCGGAAAAAAGACCGACAGAAAAATAGTTCTTATTCTCCGCTAGTATTTTCAGAATTTGGCGTTAGTCGTAATATTTGCATTTGTTAATGCATACATCAGTCAGATGTGCACGTGGTGACACATGTTTCTATTCTGTACATTAGATATAACTTAACTGACGTCGAGAAATACGCGATTTTGCTGCTATATATCGGGACGACAAAAAGGTCGAATATGGCCATGTATACGACGTCACATATATAGACATATGTTATATTTACCGTAGAAAAAAAAACAAACATGGATCTGCTGAAGCCCCTGTACCTCTCTGGATCTCTGAGCCCATGACCCCGTTCTGGATCTGCTGATGCTGCTGCCCCCCCCCTCCTCTGGATCTGCTGAAGCACATGGCCTCTTTGGATCTCTGAAGCCCTAGTACCCCTCTGGGGACCTGAAGCCCATGTCCCCGTTCTGGATCTTCTGAAGCTCTGGCCTCTCCGATCGCTGAAGCCCCTGTCCACTCTGGATCTCTGAAGTCCCTGTCCCCGTTCTGGATCTGCCGAAGCCCCTGTCCCACTCTGGATATGCTGAAGCCCCTGTCCCACTTTGAAATTGTTGAAGCCCCTGTCCACCCCCCCCCCCCCCCCATCTGGATCTGTTGAAATCCTGCCCCTCCTCCTCTTGATCTGCTGATGACCCTGCCCCCTCTGAATCTTCTGGAGCTTTTGTCCCCTTCTGAATCTGCTGAAGCCTCTGTCCCGTTTTGGATTTGCTGAGGGCTCTGCCCCCACCTCTGGATCTATTCATACCCGTGCTTGTGATGTAGACAGTGAAGATCCCCAGATGTGTTTGTAGTTTCTGATGTGTTTTATAGGTGTAAACCTACCATTGATTTTTGTTCTTTATTCTATTGTAAATTGTAAAAGTTTGAAGGCTTGTCATCCATAGAGAAACCCAAATGAAAAAAGTGAAACCAACATTTTACTGTTTGTCAACCTCTGCTCTATCAAAATATGATGAGAAAAGTAGGGGTCATATAAGAGATTTTTTTCTGCTCAGTGTGTACACTGGTGACAAAGTGAAAGTAGACTTCCGAAATCATGTATTCATACCCCAATTTTCAAGCATCATTTTTTTTCAAAATTCACAATTCAAACATGACAATGCTATCAAAATGTTCAAAATACATCAATAATGCCATTCAAATAAAAAAAAAAAGAGTATTAAAATAAGGAAAATACATTTTTAAAGAAGAAGAAATGAGGATTATTTATAACTGCCATTATACAGTAAAACATATTTTCATTGCCATATTAAAACTTATCACTTTGAACAATTTAAAAAAAAATAAGCCTGAACAATTCCTGTTAACACTAAATCAAGTACAATAAGTGAATTTGTTTGTTGTTATTTTCCCCCACCTTTTTAAGTATATAACAGCGATCAGCGCACATAATCCTCAGTCATTCCTGGTGTTCGCTAGGTGATTAACCAGACACCTTATGATCTCTGCAAGTAACTACCTTTTCCTCACATATTCAGAGTTGGAAGACAGGCGTGCAGCTAGGCTTACGTGCATAAATTTTTTTTTGGGCAAAACAAGAAATACAATTAACTAAATGCGAAAACTACAATAAAAACAGGATCCTAATGGGGTTAGGGTATAATTTGAAATTAACCAGATTCAGACAATAGACAAAATGTCATAAGCAATTCTCCAATTTAGAGTAGTTTTCCTTTTGCATTTGCCGAGTACTTGTAGTTTTATATTGTACATGGGAGGTAATGATGGACTGCTTCTCTTTCATAAAGTAATAACCGCCACCAAAGAGTATCCTCCCTTTTGTTTATATTGTGGGAATATTTGGAAAAAAAATAGCGTCATCTTTAAACAATCAAGATCCACCATATCCTGGTGTTTTTTATGATAAAATCTCGGATGACAATGACAGAATGTACCTCCTAACGAGTAATTGGGAGACTGCAACAATTTAATTTTCCTAGCAGGTAAACTAGACTTATTCAAACTTCCATTTTTCAGGTGTAAAATAAATAAACTAGATCTACTCGTACAATTCTTATTAGCTACTTCGTGTTTTTTTATTAACAACATTACGAATGCCAATACTAGACGAGATAAAAAAAAATATTTTTTTTTTTACCTCGTGCTGCGATCATTTCCCAGAAACGGGTTTCAATATTTTTATATCTACTAAATTTATTTAAGGGAATGTAGTCTCCGTGGTCCAGCAGTATTCGACTTCAGATACGTAGGCCGTAGGTTCGAACCTCGTTTGGTACAATATTTTTTAATTAAAAATACTTTGAAAGTTTCAGATCTACTTGCATAATATGAAAAAAACAAATCCATTAAGATTGTATTTTAGAATACACTTATATAATAAGACGAATATTTGTCAATGACAAATTATTAAATACTAGACATTGACACATATTTTGACCAAATCAGAGAATACATTGTGCATAAATGCAACAGTTAGATAGATAGAATCTTTATTTCCTCCATAATTGGAGAGCATATAATAACATATATAAAAATTGCAGTAAATAATTACATATAAATGAACAACATACAATGAGTTACAAGTGAAGAATGAACATACGATACGCCTAACATGATGTCATATTGTAAGAGTATTCATAACATGATGGATTTGTTAAAATAACTAAATAAATTATGATTTTATAAAAATTAGTATAGCTTTTTAACTGTCATATAGTGTACATTAAAATAATATAAGTGAAATAATAACATTGTCCATCTATAATGAATCTTACCGAAATAAAATGCAAGACCCAGTGATAGACTAATGACAACGATGAACCTTTTGTATCTTACCGAAACGAAATGTAAGAAATTAATCATACACTGAGTAACAAACAGTAAACATTAGCAGTATCGATAAAAGTTACTTTAACATACTGTGAAGTATCCCAATATTGAACAATAATACATCTTCAATCTGTTCAATGTCAGATAAATATTCATTAAGCCCGGAAAGCAGTGCATAAATCTGATCTTTAGGCGTCTTTTTAATAAATGAATTAAAGACCTGAAGACCACAGGTCGTTATAACTGCGTCCCAAAGCTTATTTCTTTCGACAGTGTTTGCAATACAAAAATGAACAATATGTAGTACTAAATTATCTACAAGCGTATTACATTTGTTACATAGCTGTACAGCTGTAAACGATTGCAGTTTACTTAGTAGTGACACTGCTGTAAAACATTGTGCTTTTACATACTGATTTTTCCTACTTAATTGCCATAGGAAGCAAGGCCTATTTA
The DNA here is from genome assembly GCA_029582155.1 of Panopea generosa. Classification (NCBI taxonomy): domain Eukaryota; kingdom Metazoa; phylum Mollusca; class Bivalvia; order Adapedonta; family Hiatellidae; genus Panopea; species Panopea generosa. The sequence continues at coordinate 60,485,497 of CM055908.1, read as the reverse complement.
TGCTAAACATATTCATGACATATGATGGACCCATCTTGTCACCTAAACCATTAACATTGTATTTGAGTAATGTATTAGCACTTTTTGTCTAAGAATATATTTCCATGCATACTTGGATGGAAATATTGCTGTTTTAGAATAATTAACCAAATAATTATATAGATCATACTTCGTTAATATTCTATAGATGTCAGGAATAAAACCTAATGTTTGTTTATCATCACTAAGATATTTTAATAGACGATTAACAAATAATTGCTTAGCAATATACTTATTCGGGAGTCTGCATAATTGACCAAAGAATTGTAGCTTCCTGTAGTCGATTTCCGTTTCAAGTGAAGTTACACCAATAGAGCTTAAAGCAAAATCCGTATTTACATATTGTGGGATATTTTGGATAAATTTTATACAGAATCTATGTCCTCGTTCTAGTTGTATAATATTTGATTTGGTTAATGAATTCCATAATTCACAACCATATAGGGATTTTGGTATTACGATTGACTTATATATTGTTAATGTTGTCAAGGGATTAAGACCATGCGGATGTAAGCCACTATTAATAAGACTTAAAAAAAGTCCACGTAACTTATTATTTGACTGTCGAATATGATCACTAATACACATATATTTGTCACATATAATTCCTAGATGTGTATAATTTTCTGTTTCATGAATAATGTTACTAGATCCTAGTTTCCATGATCTGCAGTTTTTATCAAAGTTATGTTTGGATTCATTAAAAACAACAATAGCACATTTTAATGGATTATAATCATATTTCCATTTTATGGAATATTTGTAGCAAATATCTAGCATTTTGTCTAAACCTGACTTTGAATACGATACAAGAACCATATCATCCGCGACGGTAGGGGTACCAACCTTCAAGTTAAAAATACACAACCCAAGAATGCTACTTTCTATGTCTTTTATCAGACCATCAATGAAAAGAAGATATAATATTGGTGAACTTTTACCCCCTTGTCTTGTTCCTTGAAGAACATTGAACCACTCAGAAATCGACCCTTGGTTTCGTACGCAGCTTTGCATATTACGATACATATTAAAGAATGACATAAATATATAGTTTGTAACGCCGCTATCAAACAATTTGAGCATAAGTCCATTATGCCACACCCTATCAAAAGCTTGACGAGCATCTAAAAAGCAAACAAAAACCTTGCTCTTGTGCTCTCTGCCATATAAAATACATTCTTTTAGTGCGAAGGAAGTCATCAAACAACCAAGTCCTTCCTGAAACCCCCCTTGTTGATTACTTAAATTAGAAAGAAGTTTTTGTTTGGAACGTGAAAGAAGTATATTTTCATATAGTTTAAGAGCAGTAGGAGTTAATGTGATTGCTCTATAATTATTGGGATCATCCTTACGTTTACCTCCGCCTTTATGTAATGTTATAATGACGCCTTTGTTCATGTTTGGTGGAATGTAACTTTGGGACAGCATAGCTGTATACAGTTTTGCTAATGTATTAATAACTATATTTCCGCCAAAAATGTAATGTTCGTAAGAAACATTATCGATCCCACTGGCTTTGCCGCGTTTACACGATGCAATTGAGGTTCTTACTTCTTCCTGTGACACATTAATGACGTCATCAATACAAAATCTAGACTGCGATATAACAGAATTTATTTTTTCGTCAACAGAAGCTTTCCAAATATTATCATAATTACTATCAATTGACGGGGTATATAACGATTCAAAATATTGTTTCCATTGCTCTGTAATACTGTCGTTATCCCTATACATTACGCCATTGAATTTTATTTCAGCGCCTGCTCTACTTGATGACCGTTTTCTTCGCGAATTCACTAATTTCCAAAATTGTTCTTTATCAAGTTCAGCGGTTGTGTCAATTTCTTCATCAAGATTTTTTAAATACTCATTGGCAAAATACCTGTGTTTTTTTCTGAAATAACATTTTGCTGTTTTATAACTTTTATAAGAATAATGTGATTGATCTCTTGGTCTATCATTTTGAATCCAGATTTTCCGTTTTTCTAACATGACTTTATGTAAATTAGATAACTCTGAATTCCAATACGGTTTTAAAAAGTGCTTAAATCTCGTCTTGCGAAAACATTTATCTGAGCAAGAAACAACAGTCTCGCTTAAAATTTTATACATATTATCAATTTCAGCAGGACATTTAAGCGGACAATTTTGTGCTTTTATCAAATCTTCTGATGCATTGAGCATGTTTTGATAGGATGTAATATCAACTTGTCTTACTTTTTTCCAGTTAATATTATATGATTGCGAAATATTTACATTCGACACATCGTCATTATAACCAGTCGAAGGCATATTCAGACTACATTTAATAGGTCTATGTCTTGAAACATTTAGACAATCGTCATCTACTATTACACAATGAGTAATACAATCTGTTTTCTCAACTGGCAAAATGATGAAATCAATAAGCGATTCACACTTTCCATCGTAGGATACAAAGGATGATGAAGCACCGGTGCACATATCCAATGTATTAGCAGAGATCATATTAGTATCATTCAAGAACTGTGTGAATGATTGATCTCTGCTATTACTTGGGAATTTTGAACAGGTTGCATTGAAGTCGCCCATAAATATAACAAAACCATTTTCTGAATATAAACTCCATAAATTGAAAAGCTTGTCAATATAATTCCTATAGCTTTCAATGGGATGGTTACTGCATGGTAAATACACTTGAAATATAAACAAAAAATGACTGTGTGTATATTGAATTTGTATACCAACTATTCTATCATCATCAATAGTTATCGGTGTCACAAACCTATCATATTTAATATGCCATAGCAAAGCTACGCCACCTTTACCGACTCGTCTGCTACCTTTAACATTTAAACTAGAGTCAGTAACAACATGTGCTTTATAATTATTGTCTAGAGAACTCATAAAATGTATATTATTATCTGATAACCAATGTTCTGAAACACCACAAATATCTATCGATAGTCCGTTCAAAGAATTGCATAGGTAAGTGCTACTAGACATTAAACCTGTTGCATTCCACGATAATAGGTTAAGTTTCTTAAGATTTATCATGATTGCAGATTAAAAAAATATATAATAGCATATTATAAACTAAAGACGCTTGAGTAAATAATACGTAATTCCGTTTATAGCTGCTGCATACTGTATCAAACAAAGGTAAGTTATAGCCACATAAGCAGTCCGAGTTCGAAGAACATCCTATGTATGCCAAGATTTTATAGCATTTTCAGAATGTGAAGCCAATCGTTATCCAACGCATTCCTGGCAAATTTGTGTAAAGCCGGTGTAGACATTGTCAAAATGAGAGGTCAAGGGTACGATGGAGCCTCAAATATGTCGGGATAGTTCCCCGGGTTCAAAGCCGAATCCGTCAGATTCTACCAGATGCAGTCTACACGCGTTGCAAAGCCCGCTGCCAAAACATGGCTATTATTCACGCATCTAAGGAGCCACTTGCTCGGAACATCATGAACTCTGTTCATGACTACTTTCCTGTTCAACTACTCAAGCAAAGGGCTGTTACAGTACCAGGAAACGCTCATGAATGATACAGAAATCAATATTATTATTTTTTTAAAATTAGGTGAACATCTTAAGGACGAAAGTGGTTTTATACGCTAGAGTTAGTTCCCTTGTTGAAACGCGCAGAAGACAAAAACATTTTATGAGATAATTGATGAGTTTTTGATGTTTTTTAATGATATTTAATGGGTTGATATTTTGTTTATATGTATTAATGTAGTTATAGTATAAATCAGTACGCTATGCAATGTGTTGAACTGGAAGTATTTTCAATTTAAAGCGTAAACCATACCCAACCCACTTTGTATGTTCAATAATTGTAGTTTGCAGTATTATTTCTAGAACATGTGACGGATAAGCTGGTGACATCTTACTATATCTTAAATACATTAACTCGAGACATTGGTATAGAATTTCTTTGACCTAAATTTTATTAACTGGAAACCATGCACAGGCAAGTTTCCAGCCAGGGGGAGGGGGATCCAAATTTAATTCAATATTTAAAATATTTATCCTATTCTAAATTCATAAATGAATGGGTTGGTAAAAGTTACAGCCCAAATAAGTATGTAAATGAAGATAGTTGAACACTGGTATGTTTCTGAAAGCACATTCTCATTTTATTCTCATTTAACAGATGTAGTGAGTCAATGGTAGAAGACTGGTCATACCTAATACTGCGAGTCTAAAAAAATTTCAACCATAAACAGTTGCCGATACGAAATGCAAACAAATGCAGCCGCTAACGGAAGTTGGAGCTTTGCGCATGTCTTCCACGATTGCGGTATTAGGTATACAAGGGATAATATTATGTCTGGAACTGACACCAAAAGGTAACTCTTTTTAAAAAAAACACCTATTATTTGAAAAATAAGCGATTCTCTTATCTGTATTTCTGAATTTCGATAAATTCCAAGATAATTAATAAATTATTATGTGGGGTTATGAAAATTAGAAAACATACTATGTCTGCATATTGTGTATTGGAAATAATGCCATATCTACCAGGTGATGCCAACATTTAGGGTACACAAATACATTATTTTTGGCACAGTTGCAGCCAGTGCCCCAGATACAGGGCTGTCACTAATGCCATCAATTTACCATATTCATATATTTATTGATCATTAATAAACCAAAATTAAAGCCTGAAACAAAACGTTAATTTCATACAGCCGTAATATATTAAGCCACTGAACGGAAACTTAATAGACTTCAGTCATGCTTCTTACCTCAATTACTTAATAATCTAAAGGTAATATCTCAGGATTTTAAATTTTTGTTCTTTAGTGTATTCATTTAGCCTCAATTTAATCTTTTTGGTCATTTATAGCGATTTTTTCTGACATATACTGTCTTTAAATCTTATATCAAAGTTAATAAACTATCTTCTTGATTGAATCATTCAATGCTTATCATCAACTGTAAACAGTCATATATGTGAACAATTTTGTTGTTATTTTTTTTGTGTTGTTTCAGCTTTAAAAAGCTACACCAGAACTGGAGATGTTTTACAATATGAAGAGATCTTAAAAGACCCCGCACCTTCACACTACTGATTGTTCTATATGGTCCCTGTTATCTAGCTGTAATGCTCCCAAACCTGGTTGTGCCTCAAAAGCGACACTGTCTTGAAAAAGGTAGAGAAAATTACTGTATTGATTAGTATACCTAGTATTATAAATGAAATAGTAGTATTGAATTTATTAATAAATTTGCATCTTAAATCTCTCCATTTTATTCAAAACATTGGATGTACTGCATCTGGATAGATTGGTATTTAATTTATTTTTAATAACTGGTTCAATTTAGGCACTGTTTATAGTAAATCTTTTTGCATGATGTTTTCTTAAACCCCAAACTTTTCTATAAAAAGAAATGGGAGGAGCCTAATTTCAAATGGTGGCACTTTCTTGCAACAATGTTGAATTGGGAGATGTTTTTCTGTAAAACATAGTAACAAAGTTGTCATTATTTTCAAAAAGAAGTGCAGTTGTAGGGACATATTTTGTCTTTATAAAAATACCCTTTATTCACAAAAGCTCCCTGAAACAAAGGAGTAGAAGTCCTTACAAAATTGAAATATCAAGGAAAATTTGCTAAATATTTGAATTTTGAACCCTGTCTGACCCTTGTCACGTGGTGTAAACAGCAACACTTGCTTGGAGATGTATATAACCCACTTTGAGGAGCCATGCAGTGTTTGATATCTCAGAGTAGAATAATGTGTTTGACTTTCAGTTTGTGAATTACATGTTTAGGAAGATTAATCTTCATAATATTTCTGCCTTTTTCATATTATAAACAAATGATTATACATTGTAGTTGATGGCTTATCTCAGATACATGCATACATGTTTTTTTATTTGGATGCAAATAAGTAACTATTCACACTAACCTTGGTTGATCATTGTTTTGAATCCCATAATTCACAATAGCTTACTTTTGGAAATAACTTTAAGTTTTTGTTTTTTTAGCAAATAAATGTCATTTTATTGTTCATACAGTTCTTATATCACAGCCTTCAATTAAAACCACTTAGTGCTATACAGGTGGCATTGGATGTATGTGTATGCACCATGTACTAGGTTCAAAACACAACTTGGCATAATTTAGATCTTGGTTGGTTCAATACTCTTTGCTTTTGTTATTACATAATTAAGTAGGAACCAAACTCCTACATTTGAAAACATATTCCAGTATTTTCTGTATCTACGTTTTGGTAAATGACTGTTTCTTTGATTAGGAAATGAAAATTCACCTAGCCAAAACTGATGTTGAAATGTTATAAACGGACATGAAAACAATATCCACATTTATTTTCATCATCATCATCAGCATCAATAATCATGTTATCATTTTCCCCATATGTGCCTCAATGTTTGTCCTGATTGCCATCTGACAATAAATATTCCTGCAAGTATGTTCTGTTTCTAACTATTTTCATCAACATTAATTGACCAGTCTGGTGTAACTAAATGATCCTCAAAATCACACATTATAATCAAATAAATGGAATAATATACAAAACTGTTCCCTCGAAACCTTCAAAGTATTTCCATGATTTTCTTCCATTTGTAAGTTTTGCCAGGGAAATTGTGAACCTAAATGGAATGGGTCATTCTATTATGTCAAAGGGGTTTTTGTATTTTTCAATCATTGTATGTTTTGTCTCACAAATAATTGTTTGCCCTTAACTTGTGTCCAAGCAATTTATTTACAATTCATTACAACATGTACGCCTGTTTGATATTATAAGTCCATAATAAATAAGATAAACCATTTTTCATAAATAGTTTCATTCTCTCTAAGTAAACAATGTACTAATCCATGGAACTTGACCCAAATAATTTCACTTTATCTCTTTGATCATGACCAGAGATGTGTTATATGTAACCCAGCATGATACTGTAAATTGGATGTACCTAATCAGCAATTTTGTTTATTATGCATGCAGATAAGATGTCCATTGCAATATATTTGAGTGCTGTGTTTGCTGTACTTAATCTGGGGAAACCTTTATTTTAATCCATAATACTGAGGAACCTGAATGTACAATAAACATTGTTGCTTAGATTAACTTCCATAATATCAATCAATTATATTTACAAGAAATTCAGTGTGTATTAACTTGCAATAGGCAGTATCATTTATAGCTATGCTGGTAGTTACAGCTTATGTTGGACATGAGTATTATCAAATAACTGTAGTAAACTTGTCGGCTGCTAGTGATAAGCCCCGCCTATAATACTGTGTGTAGGAGCTACCGGCGATGGGCCTTTAAGCTAGGACTAAGTTAACTGTTACATATTATATCAAACTGACATCTTGAACTAGCCAAATAGGATAATCAGTGCCTGAGTAAATAAAAAAAAAACTTAATTTATTTAAATTAGATTTTGTTGATTATTTAATGCAAAATAGAAATGAATTGAGTATATATATATTAGTACTTACTGTTTTTTCCCCCTACAGCACATTAATATCCAATTTGTTGGCAAAATGAAAAGGACACATGGCGCCAAAAACAAGTCACATATTGTTGTAGGATGACCTGGTTAGTAATTACTATATTTTTATCCCCCCCGCTCCCACCAATTTTTTAGGTGGCATATAGTTAACGCAGTGTCTGTCTGTCTGTCCGTCCGTCATTCTATCTGGTATTTCATGTTCGGCATGTAACTTTGTCATGCATAGATGGATTTTTTTAATACTTGCTACAAATGATTAACATAACATGACAACGTGTCGCATGTAAGATCCCTACCTGTACCTCAGAGGTCAAGGTCACACTTTAAGTTTGTTTGACAACACTTTGAGTCTGTATGAGATTTCGTGTCCAGCCTGTAACTTTGTCATTCATAGATAAATTTCATAAATACTTGCTAGAAATGATCAACATAACACGACGATGTGTCGCATGTAAGACCCAGACTCCCACTTCAAAAGTCCAGGTCACAATTTAACTTTGTTTGACGACCCTTATAGTCTGCTTGAGATTCCATGTCAGGTCTGTAACTTTGTCACGAAAAACACACCTGTACCTCAAAAGTCAAGGTCATACTTTGAGTTTGTTTGACAACACTTTGAGTCTGTGTGAGATTTGTGTCCGGCCTGTAACTTTGTAATGCATAGATGATTTTTATTTCCCACAAAGTGGGGAAGCATATGGTCACCGCTTCATCCGTGAGTGTGTCCATGCATCCCCAAGTTCTTGTCAGGGCTATTTCTCTTCAACCTCTGGTTGGAATTTTATGAAACTTGCTAAGATGCATCATTACCAAGTGCAGATGCGCATATATTGTCTTTGTGTTCTAGTTCGATGATTTTTCAAAGAGTTATGGCCCTTTGATTATGTCTGACCAAATTCTTGTCCGCACTATTTCTCTGCAACCCCATGTTGGAATTTTATGAAACTTGCTAGGATGCATCACTACCAAGTGGAGATGCACATATTGTCTTTGTGTTCCGGTTTTGATGATTTTTCATGGAGTAATGGCCCTTTAATTGAGTCTGTGACCCAAGTTCATGTTCATGCTATTTCTCTACAACCTCAGGTTAGAATTTCATGAAACTTGCAAGGATGCATCATTACCAAGTGCAGATGGGCATATTATCTTTGTGTTCCGGTTTCGATGATTTTTCACGGAGTTATGGCCCTTTGATTCTGGCTGTGACTAAATTCTTGTCTGCGCTATTTCTCTACAACCCCATGTTGGAATTTTATGAAACTTGCTAAGATGTATCACTACCAAGTGGGGATGGGCATATTGTCTTTGTGTTTCAGTTCGATGATTTTTCATGGAGTTATAACCCTTTGATTCTGTCTGTGACCAAATTCTTGTCTGCGCTATTTCTCTACAACCCAATGTTGAAATTTTATGAAACTTGCTAGGATGCATCACTACCAAGTGGAGATGCGCATATTGTCTTTGTGTTTCGGTTCGATGATTATTCACGGAGTTATGGCCCTTTCATTGAGTCTGTGACCAAATTATTGTCTGCGCTATTTCTCTACAAACTCAGGTTGGAATTTTATGAAACTTGCTATGTTTGTGTTCCGGTTTGATGATTTTTCATGGAGTTATGGCACTTTCATTCTGTCTGTGACTAAATTCTTCTCTGCTCTATTTCTCTACAACCTGGTTGGAATTTTATGAAACTTTCTAGGATGCATCATTACCAAGTGGAGATGTGCATATTGTTTTCATGATTCTAATTCGCTACAGCCTCTGGTTTTATTTTGTAAAACTAGCTTGGATATGCGCATATTGTCATTTTGTTCCGGTTCAATGACTTGCAAATGAGTTCTGTCAAGTGCAGAGCCGTATAATCTGTATAATCCCTATTTCAGAAAATACAGATTAGGCAAATACTAAGGTAAAGTGCCTATATATGCATAGATCTGATAGCTTATAACCAGCTAAAGTTATAGCCTACTGTGACTAACAGGCAGCCATGATTGGATAGGTAACAAGCTGCAGTCCTTACTGTAATGGTGTGTATGTTTAACAATATAATTTCCGTATAATCCCAATTAAACACTCCATGACATTACCTTTCCCAAAAAGTGGCATTTAATTCAGTAGTTAATTAAAATCACATTTCTCTTATAAATTACTTTCACACTTCTGATTTACATTCATTCTAAAGACTGAAAAGTGATGTTTTGTGTCCTTTTTTTCAAAAGTCTATTGTTTTCCGTGAAAATGGAGATGGTCATTCAGTACTGGATGGACAGGATCGGTGTTCAATAATGAGTACACAGTATCATTTTTTGCTAATACAAAATGTTGTACATTAACATTTTCCAGATAACGACTTTTTCATTCAACTACATACATAAAGACTACCGGTATGTATATACATGTATATACACCCAATCATTATATTAGTACTTGATCAGCACATTTGTTTTTAATATAAATATGTTAGCACACAGAAAGTGGTGCAGTGTTTGTTAAACTAGCATATATATGCATTACTACGCCATATCTAACAACTTATTCTTTATAATGAAATCAGTAATTATATCCATCATTGAATGTATATTTGTAATAACAATTTGCTGACGTGTTTGATCACGGGTCATAATGACCTATTTCAAAGTATGTTGTACAATGTATTATATCACGGAATAAAAAATAATGTATTGACTTCTCTTTAGAACTCTCTCAGTTACTTCCCCCTGTTCATTGTCATTACCATATGGTACAGAGTCAAACACCCAGTTGGGGGAGCATCAATCGGTTCCACCAATATTTTTTGTAAATACTTTCTACAAATGATCAACATAACATGATGATGTGTCACATGTAATACCACTACTCCCATTTCAAATGTCAAATTCACAATTTAACTTTGTTTGGCGACATTTTCAGTCTGCTTGAGATTTCGTGACTGGTCTGTTGCTTTGTCACCTATGGATAAATTTCAAAAACACCTGACCCAATTCACCATCATGACATGATGACTTGTCATGCATAAGACCCACACCCATACCTCAAAGGTCAAGGTCACAATTTTAGTTTGTTTGACAACACTTTGAGTTTGTGTGAGATTTCGTTTCCGGCCTGTAACTTTGTCATGCATTGATGGATTTTGTTGATACTTGCTACAAATGATCAACATAACATATCATATATTTTTATTTTCACAGACCATTTAGGGGGCATGTGACACTTAACAGTGACATTTCTTATTCTTTTCAGTTATTGACAATAATTGTGTGTTTCATTGAAATAATTTTTGTTTCATCGAGTGAGCAGTGATACAGTAGGTCACTTTCAAAATAGATGAAGTAAAAGTGTTTAAATGGGGGTCAAAAATAAAACTCATCCCAACACTTTTATTTGTTAATGTCATAAAATAAAACTTATCTTAAGACTTTTATTTTCATGTACATATATTATTGTTTAGAAATACATTTATGTCAAAAACTTGCAAATAACTAAACAAACACTTTTGATTAACAAACATTTTAGCACATTTGCTTTTTATTACATTGGTACTTTTTAGCTCGTCTGTTCGGAGAATAAAGAGAGCTGTTGTACTCACCCAAGCGTCGGCGTCACAACTTGGTTAAAGTTTTGCATTCAAGTCCTTATCTCAGTAACCATTGCATGTATTGACTTAAAACTTAACACAAGCCTTCCTACTACAATAACCAAGTTAGATAAATCTTGCATGAATATAATGCAAATAATTGCCCTTGTTTGACACAGAAAATCTGGTTAAAGTTTTGCATGCAAGTCCTTATCTCAGTAACAATTGCATGTATTAACTTGAAACTTTACACAAGCCTTCCTAGTCATCAACCCTACTACAATAACTAAGTTAGATAACTATTGTTTGAATATAATACAAATTATTGCCCTTATTTGGCTTACAGATTCTGGTTAAAGTTTTGCATGCATGTACCATCAAGTCCATATCTCACCAACCACTCAATTTATTTTATTGAAAGTTTACACAAGCCTTCCCAGTCATCAATCCTACTACAATAACTAAGTTAGATAATTCTTTCATGATTATCATGCAAATTATTGCCCTTGTTTGACTTAGAAATTCTGGTTTAAATTTTGCATGCAAGAACCATCAAGTCCATATCTCATCAACCACTTAATGTTTTTGATTGAAACTTTACACTAGCCTTCCCAGTCATCAACCATACTACTGATAACTCTTGCATGAATATAATGCAAATTATTGCCCTTGTTTGACTTAGAAAATTTGGTTAAAGTTTTGCATGCAAGTACCGTCAAGTCCATATCTCACCAACCACTCTATGTATTTGATTAAAACTTTACACAAGTCTTCCCAGTCATCAACCCTACTACAATAATTAAGTTAGATAACTCTTGCATGAATATAATGCAAATTATTGCCTTGTTTGACTTAGAAAATTTGGTTAAAGTTTTGCATGCAAGTACCGTCAAGTCCATATTATCTCACCAACCACTCTATGTATTTGATTAAAACTTTACACAAGTCTTCCCAGTCATCAACCCTACTACAATAATTAAGTTAGATAACTCTTGCATGAATATAATACAAATTATTGCACTTGTTTGACTTAGGAATTCTGGTTAAAGTTTTGCGTGCAAGTACCATCAAGTCTATATCTCAGTAACCATTGTTTGTATTGACTTGAAACTTTACATAGGCCTTCCCAGTCATCAACTGTACTACAGTAACTAAGTTAGATGACTTTGCATGAATATAATGCAAATTATTGCCCTTCTTTGACTTAGACTTTTGGTTAAAGTTTTGCATGCAAGTACCGTCATGTCCATATTACATTAACCACTCAATGTATTTGATTGAAACTTTACATTTGGCTTTGTAGTCATGAAACCAACTTGATTAATCAAGTCGGATAACTCTTGCCAGACATTTTTGCAAATTACGGCTTTGTATTACTTGGACTTTTTTATAACACAGCAGTTGCTGCATATATTTGATTGAAACTTCATATAAGATATTGCAGTTATAAGACCTACTTGTTTTTGTCAATTTGGTAAGTTAGATAACTCTTATTTGCTTGGATTTGTCATCAGTCTCAATCAAATTTGTACTTCTGTGACAAATTTTCGAATAGTTGAGCGCACTGTCCCTCTGACAGCTCTTGTTAAACTTAAGAACAAGGAGAAACAATTTGTAAACAGAAAAAACACACTGGACAAGTTAAATACTCAGACCAATATTAATATCTTTAACTATTGAAATTTAATTAAGATTAAAAACAGGAAAACTGAACTTGAGTGTTACACTGGTGACAGTAACTGGTCAACCTTTATACATTTTAATCACAAATACCTTAAAATGCCGAACGAAATGAGATAACCAAGTGTAAATACTAGGTGGGTAATCACTTTGTTTCAAATTTCATAACACTTGTATCTACCAATTAAATAATTTAATGAGAGTTAATACAATTCATAAATCAATCCTTGTTACAATGAACGATTGATTGATTGAATATTTAGCATCATTTTATGCCAACAAGGGCTAACAGATGATCAGTTAACCTAACCACTTTTTCCTGGGATCCTGGAAGGTTAACCGGTACTCGAGCACATCCCATTTCTGCAAGTAACTGATAACTTGCCCACTTGAACCAGCTGTTAGAGACAAATGATAATGAGACACAATGTGGTATATCAATCATCACAAAGACTTGCCGGGTGGGTTTTTAACTCACGACCCCTGAATTGATTGTCAGACGCTTTACTGACTTAGCTAATCGGGCCCAGCCTTAGTTACAAAGAAAGAAATCTATTTTAAAAAACAAGTGCATTATTTTATTTTGCATACTAATTATCTTTAGTTTCATTTGATTTAATGTTGGGACATATTTGTTCACATATTGATATTAAAGTGTAAAATATAAACAGTTACATGTAGATTCATTCTATAAAACTAATCAATGATATTGTACTATTTCAGATTCCACAACAGTTTTGTCAGAGCCAGTTTTCAACAAGGCCAGTCAAAGGTAATAAAACATGAGATTTGAAAATGGAAACTAGAGCAACATTTACTTTAGAACTCGTCATTTATTACTTTTGTAAAATCTGATGATTAAAGTAACATAGCAATTATCAACCACACACACAGGTTTTATAAACAAATCAATAACCAAATCAAAGAATGGAAAATTTCATTATTTTGTTTGTTGACATATGAAGTTGTAAAATATCATAAGAAAAGTTATGGCCATCATTGAGCCAAGATAATTTTTTATCCATTTTTTATGTGTGGGTGACATTAGGTACTTAATAGGAAGACAGAGGCCTTGAAATTAGAAACATGTTCTTTAATATGTTGCTCTAACATGCAGTGAAATACATGAATGCAACTATATACAAATGACAGCCACATTGAGCCAACTTGCAGAAATAACAACCAGTTTTATAACTCAACTGTCAATATCAAATATTTAAAAAGACTCTATTAATATTAACCACAATATATATTACCACAACAGTTTGTTTTTAATCATGGTCGTTATATATTGTTACAGCAAAAAGAAGCAAAATGTGAAAGATCTCCAAATGGCATACTTCCAAGGTGAATTACACTTGCAGAAGCTAAGGGAGGAGGTTCTTCAAAAGAAAATGAAGAAAATTGTATCGGCTATTACAGATCACAATGAAAATTCACGAAAATGTTTGTCATTCATAAACAAGTTGTTTATTTCTTTATAAAAATATATTTATTTATTAGTTATGCCACTTTACATATGTTTGTGACTGTCATATGTCATTACCAATATATATAGACATCTAATAGCTTTAAATATCATTTTTCATTATCAGAAGTAAAACTTGTTATATTTAACATATTTTAATTATGTTTAGAAGAAATAACCAATTGTATTCGAGTTTCTAGCGTAACATAATGAAATATGGTTGAGAGTCTCATGGAAGATTAAGTGTATTCATATTGAAATTAGGGGGCAATGGTCCATTGGAGCCCAGTAGGATGACTTTCACTTTTAATATATGGAAATGCTATGAAAAAACAGATATTTTTTTTTTCTCATCTTCATGGGCTTAGTCCATATAAAATTTGAAAGGAAGTAACATGTAAAACAAGATGAGCAATTGGGCCTCTTGTTTTCTCTATTTGAATTTGCATAGTGGTCACTTTTGTGTGTTCCAACATTAGCATCAGCATAAAGAATGTTTGGTGGCTGATCATCTATGTCTGGTTCATTCCATTGTAATCTGAACTTGTATAAAACTGCACAGGCAACACAATAACCTTGCATGCCTTTGCTGGCTTTAAACGAATCTAAAAAGATAACATAATAACATTGTGTTTTTCACTATATTTTTATTTATTATACCTCAACTGAACTCAGCTGATGTCTCCATGCTAAATTCTTCATACCCAATCAGTAAACAATAGTTTATATTACTCGGTAATAAAAAAGATTTCTCAACTAATACATATAAATCTTATTGTGGTAATAAAACAACAAAATATTTGGCTGAAACAAGAGCCCCAAACAATAGACACAAATCTTCGTAAGCATGTTACTACGTCGAGTACTGATTAACCTTGCAGGATCCAAGACAAGGGTAGTTACTGTAAATGTCATAAAAATGATGCAAAATATTTAAGCACACAAATAATTTTGTGGCTCCTACCTAATTAATACTTTGGTATTAATCACATTCAGTGAAAGGCCTAGTTCACATACCACATTTGAGTATAAGATCCAGGTTGCATTTGGTAGGATAGGCTGGTTGTTTAACGAGAACTTATAAACTTACCATTATGGTTGGTCTCCAGGTAGTAGACTGTTTGAACACATGTGCATCGTGTGCAGAGCCTGGCCATGCTGCATAAATGCTCGTCAACTTGCCTGCAATGAAAAAATAAACAGTAATGGGTAAATAGGCCTTTAATATATTACTGATATTTAAGAGATTATTTTACTAAACTTTATAACTTCATATCTATTAATGATATTATGTAAATGTTTTTTGTTCTACAACTTCTGTTGGTGTATTTTGGACCTGTTGTAACTTGTAATATGAGCCCCTTGTTAAATAGAATAACTGTGACGTAAGATAAACTTTGATTGGTTGTTTGCAGTTTAATTTGAAATTTAAAATTGATAAATTTTATGGCAAAACATAGAATATGGCGAAAATGTTCTGAACATTATGTTAAAAGTATGTCATTAACAGTTCGGTATGTAGCCCAGGATATAATATTTTGTAGATAATTGATATTTTTATGAACATCATTGTAATAAAGTGCTAAATAAAATAAGTATGAAAGTTACATGGAATTAATTTATTTATAATCACATAAAATTTTATAAAAATGTGTTTATGTACATGTAGCAGAAGTTTTCTGAATGAAATATGTTGTACATGTAATTAAAACATGATTATATGTGCATTTCTTTGTCATTTTATTTTGTGTTACTTAAAAAATAAATATAAACATACGTTTTTGAAAATTTGTGGTTGTAGGTATATTTTTTATACCCCCGACAAACGAAGTTTTGAGGGGGTATATTGGAGTCACCCTGAGGTCGGTCTGTAGGTCTGTCTGTTGCAATTTTCCTTGTCCGGGAGCATCACTTGAAAAGTACTAGATGGAATTTCATCAAACGTCATACAATGGTAGAATATAATGAGAGGAAGTGCAGTGTACAAGAAACATAACTCTATTCTTGCTAATTACAGAGTAATTGCCCTTTGATATTTTTTCTTGTCCGGAGCATAACTTGAAAAGTACCGGATGGAATTTCATCAAGCTTCATACAATGGTAGAATATAATGAGAGGAAGTGCAGTGTACAGGAAACATAACTCTATTCTTGCTAATTACAGAGTTATTGCCCTTTGATATATTTCCCTTTGATATTTTTTCTTGTCCGGAGCATTACTTGAAAAGTACCGGATGGAATTTCATCAAGCTTCATACAATGGTAGAATATAATGAGAGGAAGTGCAGTGTTCAGGAAACATAACTCTATTCTAGCTAATTACAGAGTTATTGCCCTTTGATATATTTCCCTTGTCCGGAGTATTACTTTTAAAGTACAGGATGGAATTTCATCAAGCTTCATACAATGGTAGAATATAATGAGAGGAAGTGCAGTGTACAAGAAACATAACTCTATTCTTGCTAATTACAGAGTTATTGCCCTTTGATATATTTCCCTTGTCCGGAGCATTTCTTTTAAAGTACTGGATGGAATTTCATCAAACTTTACACAATGGTAGAATATAATGAGAGGAAGTGCAGTGTACAAGAAACATAACTCTATTATTGCTAATTACAGAGTTATTGCCCTTTGATATTTTTTCTTGTCCGGAGCATAACTTGAAAAGTACAGGATGGAATTTCATCAAGCTTCATACAATGGTAGAATATAATGAGAGGAAGTGCAGTGTACAAGAAACATAACTCTATTCTTGCTAATTACAGAGTTATTGCCCTTTGATATATTTCCCTTGTCCGGAGCATTACTTTTAAAGTACAGGATGGAATTTCATCAAACTTCATACAATGGTAGAATATAATGAGAGGAAGTGCAGTATACAAGAAACATAACTCTATTCTTGCTAATTACAGAGTTATTGCCCTTTGATATATTTCCCTTGTCTGGTGCAGTACTTTTAAAGTACTTTTAAAGCCATCAGTGATAACAGTTTAATAAAGTTCATGAAAGAACAAAGTTGATGAATACATGGAGTTCAAGCAAAGCAGGTTCGATATTGTATTCCTAGTGCTCTTGTTTGTTTCTTATCCATACAATTGTTGTCCCTCAACATAACTCGAAAAAGTATAACATTTATTGATTGCCATTAAAGCTTGTACACTGCACAATAATTAAAAAGACCGTTTTTAATTTTAACAAAACCATAAAAAATTAACAATACAAACAACTCAATCCATAACATTCTCTTTTATTAAGAATTTTTTTTGTCTGGAGCATAACTTAAAAACTATTGGATATAATTTAATAAAACTTCATACAATGGTTAACCATTTTCTGTCATGGCGGCGTTCGGGGGTATTCACCACTACAGTGATAGGTCTAGTTTGTTTCTATTCAGCCCGTGTGGTTCCAGCTAAGAATAGAATCACTGCCGATCTCTGCAGAGAGGTATGAATCCTCACGATTACTTGCAATCGATCTTCTATCATTTGTGATCGCACGACCACACCTGCCACCAATTGTACGATGGTCTATTACCTATTTTAAGAGAAATCGCAAATGGAGATCGTAGCAAACATTACTGATAGGTTGTAGCCACCAATCACACGATCCAGAAAACGTACAGTCCAGTGTGATTGATGCTTCACCATCTATTAAAATAAACCTGTATGCACATTGAAAAATGTCCATGTTCCCATAAGAAGTCTGCAGTATTTGTTATCCTGTTTATAGATCGCTGTTGGCATTGACAATATAAGGCCAACGTTCACTTACTTGTATTGTTTGTTTGCTCTTTCTCCTGCAAAAAAAATCTTTGTCGAAATCTTTGTTTTTCTTCAGACTTCAGAGAGATTTTTTCATTTTATTCAAGAATCGACATGTATATATTTGTATCTATTAGACATATAGTATGTAAAAGTGTACCAAAGACGAAAGAAATCTGCTTTCTAACCATTATTGATATAAATTTTCTTAGATTTATTACTATTGTTTATTATAATTCTCTCATGAGCCAAAAGCTCTTGAATTACTGTGATCAGTTTGTGTCCGTTGTATTAATTATTTTGTGTCTTTCAACTTTGCTATCTATGGTAGTTTTGTCTTGCATATTCAATGAAAGATGGAATGTTTACAAAGTAACGATGTCTGTTCTATTCAGTACGTGACTGAGTTATTTGATAGTTCTAAACAAAATTTAAAAGGATTTATTGAGAGCAGTAAATTATTTATGAATATATCGGATTTGCACATACTATTTTTGAAACATTAACTGTCATGTGTTTTTCATATCACTGTTTGTACGGCATTTTATGTCTTGGGAGCTCACCTTGGCCAAAGCTTGAAGTGAGCTATTTTATTAAGTTTGTTTAAGTCATGACCCCGGGGTTCAATTTAATCCCACCTTAGAAGCTTGTGTGTTTCCATATGTTATTTCCATGAAAAACGAACGTTTGTTAAACGCACGTGAACCATATGTTTAACGTGCGTGGTACTAGGTACGTACCCGAACGATTGTTAAACGTACGTGAAACATGTTTTGCGTGATACTATTTCCATGGAAAACGTACGTATTCAAACGTTTGTTAAACGTACATGAAACATATGTTTAACGTACATGGTACTATTTCCATGAAAAACGAACGTATTTAAACAATTGTTAAACGTTCGTGAACCATATGTTTTAACGTGTGTGGTACTATTTCCATGGAAAACGTACGTATTCGAACGTTTGTTAAACGTACGTGAAACATGTTTAACTTGCGTGGTACTATTTCCATTGAAAACGTACGTATTCAAACGTTTGTTAAACGTACGTGAGATGTTTAACGTGTGTGGTACTATTTCCATGGACAACGTACGTATTCGAACGTTTGTTAAACGTACGTGAAACATGTTTAACTTGCGTGGTACTATTTCGTGGTACTATTTCCATTGAAAACGTACGTATTAAAACGTTTGTTAAACGTACGTGAGATGTTTAACGTGCGTGGTACTATTTCCATGAAAAACGCACGTATTCGAACGTTTGTTAAACGTCCATGTAACATGTTTAACGTGCGTAGTACTATTTCGATGGAAAACTTACGTATTCCAACGCTTGTTAAACGTACGTGAAACATATGTTTAACGTACGTGGTACTATTCCTATGAATAACGTACGTCAAACGTATGACAGAAACCTGTATAATGTGCGTGGTACTATTCCAATGAATAACTTATGTTTTAACATGCGTTAAACGTATGACAGACACATGTTAAATACGAGTGGTACTATTCCTATGAATAACGTACGTCAAACGTATGACAGAAACCTGTATAATGTGCGTGGTACTATTCCAATGAATAACTTATGTTTTAACATGCGTTAAACGTATGACAGAAACATGTTAAATACGAGTGGTACTATTCCTATGAATAACGTACGTTTTAACATACGTTAAACATATGACAGAAACGTGTTAAATATCGTGGTTCTATTCCTATGAGAAATATACGTTTCGGCACGTATGTTAAATTTACGTTAAACGTACGTTTAACATGCGTGGCATTTTTACCTGTGTACCATTAAACGGTTTTGGACAGCTTTCCGGCTCTATCAGACATACCTTTTGTGAACATGGGATTTTATAGACGCACGTAAAAATGTAATCAGCATTTGAGAAAACCTGAACATGTGAGAAATCCGGAGATATAACTATTTTAAATCGTAAAACAGTTATTCACATACCGTAATTTTGATGGGGTTTACCTGTCAAATGTACCACCGGGTGCGGGTCACATTACAAAGAGCTACCTTTGCAGTAATCTCTCTTACAGCTTTAGGTGTAATCCCACCATTGATTTTGGTTCTTTATTCGGAGAAAAGTAGGGGTCATTTGTCGTATATAAGATATTTTTTCTGCTGAGTGTGTACTCTATTGACAAAGAGAAAGTAGACTTCCGAAATCATGTACATACACCAATTTCCAAGCATCAATTTTTTTTTCTAAATTCACAATTCAGACATGACAATGCTTCCAAATGTTCAAAATACATCAAAAATGCCATTCAAATAAAAAAAAAAGCATTAAAATGAGGATTTTTTTTCATTTTTGAAGAAGAAGAAACGAGGATTACTTGTTTTGGGGAAAAAATGAGCGCCGAGTTGTAGACACAAGTGGCGGAACTGTGATACAAAGTTGAAACGTACTTGTATTTTAACACACGTGCATGCAAGTGATTTTCTGAGAGCAAATTTTAGGTATAGTTACGTACGTCATCATAAACATGTGTATATTGGCTCTGCCAATGATGGCAACATTTTTGTACTCCATTTCAATGAGGGAATCGGAAAAAATGTGGTTCTTGTACTGTTTCTGGTTATACCGTGACTGGATGTGTGTGGTTGCTAAAAAGGAAATGTGTGCATGTTATAAATTTAAGAAATCGAATCACGCTGGTGCAAGAATGTGTCTGTGATGTTGTGGATACATAACTGCTGTGCAAGTTTGGATAAAATTCAATGAAAAATGGGGTGGGGGGGGGAATATTGATTATCCACCATTTTCCCTATATAACTCTTATGTGCTCTATGTAAAACAGGTCTAAGCCTTGAACTTTCAGAGAAAATGTTGTTTTTTTAAAGTTTCTCTTAAAGTATTCCCTACTTTACACTTTTATTTAATAAAAATGAACATTAGTAAATTGGCGTAATTTCAGATATTCTTTTTAGAATCAAGCCTTCTTTATCTGAGCACTGTATTGACAATTTCCTACTCTGTATTATATATTTCATCAAAGACCACTGATAAAGTAAATGAAGTTTTTAACAAAGATTTTTACATAATGTACGACAGAGCATGAAGCAGATATTCTAAGATTTTTGGGCCAAGACAACGCTGTATGAACATTACCTTCTTAAAAAATGTATTTTTACAAAAAACAAAAGTTCATACACAGAAATACACATTTACACAAAAAACAAACAATCTGTATAGACTAGTGGCAATGCATATATGACATTTGACATTTTACGAACTATATTTTATTCGGCAATTGAGAATGTTGAGAATGAAAAACTTTGATTTCCAAAATAATTTCAAAATGGCTATAATTTTCCAAATGTATGCCCATAAACACGGCATTGCAAAATAAAACGAGAATCCAAGTGTTTGAAAGACATTCAGTATAAAAAAGAAACCCAGCACATTTTATCTTGATATGTGACCGCATTATAACAACACACTAATAGCTTTGAAGGTTTCAATAAGAAAGATTGCATTTATTATCATCTTCTATCATGATTGTGTACAGTAGCCATGCCTAGGAATCTTTGCTTTCATCAAGAACTTAATGATAGGAAACTCTCCACTAAATGTTGATAAAATGGCACACGAAGAATTAATAATTTTTCAAATTAATCATTCAGATTGAACAGGCAACTTATATATAAATGTAAGCTGTATGTAACCCTAGATGTTTTAAAATGTTTTAAACATGCAAAATGATCTTGAATTAGAAACTTTGCAGTCTGAAGTAAATTTTAAGTACTTTTGTTTCAGTTGCAGTATACAAATTTGTCGCCATAAGTACTTAATTTTTTTCAGTTTTAAACACAATTTGCTGGGAATGGTCTTGTTTTGCCATTGTGGAAAGAATTTTGATTTGTATTCCTGAGATGAATGGAAGTTATGATAATTGGAAACGAAAACGAGATTTCGTGAAATTTTTCGTGAATACACGCGCGTTCATAAGTCCAGGGGATATGGATTTGCTTCTCTGACACAGTCCAGGGGATGTGGACTGCTTCTCTGGCTCAGTCACATGAATATGGATTTCCTTCTCTGACACAGTCCAGGGGATGTGGACTGCCTCTCTGGCACAGTCCAAGGGATATGGATTTGCTTCACTGGCACAGTCCAGGGGATATGTATTTGTTTCTCTGACACAGTCCAGGGAATGTGGACTGCTTGTCTGGCACAGTCCAGGGGATATGGATTTGCTTCACTGGCACAGTCCAGGGGATATGTATTTGCTTCTCTGACACAATCCAGGGGATATGTATTTGCTTCACTGGAACAGTCACAGGGATGTGGATTTGCTTCTCTGACACAGTCCAGGGGATATGTATTTGCTTCTCTGAAACAGTCCAGGGGATATGGATTTGCTTCACTTGCACAGTCCAGGGGATATGTATTTGCTTCTCTGACACAGTCCAGGGAATGTGGACTGCTTGTCTGGCACAGTCCAGGGGATGTGGATTTGCTTCTTTGGCACATTCCAGGGATGTGGACTGCTTCTCTAGCTCAGTCCCGAGGATGTGGATTTACTTCTCTGGCACAGTCAAGGGGATTTGAATTTGTTTCTCTTGCACATTCCAGGGGATGTGCATTTGCTTCTCTTTGGCTTTGGACTTTGACAGGATCTTCAACTTCTTTGATGTCACACAATCTTCCGAAATGAAACATGAAATTTAGATCATCATACTTATAATAGTTGGAGAACATAAAGATAAAAAGGGGTATATGATTATGATTCCGTATTAGTCCTATATGACACTATCCATTTACTGAAAGGAAATCACCTCTTGTGTTTAATCCAGCTGCAATTAATTTGACGGAAGAGATTATTGTGTGATCAAAAATTCCTAGTTTTAATCAAAAAGGATTTGACCAGGGGATTTGGATATATTAAATACCACCATGAACACACAGTACATAATTTTAATACCACCATGAACACACAGTACATATATTAAATACCACCATGAACACACAGTACCTATATAAAATACAACCAAGAACAGAAAGTACATATATAAAATACCACCAAAAACACACAGTATATATATTAAATACCACCATGAACACACAGTACATATATTAAATACCACCATGAACACACAGTACATATATTAAATACCACCATGAACACAAGTACATATATTTAATACAACCAAGAACAGAAAATACATATATAAAATACCACCAAAAACACACAGTACATATATTAAATACCACCATGAACACACAGTACATATATTAAATACCACCATGAACACAAGTACATATATTTAATACCACCATGAACACACAGTACATATATTAAATACCACCATGAACACACAGTACATAATTTAAATACCACCATGAACACACAGTACATATATTAAATACCACCATGAACACACAGTACATATATCAAATACCACCACGAACACACAGTACATATATAAAATGCCACCACGAACACACAGAACATATATAAAATACCACCATGAACACACAGTACATATATTAAATTTCACCATGAACCCACAGTACATATATAAAATACCACCATGAACACATAGTACATATATAAAATACCACCATGAATACACAGTACATATATTTAATACCACCATGAACACACAGTACATATATAAAATACCACCATGAACACACAGTGCATATATTAAATACCACCATGAACACACAGTACATATAAAAAATACCACCATGAACATATAGTACCTATATTTAATACCACCATGAACACACAGTACATATATAAAATACCTTCATGAACACACAGTACATATAAAATATACCTTCATGAACACATAGTACATATATAAAATGCCACCACGAACACACAGTACATATATAAAATACCACCATGAACACACAGTACATATATTTTATACCACCATGAACAAAAGTACATATATTTTATACCACCATGAACACAGTACATCTTAAATACACTTCATATCATTTAGTAGAATAAAATATAAATAATACAGTTCATGACTTTGTACCATAAACACCAACATGAACACGTGGTACAAATGTAATATTTCTGCTATAATCCATAACGCCGTAGTTTTTAAGGAAGGTCAGAAATGTGCAGATTAAAGAGAAAATGCTGTTTGTCCATTTACACCTGCTGACCTTATAATCCTCTTATAAAGCCACTGACCGGGGAACATTATACGGTTTTATATAACCTGTTTATAAACACGGGTTGCCTTATGTTATTATATCTTTTGTTTCGGTATTAGCACTTGAAGAGATATTAGCCGATTTTTATTATATATATGTAAATCTCTTTTTCCTTTATTTTAGCTGCACGCGTGGGGCATACGATAGCAATTCAACAAAAGTTGGCAGGTCGTATACAGATTAACGTGTATTGGATTTAAATGATATGCTTGGGATAGGAAAGTAAAGTTAATATATTTCACACTTATCTTGCGATACGTGGATATTTCTGTAGCGGTTGTGGTACGAATAGAAAGCAAGCTTGACATAAAGAAATGAGCAGAAATGCTTATTAAGAATATTTTATGCTAGTATCTAGTAAATGCTCCGTCGAAGTAAGTGTGTATCACACTGTACCTTTATAATGTGATCGGGGTTTAATAAACAACTGTCACAAAATCAACATAGTGAATGAGTGTGAATTGAAAAAATCTATTATACAAACAAGTAAAAGGAATTAAACCATAATAAAGCAGTTTTATCACTTTTCCGATGAATGGAAATATAAACACATTGTCAAAGTTGAGGGAAATCGTTTCATCTTAATCAAACGATTAGCTATATTGAAATTTGAACTTTGATCTTAAATAAACATAGAGATCGAATAAATATCTTTAAATACTGACCACCGGACCAGAAACTAAGCTATACGTTGAATAAACGCTAACTGTTTGTACAATGACGTGAGACGACGGATTTCGATGCGGATATCAAAGTACAAATAAGATCCGCTATTGGTATTGCATACGCATATACACGAATCTCGTGTGGCATTGTAAGGTTCAAGTGTTAAACTTTAAAACATTTGTTTTCTTAACGATAAGCCACATAGCGATTCGTACCGATTTGGAATAGCTGCTTGATAGTTGTAGGCTAATTGAAGCGCACTGTCTATTGTCCGTGATTAGAGCGAGCTTATAGGCAGAAGTTATAATCGTGAATAAATTTCAGATATATAAATCCAATACCTTATTCAATCGTCTCATATAATGTTAAACAATTGGTAACGACTGAACTGCCGCTTTCACTGGCTCACCACGGAACGTTGATTTATATATGAACGTGTTCAATATTAACTTACACCTGGAGCGAGGTTCAAATATGTGACATTCAATACGGAGAAACTAGGAAACAAAGGATTGTTTATCTAAACTAATATAACACAAATCAAAATCGATGTATGGTTGGATATGGTTTAAATCTGCTTGACGAATGTATCCAGACAAATTCTACAATAATTGAATGTATGTGACAACTTAGCGAGCAAGGAATAAATGAGAAACTCTACAATAATTGGTTGTATATGACTAATTAGTGAAGAAGGAATAAGTGAGAAACTCTACAAAAATGGTTGTATGTGGCTACTTAGCGAGCAAGGAATAAGTGAGAAACTCTACGATTATTGGTTGTATGTGACTACTTAGTGAACAAACTCTACAATAATTGGTTGTATGTGACTACTTAATGAACGGACAAAATCTACAATAATTAGTTGTATATGGCTACTTAGTGAAGAAGGAATAAGAGAGAAACTCTACAAAAATGGTTGTATGTGGCTACTTAGTTAACAAACTCTACAATAATTGGTTATATGTGACTACTTAGTGAACGGACAAAATCTACAATAATTAGTTGTATATGGCTACTTAGTGCAGAAGAAATAAGTGAGAAACTCTACAATAAGTGGTTGTATGTTACTTCTTAGTGAATGGACAAACTCTACAATAATTGGTTGTATGTGACTTCTTAGTGAACGGACAAACTCTACAATATTTGGTTGTATACGACTACTTAGTAAACAGACAAACTGTACAATGATTGGTTGTATGTGACTACTTAGTTAACAAAGAACAAGTGAGAAACTCTACAATAATTGGTTGTATGTGACTTCTTAGTAAACAGACAAACTGTACAATAATTGGTTGTATGTGACTACTTAGTGAACGGACAAAATCTACAATAATTAATTGTATATGGCTACTTAGTGCAGAAGGAATAAGTGAGAAACTCTACAATTATTGGTTGTATGTGACTACTTAGTGAACAAACTCTACAATAATTTGTTATATGTGACTACTTAGTGAATAGACAAACTCTACAATAACTGGTTGTATGAGACTATACGGTAAAATTGAAATGAGTCGTTTTTCACAATGAAACTGGAACAAGATAATATTCATTTCAAAGACGAGTTTGCGGATAGTCCTCTACCATTTACAAGGGACGGAAGCGCCAGCGTTCGAATACCTGTGAACTATTCCTCGGATGGTTCTTTTTCGGATGACGAATTTTCGGAAGAATCTTCTACGACAGATCAGAACGAGGGTAGACTTTCAAGGTCACTCCAAACATGGATGCCCGAACATATATTAATCCCATTGGAACCACGTGATAAGCCTCCGATTGAGCCAGTTTATAGTGGCAAACTAGGCAATGATATAATAGAGGTTCCGAAACGTAGGAATACGAAAACTGGGAAAACCCCAAGTTATTTAAGGAAAAAATCTGCTCCGATCCGCCGCGTTGCGAGTAACGAATCGTTGACAACGAATTTATCATTGTTGTCATGTTCTTCCGGCGAAACGCGAGTGGTGATTGGTAGTGAACCAGACAAAGGTAAACGCCGTCAGAAACGACGAGTCGAGTCACGCACATCTTCGTTGCCGGGAAAATCAAAATGGGAAGAGTTTTCAAAAAAGGGTAACGGCGCTTTAGATTCTTTAATGAAGAGCCAGACTGCGATGAGATTACACTTTGATTATAATATAAGCGGTGAATACGACAACGAATCGAAAGCCTTTCACATGATGGACAAGGATGAGCAGAAAGCATTGTTTAATGCTGGTATGAGTCGAGGCATCAAATACGTAAACAAACGCATTCTTAAAAGAAGTTCAAGTGTAACAGATATTAAGGAAGACAGTCAAAAGAATACACATGTAATACTGCGGCGTGTTGTTTCTGCTAGTTCTAACAAATCTCGAGGGAAACCTTTAGATCTTGCAATGATAAAGCGCGAAAGAATGAACAGACGAATTGCCATGGAACAGGCACAGCAAAGGGAACGAGAGCAACAGCGAAACAAAAAGGTACGAAAATCAAGTATCCATCGAAATAACAAGGCAGCAGGAGCAACTGGAAAACCATCTTCACCGTCACCTTCTACCGTTTTTTCGTCTGCTCTTTCAGCATCTGCACAATCAATGTCGGGACATAGCTCTGACCTCCGACCTTTGTCGCCATCTTTAAAATCAGAATCAATTAACGAGGAACCAGTCACTATTTGGAAAGGAGATCAACAGATTCTTGAAATCGATTTAAACAGAGAACTGACTAATCGCGTGAAGAAAAGAATCACAAAAACACAATCTGCTCTTAAACGGGCGACCGGTATGGGAGAAACAAACGAACAAAAACAAATAGTTGGAACATATGACGAGTTTCCAAAACATACGGAAGAAGATTTTTGCCAAAAACCTAAAATTATTCAAAGAATGCGAATTTCCCCGCATCTAAGTGGGGTTATACATGATGATATACGAGTGCGCATGGGTAGACCACGTTATCATGAGATAAAAGTCGAAGACCTCAAACAGTGGGACAAAGGTCAAAAGTTAGACAGAGCTAACAGAAACCTCAAAGTGTTCAATTGGTTACATAGTCTCAGGGAGAATGATTTTATATATCATACCATGACAGACATTGATGATAGTATGCCAAACGAAGACGACCGCGATAATATAGAGCTGCTCCACGTGGAGTCTGCAGACGAGCCGGATCTCAAACCATTGTATCGTGCGTATGAAGTGCGTATACTTTAATGGACGTCTTATGCTAAATTGTTATTTTGATATACAGTCAAACCTGTGTAAGCGTTCACCTCTATTAAGCAGCCGTTCGTCTTAAGCAGCCACATTTGCTATATCCCATTTTTATGCTTCCAGTGCAAATTCACCTGTATTAAGCAACAACGTCTTAAAAGGTCACTTTTGCTTCTTCCCTTGACTGACTGCTTAAGACAGGTTTGGCTGTATATGACATACACAGAATGTACCACTCCGTAGCAAAACGTATATTAATTTTCTTAATTTCTAAAGTTCAAAACAGTAAATTGATAGATGGATACTTAATCTCTTCCTAGTATGTGTGTTCATCTTTATAATGTCTTGATCTGTGGTTATCTAAGACAGAAACATATCACACACGAGGAAGTAAGTAATATGACGCACACACACACACACACACACACACACACACACACACACACATATATTTGACAACGTAACTTTTTTTCTGATAAAAAAATATGTGAATTAAGATCATCGTAAACAGAGATTTTACCACATTAAACCAAAAACAAAATATGTTAGAAAGTAATTCAGCTACCCTGGTATGCAGATATGGAAGACAATTTCTATCCCCTTCAGACTCTTATTTTTGAATTAAAACATAACAATAGTTATATATAAAACTGATTTATTGGAAATGAATCGGTAAATCTGTTTTTATACGTACTTATTTATATTTTTATATGTATTTATATATTTTTAATATGTTGTTGTCGATGTTAATAAATAATATATCTAAAAATGCTTTTGAAATTGTTTGGTGTTACAACAGCACTGGAGTATCATGCCGCAGACACAGGTATGATACCCTACCCATACCTAGTACTCCGACACTGGAGTATCATGCCGCACACACAGGTATGATACCCTACCCAACCCTAGTACTCCAGCACTGGAGTATAATGCCGCAGACACTGGTATGATACCCTACCCAGACCTAGTACTCGAACACTACAGTATCATGCCGCAGACACAGGTATGATACCCTACCCATACCTAGTACTCCAGCATTGGAGTATCATGCCGCAGACACTGGTATGATACCCTACCCAGACCTAGTACTCCAACACTAGAGTATCATGCCGCAGACACAGGTATGATACCCTACCCATACCTAGTACTCCGACATTGAAGTATTATGTCGCACACACAGGTATTATACCCTAACCAAACCAAGTACTCCAACACTAGAGTATCATGACGCAGACACAGGTATGACACTCTACCCAGACCTAGTACTCCAACACTGGAGTATCATGCCGCAGGCACAGGTATGATACCCTAACCAAACCAAGTACTCCAACACTAGAGTATCATGCCGCAGACACAGGTATGACACTCTACCCAGACCTAGTACTCCAACACTGGAGTATCATGCCGCAGACACAGGTATGACACTCTACCCAGACCTAGTACTCCAACACTGGAGTATCATGCCGCAGGCACAGGTATGACACCCTACCCATACCTAGTACTCCAACACTGATGTATCATGCCGCATACACAGGTATGATACCCTAACCAAACCAAGTACTCCAACACTAGAGTATCATGCCGCAGACACAGGTATGCCACTCTACCCAGACCTAGTACTCCAACACTGGAGTATCATGCCGCAGACACAGGTATGATACCCTACCCATACCTAGTACTCCAACACTGATGTATCATGCCGCATACGCAGGTATGATACCCTAACCAAACCTAGTACTCCAACACTAGAGTATCATGCCACACACACAGATATGATACCCTACCTAAACCTAGTACTCAAACACTAGATTATCATGCCACACACACAGGTATGATACCCTACCTAAACCTAGTACTCAAACACTACAGTATCATGCCACATACACATGTATGATAACCTACCCAGACCTAGTACTCCAACACTAGAGTATCATGCCACATACACAGGTATGATAACCTACCCAGACCTAGTACTCAAACACTACAGTATCATGCCACATACACAGGTATGATAACCTACCCAGACCTAGTACTCCAACACTAGAGTATCATGCTGCACACACAGGTATGATACCCTAACCAAACCTAGTACTCCAACACTAGAGTATCATGCCGCACACAAAGGTATGACACTCTACCCATACCTAGTACTCCAACACTGGAGTATCATGCCGCAGACACAGGTATGATACCCTAACCAAACCTAGTACTCCAACACTAGAGTATCATGCCACACACACAGATATGATACCCTACCTAAACCTAGTACTCAAACACTAGATTATCATGCCACACACACAGGTATGATACCCTACCTAAACCTAGTACTCAAACACTACAGTATCATGCCACACACACAGGTATGATAACCTACCCAGACCTAGTACTCCAACACTAGAGTATCATGCGGCACACACAGGTATGATACTCTAACCAGACCTAGTACTCCAACACTATAGTATCATGCGGCACACACAGGTATGATACCCTACCGAGACCTAGTACTCCAGCACTGGAGTATCATGCCGCACACACAGGTATGATACCCTACCCAGACCTAGTACCTAATCACCGTACAATCTATATGTTCTGTATCACATGTACATAATCACCGTACAATCTATATGTTCTGTATTACATGTACAGAATCACCGTACAAGAATCACCGTACAATCTATATGTGCTGTATTACATGTACAGAATCACCGTACAAGAATCACCGTACAATCTATATGTTCTATATTACATGTACAGAATCACCGTACAATCTATATGTTCTGTATTACATGTACAGAATCACCGTACAAGAATCACCGTACAATCTATATGTGCTGTATTACATGTACAGAATCACCGTACAATCTATATGTTCTGTATTACATGTATAGAACCACCGTACAATCTATATGTTCTGTATTACATGTACAGAATCACCGTATAATCTATATGTGCTGTATTACATGTACATAATCACCGTACAATCTATATGTTCTGTATTACATGTACAGAATCACCGTACAATGTATATGTTCTGTATTACATGTACAGAATCACCCTACAAGAATCACCGTACAAGAATCACCGTACAATCTATATGTTCTATATTGCATGTACATAATCACCGTACAATCTATATGTTCTGTATTACATGTACAGAATCACCGTACAAGAATCACCGTACAATCTATATGTTCTGTAATACATGTACAGAATCACCGTACAAGAATCACCGTACAATCTATATGTGCTGTATTACATGTACAGAATCACCGTACAATCTATATGTTCTGTATTACATGTACAGAATCACCGTACAATCTATATGTTCTATATTGCATGTACAGAATCACCGTACAATCTATATGTTCTGTATTACATCTGCAGAATCACCGAACAAAAGGTAAGATCATGGCAAAAACGTTTTTAAGAACGGCCTTACTCGGATATACTCCGTTTAGAATAGTAGGTAAGATCATGGCAAAGACATTTTTAAGAACGGCCTTACACTGATATACTCCCTTTAAAAGTGTAGGTAGGATCATAACAATCACTGCCTTACAGTGAGATAATCCCTTTAAATGAGTAGGTAGGATCATAACAATCACTGCCTTACACTGATATACTCCCTTTAAATGAGTAGGTAGGATCATAACAATCACTGCCTTACAGTGAGATACCCCCTTTAAATGAGTAGGTAGGATCATAACAATCACTGCCTTACACTGATATACTCCCTTTAAATGAGTAGGTAGGATCATAACAATCACTGCCTTACAGTGAGATACTCCCTTTAAGGAGTAGGTAGGATCATAACAATCACTGCCTTACAGTGAGATACTCCCTTTAAAAGTGTAGGTAGGATCATAACAACCACTGCCTTACAGTGAGATACTCCCTTTAAATGAGTAGGTAGGATCATAACAACCACTGCCTTACAGTGAGATACTCCCTTTAAAAGTGTAGGTAGGATCATAACAACCACTGCCTTACAGTGAGATACTCCCTTTAAAAGTGTAGGTAGGATCATAACAACCACTGCCTTACAGTGAGATACTCCCTTTAAATGAGTAGGTAGGAACATAACAATCACTGCCTTACAGTGAGATACTCCCTTTAAAAGTGTAGGTAGGATCATAACAACCACTGCCTTACAGTGAGATACTCCCTTTAAATGAGTAGGTAGGATCATAACAACCACTGCCTTACAGTGAGATACTCCCTTTAAATGAGTAGGTAGGATCATAACAACCACTGCCTTACAGTGAGATACTCCCTTTAAATGAGTATGTAGGATCATAACAACCACTGCCTTACAGTGAGATACTCCCTTTAATGAGTAGGTAGGATCATAACAACCACTGCCTTACAGTGAGATACTCCCTTTAAATGAGTAGATAGGATCGTAACAATCACTGCCTTACACTGATATACTCCCTTAAAA
The DNA here is from genome assembly GCA_029582155.1 of Panopea generosa. NCBI lineage: Eukaryota > Metazoa > Mollusca > Bivalvia > Adapedonta > Hiatellidae > Panopea > Panopea generosa. The sequence continues at coordinate 60,452,993 of CM055908.1, read as the reverse complement.
TGAGTAGGTAGAATCATAACAATCACTGCCTTACAGTGAGATACTCCCTTTAAATGAGTAGGTAGGATCATAACAATCACTGCCTTACAGTGAGATACTCCCTTTAAATGAGTAGGTAGGATCATAACAATCACTGCCTTACAGTGAGATACTCCCTTTAAATGAGTAGGTAGGATCATAACAATCACTGCCTTACACTGAGATACTCCCTTTAAATGAGTAGGTAGGATCATAACAATCACTGCCTTACATTGAGATACTCCCTTTAAAAGTGTAGGTAGGATCATAACAACCACTGCCTTACAGTGAGATACTCCCTTTAAATTAGTATGTAGGATCATAACAACCACTGCCTTACAGTGAGATACTCCCTTTAAAAGTGTAGGTAGGATCATAACAACCACTGCCTTACAGTGAGATACTCCCTTTAAATGAGTAGGTAGGATCATAACAATCACTGCCTTACAGTGAGATACTCCCTTTAAAAGTGTAGGTAGGATCATAACAACCACTGCCTTACAGTGAGATACTCCCTTTAAATGAGTAGGTAGGATCATAACAACCACTGCCTTACAGTGAGGTACTCCCTTTAAATGAGTAGGTAGGATCATAACAACCACTGCCTTACAGTGAGCTACTCCCTTTAAATGAGTATGTAGGATCATAACAACCACTGCCTTACAGTGAGATACTCCCTTTAATGAGTAGGTAGGATCATAACAACCACTGCCTTACAGTGAGATACTCCCTTTAAATGAGTAGATAGGATCGTAACAATCACTGCCTTACACTGATATACTCCCTTTAAATGAGTAGGTAGGATCATAACAATCACTGCCTTACAGTGAGATACTCCCTTTAAATGAGTAGGTAGGATCATAACAATCACTGCCTTACAGTGAGATACTCCCTTTAAATGAGTAGGTAGGATCATAACAACCACTGCCTTACACTGAGATACTCCCTTTAATGAGTAGGTAGGATCATAACAATCACTGCCTTACAGTGAGATACTCCCTTTAAATGAGTAGGTAGGATCATAACAACCACTGCCTTACAGTGAGATACTCCCTTTAAATGAGTAGATAGGATCGTAACAATCACTGCCTTACACTGATATACTCCCTTTAAATGAGTAGGTAGGATCATAACAATCACTGCCTTACACTGATATACTCCCTTTAAATGAGTAGGTAGGATCATAACAATCACTGCCTTACAGTGAGATACTCCCTTTAAAAGTGTAGGTAGGATCATAACAACCACTGCCTTACAGTGAGATACTCCCTTTAAATGAGTAGGTAGGATCATAACAACCACTGCCTTACAGTGAGATACTCCCTTTAAATGAGTAGGTAGGATCATAACAACCACTGCCTTACAGTGAGATACTCCCTTTAAATGAGTAGATAGGATCGTAACAATCACTGCCTTACACTGATATACTCCCTTTAAATGAGTAGGTAGGATCATAACAATCACTGCCTTACAGTGAGATACTCCCTTTAAATGAGTAGGTAGGATCATAACAATCACTGCCTTACAGTGAGATACTCCCTTTAAATGAGTGGGTAGGATCATAACAATCACTGCCTTACAGTGAGATACTCCCTTTAAATGAGTAGGTAGGATCATAAAAATCACTGCCTTACAGTGAGATACTCCCTTTAAATTAGTAGGCGGAATCATGGCAAACAATTTTAAGAACGGCCTAAAACGTTGATGTAAACCATCAACAACTACTGGGTTATATTGCACACTATTGTATGATGAATTTGATACAGCCTTGATTTAAACAATCTGTCTGGAGTAAACCTTCCTTGTAAAACCAACGACGTCACAAAAGCAACAATTATATAGCGGCAGCAGCGACTTGTACTCTAATTATATTCAGTGAACGAACTTTTTAGTAAATCATAAGTTGAACAGACTGTCATTATTTCTTTCCAATTATGACACAATAAGCAACTTATCATAACAAAACATATGCCTTTGTTGGCTTATTAATAATCATTATTACATTGTCATTGTCATTAACATGTGACAGTCTAAACACGTGTTCGGAGTCTTCTCACACAGGGTAGTAGTTTTGCTTCATGCGCTTTGTGGTATTCTGTTACTATTGTTGGTCGCGTCTGACAAGCGCATTAGGACATAATGCGACACTCGATGAATGGTCGGATTGAAATATTGTCAAATTGAAAATCGCCACTTTCAGTTTGTCTGTACATATCAATCGAAATTCTTAATTTCTACACAAACTCCAGGAACATTTTTTTCCATTCTTTAACCAAGTCATTAGATTCGTGTATGCTATCCGTATCTTCTCAGTACACTGGTCATCTTCTGCAAAGGCAATCCTTCAAACTCAGCCAAAAAGACTGCACGGTTTAGTTTGTTTTCGAGGTGTTGAATAACTTTGGGTCTTTTTAATAATATACTTTGTCATCATTCAGATCAAGAGACATGTTTTGCAAAGCCTCTTTTGACCATGAGCCATATGTTCTTCTACGATGTGAACGCATCACATTTCCTCATCTTCTTGCACAATTTGGTTAGTTTAGTCTGTACGGACCCAGCTCTCCCGATTGGGTCCGTTAGTTTAACCATATTTTATTTCATATATACATGTGAAATGGGGTCAGGCCACAAGTTCTGACAACATACGATTTGGCCTTTCCCCTATTTATTTTATACAAAATATGGTCTCCGTTAAATAGTATTGTGAAAGCTGCATTTGAGCACTTCGATTGGTCAGTTGCATCAACTGAAAGTGTGAATAACGTCACAGTATCGTGTGCGTTCAATTGCTATGAATTATGGGACAGGCATAGAATTCCCTGATTTTTTCATTGATGGTTAACAGGAAGACAGTAAGCCTAATTATATTAAAAAGAAATACATCGTGGATCGAAAAATGGCCAAAATCATGTGGTTCTCTCTCTCGAAAAATTACTACCATCATAGAGATATATTTATCGCTGATTTTCTATTTTGTTTAAATAGTAACAGCTATCACTGGCTTATAGGTGATGATTATTGGGATGCAGACACTGTAAAAGTAAGGTGTGCTTTGTAGTGTGATTATCACGTGAGTGTTAGTTCAACAACGCACCGTCCTTTTTGACATTTGGAGTTAAGGACTAGTTTATGTAGTAAGCAAATACATACAGGCAAAAATCTATTTGCTCACATATAAATGATTGCATCGACGCAAATGCTGTATACGGTTTAATAGACGAACTACTTTCGGTATGTTTGAAGTCGGATGGCTTCGGTTGCTCGTGGAATACCAGATTTTATCAGATTTTGCTTGATGTGTAAAATTTTGTATATGACGTTCAAATGGGAAAAATGGTCTAGTAAATAAATCATAAAGATGGCTGTTAGGCGGTAGTTTTGTTATTTACCGTTAGTTCGTTGAAACCGAAGTTGATATACTAATTAAGCGATTTACAATAATAAAACAATGGTGTCGACGATCTTCTCCCCCATCGATCGGTGTATATATAACTATTTACCTGGATAAATGATACCGATAGCTTATTGTGTCAAAGGGGCACATATGTAACAAGTGCAGAATGATGTTACTCAAAATATTATTTGACTCTATTAGCCTTTTTGGTGGCTTTCTAAACGGCTGAGTAGTGCATTATTGTCAGACATTACACTTGTATTATCATTGTGGGTGTTATGGTAAATTGCGTAACGGTATGGAGCTTTACGCAACCGAAGAATAGCATTGCATAATGAGGCCCTGGTACCATTTTGTATGAGGTCCTGGTTACTATTTTAAACAATTTAGTTAGTCGATATGGCAATTTATGTCAGTAGATGGTTGGATATGAATGAAGCTCGGGTGTTAAGTGGTCGTCACTATCATACTATCAGGTAGTCTAAAATTATTAAACAGGGAAGACCGCTACAGTAAAATTATAAAGGGGAGCGATCCAGATTGCCACTTTGCGAGCATGCACTTATACTGGACGGTTAGACCTTGTTAATCAATTTGAAGCCAAGATAGATTGGCTTATTCAGTTTAGCTGTTGATCGTTTCATGTGAAATGAAACTGGAAAGAACATGTACAATTTTAACTTATATGTGAAATATTTGCCCCATGAAAATGATTGTGCTTTATATTAACTATTTGCCCCATGAAGTGGATTGTGATTTGTGTGATTTATTTGCCCCATGAAGGGGATTATGATTTGTGTGAATTATTTGCCCCATGAAAGGGATTGTTTTGTTGAGGGCTGCCGATTTGTGGTTGACGGAAGCCCGAAATATTTAGCCGTTGCCAAACAATGACCAACTCAAAATAAAATATAATAAACTAATATTATCTGTTGTTCTGCATTCTCAAATAATTCAAAAGTGGAACGCTAGATCCCTTCATTAAACAGTCAGACAAAGTATTCTTACTTTTTCGGTAAAAGCATATTGTAGATTCAAAATGAGACATACGTTTTTGTTGATATCGCTGTCGCCATCCGGAACACGGAAAAGTCATTCCATGTCATGACCACGACAGTATGTAATGTACACGATGGCAAACAAATTATAAACAAGTCTTAACATCAAAGCAGATAAGGCGCGGATAACCGTCACAACTTTTTATGTTATTCAGCGGTGAAGTTCCGTGTATGTCTCGTCTATCACGAACGGTTTGGTATCTTAGTATTGATTGGGGGGGGGGGGGGGGGGGGGGGGGGGGGGGGGGGGGGGGGGGGGGGGGGGATTGCAGGTTTGAATGCATATGTTAAAACTATGTTCGCTAGGCAAGATATACCTACTTTACCTGTATCAAAATGCAATGACCGTATCTCATTTGCATACAAATTGGAATCGACTTGTATATATATATATATATTGCTCACCTATTGTTTTTAGCTCGATTATTCTATGACTAGTCTAGATTTTGTAATCGCACCAGTGTTCCACTTGTTTTGGTGCACGTTGTTCATCAGTGTGAATATCTTGTAGTTATATGGTAGGAACTTGGTACTTGCTTATACTGTGAGGCATTGTGTAACATATTATTGGGCTTGAATGTCAAGTTTATATTGCACGGTGAAAATGGCATATTTTGTCTTTAAAATCTGTGTTTTGATGCATGTTTATATTTTACTGCATGCAAAACTACAGTTACGTAAATATGACTTGTCACAGTGGTGAATTCTTATACTTCGAGTTTCTGTTCTTCTAGTCATCGGCGGACCAATACGAAGTCAAAGACTATATGCTATATTGTAAGGGATCAACATTATAAACTATAGTTTAACAATATTTTGTACGGAAGGAAAACCCAGACTGAAACCTCACCCAATCATCATACCGTATGTTGACACAAAACATGTATCTATATAATGAAAGCAATGCAATACGTGTTAATTAGTTAATTTAATTTTCTACTGTACACAAGTGTTGCACAGACATGCACTGTTCTAGAAAGTCGTTGTCGTGAATTCCTCCGTAAATTATAGAGGTAACACTTCAATCTCGACGATTGTGTGTTCAACAGATATCCTATAACGAGAATTTATATCTGCTTAGCTTTTTCTTCGAATGGAATGGAATGGGTGGAATGGAAGTCTTTATTTAAATAGAGTAGCCCAATTAGTTTGAAACTAATTTTCCTTCGGGCCCTCTTATGATACATTTACATATTATTTACAATAAGTATTGCTTCTGCTCAGATTTTTCTAGTCCGGCTCGAGTTGCTGATCATGCACAGGTCACTGGTAGATACAAGATACAAGATGATTTATTCAGTAAATAAAGGCCTTCGACTATATATACAGTACTTACGAAATGTATGGCAATAGTTTATACTTATTTATTTTTGTTTGATTGCGATGAAAGTTCAGAGTAGAACATTTAAAAAATACATGATATTCACCAATATATTGGAATTTAACAAACAGGATAACCGTATTTTTATGCCCCCCCCCCCCCCCCCCCCCACCCCCACAATAAATTTTTTTTTTTTGATGTTGCATATTGTAATCGTAGCGTCCGTCTCTCCATCCTTCCGTCCGGTATTTCGTTGCCGGCCTGTAACTTTGTCATGCATAGATGGATTTTGTTGATTCTTGCTACAAATGATCAACATAATATGACGACGTGTCGCGAGTAAGACCCACACCCGTATCTCAAAGGTCAAGGTTACAATTTGAGTTTGTTTTACAAAACTTTGAGTTTGTGTGGGATTCCGTGTCCGACCTGTAACTTTATCATGCATAGATGAATTTTGATGGTACTTGCTACAAATGATCAACATAACATGACGATGTGTCGCGAGTAAGACCCACACCCGTACCTCAAATGTCAAGATCACAATTTGCGTTTGTTTGACAACACTTTGAGTTTGTGCGCGATTTCGTATCAGGCCTGTAACTTTGTCATGCATAGATAAATTGTAATGATACTTGCTACAAATGATCAACATAACATGACGGCGTGTCGCGAGTAACACCCTGACCCCTCAAAGGTCAAGGTCACAATTTGAGTTTGTTTGACAACACTGAGTCTGTGTGAGATTTCGTGTCCGACCTGTAACTTTGTCATGCATAGATGGATTTTATAAATGCTTGCTACAAATGATCAACATAACATGATGACGTGTCGCGAGTAAGACCCATACCTCAAAGGCCAAGGTCACACTTTGAGTTTGTTTGACAACATTTTCAGTCTGTTTGAGATTTATGTCTGGCCTTTAACTTTGACATGCATAGATGGATTTTGTTAATACTATCTTCAAATGATCAACATAACATGACGATGTGTCGCGCGTTACACCCAGAATCCCACTTTAACCTTGTTTGATGACACTTTCAGTCTGATTGAGATTTCGTATCCGGACTGAAACTTTGTCACATACGGATAAATTTCAAAAACACTTGGCTCAATTCATCAGCATGACATTACAAAGTGTCGCGTGTAAGACCCACATGCGTACCTCAAAGGTCAAGGTCACACTTTGAGTTTGCTTGACAACACTTTCAGTCTGTGTGAGATTTCTTGTCCGGTCTGTAATATTGTCATATATGGATAAATTTTAAAAACACTTAAGGCCAGTTGATCAACATGACATAATTAAGGGTCGCATGTAAAACCAAGTACGTTTCCTCAAAGGTCAAGGCCACACTTTCAATTTGTTTGATATTGCGTGTCTGGTCTGTGTATTTGTCTTTAACTTGGCTCAATTTATCAAGATGACATGAAGACGTGTCATAAGTAAGACCTAGACCCTTACCTCAAAGGTCAAGGGCACACTTTAAGTATGTATGACAACACTTTGAATCTGTTTGAGAATAAAGTCTGTCCTTTAACTTTATTATACATGTATAGATTTCAAAAACACTTGGCTCAATTTATCAATTTATCAACAGTTGATCAACAATTGATCTGTAACTTACATTAAGGGATTTTAAAATAGCTTGACACAAGTGATCAACATGTCATGATAGTGTTTCACCTGCATTTAACTGTTGAAATACCCAGACCATTACATCAGATGTCAAGGTCAAGGTTATACGAAGGTCAAGGTCATGCTTTAATGTTAAAAAAACTCATTAAACTGCATGTCTAGTCTGAAACATCAGTCCATTACTCTTGATATTCATGGATAGATCGCTACCTTTTATATCATATATTGTTATTTTTCACAGACAATTTGGGAGGCATGCGACACTTAACAGTGACATTTCTTGTTTTCTCTCTCTCAATGTTGAAATATCTGATCTGTGGATCATCGAAAACGTGACAGTGACCGTTTGAGATTGAATGAAAAATCAAGATTTAAATATATTTACGGATTCAGTAAGGGTTTTATATGTTGATATTTATCAATCTTTGAGAGTTGATTATATCGTCATGCCAAGTTTGAGTCATACAATCTGAGACCGTTTATTTAAATATTAAGACAAATAGGTTCATGTCACCAATCTCTTGTGCTAGCCACACATACAAAAAACAACAACCCACAAACATATAAAACAAACTATTAATATGTGTTGCCCAAGTTATTTCTACAAATATCGTCTAGAGATGTCAACATTTAGAAACAATTCTTGGGATAGCGATTGTTGGACATTTGAATCAATTAACACCAGTATTTTATGCATTTGGTATAATATATTACACATAGTGGAATTTCTTCCGAATTCTCCAAGAGCTACAGAATAATTAACTGTTAGAATTTATGCTTCGAAAATATTTGCAAACTTATACCTGTATTTGCTATAATTTGTCGGCGTGTTCATCACTCCGCATTTCCGAGCAAAATGTGAGTATTGGCACTATCATCGAAGCAAATAATTTAAATATATCTTTACGCATGAAACTTCCAAATGTCCTCTGATTTCCTTAATTTGAAAACTTCCTGTCAAGTGCAGCTAATATACACTTAACAGATGCTCACGAGAGTTCAGGAATAAAGAGCAATCGCATATATTTATGTACTGAAGTCGTGTTTACATTATCAATATCTGTAAAGGGTCAATTTTCAAAATTTCGCAGAGACCCATTTTCTAAAAACTATTATTTCAGTTTTCTTATTGTTAACATGCATTTGTTATCAAAAATTCAGATAATGCGTGGAGCTGCAGTTGTAAACGTCGTACTGTATCTGCACAATTAGAACGTCATCCGCAAACAGAAGCATAGTATATCTGAGATATCATTCGTAATTTAAAGTATATTGCGACATTTCTCTCTGAGAAAAGATTTTTGTAAAGACTAATCATTATTGGCGATTTTAAATCCCCTTGTCTCGCTCTAGTATTGCTTGTCCTGTTCGGAGCTGGTCTGGCTCAGGTTGCTGCACCTGCTCATGTTGCTGATTCTGTTCGAGTTGCTACTCCGGCTCTGGTTGATTTTCTAGCTAGGGTTATTGGTCTGGCTCAGGTTGCTACTCTGGCACGGGTTATTGGTCTCGTTCAGGTTTCTTCTCCGGCACAGGTTATTAGTATGACTCCGGTTGAAACTGCTCAGGTTGCTACTTCTGTTCATGTTGTTGGTCTGGCTCAGGTTACTATTCCGGCTGAGGTTGCTACTCCGGCCCAGATCGCTGAAACTGCTATTTCTGCTCATGGTGTTGATCTGGCTTAGGTTATAACTAGGGCTCGGGTTGTTGATTTGGCTCAGGTAGCTACTCCATCTCAGGTTGTTGGTCTGACTAAGGTAGCTACTCCGGCTCAGGTTGGTCTGACTCAGGTAGCTACTCCTGCTCGGGTTGTTGGTCTGGCTCAGGTAGCTACTACGGTATAGATTGTTGGTCTGGCTTAGGTAGCTACCCCGGCTCAGGTTATTAGTCTGGCTCAGGTAGCTACTCCGGCTCAGGTTGTTGGTCTGACTTCGGTAGCTACTCCGGGTCGGGTTGTTGGTCTGGCGCAGGTAGCTACTCCGGCTCAGGCTGTTGGTCTGGCTCAGGTAGCTACTCCGGCTCAGGTTGTTGATATGGCTCAGGTAGCTACTCCGCCTCAGGTTGTTGGTCTGGCTCAGGTAGCTACCCCGGTTCAAGTTATTGATCAAGCTCAGGTAGCTACTCCGGCTCGGGGTATTGGTCTGGCTCAGGTTACTACACCGTAATAATTTATGAACTTACATGTTTAGCTATAAAAAGTAAAGTAAAATGTTTGTTTATTATAGTGTCACCCGTATTGAAAGGGCCAGCCACACTGCCACATGAGACACCTTTATGTTGTGCACAGTTACTTCCAGAAAGCTATCATTGCCGGGCGTTAGGATGTTAGACATTCGGTACCCCCAAATTTAAGCTTTCACCTGGATTTAAACCTTCGACCCCCCGCTTCCGAAGCAGACGCCTTAACCACTAGGCCACGGAAGACTTTCGTTAGTTATTTTGACTTTATTGTGGTTGAAAGACTTCTCTTTAACGATGTTTTACATGCTTATTAATGTGAATCATGTTTTAATGTCTTGTAAAATTGTTTTGAAATTTTCAACACATTTCAGGTTTTATATGGCATATCCAGTTTTATTTGTGGAGGAGAACCTCAGACTGAATCATCTCAAATGATTTAAAGAGGGAAGTCATGAAATGTGGCCAAGTCCAAAGTACAATAAGCTGACAAAAACGATAGCTATCGGTACATGTTCGGCATTAAAATAAGCTTGATTTTGATAACTAAATTGTATAAAAACTGGTTACATTGATGGATAATCAAAGATGTACTAACATACATTTGTACGTAAATTATATCATATGAAGATATTGACCTCCATAGCTTACATAAGTTAAGCATGTGTAAAGAAAGTAAAATGTTACATTGATTAGTGGTGATTCGACATAAACATAAAATTAATGAATCTAATCCTATAATATGAAATGTATAAATCATACATTGAGTTAAACTTAATAACTGTTACCACGTATTCATTTAAAATCAAGCGCCTACGGTAATAACTGACGGAAATATAAAATAATGTAGCTTAAAAAACATCACGCTATATGAGTAACCAATAGAAAACCATAGGCTTGTGTAAAAATACAGTGACGTTGCCGACAAATAGAAACTTTACACTTTACTTTCCGAGGAAAGCGCAGTCATCAACGTGATCGTCAAGTAATTAAGTATGAAGTTTTTCGTATTTATATTCGTCTTATCTTTTATCAGCAGTATTGCTTGTGGGTATAGGAAAATGTCCCAGAATGGGAAAGTGTTATTAAATAGAAGACTGCGTGCAAATTGTCCAATCACAGATGGTTGTACAATCTTACCGAAAGACAGCCATGTTCTACCTATAGATGTATTCCTGGCTAAGGTAAGGATGTTAGTTATCAATGGCACTAATGATAACAATATAGGTTGTACTGCACTGAAATTGGGAAGTTGTTAATGATAATAATATATGTTGTACTGCACTGAAATTGGGAAGTTGTAAATGATAATAATATAGGTTACACTGCACTGAAATTGGGAAGTTGTAAATGATAATAATATAGGTTACACTGCACTGAAATTGGGAAGTTGTAAATGATAATAATATATGTTACACTGCACTGAAATGGGGAAGTTGTAAATGATAATAATATAGGTTACACTGCACTGAAATGGGGAAGTTGTAAATGATAATAATATATGTTGTACTGCACTGAAATTGGGAAGTTGTAAATGATAATAATATAGGTTACACTGCACTGAAATTGGGAAGTTGTAAATGATAATAATATAGGTTACACTGCACTGAAATTGGGAAGTTGTAAATAATAATAATAAAGGTTACACTGCACTGAAATTGGGAAGTTGTAAATGATAATAATATAGGTTACACTGCACTGAAATTGGGAAGTTGTAAATGATAATAATATATGTTACACTGCACTGAAATTGGGAAGTTGTAAATGATTATAATATATGTTACACTGCACTGAAATTGGGAAGTTGTAAATGATAATAATATAGGTTACACTGCACTGAAATGGGGAAGTTGTAAATGATAATAATATAGGTTACACTGCACTGAAATTGGGAAGTTTTAAATGATAATAATATAGGTTACACTGCACTGAAATTGGGAAGTTGTAAATGATAATAATATAGGTTACACTGCACTGAAATTGGGAAGTTGTAAATGATAATAATATAGGTTACACTGCACTGAAATTGGGAAGTTGTAAATGATAATAATATATGTTACACTGCACTGAAATTGTGAAGTTGTAAATGATAATAATATAGGTTACACTGCACTGAAATTGGGAAGTTGTAAATGATAATAATATAGGTTACACTGCACTGAAATTGGGAAGTTGTAAATGATAATAATATAGGTTACACTGCACTGAAATTGGGAAATTGTTAATGATAATAATATATGTTACACTGCACTGAAATTGGGAAATTGTAAATGATAATAATATAGGTTACACTGCACTGAAATTGGGAAATTGTAAATGATAATAATATATGTTACACTGCACTGAAATGGGGAAGTTGTAAATGATAATAATATAGGTTACACTGCACTGAAATTGGGAAGTTGTAAATGATAATAATATAGGTTACACTGCACTGAAATTGGGAAGTTGTAAATGATAATTATAATATATGTTACACTGCACTGAAATTGGGAAGTTGTAAATGATAATAATATATGTTACACTGCACTGAAATTGGGAAGTTTTAAATGATAATAATATAGGTTACACTGCACTGAAATTGGGAAGTTGTAAATGATAATAATATAGGTTACACTGCACTGAAATGGGGAAGTTGTAAATGATAATAATATATGTTGTACTGCACTGAAATTGGGAAATTGTAAATGATAATAATATAGGTTACACTGCACTGAAATTGGGAAGTTGTAATTGATAATAATATAGGTTACACTGCACTGAAATTGGGAAGTTGTAAATGATAATAATATAGGTTACACTGCACTGAAATTGGGAAGTTGTAAATGATAATAATATATGTTACACTGCACTGAAATTGGGAAATTGTAAATGATAATAATATAGGTTACACTGCACTGAAATTGGTAAATTGTAAATGATAATAATATATGTTACACTGCACTGAAATTGGGAAGTTGTAAATGATAATAATATATGTTACACTGCACTGAAATTGGGAAGTTGTAAATGATAATAATATATGTTACACTGCACTGAAATTGGGAAGTTGTAAATGATAATAATATAGGTTACACTGCACTGAAATGGGGAAGTTGTAAATGATAATAATATAGGTTACACTGCACTGAAATGGGGAAGTTTTAAATGATAATAATATAGGTTACACTGCACTGAAATGGGGAAGTTTTAAATGATAATAATATAGGTTACACTGCACTGAAATTGGGAAGTTGTAAATGATAATAATATATGTTACACTGCACTGAAACAGGGAAATTGTTAATGATAATAATATATGTTGCACTGCACTGAAATTGGGAAATTGTAAATGATAATAATATAGGTTTCACTGCACTGAAATGGGGAAGTTGTAAATGATAATAATATAGGTTGCACTGCACTGAAATTGGGAAGTTGTAAATGATAATAATATATGTTGTATTGCAATGAAATTGGGAAGTTTTAAATAATAATAATATAGGTTACACTGCACAGAAACTGGGATGTTGTAAATGATAATAATATAGGTTACACTGCACTGAAATTGGGAAGTTGTAAATGATAATAATATATGTTACACTGCACTGAAATTGGGAAGTTGTAAATGATAATAATATATGTTGTACTGCACTGAAATTGTGAAGTTTTAAATGATAATAATATAGATTACACTGCACTGAAAAGGGGAAGTTGTAAATGATAATAATATATGTTGTACTGCACTGAAATTGTGAAGTTGTAAATGATAATAATATAGGTTACACTGCACTGAAATTGGGAAGTTGTAAATGATAATAATATAGGTTACACTGCACTGAAATTGTGAAGTTGTAAATGATAATAATATATGTTGTACTGCACTGAAATTGTGAAGTTGTAAATGATAATAATATAGGTTACACTGCACAGAAATTGTGAAGTTGTAAATGATAATAATATAGGTTACACTGCACTGAAATTGTGAAGTTGTAAATGATAATAATATAGGTTACACTGCACTGAAATTGGGAAGTTGTAAATGATAATAATATATGTTACACTGCACTGAAATTGGGAAGTTGTAAATGATAATAATATATGTTACACTGCACTGAAATTGTGAAGTTGTAAATGATAATAATATAGGTTTCACTGCACTGAAATTGGGAAATTGTCAATGATAATAATATAGGTTTCACTGCACTGAAATTGGGAAGTTGTAAATGATAATAATATAGGTTGCACTGCACTGATATTGTGAAGTTGTAAATGATAATAATATAGGTTTCACTGCACTGAAATTGGGAAATTGTAAATGATAATAATATATGTTTCACTGCACTGAAATTGGAAAGTTGTAAATGATAATAATATAGGTTGCACTGCACTGAAATTGGGAAGTTGTAAATGATAATAATATATGTTACACTGCACTGAAATTGGGAAGTTGTAAATGATAATAATATAGGTTACACTGCACTGAAATGGGGAAGTTGTAAATGATAATAATATAGGTTTCACTGCACTGAAATTGGGAAATTGTAAATGATAATAATATAGGTTACACTGCACTGAAATTGGGAAGTTGTAAATGATAATAATATAGGTTACACTGCACTGAAATTGGGAAGTTGTAAATGATAATAATATAGGTTACACTGCACTGAAATTGTGAAGTTGTAAATGATAATAATATATGTTACACTGCACTGAAATTGGGAAGTTGTAAATGATAATAATATATGTTGTACTGCACTGAAATTGTGAAGTTTTAAATGATAATAATATAGGTTACACTGCACTGAAATGGGGAAGTTGTAAATGATAATAATATATGTTACACTGCACTGAAATTGGGAAGTTGTAAATGATAATAATATATGTTGTACTGCACTGAAATTGTGAAGTTGTAAATGATAATAATATAGGTTACACTGCACTGAAATTGGGAAGTTGTAAATGATAATAATATATGTTGTACTGCACTGAAATTGGGAAGTTTTAAATGATAATAATATATGTTGTACTGCACTGAAATTGGGAAGTTTTAAATGATAATAATATATGTTGTACTGCACTGAAATGGGGAAGTTGTAAATGATAATAATATAGGTTACACTGCACTGAAATTGGGAAGTTTTAAATGATAATAATATATGTTGTACTGCACTGAAATGGGGAAGTTGTAAATGATAATAATATAGGTTACACTACACTGAAATTGTGAAGTTTTAAATGATAATAATATAGGTTACACTGCACTGAAATGGGGAAGTTGTAAATGATAATAATATATGTTGTACTGCACTGAAATTGTGAAGTTGTAAATGATAATAATATATGTTGTACTGCACTGAAATTGGGAAGTTGTAAATGATAATAATATATGTTGTACTGCACTGAAATGGGGAAGTTGTAAATGATAATAATATAGGTTACACTGCACTGAAATGGGGAAGTTGTAAATGATAATAATATATGTTGTACTGCACTGAAATTGTGAAGTTTTAAATGATAATAATATAGGTTACACTGCACTGAAATGGGGAAGTTTTAAATGATAATAATATAGGTTACACTGCACTGAAATGGGGAAGTTGTAAATGATAATAATATATGTTGTACTGCACTGAAATTGTGAAGTTTTAAATGATAATAATATAGGTTACACTGCACTGAAATGGGGAAGTTGTAAATGATAATAATATATGTTGTACTGCACTGAAATTGTGAAGTTGTAAATGATAATAATATATGTTGTACTGCACTGAAATTGGGAAGTTTTAAATGATAATAATATATGTTGTACTGCACTGAAATGGGGAAGTTGTAAATGATAATAATATAGGTTACACTGCACTGAAATTGGGAAGTTGTAAATGATAATAATATATGTTGTACTGCACTGAAATTGGGAAGTTTTAAATGATAATAATATATGTTGTACTGCACTGAAATTGGGAAGTTTTAAATGATAATAATATATGTTGTACTGCACTGAAATGGGGAAGTTGTAAATGATAATAATATAGGTTACACTGCACTGAAATTGGGAAGTTTTAAATGATAATAATATATGTTGTACTGCACTGAAATGGGGAAGTTGTAAATGATAATAATATAGGTTACACTGCACTGAAATTGTGAAGTTTTAAATGATAATAATATAGGTTACACTGCACTGAAATGGGGAAGTTGTAAATGAATATAATATATGTTGTACTGCACTGAAATTGTGAAGTTGTAAATGATAATAATATATGTTGTACTGCACTGAAATTGGGAAGTTGTAAATGATAATAATATATGTTACACTGCACTGAAATGGGGAAGTTGTAAATGATAATAATATATGTTACACTGCACTGAAATGGGGAAGTTGTAAATGATAATAATATAGGTTACACTGCACTGAAATTGGGAAGTTGTAAATGATAATAATATATGTTACACTGCACTGAAATTGGGAAGTTGTAAATGATAATAT
Organism: Panopea generosa; assembly: GCA_029582155.1. Classification (NCBI taxonomy): domain Eukaryota; kingdom Metazoa; phylum Mollusca; class Bivalvia; order Adapedonta; family Hiatellidae; genus Panopea; species Panopea generosa. Next base: position 60,436,919 of record CM055908.1, on the reverse strand, counting down.
ATGTTACACTGCACTGAAATGGGGAAGTTGTAAATGATAATAATATAGGTTACACTGCACTGAAATGGGGAAGTTGTAAATGATAATAATATAGGTTACACTGCACTGAAATTGGGAAGTTTTAAATGATAATAATATATGTTGTACTGCACTGAAATTGTGAAGTTTTAAATGATAATAATATAGGTTACACTGCACTGAAATGGGGAAGTTGTAAATGATAATAATATATGTTACACTGCACTGAAATTGGGAAGTTGTAAATGATGATAATATATTTCATACTGCACTGAAATTGGGAAGTTGTAAATGATGATTATATATTTCATACTGCACTGAAACTGGGAAGTTGTAAATGATGATAATATATTTCATACTGCACTGAAATTGGGAAGTTGTAAATGATGATAATATATTTCATACTGCACTGAAATTGGGAAGTTGTAAATGATAATAATATAGGTTACACTGCACTGAAATTGGGAAGTTGTAAATGATGATTATATATTTCATACTGCACTGAAACTGGGAAGTTGTAAATGATGATAATATATTTCATACTGCACTGAAATTGGGAAGTTGTAAATGATGATAATATATTTCATACTGCACTGAAATTGGGAAGTTTTAAATGATAATAATATAGGTTACACTGCACTTAAATTGGGAAGTTGTAAATGATAAAATATATGTTACACTGCACTGAAACTGGGAAGTTGTAAATGATAAAATATATGTTACACTGCACTGAAACTGGGAAGTTGTAAATGATAAAATATATGTTAAGCTGCGCTGAAACTGGGAAGTAGTAAATGATAATAATACATGTTACACTGCACTGATATTGGGAAGTTATAAATGATAAAAATATAATTTGTTATGTTATACTGTACTGAAAATGACAGTGACAGATCATAATTTTGTACAGCAGCTATTTTTACGAAATATTACTGAATGTAAAATATTAATATTCAAAAACTGAAATGTATTCGTCTGCTATTGTGGCTTTTTTTTATTAAAGACAATCCCATGGTGGACGTTGAAATATATTTAGGTCAAAAGAACAATAATTTTATTGACTTCTTCTATTACGGAATGACTTTTTATTTGATTTAATTGATAGTAAATGCCTTTTTTTAAATGCATTTTCACTTATTTGTTCCATCGACATATTTACAGGCGTCCGGGAAACTTATCAATACCATATACCGCCAGGAAGGTCCGCGACTTGATTTCCCCGTTACCGCAAGACTAGAATGTAAATTCACCCATGACCCTGCAACCGGCCTGTTACTTTTCACAATGGTATACAGGTATATACATAACCAGCATGTAGAATAATCACGATTAGTAAGTACACTCAAACCTGTGTTTAGCAGCCAGTCAAGGGAAGGAACAAAAGTGACCTTTTAAGACAGATTGTTGCTTAATACAGGTTAATTTGTTCTGAAAGCATAGACATGGAAATTAGCAAATGTGACTGCTTAACACAAGTTGCTGCTTGATAGAGGTGACCGTTTACACAGGTTTGCCTGTACTTACATATAAACATGATAAACATATAAAAAGCCAAGGCTCATACCTATTTGTTTTCATATTTACGTGTATATTTATTTTTATTTAAAAAAAACAACACTTAATCTTAGTTCTGCAAACAAACGCATGTGTACATTTATAGTAAATGCGCCTGTAAACAGTTCCAAATTTGATTAGAAATTTGATGAAATTAAAACAAAACAAATATATTGTATATCATATAGTGTTTGTATGCCTTAGTTACGCCAGCAAGGGCCTGTTCAATTACGGAACTCTGAACACACACTTTTTATCATACAGTGTTTGTATGCCTTAGTCACGCCAGCATGGGCCTGTTCAATTACAGAATTCAGAACACACACTTTTTATCATACAGTGTTTGTATGCCTTAGTCACGCCAGCATGGGCCGGTTCAATTACGGAATTCTGAACACACACTTTTTATCATACAGTGTTTGTATGCCTTAGTCACGCCAGCATGGGCCTGTTCAATTACGGAACTCTGAACACACACTTTTTATCATACAGTGTTTGTATGCCTAAGTCACGCCAGCATGGGCCTGTTCAATTACGGAATTCTGAACACACACTTTTTATCATACAGTGTTTGTATGCCTAAGTCACGCCAGCATGGGCCTGTTCAATTACGGAATTCTGAACACACACTTGTTATCATACAGTGTTTGTATGCCTTAGTCACGCCAGCAAGGGCCTGTTCAATTACGGAATTATGAACACACACTTTTTATCATACAGTGTTTGTTTGTCTTAGTTACGCCAGCATGGGTCTGATCAATTACGGAATTCTGAACACACACTTGTTATCATACAGTGTTTGTATGTCTTAGTTACGCCAGCATGGGCCTGTTCAATAACGGAATTTTGAACACACACTTGTTATCATACAGTGTTTGTTTGTCTTAGTTACGCCAGCATGGGCCTGTTCAATTACGGAATTTTGAACACACACTTTTTATCATACAGTGTTTGTATGTCTTAGTTACGCCAGCATTGGCCTGTTCAATTACGGAATTTTGAACACACACTTTTTATCATACAGTGTTGATATGTCTTAGTTACGCCAGCATGGGCCTGTTCAATTACGGAATTTTGAACACAAACCTGTTATCATACAGTGTTTATATGCTTGTTTGTTCAATTACGGAATTCTGAACACACATGTTATCATACAGTGTCTATATGCTTGCCTGTTCAATTACAGAATTCTGAACACACACGTTATCATTCAGTGTTTATATGCTGGCATGTTCAATTACGGAAACCTGAACACACACGTTATCATGCAGTGCTTATATGCTGGCCTGTTCAGTTACGGAATTCTGAACACACACGTTATCATTCAGTGTTTATATGCTGTCCTGTTCAATTACGGAAACCTGAACACACGTTATCATGCAGTGCTTATATGCTAACCTGTTCAGTTACGGAATTCTGAACACATACGTTATCATTCAGTGTTTATATGCTGCCTGTTCTATTACGGAATTCTGAACACACACGTAATTATTCAGTGTTTATATGCTGGCCTGTTCAATTACATAATTCCGAACACACACATGTTATCATACAGTGTTTATATACTGGCTTGTTCAATTTCGGAATTCTGAACACACACCTGTTATACACTATGTATTCAGCAGGGTATACAATACATTTACTTTGTACTGATGAGAACTTGCACTTTGTATATTATCATGCACATCTTCTTTTCATCATCGGCCTGTTGCTTGTTACCTAACACTTCTAACTGTATTTCAATATAAAATGGTTTACACCTGAAGTAGAATTTATTGATTTTAAATACATTTTTATCTTATCCAAAAGTAATAACAGCACCAGTGGCAATTTTACCCCCAAAGTGCCCTCATACTTGTATTTATATACGCCACTTTGATTCAATTATCAACATCAAATATAAAAGTTTTAACGGGTTTACCATGCTGCAAACTTGTGCGTTATATAAAGAGATGGAATTTTGTTCTTCAGAGACCCGAATTTCGATAATTGTACGTTTATTCCTGAGGATGTAAACGGCAGAATTGTTCCGGGTAGCAATCGAGCAAAGTTTGACATCGGTATGTGGAACTTATTTAGTATGAACACTTTGACGATTCACGTCACGGGTTCTGACTGATATACTTGTTTAACATAAGGATGTATCGATGGTCTGTTCTGAATAGGTTTATATGGTACCAATCGGTGAACTGTTTATACTATTAGTATATCCGTCCCTTAAGTTGAGGTCGCAATCTAAAATAAGAAAAAAATCGCTACAAAAAGACACCAATAAAAACGCATTATAGAAGGTGTAAGTCCACCATTGATTTTTGTTCTTTATTCTATTATAAATAAAAATGTGTGTATGCATGTGAATCATAGAGAGACCCAACTGAAAGAAGTGGAACTTACATATTCTTGTTTGCCAACCTCTGCACTATCAAATATTATGAAAAGAGTAGGGGTCATGTGTCATATAAGAGATTTTTATGTCAAGTGTGAACACCGTTGAAAAAAACGAAAGTAAATTTTAATTTTTTTTCTTAATTCACATTTCATACAAGGCAATGCTTCCGAAATGTTCCAAGTGCCACCCAAACAAAAACTTACAATATAAAATGTGAAAATGCATTTTGAGAAGAAAAGAAACTAGGATTATTTATGGCAGCCATTATGCGACTAACCCGCGGAAGCATTTCCTGTTTTGCAATGGTGGTACTATGCCTAGAATATGGCAAATACACACCGACGCTTAACAGGCGCTTACTTGAAAGAATTAGTTTAAATATTGTTGATCTCAGTTTTCTTTGGGTACATTCTTTAATTGAACTAAAGAGTTTATATTGTGTATTTTTATTGGACCCCTTTGCACGTGACTTATTGAATATAAATCATTTTCATATTACCGAAATAATGATATTTATCGTGGATGGATAGAATTGAACAGAAATGATGTCATATTTTTAGAGCCATAGGCTGTATATTTTCGTCTTTTTGAATGAACGCTTTTTCCAACACATTGGTACCACAGTGGTAGTAAAGTGGTAGCACAGTAGTAGCACAGTGGTAATACAGTGGTACCACAGCGGTAGTAAAGTGGTAGCACAGTAGTAGCACAGTGGTAATAAAGTGGTAGTAGAGTGGTACCACAGTGGTATTACAGTGATAATACAGTGGTAATACAGTGGTTGTACAATGGTAGTACAGTAGTACTACAGTTGTAATACAGGTGTAGCACAGTGGTAGCACTCTGGTAATACAGTGGTAATACAGTGGTAGCACAGTGGTAGCACAGTGTTAGTACAGTAGTAGTACGGTGGTAATACGGTGGCAGTACAGTAGTAACACAGTGTAGCACAGTGGAAATACAGCGGTAGCACAGTGGTAGTACAGTGGTAGTACAGTAGTATCACAGTGGTAGTAAAGCTGTAGCACAGTGGTAGTACAGTGGAGGTACAGTGGTAGTACAGTGTAATCACATTGGTTGCACATTAATAGCCAGTGGTAGCACAGTGGTAGCGCAGTGGCAGCACAGTGGTAGTGAAGTGGAGGTACAGTGGTAGTACAGTGGTAGTACAGTGGGAGTAAAGTGGTAGCACTGTGCTAATACATTGGTAGAACAGTGGTAGTACAGTGGTAACACAGTGGTAGTACAGTGGTAGAACAGTGGAAACACAGTGGTCGTACAGTAGTTGCACAGTGGTAGCACAGTGGTAGTACAGTGGTATCACAGTGGTAGTACAGTGGTAGTACAGAGGTAGCACAGTGGTAGTATAGTGGTTATACAGTGGTAGCACAGTGGTAGCACAGTGGTAGCACGGTGGTAGTACAGTGGTATCACAGTGGTAGTACAGTGGTAGAACAGTGGTAGTACAGTGGTAGCCCAGTGGTAGTACAGTGGTAGAACAGTGGAAACACAGTGGTCGTACAGTAGTTGCACAGTGGTAGCACAGTGGTAGTACAGTGGTATCACAATGGTAGCACAGTGGTAGTATAGTGGTTATACAGTGGTAACACAGTGGTAGCACGGTGGTAGTACAGTGGTATCACAGTGGTAGTACAGTGGTAGCCCAGTGGTAGCCCAATGGTAGTACAGTGGTATCACAGTGGTAGTACAGTGGTAGAACAGAGGTAGTACAGTGGTAGCCCAGTGGTAGCACAGTGGTAGTACAGTGGTAGCCCAGTGGTAGCCCAGTGGTAGAACAGTGGTAGCACAGTGGTAGCCCAGTGGTAGCACAGTGGTAGTACAGTGGTAGCCCAGTGGTAGCACAGTGGTAGCACAGTGGTAGCACAGTGGTTGTACAGTGGTAGCGCAATGGTAGCACATTGGTAGCACAGTGGTAACACAGTGGAAGCACAGTGGTAGTACAGTGGTATCACAGTGGTAGTACAGTGGTAGCACAGTGGTAGCACAGTAGTAGCACTGTGATAATAGAGTGGTAGCACAGTGGTAGCTTAGTGGTTGCACATTGGTAGCACAGTGGTAGTACAGTGGTAGCGCAATGGTAGTACAGTTGTAGTACAGTTTAAATATTTGGTGCAGTACTAAATGTGATTGCCTTATTAACGTTCAAAAGAGATTATCGGATTATAAAAAAATATCTCTCTCGCTCTTCCTCCTCCTCCTCCTTCTGCTTCTCCTCCACATTCGCTCTATCTCTCGCTATGTCTGTTTTGTGTTAAACGTTTTCAAGACAACCAGTTACATTAATCGTATTTTTTTCGAATATGAAAATCAGAACTTCGTTTTTTGGATACAGTATTTTTAAATTTCATGAACATAATGGAGAAGTTCCATAAAAAAATGAAAGTTTATTATCCTTTACAGATTACTTCTTTGGTTTTGGACTTGGCACTATAGTTGGCCGTTACTACTTCCTGTCCGACAATCCGGACAAGTACATGATTCTGTTCTCGTGCAGAGAACGAGACAACATCCGTAATGGAATCTGTTATGGCCGTTACTACATGGACATCATGTTGTTTGGTCAATCCTTGGACCGCGTTCCATGGAAAGAAATAGCATGTGAACTTAAGAGAAAACTTGGAATGATCATGACGGACGATCGAATGCACTTCTTATTCCTTGGCGATAGTAAATATTCTGCTATATATTCAATTATAATGAAATACTAAATCATCACAGGTCTTACCCATGTCGGTTATTACTTAAAAATCAGAACATAAAGATTTTTCTTGCAAGATTGATTCTTTCAACACTTTCAATTAGTCTGTGTGCAATTGAACACACATACATGCATATATGGGAACTATTTCCTCCTGTCTTAAATCACCGGAAACTAAATCAAAATATCATAGTTGTAAGAAAACACTACTTCATGAAATCGTTGGGGTTATTTTACTCATCTGTTAATGAAAAGAGACATGGAATTCATAAAAAATATGGTTTAAAATATAAATGCAGTTGGTTTCTAAATTGTTAAATTTTTACTTAATGTATACTAACTATTACCTGGAGCTAGCGGGAATTGAACTTACAATCTTAGTGACGAGAGGTAAGTGACCTTGAGACGGACTAATGTAATAATCAGATAACCTATTGAAGTCTAACTTAGACGCTTAGTCCAAGTTAGGAAATCTCTTTTGATTATATTATTTTGGCATGTTGAAATAGATATGATTTTTGCAGTACGGAGTCAGTGAATATATATATATACATAATATATTGGGGGAAATGATTTTAGCCAATTGAAATGTTTTTAAAAATCCTAATATATATATATATGTATTATATAAAACCAGAATGTGCAGACACCTTATAATTCTAGATTGGTTTCCTTTTCAGGATGCCCACAACTGGCACAACTTGAGGGAATCAAATAATGAAAAATTGAACATTCTCCAATTGTTCAATATTTCACAGTAAACTCTTTTTTCTATAAAACGAATATTTTGAGGAGCGCCAACAAGTTTGTTTTTTCTCAATCCAATTACAAACACTTTTTGTTAGTTTTTATTACATGTGGCAGATTGTCTTGTTAGCCACTGACATTTTATAACAACCTGGTGTAACGTCACTTCCAACTGATCGCTCGGTGTTTTCCGTAGAACTCGGTTCTCGTACGTAAACGCCAAACTATTTTTCGACTTGCCCGAATAAATAAATGACGTCGATTTGATCGTGGCAAAATAACGTTATTTTGAGACGTTACGTGTCACACTACTATTACATTTCTCACAGGGCTATATTATAACATTTATATCCAAAACACAGTGAAAAAACAAAATCTGCAGCATGTGTTTGGGCTGAAATTCTTCACTGGTTAAAGGAATAAAAGCATACCTTGACCATTTTTTTAATTCATGCCTATGCCTAAAAATGCCTTTGTGATACCTATCAATTTCAAGAGTAATAATATGTCAACGATTCGCCCACGATGCGGTTCGAACCAATAATTCTGAAATGACACAGAATTGCCCAGAAAGCTGGTATCAGCAATAAACTTCCAGTGATGATTTCTAAAATATTGACCATTTAACACATGTTAGAAAAGATAATCACTGCAGTATAAAGTCCTGAAAAAAGAAGAAAAAGAGAACTAAAGTTTTATTTCTACCGCCTTCATCTGTAGGTCCGTAGTACTCAATACTCAAGGGAGATAATAGTGGTGTGAGTCCGTTACGCCATACAATGAGAGACGGAAACTAATATGGTCGAGTTACTCTCGGTCCTTAGAGTGGCGATATGTTATATGAATAGTAAATGCACCATTTTCCTGAGTTATGTGATAAAAATACATTATTGTTCATTTAGTATTGAATGTATTACTGACGAGTTAGTAAAGTATGTTTTGCCAACTCGTTTAATAAATTTAATAATAAATGAGTACTCATGTAATAGCTGTTCTAATTCCTGTTGAATTCAGGATTTCTTGGTATGCCATTTCAATCCTATTACAACAATTACATAAATTGAATAAATTAACTGGAAATTACGAGTTTAACTGTGGCTTTATTGTTGTTTTTATCACCCAGAAATATGTTTTCGGTACAATGATACCACGGTTTGTAAATGTACCTTGTATTGTTTACCCTTTTTGATAATTTTCTGCTTAATATAATGACACAAACTATAACAAAACACACAAAAACACACAATATATCGAACTTAGACCTCAAATTTCAATATAGAAATTAATATCATATTAAAAACAATTTTGTAACATATAACAAATCCCGATAGACATTTTATAAGTTGAAAGTCCGACACGAAGTAAATCATTAACACCAATCTTGAACTGATGGAATAACAGCATGTGGCAACCCTTAGTGTAACAAAAACCCTTAGTGTAACAATTGTTACACTAAGGGTTGACACCGCAACAAAGTCAATTATTGTTACACTAATTGTTAACTAAGCGTATGTTTGGTTCATGTATTGACATTACCATTTTTTATTCAACTAGAAATTTATCTATCCTTGCCATGAAATTGGGACATATAGTGTTACCCATGTTCGTCCGTCCGCACACACGAATGGGTAGTTAAGTGTCGAGGGTTTAGGGTTAGTATTTTTGGACATTTGAAAAACAGTTGAAAAAAAAATATGTGACTATTTCTAGACACTTAAAATAACTTTCATGTGGCTTCCATTTGTAATAACGTCCGTCCGTCTGTCCGTCCGTCCGTCTGTTCCGTTCGGTAGTGTTTCAAATAAGTATGCTTCTACATCGAATTTGATGAACTTTTATCTCAATGATAGCAAAATATTAAAGACAATTTTTTGTTTTGATTTTTGTGTAATACATGTATTGCAGTTCAGTGTAACTTGCATCGGATGCAAAATAATGCTGGTAAGCGTTGACAGCGATTTTTTATATTATTAACAGTTACATTGACCTTGAACTGAAAGCGTGACGTACGGAAGAACGGGCGGACAGGCAGATGGACGGACGGTACGATGGACGGACATGGATAGCAATATATCCCCCTTACCACCCCAATCCACCCACCCCATCGTCATTTCAAGGCGGTTGCATTAACAATACGTATCAGTATTAAACTGTATAAAATGTGTTATTTGCCATAATATGTAAGGATATTATGTAAGATGATTTCCTAAATTTTGTTTCATATTGCAACAATATGTCACATATCGCCCCTAAGTATATATATATATAGTGTAACAAAAACTGATTTTGTTACACTTAAGGGTTTTTGTTGCACTAAGGGTTTTTGTTACACTAAGGGTTTTTTGTTACACTAAGGGTTTTTGTTGCACTAAGGATTTTTGTTACACTAAGGGTTTTTTGTTACACTAAGAGTTTTTGTTACACTAAGGTTTTTTTGTTACACTTAGAGTTTTTGTTACACTAAGAGTTTTTGTTACACTAAGGGTTGCCACACAGCACGCTCGACTATTAATAAAAACTCGTCCAAAAAGTAGATACAAACCCATACGCACTTTCCGAAACACGTTGACTTATGTACAAAGGGTCCGTTAAAAAGCAGCACATTTGAGCACGTTGATTGGCCAGATGCTTCAGGAAAGTTTGAATGACATCATAGCGTTCAATTGCAATGCATTGTGGGACAGGCATGGAATTCTCCGCTATGTATAGACTAGTACAAAACGTTAATGTTACACATGCAACTAGGTTGAACATGAGACATAACTCTACAAAAAGAAAGAGTTATAAAACCGACGTATTTCTGATGACCTTTGCTACTTAACACGTGCGCATATATTAGATTAATTCTGACCAGTTTGCTAAGTAGTATTTTGTTTGCTAAGCATAATTTAAAAAATAACGGAATTTTATATACCTAAGAGGGTCTTAACGCGTGAATACGTGCAACTCAAAATCAGTCTAGCAAATATGTATAGTATTTCTTTACTTAACACACAGTGTTTAACCAAACATGCCAAGTCGAACAATAAAAGTGGCAAGATGTAAATAAATTGGCAAAAAATAATTAGATACTATTAAAACTTACCAATTTCTACGTTGTTGTAATTAACACATATGTAACACTGCATTCAATTTTCGCGTTTTGATTATTCATTTGTGATAGAAACTATTCCCTTTACACAAATGTTAGCCTGTAATGTGTTAAATACTTGTATTTTTAGATAATTTCAGAAAAAAAATATGTGATTATCAATAACTTGATATATGGAGTTCTATAACACTCACTTGTTTCTTGGCATTAAATTCATCTAAAACAGAGACAAAACAGAAAAACTCTGATAAGTTCCAAATTCCGGCGATATCACACTCATTTGTTGAAAATCAACTACAACTTATTGACATAGCAAAATCTACGGGATCAGACGGTCAGGTGCCAAGTTGCTTAAAATGTCTGCCTCTGTTATAGCTCAAATACTAACAAAGATATTTAATAACATTTAACCAATATTTTTCCTAAATTATTTATAAGAGCAAATTCGCAATTCACAACTAGACAAAACATTGAAGAAAATAAAATGTTTTATTATTGCAATCTGGTTTTAGAGCAAACCATTATTGTCAAGCGGCTCTGACAAAAATATTGTGGGACTGGCTATAAATAAAAGAAAAGTCGTTGGTTCATTATATCTATTTGTTCAAGGCCTTCGACTTAGTTGACCATGACATACTTGTTCAAATATTGAAGATTTACAAGTTAAACAGAAATACGATAAAATGGTTTTCTTCATACAATGTATTTGGAAAATAGAACTCATTATACTCAAGTTTCTGGTGTAATTTCAAAGTTCAGCATAGTAAAAGTCGGTGTACCTCAGGGCTCCATCTTAGGCACCATTTTATTTTCAATATTTATAAATGACTTGCCATTAGGCCATTATAAATTAAAAGCTAGATCCATTTTTTCTTCAAAAAGGGGGAGGGAGGGAGGATTTTTTGTTGTTTAATTACTTTTTTATGAAAATAAAAAAGGTAGGGGCGGCGCGAAAGTTAACGGGCGGACGGGGATGATTACCTAGCAATTAATTTATTATGGCCTTATTTTGTGCAAAATACTGTCGTTTACAGACGATACCACCCTCACAGTTTCAAATATATTTTTTCCAAATGTTGGTAAATGCTTTACAGCGAATCTTTATAATGTTGATGCATGGTGTGTAGCTAATCGCATGTCTATCAATGCAGCGAAATCTAAAGTAATGTATATTTCTTCCAAAGGCAAAGTAAACCGCATATGTAATGACTCTCATCTAATTCATTACAAAGATGAAGCTATAACTATAAGAATACATGAACAATTACTTGGAGCTATGATTGATAATACGCGGCCTTGGCATACTCAAGTCGACAATGTTATAAAGAAATGTAATTCATTACTTATTCTTCTATCTCGCATCAAAGTATTTCTTTCTGTACCAATGCGTAAGTTGTTTTGTAATGCTTACAAGTTTATCCCATTTAGATTCCTCACGGTTGTGTTATTTTTGGAAATTGTCATGTTTCGTTTGTAGATAAAATTGTTAGGTTTCAAAAGAGAGCTATATTCTCGGTAGTATTACAATATTCCTTCTACAGATTTAGTCACTAAACTTAAATGTCGTTTCCTGAAAGGGATACATTTCAAAAGACAATACTCATGTATAAATAATTTAAAGAGGCCTCACCTATATCGCTTATAGAGGCCTCACCTATATTGCTTAAAGAGGCCTCACCAATATCGCTTAAAGAGGCCACACCTATATCGCTTAAAGAGGCCTCACCTATATTGCTTAAAGAGGCCTCACCCATATCGCTTAAAGAGGCCACACCTATATCGCTTAAAGAAGCCTCACCTATATCGCTTAAAGAGGCCTCACCCATATTGCTTAAAGAGGCCTCACCTATATCGCTTAAAGAAGCCACACCCAAATTGCTTAAAGAGGCTTCACCTATATCGCTTAAAGAGGCCTCAATTATATCGCTTAAAGAGGCCTCACCTATATTGCTTATAGAGGTCTCACCTATATCGCTTAAAGAGGCCTCACCTATATCGCTTAAAGAGGCCTCACCTATATCGCTTAAAGAGGCCTCACCTATATCGCTTAAAGAGGCCTCACCTATAGTGCTTAAAGAGGCCTCACCCATAGCGCTTAAAGAGGCCTCACCCGTATCACTTAAAGAAGCCTCACCCATATTGCTTAAAGAGGCCTCACTTATATTGCTTAAAGAGGCCTCACCCATATCACTTAAAGAGGCCTCACTTATATTGTTTAAAGAGGCCTCACCCATATCGCTTAAAGAGGCCTCACCCATATCGCTTAAAGAGGCCTCGCCCATATCGCTTAAAGAGGCCTCGCCCATATCGCTAAAAGAGTCCTCGCCCATATCGCTTAAAGAGGCCTCGCCCATATCGCTTAAAGAGGCCTCGCCCATATCGCTTAAAGAGGCCTCGCCCATATCGCTTAAAGAGGCCTCGCCCATATCGCTTAAAGAGGCCTCGCCATATCACTTAAAGAGGCCTCGCCCATATCGCTTAAAGAGTCCTCGCCGATATCGCTTAAAGAGGCCTCACCTATATCGCTTAAAGAGGCCTCACCCATATCGCTTAAAGAGGCCTCACTTTTATCGCTTAAAGTGGCCCCACCCATATCGCTTAAAGAGTCCTCACCCATATCGCTTAAAGAGGCTTCACCTATATCGCTTAAAGAGGCCTCAATTATATCACTTAAAGAGGCCTCACCTATATCGCTTATAGAGGTATCACCTATATCGCTTAAAGAGGCCTAACCTATATCGCTTAAAGAGGCCTCACCTATATCGCTTAAAGAGGCCTCACCTATATCGCTTAAAGTGGCCTCACCTATAGTGCTTAAAGAGGCCTCACTTATAGCGCTTAAAGAGGCCTCACCCATATCGCTTAAAGAGGCCTCACCCATATTGCTTAAAGAGGCTTCACTTATATCGCTTAAAGTAGCCTCACCCATATCGCTTAAAGAGGCCTCACTTATATTGCTTAAAGAGGCCTCACTAATATCGCTTAAAGAGGCCTCACCTATATCGCTTAAAGAGTCCTCACCCATATCGCTTAAAGAGGCCTCAACTATATCGCTTAAAGAGGCCTCACCCATATCGCTTAAAGAGGCCTCAACTATATTGCTTAAAGAGGCCTCACCTATATCACTTAAATAGGCCTCAACTTTATCGCTTAAAGAGGCCTCACCCATATTGAAGTTCATTATCTCAACACCATAGTTCACTTACTTCAGCTTTACTAAGTAAACTATATTAACATATGTGAGCCAAGTACGGGTAGCTCAGTCGTTAGCACGTCTGAATATCAATCCAGGGGTCGTTTGTTCGAATCCCTGACCGGCCACAATCTCCTTGATGGTAATGACAATGCGTCTCATTATCATTCGTCTCTCACCACTGATTCAAGTGGGAAACTTATCAGTTACTTTTGGAGATGGGATGTGCTCCAGTACTGGTTAATCCCAGGAAACAGTCGTGAAGTTAACTTATCATCTGTTAGCCCTCGATGGCAAAAAAATGACGCTAAGAATTCAATCAATCAATCAATCAATCAATCAATCAATCAATCAATCAATCTTTTCTTTTTAATTTTGTTTTGTATTAAATCAACTACTCTGCCCAATTTCAACTTTGTTACCAACAAAAAAAACCCACACCCCTACTCCCCCACCTCCCCACACCCATCCCCATCCCCGCCCATTTTGTTTTGTATAAAATCAAATACTGTGCCCCATTTAAAGTTTGTTACCAACCCAAAGACCCTCAACCCTACCCCCTCCCCAACCATCCCCGTCAATTGTTTTATTTTATTTATTTATTTTTAAATTGTTGTATTAATCAAATACTCAGCCCCATTTCAATTTTGTTACCAACCCAGTAATAGTATTGATTTTTTAAACTTATCACCATCATGTTTAAAAAATTTACTTCACTGACTGACATTCATAATAGATTTGGAAAAAAGACGAGCGTCTGCACCCGCTTGAGGGGCTTTTGTTGTCAATAATACATCGAGATTAAGTTTGTTCCCAATCTGATGAAAACTTAAAGCAGGCACAGTACTAAATAGTGTTTACTTATCATACAACGGCGGAATATCATATTCAAACAAAAAGACTTGTCATACAACTGTGGGATATAATATTCAAACATAAGTACTCACCACACAACTGCGGGATATCATACTCGAACACAAGTACTCGCCATACAACTGCGGGATATAATATTCAAACATAAGTACTCACCATACAACAGTGGGATATCATATTCGAACACAAGTACTCGCCATACAACTGCGGGATATCATATTCGAACACAAGTACTCGCCATACAACTGCGGGATATCATATTCGAACACAAGTACTCGCCATACAACTGCGGGATATCATATTCGAACACAAGTACTCGCCATACAACTGCGGGATATCATATTCGAACACAAGTACTCGCCATACAACTGCGGGATATCATATTCGAACACAAGTACTCGCCATACAACTGCGGGATATCATATTCGAACACAAGTACTCGCCATACAACTGCGGGATATCATATTCGAACACAAGTACTCGCCATACAACTGCGGGATATCATATTCGAACACAAGTACTCGCCATACAACTGCGGGATATCATATTCGAACACAAGTACTCGCCATACAACTGCGGGATATCATATTCGAACACAAGTACTCGCCATACAACTGCGGGATATCATATTCGAACACAAGTACTCGCCATACAACTGCGGGATATCATATTCGAACACAAGTACTCGCCATACAACTGCGGGATATCATATTCGAACACAAGTACTCGCCATACAACTGCGGGATATCATATTCGAACACAAGTACTCGCCATACAACTGCGGGATATCATATTCGAACACAAGTACTCGCCATACAACTGCGGGATATCATATTCGAACACAAGTACTCGCCATACAACTGCGGGATATCATATTCGAACACAAGTACTCGCCATACAACTGCGGGATATCATATTCGAACACAAGTACTCGCCATACAACTGCGGGATATCATATTCGAACACAAGTACTCGCCATACAACTGCGGGATATCATATTCGAACACAAGTACTCGCCATACAACTGCGGGATATCATATTCGAACACAAGTACTCGCCATACAACTGCGGGATATCATATTCGAACACAAGTACTCGCCATACAACTGCGGGATATCATATTCGAACACAAGTACTCGCCATACAACTGCGGGATATCATATTCGAACACAAGTACTCGCCATACAACTGCGGGATATCATATTCGAACACAAGTACTCGCCATACAACTGCGGGATATCATATTCGAACACAAGTACTCGCCATACAACTGCGGGATATCATATTCGAACACAAGTACTCGCCATACAACTGCGGGATATCATATTCGAACACAAGTACTCGCCATACAACTGCGGGATATCATATTCGAACACAAGTACTCGCCATACAACTGCGGGATATCATATTCGAACACAAGTACTCGCCATACAACTGCGGGATATCATATTCGAACACAAGTACTCGCCATACAACTGCGGGATATCATATTCGAACACAAGTACTCGCCATACAACTGCGGGATATCATATTCGAACACAAGTACTCGCCATACAACTGCGGGATATCATATTCGAACACAAGTACTCGCCATACAACTGCGGGATATCATATTCGAACACAAGTACTCGCCATACAACTGCGGGATATCATATTCGAACACAAGTACTCGCCATACAACTGCGGATATCATATTCGAACACAAGTACTCGCCATACAACTGCGGGATATCATATTCGAACACAAGTACTCGCCATACAACTGCGGGATATCATATTCGAACACAAGTACTCGCCATACAACTGCGGGATATCATATTCGAACACAAGTACTCGCCATACAACTGCGGGATATCATATTCGAACACAAGTACTCGCCATACAACTGCGGGATATCATATTCGAACACAAGTACTCGCCATACAACTGCGGGATATCATATTCGAACACAAGTACTCGCCATACAACTGCGGGATATCATATTCGAACACAAGTACTCGCCATACAACTGCGGGATATCATATTCGAACACAAGTACTCGCCATACAACTGCGGGATATCATATTCGAACACAAGTACTCGCCATACAACTGCGGGATATCATATTCGAACACAAGTACTCGCCATACAACTGCGGGATATCATATTCGAACACAAGTACTCGCCATACAACTGCGGGATATCATATTCGAACACAAGTACTCGCCATACAACTGCGGGATATCATATTCGAACACAAGTACTCGCCATACAACTGCGGGATATCATATTCGAACACAAGTACTCGCCATACAACTGCGGGATATCATATTCGAACACAAGTACTCGCCATACAACTGCGGGATATCATATTCGAACACAAGTACTCGCCATACAACTGCGGGATATCATATTCGAACACAAGTACTCGCCATACAACTGCGGGATATCATATTCGAACACAAGTACTCGCCATACAACTGCGGGATATCATATTCGAACACAAGTACTCGCCATACAACTGCGGGATATCATATTCGAACACAAGTACTCGCCATACAACTGCGGGATATCATATTCGAACACAAGTACTCGCCATACAACTGCGGGATATCATATTCGAACACAAGTACTCGCCATACAACTGCGGGATATAATATTCGAACACAAGTACTCGCCATACAACAGCGGGATATAATATTCGAACACAAGTACTCGCCATACAACTGTGGGATATAATATTCGAACACAAGTACTCTTCATACAACAGTGGGATATAATATTCAAACATAAGTACTCGCCATACAACTGTGGGATATAATATTCGAACACAAGTACTCACCATACAACTGCGGGATATCATATTCAAACACAAGTACTCGCCATACAACTGTGGGATATAATATTCAAACACAAGTACTCATCATACAACAGTGGGATTTAATATTCAAACACAAGTACTCGCCATACAACTGTGGGATATAATATTCGAACACAAGTACTCATCATACAACAGTGGGATATAATATTCAAACACAAGTACTCGCCATACAACAGTGGGATATAATTTTCGAACATAAGTACTCACCATACAACTGTGGGATATAATATTCGAACACAAGTACTCATCATACAACAGTGGGATATAATATTCAAACACAAGTACTCACCATACAACTGCGGGATATCATATTTGAACACAAGTACTCGCCATACAACAGTGGGATATAATATTCAAACACAAGTACTCGTCATACAACAGTGGGATATAATATTCAAACACAAGTACTCGCCATACAACTGTGGGATATAATATTCGAACACAAGTACTCATCATACAACAGTGAGATATAATATTCAAACACAAGTACTCACCATACAACTGCGGGATATCATATTTGAACACAAGTACTCGCCATACAACAGTAGGATATAATATTCGAACACAAGTACTCGCCATACAACAGTGGGATAAAATATTCAAACACAAGTACTCACCATACAACTGCGGGATATAATATTCAAACACAAGTACTCACCATACAACTGCGGGATATCATATTTGAACACAAGTACTCGCCATACAACTGCAGGATATCATATTCAAACACAAGTACTCGCCATACAACTGCAGGATATCATATTCGAACACAAGTATTCACCATACAACTGCGGGATATAATATTCGAACACAAGTACTCACCATACAACTGTGGGATATAATATTCGAACATAAGTACTCACCATACAACTGTGGGATATAATATTCGAACACAAGTACTCATCATACAACAGTGGGATATGATATTCAAACATAAGTACTCGCCATACAACTGCGGGATATCATATTTGAACACAAGTACTCACCATACAACTGCGGGATATAATATTCGAACACAAGTACTCACCATACAACTGTGGGATATAATATTCGAACACAAGTACTCACCATACAACTGTGGGATATAATATTCGAACACAAGTACTCACCATACAACTGTGGGATATAATATTCGAACACAAGTACTCACCATACAACTGTGGGATATAATATTCGAACACAAGTACTCATCATACAACAGTGGGATATAATATTCAAACACAAGTACTCACCATACAACTGTGGGATATAATATTCGAACACAAGTACTCACCATACAACTGTGGGATATAATATTCGAACACAAGTACTCATCATACAACAGTGGGATATAATATTCAAACACAAGTACTCACCATACAACTGTGGGATATAATATTCGAACACAAGTACTCATCATACAACAGTGGGATATAATATTCAAACATAAGTACTCACCATACAACTGCGGGATATCATATTCGAACACAAGTACTCATCATACAACTGCGGGATATAATATTCGAACATAAGTACTCACCATACAACTGTGGGATATAATATTCGAACACAAGTACTCATCATACAACAGTGGGATATAATATTCAAACATAAGTACTCGCCATACAACTGCGGGATATCATATTTGAACACAAGTACTCACCATACAACTGCGGGATATAATATTCGAACATAAGTACTCACCATACAACTGCGGGATATAATATTCGAACATAAGTACTCACCATACAACTGTGGGATATAATATTCGAACACAAGTACTCATCATACAACAGTGGGATATACTATTCAAACACAAGTACTCGCCATACAACTGCGGGATATAATATTCGAACACAAGTACTCACCATACAACTGCGGGATATAATATTCGAACATAAGTACTCACCATACAACTGTGGGATATAATATTCGAACACAAGTACTCATCATACAACAGTGGGATATAATATTCAAACACAAGTACTCGCCATACAACTGCGGGATATCATATTCGAACACAAGTACTCGCCATACAACTGTGGGATATAATATTCGAACACAAGTACTCATCATACAACAGTGGGATATAATATTCAAACACAAGTACTCACCATACAACTGCGGGATATCATATTTGAACACAAGTACTCGCCATACAACAGTGGGATATAATATTCGAACATAAGTACTCGCCATACAACTGTGGGATATAATATTCGAACATAAGTACTCGCCATACAACTGTGGGATATCATATTCGAATATAAGTACTCACCATACAACAGTGGGATATAATATTCGAACATAAGTACTCGCCATACAACTGTGGGATATCATATTCGAACATAAGTACTCGCCATACAACTGTGGGATATAATATTCGAACATAAGTACTCGCCATACAACTGTGGGATATCATATTCGAACATAAGTACTCACCATACAACTGTGGGATATCATATTCGAACACAAGTACTCATCATACAACAGTGGGATATAATATTCAAACACAAGTACTCACCATACAACGGCAGAATATAATATTCGAACACAAGTACTCGCCATACAACAGTGGGATATAATATTCAAACACAAGTACTCGCCATACAACGGCAGAATATAATATTCGAACACAAGTACTCGCCATACAACAGTGGGATATAATATTCAAACACAAGTACTCACCATACAATGGCGGGATATAATAATCGAACACAAGTTCTCACCATACGACTGCGGGATATCATATTCGAAGACCGCGGCGTGGTCTAATGGTAGAGTGTCCGCCTCGCATGCGGAAGGTCGTGGGTTCAATCCCCGGCTGGGTCATACCAAAGACTTTAAAAATTGTACTAGAAGCTTCATCGCTTGACGCTCAGCATTTAGAGGAGAGTTCTAGGTCTGGTTGGCCTGGTGTCAGTATAATGTGACCGGGTGGGGTATCATACCGTGTGTCTGCGGCATGATACTCCAGTGTGACAGCGCTTAGAATACTGTCTCAAGTAGACACCGTCGCGATATGACTGAAAAATTGTTGAAAGTGACGCTAAACACCATACAACAACAACAACAACATCATATTCGAACACAAGTACTCACCATATAACGGCAGAATATAATATTCAAACACAAGTACTCACCATACAATGGCGGGATATAATATTCAAACACAAGTATTCACCATCCAATGGCGGGATATAATATTCGAACACAAGTATTCACCATACAACGGCGGGATATTATATTCAAACACAAGTACTCACCATACAACGGCGGAATATAATATTCGAAAAGAAGTACTCACCATACAACGGCGGAATATAATATTCGAACACAAGTACTCACCATACAACGGCGGAATATAATATTCGAAAAGAATGCTCACCATACAACGCCGGAATATAATATTCAAACACTAGTACTCACCATACAACGGCGGAATATAATGTTCGAACACGAGTACTCACCATGCAACGGCGGAATATAATGTCCGAACACGAGTACTCACCATGCAACGGCGGGATATAATGTCCTAACACGAGTACTCACCATGCAACGGCGGGATATAATGTCCGAACACGAGTACTCACCATGCAACGGCGGGATATAATGTCCGAACACGAGTACTCACCATGCAACGGCGGGATATAATGTCCGAACACGAGTACTCACCATGCAACGGCGGGATATAATGTTCGAACACGAGTACTCACCATGCAACGGCGGGATATAATGTTCTGAACACGAGTACTCACCATGCAACGGCGGGATATAATGTTCGAACACGAGTACTCACCATGCAACGGCGGGATATAATGTTCGAACACGAGTACTCACCATGCAACGGCGGGATATAATGTTCGAACACGAGTACTCACCATGCAACGGCGGGATATAATGTTCGAACACGAGTACTCACCATGCAACGGCGGGATATAATGTTCGAACACGAGTACTCACCATGCAACGGCGGGATATAATGTTCGAACACGAGTACTCACCATGCAACGGCGGGATATAATGTTCGAACACGAGTACTCACCATGCAACGGCGGGATATAATGTTCGAACACGAGTACTCACCATGCAACGGCAGGATATAATGTTCGAACACGAGTACTCACCATGCAACGGCGGGATATAATGTTCGAACACGAGTACTCACCATGCAACGGCGGGATATAATGTTCGAACACGAGTACTCACCATGCAACGGCGGGATATAATGTTCGAACACGAGTACTCACCATGCAACGGCGGGATATAATGTTCGAACACGAGTACTCACCATGCAACGGCGGGATATAATGTTCGAACACGAGTACTCACCATGCAACGGCGGGATATAATGTTCGAACACGAGTACTCACCATGCAACGGCGGGATATAATGTTCGAACACGAGTACTCACCATGCAACGGCGGGATATAATGTTCTGAACACGAGTACTCACCATGCAACGGCGGGATATAATGTTTGAACACGAGTACTCACCATGCAACGGTGGGATATAATGTTCTGAACACGAGTACTCACCATGCAACGGCGGGATATAATGTTCGAACACGAGTACTCACCATGCAACGGCGGGATATAATGTTCGAACACGAGTACTTACCATGCAACGGCGGGATATAATGTTTGAACACGAGTACTCACCATGCAACGGCGGGATATAATGTTCGAACACGAGTACTTACCATGCAACGGCGGGATATAATGTTTGAATATTAGTACTTATTATACAATGGCGGAATATAATATTCAAATATCCATACTTATTATACAACAATTGAATATAATATTCGAATAAAAGTACTTATTATACAACGGTGGAATATTATATTCGAATAAAAGTACTTATAATATAAAGGGGGAATAGTAAATTGGAACTGATTTCTTCTTGAAAAAGAGTTCAAAGAAATCTAATGTTTAGTCGTGCAAAACAATTTTCCGATTTAGAATTTTGAAACATAGGTTTTTCGTCACTGAATTTTACTTTTGTAGCCGTTGTTCATTCTTTATTGACAATGGTTTGTAGTGGAACAAAATGAGCAGGTATAGTGATTGGCCATTGTTGTAAAGATGGGGTCTGTAGTGGAAATTTAACATAATGGCCAGGCATAGTGATGGGACATTGTTGTAAAGATTGGGTTTGTAGTGGAAATTTTACATAATGGCGGCTTTGTGATGGGACATTGTCGTAAAGATTATGTTTGTAGTGGAAATTTTACATAATGGCGGCATAGTGATTGGCCATTGTTGTAAAGATGGGGTTTGTCGTGGAAATTTAACATAATGGCCAGCCAAAGTGAGGGGACATTGTCGTAAAGATGGGGTTTTGCGTGGAAATTTACCATAATGGCGGCATAGTGATTGGCCATTGTCGTAAAGATGGGGTTTGTCGTGGAAATTTAACATAATGGCCGGGCATAGTGATGAGACATTGTTGTAAAGATGAAGTTTGTAATGGGAATTTAACATTATGGCAGCATAGTGATGGGACATTGTTTTAAAGAATTTAACATAATGGCCAGGCAGAGTGATGGGACATTGTTGTAAAGATGGGGTTTTGCGTGGAAATTTACCATAATGGCGGCATAGTGATTGGCCATTTTCGTAAAGATGGGGTTTGTCGTGGAAATTTACCATAATGGCGGCATAGTGATTGGCCATTGTCGTAAAGATGGGGTTTGTCGTGGAAATTTAACATAATGGCCAGGCAAAGTGATAAGACATTGTTGTAAAGATGGAGTTTGTAATGGGAATTTAACATTATGGCAGCATAGTGATGGGACATTGTTTTAAAGAATTTAACATAATGGCCAGGCAGAGTGTTGGGACATTGTTGTAAAGATACAAATACAAATACAAATACATGACATTTATATAGCGCAAAAATTATAAAATATTCTATTGCGCTTCACAATTACATAACACAGATTTAAAACATATACATTCAATATATTAACATGATTCTAGAACTTAGATTTAGACATGTATATATATATATATATATATATATATATATATATATATATATATATATATATATATATATATATATATCAATACTGTTTTATATTGCTACAGGTATTTTGTATTTAACCAGAGCACACTCATTGTTCATGAAACTGACTATACAAATGTGTTTTCAGTTTTGATCTAAAACTGGATTCAGATTGAATGTTTTTAAGATAACTCGGTAGATTATTCCACCATTTGGGACCAACAACGGCCATTGATCTGTCTGCTAGTTTTGTTCGTCGTCTAGGTATGTTAAAATTAATGTCACCTTGTGATCGTAGTCTGTACTGTAGTCGAGTAGGTACAAACATTTTCCTCAGGTATACTGGAGCTGTACCATTGATGACACGGAAAACCATTACTAAGACTTTGAACATGACTCTAGCTTTAACTGGAAGCCAGTGTAATTCTTTTAGTAGTTCCACACTTGGTTGATCATAGGAAGCATTCATGACAACTCTGGCGGCATGATATTGGACTCGCTGTAGTTTGTTTATTTGATAGGCTGGAATTTCAGTAAATAAACCGTTGCAGAAGTCAATGTGGGAATGAACCAATCCATGCACTAATGATTCAGTTGACTTTTGTGTGAGATGTTTACGTATAGCTCGAAGATTTCGTAACTGCACATGAGCTATCCGACACTTTTTTTGGATGTGATGGTCAAAGTTGAGTGTATTGGTCATGATTACACCCGGATCTCTGACATGATCAACACATTTTACGTCACACCCACCAACGTTTACACTTGTGATGTTCAATTTCGCTAACTGTTGTCTGGATCCATATATAATTATTTCAGTTTTAGACTGATTCATTTTCAGTTTGAAGGTTGTCATCCATTGTATGATTTCATTGAGGCAACTGTTAAGTTGTTGAAGAACAGTTGTCTCGTTTTGAGCATTTCCCGATTGAATTTTTAATGCAATCTTGTGATCATCCGCATATCCATAGAGATCGGCTGAATATTTCTGCACAACTCGATTGAGAGCCGATATATACAGGGTGAATATCACCGGTCCGGCACAAGAACCCTGCGGAACACCGAACCTCACTAATTCAGTGTCAGATGCTGACTGTTCGACTAAGACTTTCATAGTTCTGTTCGTGAGATAAGATTCGGTCCATTTCAACGGAGTGCTATGAATACCAAATTCATCTTCAAGGATTCGAGTCAGTATTGGGATATCGATGGTATCGAACGCTGCACTCAAGTCGATCATGACCACGATTGTAACTTGATTTTTATCTATGGTTCTATGTTTCAGCTGTTTTAGGTACCCCGAGTACCATGGAACGGTTGGTCTACAGAGAATAGTTCTTTCCTTCAGAGGGACATGTTTCTGGACAATGTCTGACGTCATTCTTGTAAATTCAGACACGAGATCATTGACATTGGACGAGTTCGCTACAATGTTGTTTAATTCTCCGAAATCTGTATGTAAGACGTCGCTGGATACCGATTTCCAATTGCGAGATTTGATTTCTTTCCTGACCAGAGGAGGACGACACTGTTCAACATTACAACTGACAAGCAGTGGTCAGAGATGTAATAGTCTGACACAGGTTCTGAGACATTCACACGTTTGTCTTCTAGCTTTGTGATAATCAGATCAAGAATGTGACCACCAGAGTGAGTTGAAGCATTGACATGTTGTACCAGTCCATAGGATTTCAAACACTGCTGGAATTGTTTGGTGTAGCAATCTGACTTATTGTCCATGTGGATGTTAAAGTCACCTAACAGCACCTGAGACTCAGATTTGGTTGTTATTTGTTCAAGAAACTCAGTGAATTCTGTCATGAACATAGCTAGAGTCACAGGATGTCTCTCCGAGTACGGTGGTCTATATATTCCAAAGATGTAGAGGATGAACGATTGACTACAAACCTTCCATTCAGCATATTCAAAGGACTGAAAGGTTTTTGCTAGGCATTTTGACACTTTGAGATTGCTTCTGTATAATAGGGCAAGTCCTCCACCTTTACGGTCTGGTCTCGGGACATCATCAAAACAGTAACCATCCTGAGATAACTCTCCCCTGACAACGTCATCACCATCCGGCTGTAGCCAAGTTTCAGTGATTACACAGAGGTCAATACCCTCCTCCAAGATGTGCTGGAGAAGGTCAGCAGATTTTCCTCGCACATACCTTATGTTTACAGTTGAACGTTTCAATTGTTTCTTTCTGTGGGCATTTATTATGAATGTATGATCCAATTTAAATTGGATAAAATTTGTCAAGCGAGCGTCACCATTAGACTTTATCCTCGGGCGACCAGCTCGTTTACCAGATTATACTTTTTCAGTACTGATAATGTGTCTTCATTTGGTATTGTAAACCTTCTGGGCACTAATCTATAATCCGATAATTGATCTCTACTATACTGTCTAATTGTACATGGATTAGCCATTACTCCGGGTGAGATGTTGTCCAAAACTGATGAAATTAGCGAAGCGTTACTCCAAATGATAAATTCAAATTGTTTTACATCAAAATTATTCATTAATCCAAAGATAATTCCATACAATAAATTATTCAGCATATTGGTTATCAGTTCATAAATAATTATGCCAAAAATCCAATCACCAGAATCACTAGTTTTTGCAAAATAATCCATTTTGCAGAGCATAAAACATTGCAGCCTACACCAGGCGCATTACATTGTAATTTGTGGGGTTTTTAGTGGAAATTTAACATAATAGGTTTGTAGTGGAAATTTAATATAATGGCCAGGCATAGTGATTAGACATTGTTGTAAAGATGGGGTGTGTAGTGGAAAAATAACATAATGACCAGGCATAGTGATTAGACATTGTTGTAAAGATGGGGTGTGTAGTGTAAAAATTTAACATAATGGCCAGCCATAGTGATATAACATTGTTGTAAAGATGGGGTTTGTGGTGGAAATTTAACATAATGGCCGGGCATAGTGATTATACATTGTTGTAAAGATGGGGTTTGTGGTGGAAATTTAACATAATGGCCGGGCATAGTGATATAACATTGTTGTAAAGATGGGGTTTGTGGTGGAAATTTAACATAATGGCCAGGCATAGTGATTAGACATTGTTGTAAAGATGGGGTTTGTGGTGGAAATTTAACATAATGGCCGGGCATAGTGATATAACATTGTTGTAAAGATGGGGTTTGTGGTGGAAATTTAACATAATGGCCGGGCATAATGATATAACATTGTTGTAAAGATGGGGTTTGTGGTGGAAATTTAACATAATGGCCAGGCATAGTGATATAGCATTGTTGTAAAGATCGGGTTTGTGGTGGAAATTTAACATAATGGCCGGGCATAGTGATATAACATTGTTGTAAAGATGGGGTTTGTGGTGGAAATTTAACATAATGGCCGGGCATAGTGATATAACATTGTTGTAAAGATCGGGTTTGTGGTGGAAATTTAACATAATGGCCAGGCATAGTGATATAACATTGTTGTAAAGATCGGGTTTGTGGTGGAAATTTAACATAATGGCCGGGCATAGTGATATAACATTGTTGTAAAGATGGGGTTTGTGGTGGAAATTTAACATAATGGCCAGGCATAGTGATAGAACATTGTTGTAAAGATGGGGTGTGTAGTGGAAATTTAACATAATGACCAGGCATAGTGATTAGACATTGTTGTAAAGATGGGGTTTGTGGTGGAAATTTACCATAATGGCCGGGCATAGTGATATAACATTGTTGTAAAGATGGGGTTTGTGGTGGAAATTTAACATAGTGGCGGCATAGTGATATAACATTGTTGTAAAGATCGGGTTTGTATTGGAAATTTAACATAATGGCCAGGCATAGTGATTATACATTGTTGTAAAGATGGGGGTTTTGGTGGAAATTTAACATAATGGCCGGGCATAGTGATTAGACATTGTTGTAAAGATGGGGTTTGTAGATGAAATTTAACATAATGGCGGCATAGTGATGGGACATTGTTGTAAAGATGGGGTGTGTAGTGGAAATTTAACATAATGGCGGCATAGTGATGGGACATTGTTGTAAAGATGGGGTTTGTATTGGAAATTTAACATAATGGCGTCATAGTGATGGGACATTGTTGTAAAGATGGGGTGTGTAGTGGAATTTTAACATAATGGCCAGGCAGAGTAATCGGACATTGTTGTAAAGATGGGGTTTGTAGTGGAAAATTAACATAATGGCCAGGCATAGTAATGGAACATTGTTATAAAGATGGTTTTTTAAGGATATTTACCATAATGGCCAGGCATAGTGATAGAACATTGTTGAAAAGTATGTAGATTAAACTTAACTTATATTCAAATATAATGGATACAAAGGTTATACATGTACTGGTCATACCTTTGACTGCGAGTCTTAAACTTTGTCAACCATGTAAATAATGGCATCAATAATAAACAGTAATTAAGTTACTTAAGTGTGCTGAGTAATAAACAGTTGTCGGTACGAAAAGTAAATGCCGGTGTAACATTAAATTTTGACCCCGTTGAAAAATTACCCCAAGGGTCAACTTTGACAACTTTGAAAATTGACCCGCGTCACATTTCGACATTAAATTCTGATCGAAACAGTCGTTAAAAACTGATCAGTGTTAAATTTTGATCAGAAATGGGGTCCTTTTTAACGATTTGCTAAATATAAGCAAAAAATCACATGACTGATGTCGCATGTTGCAACAATTAAACAAGCCATGGTAAGCTTTTCAATAGACATTAACTATCCAACTCCCATCTATTATCTATTTATTACAAACAAAAATGCCAGATACTGTTTTTATTTCAATTGATAAAATTTCCTTTTAGAAGAAACCGCTTGCTGTTTTGAGTAACTAGCATAATTATAAATATTTTGTAGGTAAAGGATACTTTAATGAGCACTTTTTGAGGAGAGGCAACCGAGGGGTAGTGTGTGTGAAGGATGTCCCTCTCCCGCTGATTGTGGTAATTCTTCTCTACTCCCTCAATTGGGATACGGGGAACCGCTTCGAAAAAGGTTTATCTTAAACACTTAACGGCTGAATTCTACTTATTTCTTAGAGAAACAATGTTTTTTATCTACGCCAATGTTTGTTTTTTTTTACTTTTAAGCGTTATTGTTTACACACATTCACTTAGATGTATTTAAAAATGAAACTCCAACGATATCAAACCCAGTTCACTGCGAGTCAAGGCGTAAAGGATCTGATCATGTATTCTAGTGAGTTTTACGGGGGAGGAGTATGATTATCATTTACTCCAATAGTTGTTTTACCTTAAAACGCTTTTATTAAGAATGCACACACGTAAGACACACAAGAAACTTAAGATTAAACTATAAGATGTAATAAAAAAGTGAATCTTAATAGAGTTTCACTCCCAGTACTACGAGCCAAGACGCAGAGGAGAGTGTCCCCCACCTCTCAGGCAAAGTTGGGTAGGTGATGCGTGTATGGCAGTGACCTAGCTTGGTCAAAGTAAAACTGCTAGTCTAGAATTTTGATGGAGGCTCTGAGGTACTCTGTCATTTTTTTTAAATGTAAATGACCAATAACTCTTTTAAGAGGGGCTGTGTGTGTATTTTTCTATAAAAAACATATATCAAATACTTAGAGACTTTTATTTTTCTGGGAAAAGTTCAGGCCTTGGCTTGCAGTGCCTTCGTGTAGCTACACCGGTGTGTATATGTGTGTTGGGGGGCTTGTACAGTGTGTCATGTACAGTGTGTCATGTACAGTGTGTCATGTATAATGTGTCATATACAGTGTGTCATGTACAGTGTGTCATGTATAGTGTATCATGTACAGTGTGTCTTGCACAGTGTGTCATGTACAGTGTGTCATGTACAGTGTGTCTTGTACAGTGTGTCATGTACAGTGTGTCTTGTACAGTGTGTCATGTACAGTGTGTCATGTACAGTGTGTCTTGTACAGTGTGTCTTGTACAGTGTGTCATGTACAGTGTGTCATGTACAGTGTGTCTTACATAGTATGTCATGTACAGTGTGTCTTGCACAGTGTGTCATGTACAGTGTGCCTTGTACAGTGTGGCATGTACAGTGTGGCATGTACATGTACAGTGTGTATTGTACAGTATGTCATGTACAGTGTGTCATGTACAGTGTGTCTTGTACAGTGTGGCGTGTACAGTGTGACATATACATTTGCAGTGTGTATTGTACAGTATGTCATGTACAGTGTGTCTTGTACAGTGTGCCATGTACAGTGTGTCTTGTACAGTGTGCCATGTGAAGTGTGTCTTGTACAGTGTGTCATGTAAAGTGTGTCATGTACAGTGTATATTGTACAGTGTTTCATGTACAGTGTGTCATGTACAGTGTGTCATGTACATGTACAGTGTGTATTGTACAGTATGTCATGCACAGTGTGTCATGTACAGTGTGTCATGTACGGTGTGTCTTGTACAGTGTACCATGTACAGTGTGTCTTGTACAATGTGTCATGTGCAGTGTGTCATGCACAATGTGTCATATACAGTGTGTCTTGTTCAGTGTGTCATGTACAGTGTGTCATGTACAGTGTGTCATATTCAATGTGTCTTGTACAGTGTGTCTTGTGCAGTGTGTTTTGTACAGTGTGTCATGTACAGTGTGTCACGTACAGTGTGTCACGTACAATGTGTCATATATATTGTGTCGTGTACAGTGTGTCCTGCATAGTGTGTCATGTACAGTGTGTCATGTACATGTACAGTGCGTTATGTACATTGTGTCATGTACAGTGTGTCATGTACAGTGTGTCATGTACAGTATGTCATGTACAGTGTGTCTTGTACAGTGTGTCTTGTATAGTGTGTCTTGCACAGTGTGTCATGTACAGTGTGTCTTGTACATTGTGTCATGTACAGTGTGTCATGTACAGTGTGTCATGTACAGTGTGTCTGGTACAGTGTTTCATGTACAGTGTGTCATGTACAGTGTGTCTTACATAGTATGTCATGTACAGTGTGTCTTGCACAGTGTGTCATGTACAGTGTGTCTTGTAAAGTGTGTCTTGTACAGTGTGTCATGTACAGTGTGTCCTGCATAGTGTGTCATGTACAGTGTGTCTTGCACATTGTATCATGTACAGTGTGTCATGTACATGTACAGTGTGTTATGTACATTGTGTCATGTACAGTGTGTCTTGTACAGTGTGTTATGTACAGTGTGCCTTGTACAGTGTGTCATGTACAGTAGGTCTTGTACAGTGTGTCATATACAGTGTGTCTTGTACAGTGTGTCATGTACAGTGTGTCATGTACATGTACAGTGTGTAATGTACATTGTGTCATGTACAGTGTGTCATGTACAGTGTGTCATGTACAGTGTGCCTTGTACAGTGTGTCATGTACAGTAGGTCTTGTACAGTGTGTCATATACAGTGTGTCTTGTACAGTGTGTCATGTAAAGTGTGTCATTTACAGTGTTTCATGTATCTCGCAACTACACCGTTATGGATAAGTACTATGATATTGAAGGAACAAAGCAAATTGCAAATAAGGTGAATCCTAATGTTTTCAATCTTCAATGTGACGAGGAAGACTTTGCTGAAAACTGGCTGTAATCCCATCTTCTTGAACTACATCAAACTGTGCAGTTACGTTTTTATCCTTGGATAACGTACTAAGTTTATTGCCAGCTACAGTAACTTTTTAAATATATAACATTAAAATAATATATTTTATTAACGTAAAGTTATTTAACAAAAACATGCCTGTATCTGACAATTCCTTATAACTGGATTCTGTATAACTATTATGGAGTGATTTTTATGAAAATATCTTTAGCAACTTTTTAGTTTATTTATAAATATTTTATTACATTTTATCTTCAAATGCAACTTGTCAATGCTGGTTAAACCTGCTCTCACATATGCTCAATGCCAACATCTTGATATCTTAACTACTACTGTAAACACTTATTAGCTTAAACTGATTATTAATCCAGTATTATGTGAAATTATTCCAAACTTTCGTTTTATGTATATACTGTTGAAGCCTAATTGATTATAGAAATTGAAGGCGTGAAAACATTTTGATTTTGGTGTACATAACATTTTCACCATGTATTGTCCAGTATATCTTGTTTGCCTTTATGTTTTCTTTTAATGATTAAGTATCTAAACCATACCAAAGCCATGTATGTGCAAACAAAACAATTTTAGTATTTTAGGAAATAGTTAATAGAGGATGAGGGGAGAACAACTTTTAGGACATAGTAACTGTCTGGATAGTTTACCAGACAGATTGGAAAGCCGTCAGTACTTTGTAAAATTTAATTTAACTTTGTGAACTTAATATATATTTGGATGTTATCCGATATTTGGACAGCGTTTTTTTTATCTTAGTTATTCGCAAATAGTCTATGTTATGGACACCGCTTTTATAGTGAGATTTTAGTGAATGGTATAACAACTTTGATACAATACTGTGATTTTGTTTATATCTATATCTTTGGAACTATTTTATTATAAACTGTGTGACTTTAAATTATATTAAAACTGATAGAAAATTGATAAGTGTCGTCGTGTTTGCTGTCTGTGACACTCAACGTAATAAATTTATTTTAGTATATTCAACTTCATCAACACTTCTCTAACATTTGCTCATTCATCAATAAACAACGCTCAACGCACCGGCACGTCCGACAACGCACGTTACGTTGACGACGAACTGTCCATAATACGTTTATAATCGTTACGTAATAACTGGCGCAGAATCAGTGGTATCGTGTTTCCGGTTCCCTCTCACAAAATGGATTGTTATCAAATACCCCAAAAGCGAGTGCCTACCATTCAACAGCAGATATTAGAAGCCAGGACGTGCCGGAGATGTAGTGAGTATGTTGTTTATAACCACTATTGCAAGGCTCTGTCAAGACAGTGTTTCGTATGCAGAAACTACGGACATTATGCCAAATCATGTCCACACAGCAACAACAACTTGGACTTTTCCAGGAAACCTACCGGATGTGTATCAAGTGTAACTAGTAATAAATCATATTCGGAAAAATCTAAAAATCAGAAATCGGCTAAAAAGCAACAACGTGATCGTGTCAGAATGATTAATTATAACGAAAGGAAATCTGTTTGTGTTCAAATGCCTTTTAGTTCTGTAGAAAATGATGAATTAAGTAAAGTGTTACCAAAATATGACAACATCAAAATGCAATACATAAGAGAGATAGAAGCGGAAATGAGATTAAATTTTTATCCAAGCGAGATGGGTAAATTAGAAGAAGATATCGATGAGCTGCACATGATAATACAGCATGAACAACAAACACAGCAACAGTGTAAACTCAACTACCAGATTGTGAAAGATGAAATGGAGCAACTGAAAAACGTGTATCACAATCTGAAGAGTGAAAATACGACTTTAGAAGAGAAGTATTCAAATCTTCAACAGCAACTCGAAGAGGTGAACATCACATTATCAAAGAAAAGTGCAGAATTCGAATATCTGTCCAATGTTCATTCGCGCCTTAGAAGCAAGGACGAGAAATTGTTAAATTGCCTCTCAACTGCCAAGACTGATACAAGAAGTTTATCTAGAACTATTTGTTTAAGCCAATACGTCGATAGAAATTGCACGGGACCTTCATGTTCCTGTGATTTTTATTGCAATAAATGTGGTAGTGACAAATATCATCCATCAAACAAATGTGTCGCCAAGGGAGCTGTGTGTGCGTATTGCAAAAGAAAGGGCCACTTTACAATCTGTTGCAATCAGATGAATATTTAAAGGGACAGAATCTTTCTCTGTTTATACAAATTGCCAATTACATTAAAAACGTTGAACTATTTTAATTGCAGTTATTTATATTAACTTTGAGGACAAAGATTTTCTAAAACAGGGGGAAGTTATTATGGAGTGATTTTTATGAAAATATCTTTAGCAACTTTTTAGTTTATTTATAAATATTTTATTACATTTTATCTTCAAATGCAACTTGTCAATGCTGGTTAAACCTGCTCTCACATATGCTCAATGCCAACATCTTGATATCTTAACTACTACTGTAAACACTTATTAGCTTAAACTGATTATTAATCCAGTATTATGTGAAATTATTCCAAACTTTCGTTTTATGTATATACTGTTGAAGCCTAATTGATTATAGAAATTGAAGGCGTGAAAACATTTTGATTTTGGTGTACATAACATTTTCACCATGTATTGTCCAGTATATCTTGTTTGCCTTTATGTTTTCTTTTAATGATTAAGTATCTAAACCATACCAAAGCCATGTATGTGCAAACAAAACAATTTTAGTATTTTAGGAAATAGTTAATAGAGGATAAGGGGAGAACAACTTTTAGGACATAGTAACTGTCTGGATAGTTTACCAGACAGATTGGAAAGCCGTCAGTACTTTGTAAAATTTAATTTAACTTTGTGAACTTAATATATATTTGGATGTTATCCGATATTTGGACAGCGTTTTTTTTATCTTAGTTATTCGCAAATAGTCTATGTTATGGACACCGCTTTTATAGTGAGAATTTAGTGAATGGTATAACAACTTTGATACAATACTGTGATTTTGTTTATATCTATATCTTTGGAACTATTTTATTATAAACTGTGTGACTTTAAATTATATTAAAACTGATAGAAAATTGATAAGTGTCGTCGTGTTTGCTGTCTGTGACACTCAACGTAATAAATTTATTTTAGTATATTCAACTTCATCAACACTTCTCTAACATTTGCTCATTCATCAATAAACAACGCTCAACGCACCGGCACGTCCGACAACGCACGTTACGTTGACGACGAACTGTCCATAATACGTTTATAATCGTTACGTAATAACTGGCGCAGAATCAGTGGTATCGTGTTTCCGGTTCCCTCTCACAAAATGGATTGTTATCAAATACCCCAAAAGCGAGTGCCTACCATTCAACAGCAGAAATTAGAAGCCAGGACGTGCCGGAGATGTAGTGAGTATGTTGTAAACAACGCTCAACGCACCGGCACGTCCGACAACGCACGTTACGTTGACGACGAACTGTCCATAATACGTTTATAATCGTTACGTAATATAACCTTTTTTTTATAAAGAATGGCATATATTGTGGATTTGACTTTGTTGAATATGTAATTAACAAAACCGAGCCTCTGAAATATCAGAAAGGATATATATATTAAACCAACCTTTATCAACAACTTGTATTATTTTATCAAATATATGTTTCCCCCGGCAAATTAAAAAAAAGCTACAAATAAGTACATATGAGTTCACCATGGCAAGACGAAACTGTGACGTTCTCAAGAAAGAGAAAAATATCAATAGGTCGAAGTTCAAGGTCACATTTACAAGTTAATTGAGTTTACAGTCAGGTGACCTTACGGTTTTCCAGGAAATATGTACCAGTACTAGCCGATCTTTGACAGATGACAACTTCCCCATTTGAAACAGAAGCGGAGAACATTTTGTTACAAAGAACGTGCTCTTCGGGAATCGAACCAGGGACCTCTGAATTGACAAGCATGTACGCTACCATTGCGCTACCCATAGGGGTTCGCATTCACAGTTAGAAGTACAAGTCGGAAACAGGTACAATGCTATTAGTGTTTTAACGATAACTCAGGCCTGATTAAATTATAATCAACATTTATACAAGTTGTTATTTCGTTCTTAAACTATGTGGGA
The DNA here is from genome assembly GCA_029582155.1 of Panopea generosa. NCBI lineage: Eukaryota > Metazoa > Mollusca > Bivalvia > Adapedonta > Hiatellidae > Panopea > Panopea generosa. Next base: position 60,401,837 of record CM055908.1, on the reverse strand, counting down.
TTGTAGGTTTTCAGGCCAGATTAAAACAGTTTAAATTCTCTTCCCCACCCACGCCTGTCCGAAACCCTTGGGAAGTCAATATCACCTATAAATAAAAAACTGTGCCCGGCATTCCTGAGTTATTTTCTTCAGAAAATCTAGATGGGAATCTAAACTTTTTGTAATATGGCATTCCATCTGCAGTGTCCCATGTAGATTTTAAGGGTTAAATGTTTAGTTTGTGGTGATTTTTACTTTAAACAAGAGGTTCATGTTGGCCAAAGGTCGCTTAATTAATTATATAATGATCCATGGTTGTTACAAATGGTTGGTATAGCAGTTAGTGATAAAAACGAAAAACAAATAATTCCTTTTTAAACTGACATTGACAAAATCCATGCGAACCATTTAATTTAATTATATCATTATAAAATGCAAGGCAACTCCCTTTAACAGCGATTGTACAATCTGTATTCTCGTTTATGTTGTTAAAATATATTTACATATTACAAAAAAAAGTTAATGACTTGCATCGAAAATAGGACGGTATTGGTAGAAAAAAAACATGTCCGCAAGACAGCTCGCTGGACTATTTGCACTGCTTTGTTAAGAAATACTAAAGACCTGACAAAGTTGTATTAATTGTTACTCATATGCACTTTCCACACAAAAGTGAGTGTTATTAAGTTTTGGGTTTTATATCTGTTTCTGAGTTATTAAACGTTTTACGGTGAGGAAAGAAGTTTAACCAAGATGTTTGTTTGTGGTTTCAACATATTCTATTTCTATTTATAATATGGAATTTGGGTTGGGCCACAAATCTTCCAACATTAAATTCGGCCCTCGACGTCGGTCAGATGAGTGTTAAATATGAAAAATATACAAATGTAGAAAATGTGGGTAATTGTTGTCAAAATCACAATCTGAGGTATGGGACATAGCTGGGAGATTATAATTGATAACACGAGGGCGTTAGTGTAGATTAAATCAATCGCATATGCAGTTACTGAGTTAAGTGTATGATATCAAGTTGCACAGAAAACTTAAACCAGTCGAACAATGGCCATAATTTGCATTAAATTCAACTAAGAGTTAATTAACTTAATTGTTTGATAATCCTGAAGACTTGGTGAAGTTTCAAATCAATCAAATAGGGGGTAATGAGATATTTGCATGATAGTTACGTGCATGCAAAATTTTAACCGAAAGTGTGGCGCCGATGCTCGGGTAACAAAGAGAGAGACGGAGACAAAGAGAGAGAATGCTTCATCGCATTCTTAACTTGTGAAACAACAACCACACTAACGAAAGGCATCCCAACAAGCACCATTCCGATACCGCACATTTTATCACCAATTAAACAACGTATCTATAGCATACCGGCTATTTTTTAATAAATATATATCGTATACCAACGGTTTCCAAATTTATAACATAAGTTTTTAGTGTTGATATGTGATCCGGCCGACTATTCAGTCAGTTTTCAACTGTTGGTGATCAGATTTTAACAAGGATCAATTTTTCACGTGTGAGTGGGTTGGCGTCAGTTTTCAATGTTAAAAATTGATCACTCATCCGTTGAAAAGTGGTTTAAAAATTTAATGTTACACCTGCGCTAACGGAAGTTGGAGCTTTGCGCATGTCTGGAAAACTGTTATTACATGGGCATTTGCGGTAATAGATATATCGCGGTATTAGGTATACAAGGGATACATCCAATTGAAATTGTGTTTTTTCTTTTGCAATCGATCATTACTTTTTAGAAATAGTGTCTTTAGAATGTTACCTATATCTACTGTATTGTTGAATTAAACGTGACTGCATTCGATGTTTGCCGTGTTTCTCTTCATAAAAGATTTTATCGATAACCGTTACTACTGATGACAATCAAGACCCTCTATATATAATTCCTTTTGACGATATATGACGTGATTCGAAACGGGATTGAACGTTAATTGTTCTAAACAAACCGACGATACGAGATATCACTTTTTTTATTACTTAAAGTAAATATCACGCGGAACAAACATCATCACAAGTTGAAATCGCTATTTTATTGTTTGAGTAACAATTTGTGTTCCGGGTGTTAGGTTACTTATTTTAATAGCTAATGCGCCTCTATTTTAAAGTTTATCGCACTGTGCGCAGTTCCAGAGTTGTCACTAGGAAAGTGTCCATATGCACGTATAGAGTATACACTATGGAAACTTATGAAATTTTATGTACAGTGACGGTGATTGTATGCATGGTTAAAACAATGAACTGTACGACAAGCACGGAACTGTTTTTATCAAAATTGGACGCTAGTTTGCTGAATTATGTTTCTACGCATGTCGCGCGTTCTCGTATATCGTGTATAGGTGATTGTAGCACCCGGGATTGGTGTGGGTGTGTCAGCTACAATAACGTGTCTAAAGAGTGTCGACTACATTCCCAACACCCGGGCGATGTTGGCGTGTCTGTTAAGCACGAGCCAGGATATTCACTGCACTACAAACACGGTATATATAGAATGCTTTCTTTGCTTATATCAAAGTGTAATAAAAATAGTACTTATAAAAATATAATGTTATCATTTAATAACCGTTTTTTTTTCTCACACAAGTAAAATCATACCAAAATGTCCGTTTATTAATTGCTTTTCAGAGCCTGTTGTATTACAAATAAAAAATTCAAATCATCTCAAATCAAAGTACATTTTATTAAATGCAGCACTTACATAATTCCGTGGCCTTGCATAACAACTTAGAGAAACTCTGTTTTACGTCTATTCAAACAACAACGTTAATCGTAAAGGAAATAGTGTACTGATATTTCATCTCTGGGTTCGTTTTTACCAAGGAATTATATAGAGAAGGAAAAGCAACTGATAGAGTTTTTGTGAACGCTCGCGTATTCGCGCAAAATCTCGCAATATCTCGTTTTCAATTATCTTAACTTTCATTCACCTCAGGAACACAAATCAAAATTCTTACATTGCAGACTGAAATTGTCATCAAACCACCAATACCATTTCCATAATTTTGTATTGAAAATTGTTGAAGTACTTGTGATTACAAAATGTGTATATTACAGCTAAAATAAGGCAAATTACGATAATTTTTCCTTCAAACCTTAATATTCTTAATTCAATACCATTTTGCGTGATCGAAACATGTTTGAACATCTAAGTTTAAACACAACTTACAGTTGATGTACAAGAAATCAGTTGCCTGTGAATTATGAATGATTAATTGGCAAATTACGAATCATTCGTTTGCTATTTCGTCAACATTTAGTCAGGAGATGCAAGTTTCCTATCCTGCATATTTGTTTATATCAATTTGTTTGGCTTGCTACTCCCAGAAAGTTTCATCATGAACTCGAAATAATTGCAAAGATCGTATCTCAGACATGATTTTAGAACATTTATTATTAGGTTTATAATAATATCAATTCGGATAACTGTAATATATATAATGTAATCAGCACCGGGGTCACTGTGACTGTTTTGCAGTGCGAATTTCGGCTTATGCTCGGTTCCCGTTGGCTAGCTTTCAGGGACGCTTGAACTGTCAAAGTAGTGCAAAAAAGTCGCCGATTTTGTTCGTTAATTGTTTGAGAAACGTTGTAAATGTTCTCAACTTTTACTTGATATGAAATGATTCATATTTATATAGTTTATTTATTTATTCATCTTATTTAGATCTAGATCTATATTTTAAGATATCTTTTAAATAATGTAGACTTTATTTATAAATATTCAACCAATCACTCAATCTCGAATTCTGCAGAACTGAAATTAATTTTGACAATACAATATCCTGTATTCTGTATACTACTGTTATATTTAGATAAATATATAAAAAATATATATATAAAGGGAAATTCATGTCTGATTGTTCACAAATAACTATCTCCATATATATTTTACTATACCTAGGGATTCCTATTTGTTATCCTTGATTAAAGATACTTTTGCTGTATACATTATTTTGTTTAAAACAGAACTAAATTAATTATTTCCAAAATTAATACAAATGTCTTTCCAATGTGTTTAAAGCAGTTACAATTGCTTATTAATCACACAGAAATATGTTTTATCGTTTCCGTATTATTATTGCAAAAAGTACAGGCCCGTATCAGTAATGTTCATATTTGACAGAAAATTATCAACTTGGACCAATTGTAAGTTTGTATTTTTGTAATTAAAAAGGGGAGTGAAATGAAAAAAATGAAAAAAAGTTATGATTATTAAAATGACACATCAAATCAATATCTGATTCAATGTCTTTACAAAGGTTTAGAGAAGGTAACGGCGTTTATGCTCCCATTGTAAACATTTAAAAAGAATTTAAAGCAGTTACAATCTAGAACAATGTATTGCATAGTTATTTTGTTTAACTTATAATTGGAGTTCAAACTTCCGATCATTTCAATGTTTTGCTATGTTTTGTGTGTTAAAGTTGTTATTTACCGGGCCCTCCCAGCTTTGCTCGTGGCATTTTGGGGAGCAATACAAAGATGATTATGTAGCCAGTGGACAGCATCGGCAGGTTAGCGGCGTCTCCCGGTGATGCACCGCTGGCTGGATCAGGATAAGATGATTATGTAGATTCGTCGATTATGTTGATACGTTGATTCTTGATGATGAAGATGTAGTTTCTTGTAGATGATGATTCGTTGAAGATGCTGTTTATTTCCCAGTCGGTTGAGGTACCCGTCGCTTAACTCCCAAGGTGGATATCACCATGATGCTGTCTTGAAAACTGCCGATTGATGGTTGTTCTTTGCTGGTTTGCAAACACAAAACAATCCTGTCTAGGGTCACGTTTAAAGCATATTAAATACAATGTTCGGTGAGAAATCTGCCGAGGATTAAAAAATCGTCTACATGTAGAAGTGAAGACGATCACTAAAATCTGACCCACTTTGAAGGCGTGGGCTATCCAGTGGACGTCCTGCTGCTTGAAGAGTGTTTGATATGTTTAAAACTTAACTCGTTACTTTATAATTATACATGTTTATCAAGTCAATGTTGAATTATCGTTCCTGTTTAATTGGTTGTTTACTATTTGTGAAATTATAATTGGATTCCAAGTATTGTTTGCTTAATACCGTGATTTAAACTTAAAGGTTACCGTAACATCACAATAAATAAGACATGCTGTACCCGATTAACGCAGCCTATAGCACGTCTGACTATCAATCCAGAAGTCGTGAGATCAAATCCCAGTCCGGTCACAGTTTTCGTGATGATTGATTTTCGACATGGCGTCTAATTGTCATTAATATATCATCGCTAATTCCAGTGTAAAAGTTATCAGTTACAAATATACCTGCGGAGATGAGTGTGCTTGGATGTTGGTTAACCTTTTAGGATTCAAGGAAAGAGTGGTTAGGTTAACTGATCGTCTGTTAGCAATCGATGGTTCTTTTCCTGGATGAATACGTAATGAAGGATGTGTGTTTATATCTCACCACACAGTTACGCCCCCTTTTTGCCGCGTTAACATAATTATTGCGCTTATAAAAAGTCCTGTGTAATTTGGCTAGAAATATTTTCAAAATTATTCATAGAAGAACTTTGCGATTTATTGCTGCAGATGAGTAGAGCAAATGCTGGCATAGCATATACTGCAATAAGGCATCACTGGTGTTGGAAAGGTGTCTTTAATAGGATTTGAATAGATGCATGTATTTACGAGCACATAAAGACTTCTTTTTTTAAAATAGAAATAGGGTGTCACTGCACTGTCTTTCAAAAAATACAAGTTGGTCAACCTACTAGTTAGTGCATTTTTTTATGGGGGATACATTCCTCGGAAAATGTTGAAGTATAATTAAAAAACTTTTCTAGGGATTATACATTTGATCATCGTATAATTGTTTTTTCTAGGAATACTACATTCCATGTATACTAAAACTTTGTATAATAAAACAGTTTTAGGAATATTACATTCCATCGTTGTATAATATCAGGCCCTCGCAAAACTAAGATACTCAGCTCACAAATTATATGTAGACACTGGAAGACAAAATACTGTTGCTTACGAAGAAAGAATTTGTATATTTTGTGCAGCTGGAGAAGTTGAAGATGAATACTATGTATGCATGAAATGTTCCTTTCATGAAGATTAACGCAGCGAATACATTTTCAATACTTTGAATGGTACTAACACAAATTTACAGATTAATGAGTATAACAAACTAACAAAAATTAAAAACACTCTCAATTTGTCTTTGAAGTATTTAATAAAAGAAAATTATTTTTCCGATCACTTAACATGTAAACATAGATAATAGTATATGTAAATGTTATAAAAAATCAGTACATGTATTTAACTACCCTGCTGTTGGAGATTACGTTGGCTATATTAATATACGTTTTATAGCTGTAACACTGCTGTCAATTTTCACAATATATATGAATGTAATTGTGTATTTTGAACAGGAGGCCTGGATTGCTTAATAAAACATTTGTCATTGTCGTAGGCCAATATCACCAAGAGACAAACCTGTTTCTGTTAATTATTAATAAGTTTCAAAGTTTATTAGCAACTCGGCAAGACAATTGCCTTTGGCCATTTACCATGATTACAGAAATATGACAAAGACAATACTATACAGTTAAATACAATGGTAATAAATATATGATCAAAGTAGAATATAAATTAAGAAACAGTCAAAGTTTCAAGAGTAGTTTTTCTAATGGTTAATGCTTCTTTGATGAATTTTGAAACTTTAAACAATATCTTTTTATTTTTTGTTGACATAAAAGTATTGAATTTGTGTACTGAAGGCCATGATACATGCCCTAAATATGTTTAACTAATATCAGTATATTCTGTACAACATAAGATTAAATGATACTCAGATTCAATTACATTTTGATTACACAATTTACATAAACGGTTTTCTCTACCGATTTCGTGAAATCTACCAAATTCAATTTCTGATCAGTGTGAACTTAACCTAAGACATACAAACTGTTTTCTCAATGCAACATTATTTTTTTTATCAATGTTATCTTCGTAACAGAAAGAAGTCATAAATTTTGTATAATAATCAAGTTTAGACATATTATGTATACATGCATTCGAATTCTTCGATGAATTGGTCACGTAATCGTCTCTTTAATAATGGCAAACAGTTAATATGTTAATGACATATCTATAATTGAGTACATTCGGGAACCCCAAGTGCTCAATTATTGAAATCATGCAATAAGCCCAGCAGCTACCACTTAGTAGTAGTTTAGTAGTAGTTGTAGTTTGGTTCAAATCCATTAGGCTAAAAGCACATAGGGATATAACGAACAGTAAAAGTAACGATTTTGTATGGACAAGTACAATTTCCACAATGTTTTTTTATTTATATACGAGAATATATCTAATTCATAGATATAAACCCAAAGCTAGCTACACATGTGTACACACATCATTTTGGAGAAAGTGTTACAACAGTATGATGCACAGAATTTTATCTTTACAATATATTAAATACATGCATTGAATTTGAAAAGTACAAAACACAAACAGTTATACCGTTTTAGCGCATCGTTAAGTCATACAGCTGTTATTTTATGTAAACGTAAATCATTTCATATCATAATTTTTGGTAGAATATCACCATCATTCCATTAGCTGAAAGTCAAAGGATAGATTTTAGTATTTTGCAATTGATAGAATATTTTCAAAGTATATGGCAACCTTTACTCACTGAAATATCAACAATTTGGTTATTCATATGAAAATAATTTGCAGGAATATAAAATATGAAATAAAAATGTAAAATGTAAAATTATATGAAAAATTATATTTTCACATTGATCTTTATATACTTTATGTAAAGGTGAATTAACATTTTTCATAGTTTTTAACCAGAACTTTATTGAACGCTCCTTACTTATAACTGATAATGGTAGTCTCCCTTATTCGCCATAGACGGCCATGTAAGGTGTTTGTTGACGGACACCCAATTTGTATTTACAGCATTTAATATGTAGTTTATCAACTTCCTTGTAGTTATAGACTCTCCACACAAAGAATACACTTAAAGTTCTGTAAACGTTTATTGAATGTTAGATTAAATACTTGTACAGTGGGTGTGTATGGAGAGCTTGGGAGATATCCATTATATATATCACGATATGTAAGAATCATAAGCTATTGGTGTAAAGTTATTTATACGGAAAATATATTGATAAAAACACTATATGAACAGGGGCTATATGACTGTAATAGAGGTTGTAAGAACTGGGTATCAAATATTAAAACCATGTTAAATGATTATGGATTCACCTATATGTTTGAGAATAATCGTTTTGTTAATCTCAAAGTATTTCCAAATATTTTTAAACAAAAGGTTATCGACAATTTCATTCAACAATGGTTTGGATCAGTAGAAAAAAGTCCAGTGCTCGAATTTTATAAACTTGTCAAACATCAATTTAAGTACGAGAATATCTCGATATATTGCCCTGTAATCTTAGATTATTTTACACTAGACTAAGACTATCTGTTAATCCTCTTAGAATACAAACTGGACGATATGACAGAAATAGAATTCCAAAAAATGAAAGATATTGTTTATGTTGCAATTCAAGGGATATAGAAGATGAGTTTCATTTCTTATGTATATGTCCCTGTTTTAATAATTTACGAAAACAGTATTTGAAAAAGTATTACTATCAAAGACCTTCTGTGTTCAAATTTTTAGAGTTACTTAATTCACATAATAAAACCATATTATATAATATTTCAAGATATATAAAAGAGGCATTAGAAATTAGAAAAACAGTGCTAACTGTTTAAGCATAGTGTTCATCCTCATTTCATCTATAAACATTCATTTAATATTTTGTTATATACTCTAATGAATTTAATCATTGCTGTTAAGTGACTATATGTTTATATTGATTGTATATTGTATATAGTATGATGATGTACTTTGTACAAATCCTAATAAAATATATGTTCTGTTCTGTTCTGTTCTGTTCACACTTCGGAACCATATAAAAGAATAGTTACCACCATACTATCAAATAAAGATAATTTGTTTTTTTACATTAAATGTATGAACAAACTTGACACCTAGATAGATAAAGCTATCAACTATTTCATTTCTTTCATTATTGATTAAAAAGTTAACATTATACAATTGTTTCCTTTTTTCAAAAATGAAAACTTTTGTTTTATTAACGTTTATTTTTCATCCCCACTCTAATAAAAAGTGAGAAATATTATCAATTTGAGCTTGTAAGCTATTGCGATCAGTTGTGAAGAACACGATACCATCAGCAAACAGAATTAAATACATTGGCAATATATTTAAGTCATTTTCAGTCAGTGTATTAAACTCTATTGTTGTGTGTTTATCTTTAATGAATGATAACAAAAGTAAGGGTGAGAGTGGTTCCCTTTGTTTCAATCTAAGCGAGACGTTGATAAAACTCAGACATGCATTTCTGAAGATAGTTTGACACATGACTTTACAACAGTATATATAGATTAAATCATAGTAATCATTAAACAGCTAATACCAGACTCTAACAGTTTAATCCATAGACCATCAGATGTAACAGTGTCAAAAGCTTTTTCATAATCTATAAATTTACACCATAACTTTGCATTCTTCGAAAATACCTTCTGTATAATAGTGTGTATTAAAAATATTGTACCGGTTGTAGAACGATTATCACGTAAACCGTATTGCGAATCATTAAAAACGTTTTCCGATTCGCATCATTTATTATTTCTATTTCTTAAAGTTAAATAACATATTTTAGCAATAACATTTATAACAGTTATGCCCCTGTAATTAGAGGTTTTGTTTGCGTGACATTTCTTGTGAGTGGGGACACTTATTCATTTAGATAAGGACTCGGGGTAAAAGCCTGATTCATATATATTGCTAAAATATACATAAATACTGACTCATACATGTTTTGCCCCAATAACCTCCTACTATCTTATGACTAGCTGTAAAATCAATAAGTTTAAACTAAATAATTAATACATCTATAAAAGTAAACCGTATGAAGACATTAGTTTCGATTTTTTACTATGTGAATGCACTGGCCGATTTACTCTTAAAAAATCTTGCGCACTCCCTCCAGCCCCTCCACCCCCTTTAACTCCCATATTTTATATAAAAAAAATCACTGTATATCTATCGAAAACATGTATGCCCGTGTGTTGCGCATTCTAAGTGCGCCCCTCTAAACAGAAATCCTGTATTCGCCACTGTTAATGTACATATTTGTTTAAGCTCGAATGTGAAGTAAACCAAGTGATTACATACACGGCTCTCTAGAGTCCACTTCCTGAATAAAACCAGTATTAAAATACTTTTTTATAACTAGATAAAAAAACTCGATCAAAGGGAGTGTATATAAAATACTGTGTTCGTGCGTGTAGTGTAAATAATATATAAACAGAACAAAAACAGAAACGTCCACATTGTAGAAGTGCAGACGTATCTAAATATGAAAAACAAAGTTAATATATCTAAATATGAAAACAAAGTTGATATATCTAAATATGAAAACAAAGTTAATATATCAAAATATGGAAACAAAGTTAATATATCTAAATATAAAACAAAAAACAAAGTTAATGTATCTAAATATGAAAAACAAGTTAATGTGTCTAAAAACGAAAATCAAAGTTATTATATATAATATGAAAACAAAGTTAATATAAATAAGGTAGGGGGTCGAAAACAAAAATCATATCTGCGCTTGAGTAATGCGGAACTTTTCTCTTTTCTCGTTTAGTCAAGGAACGTTCATATAAATTTTGTGGAATTTGAGCATACTGAAAACTAGGAAAACTGAACAAATATCATTGTTATTCTACGTCATTTTCTGATTGCCAATAAAGGCCATAAGATCAGACAGAAAAGTTGATTTGATGAACACAGAACATATTAGTCCGCGCATACACGTGGGAATCGACTTTCCTGTTGTCTGTTTTGTGTATTGTGCCGTGCTAGTTACACTTGATTCAATCTGACACTTAATATTTTGCCTTACGTGTTTATTGTGTTACGACATAATAACTATTTATACAGCAGCGTGACAATCGGAAGTTTCTCGGGTTTTTTTACCATAAAATATTTAGGGAGGAAACGTGGAATAAGCAGAATACACAGCGGTTTTATGAATATTGCATCAGTATTGAAATGTAAATATACAAAAACAAACTAAATACACATTATTGGTTAAAACCATACTGGGATAAACATGTCATACTTTGTAATCCGTGTCACGTGACTAATTCTCTGCAGTGAAATAAATGTTCCTAAAAGCTATCTGCACAGAATTAATAATGTATGTTTTTACCGAGCACATTTCAATTTTCGATCATTTACATAGATCTGGTGTCGCATTTGCACTCGTAGTCCTGAACCAAGACCACTAGGTTAGAGGTATACATAAACCAAGAACACTAGGTTAAATGTATCAGTAAACCATGAACACTAGGTTAAATGTATCAGTACCAAGAACACTAGGTTAAATATATCAGTAAACCAAGAGCTAGGTTAGATGTATCCCTAAACCATGAGCTAGGTTAGATGTATCCCTTAACCAAGAGATAGATTAGATGTATGATCCCTACACCAAAAGCTATGTTAGATGTATCCCTAAACCAAGAACTAGACAAGATATATCCGTAAACCAAGAAGAACTAGGTAAGGTGCATCAATAAACCAAGCACTAGATAAGTTGTATCCGTAAACCAAGAACTAGGTAAGGTGTACCCGTAAACCAAGAACTAGGTAAGGTGTATCAGTAAACCAAGCACTAGATAAGATGTATCCGTAAACCAAGAACTAGATGAGATGTACCCGTAAACCAAGAACTAGGTAAGGTGTATCAGTAAACCAAGCACTAGAGAAGATGTATCCGTAAACCAAGAACTAGGTTAGATGTACCCGTAAACCAAGAACTAGGTAAGGTGTATCAGTAAACCAAGAACTAGGTAAGATGTACCCGTAAACCAAGAACTAGGTAAGGTGTATCAGTAAACCAAGCACTAGATAAGATGTATCCGTAAACCAAGAACTAAGATGTACCCGTAAACCAAGAACTAACTAAGGTGTACCCGTAAACCAAGAACTAGGTAAGGTGTATCAGTAAACCAAGCACTAGATAAGATGTACCCGTAAACCAAGAACTAGGTTAGATATACCCGTAAACCAAGAACTAGATAAGATGTATCCGTAAACCAAGAACTAGGTAAGATGTACCCGTAAACCAAGAACTAGGTAAGGTGTATCAGTAAACCAAGCACTAGATAAGATGTATCCGTAAACCAAGAACTAACTAAGATGTACCCGTAAACCAAGAACTAACTAAGGTGTACCCGTAAACCAAGAACTAGGTAAGGTGTATCAGTAAACCAAGCACTAGATAAGGTGTATCCGTAAACCAAGAACTAGGTTAGATATACCCGTAAACCAAGAACTAGATAAGATGTATCCGTAAACCAAGAACTAGGTAAGATGTACCCGTAAACCAAGAACTAGGTAAGGTGTATCAGTAAACCAAGCACTAGATAAGATGTATCCGTAAACCAAGAACTAACTAAGATGTACCCGTAAACCAAGAACTAACTAAGGTGTACCTGTAAATCAAGAACTAGGTAAGGTGTATCAGTAAACCAAGCACTAGATAAGATGTATCCGTAAACCAAGAACTAGATAAGATGTACCCGTAAACCAAGAACTAACTAAGGTGTACCCGTAAACCAAGAACTAGGTAAGGTGTATCAGTAAACCAAGCACTAGATACGATGTATCTGTAAACCAAGAACTAGGTAAGATGTACCCGTAAACCAAGAACTAGGTAAGGTGTATCCCTAAACCAAGAACTAGGTAAGATGTCTCCGTAAACCAAGAACTAGGTAAGATGTACCCGTAAACCAAGAACTAAGGTGTACCCGTAAACCAAGAACTAGGTAAGGTGTATCAGTAAACCAAGCACTAGATAAGATGTATCCGTAAACCAAGAACTAGGTAAGATGTACCCGTAAACCAAGAACTAGGTAAGGTGTATCCCTAAACCAAGAACTAGGTAAGATGTATCCGTAAACCAAGAACTAGGTAAGATGTACCCGTAAACCAAGAACTAACTAAGGTGTACCCGTAAACCAAGAACTAACTAAGGTGTACCTGTAAACCAAGAACTAGGTAAGGTGTATCAGTAAACCAAGCACTAGATAAGATTTATCCGTAAACCAAGAACTAGGTAAGATGTACTCGTAAACCAAGAGCTAGGTAAGGTGTATTCCTAAACCAAGAACTACGTAAGATGTATCTCTAAACCAAGAACTAGTATGTATCTTTAAACCAAGAACTAGGTAAGATATATCTCTCAACCAAGAACTTGGTAAGATGTATCCGTAAACCAAGAACAAGGTAAGAAGTATCTCTAAACCAAGAATTAGGTAAAATATATCCGTAAACCAAGAACTAGATAAGATGTATCCATAAACCAAGAACTAGGTAAGATGTACCCGTAAACCAAGAACTAGGTAAGGTACATCAGTAAACCAAGAACTAGGTAAGGTGCATCAGTAAACCAAGCACTTGATAAGATGTATCCGTAAACCAAGAACTAGGTAAGATGTACCCGTAAACCAAGAACTAGGTAAGGTGTATCCCTAAACCAAGAACTAGGTAAGATGTATCTCTAAACCAAGAACTAGTATGTATCTCTAAACCAAGAACTAGGTAAGATGTATCTCTAAACCAAGAACTTGAACTTGGTAAGATGTATCCGTAAACCAAGAACAAGGTAAGATGTATCTCTAAACCAAGAATTAGGTAAAATATATCCGTAAACCAAGACCTAGATAAGATGAATCCATAAACCAAGAACTAGGTAAGATGTACCCGTAAAACAAGAACTAGGTAAGGTGCATCAGTAAACCAAGAACTAGGTATGATGTACCCGTAAACCAAGAACTAGGTAAGATGTTTCCATAAACCAAGAACTAGGTAAGATGTATCCATAAACCAAGAACTAGGTAAAATATATCCGTAAACCAAGAACTAGGTAAGATGTATCCATTAACCAAGAACTAGGTAAGATGTATCTCTAAACCAAGAATTAGGTAAAATATATCCGTAATCCAAGAACTAGGTAAGATGTATCCATAAACCAAGAACTAGGTAAGATGTACCTGTAAACCAAGAACTAGGTAAGGTGCATCATTAAACCAAGAACTAGTTAAGATGTACCCGTAAACCAAGAACTAGGTAAGATGTATCTTTAAACCAAAAATTAGGTAAAATATATCCGTAAACCAAGAACTAGGTAAGATGTATCCATAAACCAAGAACTAGGTAAGATGTACCCGTAAACCAAGAACTAGGTAAGGTACATCAGTAAACCAAGCACTAGGTGAGATGTACCCGTAAACCAAGAACTAGGTAAGATGTATCCATAAACCAAGAACTAGGTAAAATATACCCGTAAACCAAGAACTAGGTAAGGTGCATCATTAAACCAAGAACTAGGTGAGATGTATCCGTAAACCAAGAACTAGGTAAGATGTATCCATAAACCAAGAACTAGGTAAGATGTATCCATAAACCAAGAACTAGGTAAAATATATCCGTAAACCAAGAACTAGGTAAGATGCATTCGTTAACCAAGAACTAGGTTAGATGTATCCGTAAACCAAGAACTAGGTAAGATGTATCCATAAACCAAGAACTAGATGAGATGTATCCACAACCCAAGAACTAGGTAAGGTGTGTCCGTAAACCAAGAACTAGGTAAGATGTATCAATAAACCTTGAACTAGGTAAGATGTATCCGTAAACCAAGAACTAGGTAAGATGTATCCGTAAACCAAGTACTAGGTAACCAAGAACTAGGTAAGATGTATCCCTTAACCAAGAACTAGGTAAGATGTACCCGTAAACCAAGAACTAGGTAAGATGTATTCCTAACAAGAACTAGGTAAGATGTATCCGTAACCCAAGAACTAGGTAAGATGTATCCCTAAACCAAGAATTAGGTAAGATGTATTCCTAACAAGAACTAGGTTAGATGTATCCGTAAACCATGTTGGCTTTCCGTGGTGTTCTTTTACATGACGGTTCCAGTGCGCGTCCTGACGTCACTTTCTCCACATAAACGTGTTGTGCTTGTGATGAATGATTGACCATGTCTACGCTGTTATAGTAACACTATTCTTTGAATGTACATATTACATAATAATAAAACATATACATGTACGTTTAAACTTGTACATAGCCATTCTAAAAGAATTATAAGAGACATTTTAAACATAGAATATGCATACCATTACAAAGCACAATTATTTGACATGATAAAGGTATGTAAAATATTGCTAATCTTTACATAAACACTGCAATATACCAAGTTTTGAATTAAAAAGCTGAAGAAGAAAAGGAGTACTATTGCGCATATTAAAAATATCTATAAACAAACGCTTAACGCCTTTGATCAGATTAACTGAGAACTGATTAGCAATATTTTCATAGATGAAACAAAATATAGCAAATAACTAAAGAACAGATAGCAGTATTTACATAGATAAAAAGTACGACGTTGCAATATTTTAAAACAGGTTTTGGCACATACTCGAATAAATGCTGGATGAGTAAATAAAGTAACTAGTTTATCAGGCTTTCGCATTGTTAAAAAGTCATCACAGATAACTTAATCTCTTAAATCATCATACATTCTAAAACAATATGACTTTCATCTTCCACAATATTACAAAACGGGTATTTACGATCATCTTCTTTAAGATGTTCATACCTACCAGTATTTTTTGCTATTACCATATACATATGAAAATATGCGATTCACGTACTCCGCTTGTGCAAGCCGCGTTCAAGTAACTCGTTTTCCAACTATAATTGACTGCAGTGTATACGACTTACACTGTCAAGACTACGATTAAATGTCTTCTGAAAATTGCAAGATTTGTTTGTTGATATCATCGGATGCACAACAAACAAAATCTACCCACTCTGAAATTTATATGTTCACGGTTCATAATTTACGGGAAAAATGCATTACTTAACAAACACCCCTCGTATGTGTAGACGCTACTGTTGGTATAACTTTTGATACATTGCCATTTGGTCTATTTGTAGAATCTGATTTCTCCTGAATCAGGGGAGCTCGGTTCTTTTACAGACTACAGTTTCATTTAATACCATTCCTGAAATTTTCATTTTCACCTACATCTATCTTAGATACAGAAACACAACTATGTATGGACATTTTTATTTTGGTCATGGGGTTATTTCACTCCTGCACGGTAAGTTATGTGATGCACACTTACAAATGTCTTTTTTATTCTTTCAGAATGCGGAGACGGATGGGACACACTGGGCGACAGGTGCTACCTGTTTACCGCGAACCAACTCAGCTGGAATAATGCGCAGGTTTGCTACATACATTATGTGTGTTGAAGGGCGCGTGATACATTATACTGTTAACACTACGCATTAAGTATTAGGCAACAGTTACTTAACCGAAATTTCATATTAGTAAGATGATAGGTTTCCTTTTAGAGGTTCGACTCGCCTGCAAACGGTTGTTGGTTCGATCCCCGGTCAGATCATATCAAAGAAGCTTCCTCGCTTGGCGCTTAGCGTTTAGAGGGAAGTTCAAGGTCTGGTCGACCCATGGCCGTTGACTGCTACGTCTCCGAGGGATGTGGCCTTTGACTGTCACGTCTCCGAGAACATGTGACCTTTGACTGCTACGTTTCCGAGAGAGATGACCTTTGGCGGCAACGTCTCCGGGGGATGTGGCCTTTGACTGCTACGTCTTCGAAGGATGTGACTTTTGAGTGCTAAGTCTCCGAATGATGTCACTTTTTACGGCTATGTTTCTGAGAAATGTGGCCTTTGATGGCATTTGACTGCCACATCTCCGAGGGATGTCGCATTTGACGACTACTTCTCTGAGGGATGTGGTCTTTGACTGCTACCTCTCCGAGGGATGTGACCTTTGACTGCTACCTCTCCGGGGGATGTGGTCTTTGACTGCTACCTCTCCGAGGGATGTGCATTTTTTGAGTGCTACGTCTCCGAATGATGTCACCTTTTACGGCTATGTTTAGAATTAAACCCGTCGTTCTCTAAAACAGACACGAGTGTATGAATGTCATGTGACAATTTATCAGCGAGAGTGTTTCCTTGCTTTGTTTGAATTCGCTTCTTCATCTCAGCACCAGGGTAAGGATATCCTTCCATCCGCTTCACTAGATCGAATAAATCGGACCTAACTGCTTCCATTTTGACATCACATGATGCGTTGGCGCGTTTTATCCACCCAGTAAACATGGAAGAAGGGAGCCCACGAAATGTAGATACAATCTGCTCTAGCTGGTCCTTTGCTAAGCCGGGCACCTGATTGCTCGAGGGTGTATTAGAATCCCTCACAGAATGGTAAACCGTATGAGACAGATCACGTGGCATGTCAGGTAACCTGTCACACATAGGTGAGTCATTGTCAATATGACTGATGCTAACACTCTCCAATTCACCGTCATCGTTATGTATGGTAGCATCTGAGTCTATGACAAAAGGCTTCTTTAAAGATGTTTGTGAAACATCAAGACACATTTCTGTATAAGCAATATTTGGCGACGAAACAGTACATGACAAATACCCCGTGATCACCTTCGAGGTACCGCACGAGGTAAACTGTTACTGGTCATATTTGTCGTAATTAACAATTGATGTGTTCTATAATCGGTGATTAAGTACCATTAGTCAGTAAGATTGAGATTACTGTAACGGTCAACATTTGGTTCTCCGATGACTGATTGAAGCTCACATATCACATAGTTTACAAATTTGCCGTCCGGTAATTAGTAGCCCCAGGCTGCCTAAACCGCAATGCACTGTTATAATTCATATACTGGAGTCAATATATATGACTTCGGCAATATTTACTTCTTTTTTTTTACACAAAGGAAACCAAAACACACCAAGCAATGTGTATTTACCAAGTATTTTACCATAAATGAATACAAACAGTACTTAACTTTACTATAGTCATCAGCAAAACTTCTTGAAAAACGTATTTTTTATTTAAATCCAATAATATTCCATTGATCTGCTGTCCAAAAAAAATCAGCCACGTTTCCGAAGGTTGTGGCCTTTGACTGCTACGTCTCCGAGGGATGTCAGCTCTCCGTGGGATGTCACCTTTGACTGCCACGTCTCCGAGGGATGTCACCTCTGACTGTTACGTCTGCCTTGGATGTCACCTTTGACTGCTACGTCTCCGAGGGATGTCACCTTTGACTACTACGTCTCCGAGGGATGTCACCTTTGACTGCAACGTCTCCGTGGGATGTCACCTCTCCGTGGGATGTCACCTTTGACTGCTACGTCTCCGAGGGATGTCACCTTTCCGTGGGATGTCACCTTTGACTGCCACGTCTCCGAGGGATGTCACATTTGACTGCTACGTCTCCGAGGGATGTAACCTTTGACTGCTACGTCTCCGTGGGATGTAACCTCTCCGTGGGATGTCACCTTTGACTGCTACGTCTCCGAGGGATGTCACCTTTGACTGCCACGTCTCCGAGGGATGTCACCTTTGACTGCTACGTCTCCGAGGGATGTGACCTTTGACTGCCACGTCTCCGAGGGATGTCGCCTTTGACTGCCACGTCTCAGAGGGATGTCAACTTTGACTGCTACGTCTCGGAGGGATGTGGCCTTTGACGGCTACGTCTCCGTGGGATGTGGCCTTTGATTGCCACGTTTTCGTGGGATGTGGCCTTTGACTGCTACGTCTCAGAGGGATGTCAACTTTGACTGCTACGTCTCGGAGGGATGTGGCCTTTGCCTGCCACGTCTCCGTGGGATGTGGCCTTTGACTGCCACGTTTTCGTTGGATGTGGCCTTTGACTGCCACGTCTCCGAGGGATGTCACCTTTGACTGCCACGTCTCCGAGGGGTGTCACCTTTGCCTGCTACGTCTCCGAAGGATGTCACCTTTGACTGCTACGTCTCCGAGGGATGTGGCCATTGACTGCCACGTCTCCGAGGGATGTCACCTTGCCTGCTACGTCTCCGAGAGATTTCACCTTTGACTGCCACATCTCAGAGGGATGTCACCTTTGACTGCCACGTCTCAGAGGGATGTCACCTTTGACTGCTACGTCTCCCTGGGATGTCACTTTTGACTACTACGTCTCCGTGGGACGTAGCCTTTGACTGCTACGTCTCTGAGGGATGTGGCCTTTGACTGCTACGTCTCTGAGGGATGTGGCCTTTGACTGATAATCCTCTGAGAGGGACGTAGCCTTTGACTGCTACGTCTCCGAGGGATGTCACCTTTGACTACTACGTCTCCGTGGGATGTCATCTTGCCTGCTACGTCTCCGAGAGATTTCACCTTTGACTGCCACATCTCAGAGGGATGTCACCTTTGACTGCCACGTCTCCGAGGGATGTCACCTTTGACTACTACGTCTCCGTGGGATGTAGCCTTTGACTGCTAGTCTCTGAGGGATGTGGCCTTTGACTGCTAATCCTCTGAGAGGGACGTAGCGTTTGACTAATCCGTCTCCGTGGGATGTGACCTTTGACTGCTACGTCTCCGACGGATGTCACCTTTGACTAATACGTCTCCGTGGGATGTAGCCTTTGACTGCTACGTCTCTGAGGGATGTGGCCTTTGACTGCTAATCCTCTGAGAGGGACGTAGCCTTTGACTAATACGTCTCCGTGGGATGTGACCTTTGACTGCTACGTCTCCGAGGGATGTCACCTTTGACTAATACGTCTCCGTGGGATGTAGCCTTTGACTGCTAGTCTCTGAGGGATGTGGCCTTTGACTGCTAATCCTCTGAAAGGGACGAAGCCTTTGACTAATACGTCTCCTCGGGATGTGACCTTTGACTGCTACGTCTCCGAGGGATGTCACCTTTGACTACTACGTCTCCGTGGGATGTAGCCTTTGACTGCTAGTCTCTGAGGGATGTGGCCTTTGACTGCTAGTCTCTGAGGGATGTGGCCTTTGACTGCCACGTCTCCGAGGGATGTCACCTTTGACTAATACGTCTCCCTGGGATGTAGCCTTTGACTGCTAGTCTCTGAGGGATGTGGCCTTTGACTGCTAGTCTCTGAGGGATGTAGCCTTTGACTGCTAGTCTCTGAGGGATGTAGCCTTTGACTGCTAGTCTCTGAGGGATGTGGCCTTTGACTGCTAGTCTCTGAGGGATGTAGCCTTTGACTGCTAGTCTCTGAGGGATGTGACCTTTGACTGCTAGTCTCTGAGGGATGTGGCCTTTGACTGCTAGTCTCTGAGGGATGTAGCCTTTGACTGCCACGTCTCCGAGGGATGTCACCTTTGACTAATACGTCTCCGTGGGATGTAGCCTTTGACTGCTAGTCTCTGAGGGATGTAGCCTTTGACTGCTAGTCTCTGAGGGATGTGGCCTTTGACTGCTAGTCTCTGAGGGATGTAGCCTTTGACTGCTAGTCTCTGAGGGATGTGGCCTTTGACTGCTAGTCTCTGAGGGATGTAGCCTTTGACTGCTAGTCTCTGAGGGATGTGACCTTTGACTGCTAGTCTCTGAGGGATGTGGCCTTTGACTGCTAGTCTCTGAGGGATGTAGCCTTTGACTGCTAGTCTCTGAGGGATGTGGCCTTTGACTGCTAGTCTACGTGGGATGTGACCATTGACTGCCACGTCTCCGAGGGATGTCACCTTTGACTACTACGTCTCCGTGGGATGTGACTTTTGACTGCTACGTCTCCGAAGCATGCGCCATTCGACTGCCTGCTACGTCTCCGAGGGATTTGCTTTTTGACTTGAATTTGCTAACAAACACGTACGGTTTATTAGTTTATTATATTCATTCGCTGCTTATTGTGTCAAATAACTGAAAGAAATAATGAGAGATCCTGGCCTACTTGGTTCCCGATTATTGGAATAAGATTTATTCGAATAAAACTGGAAGAGAACATTGCTATATGTATATAACTCGATTACAAGTAATGCAACATCTGTTGCTTCCGCTACGTTGATTTTACCAGGCAGGCATAATCTAGCCATTTACATACAGCCCATATAACGGTGCAAAATTTTCTTTGCATCAATATTATCAGTAATGTTATTTTACAGTGTTTTTGTAAAATATGGGAATATATTGTACTCGTATATGTTGTGATGAAAAACATGTTGGACGAGACGCCGTAGTCGTGGAGTCCAGCATGATTGTACCAAATACTGTAAAATGATATTTTTATTTTATAACTCAATCTCAAAGAATTTTACAAAAGAGTAAAGAAAATATTCGGATTTTCTCAACGTCCCGATCGTCATGCGGAACATTTTTGTCGGTTGTTTGTTTTCATATCGTTGAATGTTCTACTAAATCTGTTTCCTTTTTTTTTTAATCGCCATCTTGAGTTCTGAACTATACAAAATAAAAAATATTGGATCCAATAAACTTCTTCATATTGTACGGTCACGTGGAAATATCTGGGGTAGGTGACTGGCTATACACTCACAGGTATAAAATAACTATTTTTATATTTCAGGCCTATTGTGAATCCGTCGGAGGTGGGTTATTGATTGTTGATGATAGCTATGAACACGAGCACATTCGAAGCAAATGCAGTGGTAAAGCTGTTGCACTTTTAACATTGAATCTTTAATCAAACATTATTTTCTGTTTTAGTATTGTAAATTTAAAATCAACTGATTTTAGTTTAAGACCGCAGCGGTCGTCTAGGGGTGAAGTGTCCGCCTCGCATGCGAAAGATCATGGGTTCAATCCCAGGCCGGATCATACTAAATACTTGATAAATGGTACTAAAAGCTTTGCGGCTCGTTTAGCGGTCAGCATTTAGAGGAGAGTTCTAGGTCAAGTCGGCCCGGTGTCAGTATAATGTGACTGGGTGGGGTATCATGATACTCCAGTGTGGCAGTGCTTAGAATAATGTCTCAAGTAGACACCGTCGTCACTAAAAAAAGCGCCGCTAACCACCTACAACAAACTTTTTTTGTTTAAATTATTTAGGGAGGTGTGATCCCATTCCAATTTTCTGTATGCATGTATTGTGCTTAGCATTGTTCTCCGTATTGATTATATTAGTGCTGTTTAAGTCACAGGCGACAGTACCGATTGTTTTTTCTTAATCGGTAAAGAGTGTATTCCAAACACCGATACTGCCGCCTGTCGTTTTAGTAATTTCCTTGATCGGTGCGTCTCTTATTGGTCGTACATTGTCTCACACAACTATAACATATCCCATGGGGCTCTATTGGAATATTTATGGCCAAAACCAAAGACTTGTATAGAATTCCTTGCCCAAATACAGTGAAAAAAAATGAAACAGAAATAGATTTTAACAATGACTGAAATTCAATAATAAGGCCGAAACACGTTTACTGGTTTATATGACCGGATACAATCAATTACGCCATTACGGATGTATAAGTTGGAAACAATGATACGCCGCAAAATGGTTACAACGCAATTTAGCCGTGACTACCAAAATGCTTTATATATAATGACTGTAAAGTTAGTAGGTAGTTCGCAGTTGGTAGTTGGGGATTCGAATAACCAACTACCGACCAGCTGCCAGTTGGGGATTCGGATTCGTTATTAAAATAACTATTTCATTTACATAGTTTACTTGTGTTAATATGTTTAAAAATATAATCAATAATGAATGTAAATTAATATAAAATCTGAATCCCCAACTGGCAGCTGGTTGGTAGTTGGCGATTCGCGGCGAATCCCCAACTGGACATTTTGAATCGCTGTCCAGTGAGTATACTCATTATATTGAAGAACCCACTATATGTACACATCAAAGCAGTTGGGAGTTAGTTCGTCTTTTGATATTTAAAGGCGTAACTCTTCAAATTGGAAGTAGGAGTTAGGGTTAGCGTTAGATTCATGATGAATATCGAATATCGAAAGACAGATATCAAACTAACTTCAGTTTGCCACATACCAACCATAAAGGTGTAAACTCAACATTGATTTTTGTCCTTTATTCTATAGTAAATAATAATGGTTTGAATGCTTGTCATTCAAAGAAAGACCCAAATGAAAGAAGTGAAACTTACATTTTACTGTTTGTGTTTGTCAACCTCTGCACTATCAAAATATAATGAGAAAAGTAGGGGTCATGTGTCACATAAGAGATTTTTTTCTGCTCAGTGTGTACACTGTTGGCAAAGTGAAAGTAGACTTCCGAATTCATGAATTCATACCCCAATTTCAGAGCATCATTTTTTTTTCTAAATTCACAATTCAAACATGACAATGCTGTCAAAATGTTCAAAATACATCAATAATGCCATTCAAATAAAAATGAGCATTAAAATAAGGAAAATGCATTTTAAAAGAAGAACGAGGATTATTTATAACCGCCATTATTTATAATCCCACGGAAGCACTTCCTTTTTCCAATGGTGGTACTATGCCTAAAACGGTATTAATAACACTCGGATGTATTTTAAAACACATACGGAATTATGTCATAAGCGCAATACACCTTTTCGCTTGATTTGAATTAAGACAATAAAAATATTAGGAAACTATATTGTCTAAACAATAAAATACAAACACAGAATAAGGTAACTGGTAAATGGGGAAATCATCATCACAATAATCATCAAGTTCATGATGGCGATGATTCACAAGATGGGTTTTGGGGTTTATTTGTAAATTTGGTATTATAATTTAATGTGTTTAAACAATATTTGGAAAAATATATGTCTGCAGTTTTGTCCTCTTTAAAGCAACACATCCACGTTTGAACTTTTTAAAAAAAAAAATTTAATTGAGTTATGAGCACATTTCCCATACAAACATATGCTAAATTAGTTGTATATGAGCATATAAACACAATCCGGAACAAAATGATGCCCAAATTATAATGCGTGACTAACACTTTATAAAACAAGCGTGTAACTCATCCGAGTCAAAAAAAATTGTCAAAATGACTTTCAAGGCAGGTAAAGTACACTACGCACCAAAACGTGAAGTTTTTTAATACGACTCGCATAATTCAATTTGAAGCCAAGTTGGAATCCTCGGCAATTTAAAAATAATTGATAAAGCGTTTGTCACGCTTTATAATTTGGACATCTTTTTTTTATAATTCTAAAGCGTTCTGGATAGTGTTTGTTAACACAAATACAGCTCACTGACCATATATTTATGTATGGGAAATGTGCTCACAACTCAATTGAAAAACTTTTTTAAAAAGTTTAAATGTGGATGTGTTGCTTTAAGGAATGGATATACGATATAATATCATGCCTCGTGAGGATGTGTTGCTTTAACGCTTACTCTAGTTAATCCATTCCCGTCAATTTTAACTGTGGGGACATGTTTCTGACCATTCTGGGTGTTCTAATTTCTTATTATCTTTTTTTTTTATAACAAGTGGTTCATATAAGTTGGGCAAATCGAAATTTTACTCTGTATACCGCTATACCTGTTGGCATCTATATCTTTGATGTAACCAACAAAACCAAACCTTTGAGCCATCAAGATTGTTATCAGCTCGAGGATGTTTTCAATCCTGTTTTCTTAGTAAACGGAGCAAACGTATTCTTTATTGTATATTTATTCAGAATTGATAGTTCCAGGTAGTGAAAGTCTTCAGATCACGGCTGGTATTCACCAACCGTTCTTAAGACTATTCTTACACTTGAACTCAAGAATGAATTTTGAAATATACACTTAGAGACCATTTTTTGAGACCAAATTTTGCAAGCATGTAGGGACATCTAGTATATAATCATAAAAACACTCACACTTATTCTATATATCATGATAAACTAGACATCTGAGGTTGAATTTTGAATTTTCAAGCACATTCTTATAATCTTCTCAAGAAAAGTTCTATTTCCTTTAATACTGCTGCATTTATATATATTAAAAGATTATGTTTTATTTGAAAAAAATGTACACGAACGAGTTGAATCTTACTTCAAAAGAAAACAAGTTGTTATATAAATTTCAGTCGGGGTTCATAAGTGTTTTTTTTTCAACTGACACGTGTCTTATTCATGTGCCAGATTATATAAGGTTTGAAATGGATAAGGGTAATGTTGTAGGTATGATTCTGTTAGATCTACAAAAAGCTTTCGATACTGTAGATCACACTGTTCTTCTCATCAATCTCCAGGCATCAGGTCTAGGCGATGACATTTTAAAATGGTTTAAATCCTACCCTTTTGGACAGACAGCAGCTTTTTGATGTGTTTAGGACACTATGCCTCATGTATGTAATATTTTTATTCACTGTTCACTGTGCTGTTTTAATTGTCCATGTATGCATTCATTACCGAAAAAACTATCTGTCTATCATTATAATCATCTTTTTTGTTGTTTTGTCTCTCTTCTTTCTTTCTCTCTTTTGATGATAAAATGACAAAAAAACAAAAATGCGTTTCGTTCCACGATCCTCAGAGTATAAGCATGCACGTTTATGTCAAGTCAATTTCCATGCATATAACCACAAGTCATGCATATGTATTTCAAGTCAATTTCCATGCATATAACCACAAGCCATGCATATTTATTTCAAGCCAAGTTCCATGCATATAACTACAATACATGCCATGCCAGTTTATGAACAATTATCACCAAGAAGTTAACGCAACATTTTCGTCGGGGCTAGTACAAAACCCCCTTTTCATAGAATAATCCGGTTAAAAAGGATTATTTAAACAAAAGGTTGACCAGACTTAGAACTAACCACTAAAATACTGAGAACACAGCGTGGAAGCTTCTAGTAGCATTTTTCAAGACTTTGGTATAACCCGACCTGGGATCGAATCTACGACCTTCCATATGCGAGGCAGACACTCTACTTTATTTTCAAGCAATACTGAATGAGTTTCATGATTTCAAGAACTTACAAAAAAATTACAACACTAAGTACGTTTAAAACGTGAGTGAAACGCTATGCATTTCATTATTTTTTTTTCGGAACTTCAAATTTTACGGGATTCGAAAAAGTTAGAAACGTTAGTGAAACGGGCCACAGACTCGTACTTTTTGAAATTGTCTTTTGGAATATGAAAAATAATAATTTCAGGGCATAGTGAATGGTACTTTTGGATCGGTGCAAGACATATGAACGGTTTTGGCGAGTTCAGATGGTGGGACAATTCCTCCATAACGTTTGATGGGTGGGGAGCTGATCAGCCAGGTGCCGGTACTGGGTGTGCAGATTACGCACATAACTTCAACTACCAATGGAACAACCACTGGAACTGCGACACTGTCTTAACTAGTATCTGCGAAAAAGGTAATGAGCATACTATGTGTTGGTACTGTTTGTAATGAAATGTATTACAAAACTCAAAATTAAAACACTATATTCTAATTGTATGTCAATTAATGCAAACACGACATTTTGTGAAGCTTATCAAACTGAATCCATAACGGTGTTGTAATGTGTTTGTTTGAATATTTAGCTTTTCTTTATGCCATCGTGGGCTAAGGGACGATCCGGTTGGCCTAACCACTCTTTTCTGGGATCCTGATAGGTAAACCAGTAATACTTGAGCACACCCCATCTCCGCAATTAACTGATAACTTCCCATTTGAATAAGCAGTGATTAAGACGAATGGCAATGAGACGTAATCACGCCGTTGGTACAAAAAGGTACCAAGTGCCTTCTTCTTCCAATTACACTTGGTACCTTATTGCTCTAATGGGACGTTATATCCTATATTAATGACCGTAACCGGTCCAGGAATTAGAACTGAGTACCATATGTACATGATTGATAGTCAGGAGCATTAACGAGGTTTTGTCTTGGCAGCGTAATTGTCAAAAAAAAAAAAAGAAATCTAACCTTACCAGTAATCCTGCAGACTAGAGCTAACCTTACCAGTAATCCTGCAGACTAGAGCTAACCTTACCAGTAATCCTGCAGACTGGATCTTACCTTACCAGTTATCCTGCAGACTGGAGCTAACCTTACCAGTTATCCTGCAGACTGAAGCTTACCTTACCAGTTATCCTGCAGACTGGAGCTTACCTTACCAGTAATCCTGCAGACTGGAGCTAACCTTACCAGTTATCCTGAAGACTGGAACTTACCTTACCAGTTATCCTGCATACTGGAGCTTACCTTACCAGTAATCCTGCAGACTGGAGCTAACCTTACCAGTTATCATGCAGACTAGAGCTAACTTTACCAGTTATCCTGCAGACTGGAGCTTACCTTACCAGTAATCATGCAGACTAGAGCTAACCTTACCAGTAACCCTGCAGACTAGAGCTAACCTTACTAGTAATCCTGCAGACTAGAGCTAACCTTACCAATAATCCTGCAGACTGAGCTAACATTACCAGTTATCCTGCAGACTGGAGCTAACCTTACCAGTAATCCTGCAGACTGGAGCTAACCTTACCAGTAATCCTGCAGACTGGATCTTACCTTACCAGTTATCCTGCAGACTGGGGCTAACCTTACCAGTTATCCTGCAGACCTTACCAGTAATCTTGTAGACCAGAGATAACCTTACCAGTAATCCTTTAGATTGGAGCTAACCTTACCAGTAATCCTGCAGATTTGAGCTAACATTACCAGTAATTCTGCAGACCAGAGCTAACCTTACCAGTAATCCTGCAGACTGGAGCTAACCTTAGCAGTAATCCTGCTGACCTTACCAGTTATCCTGCAGCATAAAGCTAACCTTACCAGTAATCCTGCAGACTGGAGCTAACCTTAGCAGTAATCCTGCTGACCTTACCAGTTATCCTGCAGACCAGAGCTAACCTTACCAGTAATCCTGCAGACTGGGGCTAACCTTACCAGTTATCCTGCAGACCTTACCAGTTATCTTGTAGACCAGAGCTAACCTTACCAGTAATCATTTAGACTGGAGCTAACCTTACCAGTAATCCTGCAGACTGGAGCTAACCTTACCAGTAATCCTGCAGACTGGAGCTTACCTTACCAGTAATCCTGCTGACCTTACCAGTTATCCTGCAAACTGTAGCTAACCTTACCAGTAATCCTGCAGACTGGAGCTAACCTTACCAGTAATCCTGCAGACCAGAGCTAACCTTACCAGTAGTCTTGCAGACTGGAGCTAACCTTACCAGTAATCCTGCAGGCTAGAGCTAACCTTACCAATAATCCTGCATACTGGACGTTTTGGTAATGATATAGAGATATAGAGATAAGGTAATGCATGCGTAACAACGTTTTTCATCGTAATATGATAATAAATCAGTAATAAATATAGCAATACTGAAATCAGTTGAAATATTTTATCACGTCAAGTAAAAATTCTTATATAATAACTCCATTAACATGTACAGTCCAGCCTGTCTTAAGCAGATGATCAAGGGAAGGAGTGGCAGATGATCAAGGGAAGGAGTGGCAGATGGTCAAGGGAAAGAGTGGCAGATGATCAAGGGAAGGAGTGGCAGATGATCAAGGGAAGGAGTGGCAGATGATCAAGGGAAGGAGTGGCAGATGGTCAAGGGAAGGAGTGGCAGATGGTCAAGGGAAAGAGTGGCAGATGATCAAGGGAAGGAGTGGCAGATGATCAAGGGAAGGAGTGGCAGATGATCAAAGGAAGGAGTGGCCTTTTAAGACAATTATTTTGCTCTGAAAACTTATGTATGGGAAACAGTAAATGGTGATTCTTAAGACAAGTGGTTGCTTAATAGAGGTGATCGTTTACACAGGTTTGACTGTACATAACCATATTTGGGTGTTAGCTATTGGCATACTATTGTTATATATAAATACTAACACTATAGTGCTCCAAATTTTAAAAGGAATTTATCAGGATTTTTTCAAACTTTGAAATTGGCTAAAAGGATTTTTTCCGATATATCATTTTGGGACGTATTATATGAGTCAATTGATTTCATTTGACTTTAATTTGATCCGTTATACAGGTTTACACGTAGTAAAATTTGTTTCATTTTAAAAAGAGAATGACGATGTGAAGGTTATCAGGCAATTACTATTTATTTTTAGAATGGGGATTTCACTTCAAGTTTACCACTCCAATTTAAATATCGATTTTGTCACATTTTGGTGGATTTGACATATCAGACCATTCGGATTTTGTTTATTAATGATAATGAGATGCTTTTTATCCATTTTATTTTTTTCCCTTTAATTGCATCAAGGACTTGTATCTCTATATAATTCCTTGATTGCATTTCACCTAAATCTATAAAAGTGACCATATTTTCATCTCACATGACAAAATGTAATTAATTTCAGTATGAAGTATATTTTAGCTTGATTGCGAAATAGAAAATCCGAAGTTGTATAGCTGTCGAGTCCTGGATAGATCCAGTAATATTGTCATGTGTTTTAGGTCATTGGTTTGAGTCCGGTCTCGGCCGCTGACGTGAGTGACCAACACTGTATTGCAACAACACAGTTCCGCTCACAATTTAGTTTTATTCGTTTCCATTCCAGGCATGTTGCTGTGAACCCGTAAAAACAGTAATGAACTGTAAAAACTGCAGAAAGCTACAATACCAATAATACATTTAGGTATTTTTATCAAATAAAAATGTAATAAAATATCAAATTAGGATTCTCATTTATTGTGAAATACTAATTGTGTAACTATCGTACAACTAAATAACAATGTTCAATGTGTTTGTTATGAATACTTACAACAGTAGGTTGCTAACCTAAAAACATCAACCAAACTGTTAACATACCATAAAATAAATCTGGA
The DNA here is from genome assembly GCA_029582155.1 of Panopea generosa. NCBI lineage: Eukaryota > Metazoa > Mollusca > Bivalvia > Adapedonta > Hiatellidae > Panopea > Panopea generosa. The sequence goes on along the minus strand of CM055908.1, from coordinate 60,372,144 downwards.
ATACGAGAAACATCTGTCAAGAGTTAAAAACAGTAAATGTAAACCTGCGTTAACAACACTTACATGTTCCGCGTTAACAACACTTACATGTTCCGCGCTAACAACATTTACATGTTCCGCGTTAACAACACTTACATGTTCTGCGTTAACAGCATTTACATGTTCCGCTTTAACAACTAACAAGTTCCGTGTTAACAACACTTACATATATTCCGTATTAACAACCCTTACATGTTCCGCTTTAACGTGTTCCACATTAACAGAACTTAAATGTGCTGCTTATACAGCACTTACATGTACCTCATTAACAGCACTTACATGTTCCATGTTAACAGCACTTACATGTTCCGCGCTAACAGCACTTACATGTTTTGCGTTGACATCACTTACATAGTTGGCATTTACATCGCTTACATGATCCGCTTTAACAGCTTTTACATGTTCTGTGGTAACAGCACTAACATGTTCCACGTTAACAACTAACATGTTCCTCGTTAACAGCACTTACATGTTCTGCGTTAACAGCACTTACATGTTCCATGTTAACAGCACGTACATGTTCACATTAACAGAACTTACATGTTTCTCTTTAATAGCACTTACATGTTCCGCATTAATAACTTACATGTTCTTCGTTTACAGCATTTACATGTTCCGCATTAACAGCACTTACATGATCCACAATAACAACACGTACATGTTCCTCAATTACAAAAGTTACATGTTCCGCTTTAACAACACTTACATGTTCTACTAAACCTAACCCTATATAAAGTTTGTTTTTCATTTAAGATTTTCATAGGAGTCATTCCATTTTGCTTTATTTGTAACATTGGTAGTTGTTTTCGAAATGGATGTCTCATATATAATTTTATTTGGTTTCAGTACCTTTAAAATCCTATAAATGAAAAAAGTTTTGTCGTTGCCGTTGGATATTTCATGTTGTTGTTTTTTCCAAGAGTTCGGAATAGAAGCAATTAATTAGTGATATATAAAGAATTCTGAATTCTTTGGATTGTAAAGTTGTTTTATCACATTAAAATTATAAAAGTTCTTGTTTATGTAATCATAAAATTGTTGTATATATTTTATTCCTTTACCTAGCCATTCACTATAAAATATTGTTTTATTGTTATTTTGTATAAATGAATTATTCCATATGATTTCATCTGTGATGTTTGTTACTTCCGAATTAAAGTTTACGTGTCCGTTTTAAGATTGAAGACAATCACCCAAATTATCTATATCTTCTATATAAAATGAATAAAAATGTTGGAGAAATTGGGTATTATATCTCCAACACAACAGTTTAACCATATTACTCCGAATTTGTTTATTAAGCTTTCCTTTGATAATGTTTTTTATTAAAATAAGAGTATAATCTCTTTGGTCCTTTTTACACTTTTTTAGAAACACTATTATATATTTCTTTAAAGTCGGCAAACATCGGCAACCTTCGAGAATTCTTGTATTTAAACTGTATATATTCCAGATTACCTAACGGTAATTTATATCGTTTTTATGGCGCTGACTCGGAGAGATTATTGGGGACATTTATTACCTTAACTTCCTTTCTTTTCATGAAGTTATATAGCAATTTAAATTATATTATGGGGTAAAATTACATGCACATAGAATTGCTTAAAAATTATGGAAAAATACTATGATTATTGTATTTATACTATTATGTATTTTATTTAATGTAATTGGAATTAAAAATGATGTTATTATGCCTAAGACTTCTTTTGAAGGAATAAAAAAATGTTATTATAAAAAATTGTTTTGTAAAATATTTCTGTAGAATGTATCTTCAAACATTGTTGTTTTTGCAGACGTTTCGCACAACGACGTCGAATTATATAATATCTTGTAACAATTAATCCCAGCCTTCAGTCTTAAGACAGAAGCCATGTTTTCATTTGGTAAATGCCAAAAGTATATGATATATTTTCTAATTAATTGTACACCTGGTTCTAACTAGTCAGTGAGCAATTAACAAGTGAGTGTGAGGTGTGACAAATGTTGCATCGGTCACATTTAGCAATATTCATACTGAACGGAAAGTGCGTCCTGGAGGCTACCTATTATGTTGTTATCTGTATTGTCTCTCTAGTCTCTGTCTAGCATATCTGATCAAAAGTGAAATAATTTTCTAAATTGACGCGATAGTGCCCATAATACAATTTCTTAATAAATTATAGTTTTAGTGCAGATTTTAAATCAAAGAGAAGCAGCAATTATGTAGTTTTATTTTGTAAATGTGTGTTATGTTGTATTTAGTGTTGATTTTCATGAAAAGTCTCTTATAATTCTTTTTTGAATGGCTGTGTGTATATTACTTTGTTGTCTATTTTTATATGTATGGTGTTTGTTCATAGATGAGACATAAATAAAGATTGACATTAAAGTACATGTACTTTTTTATTTTTATTAATGATAACTTATCTGGTGTAAGAAATTTACTTTGTAAACCATTAAAGTAGAGCAACACACTTGTTTTTTATGTGTTGTGCGTTAGGACTTACCTTGCACTCAAGAATATTCTGTCAATTTATTTTCGGTGTTCGAACGTAAACAGTGACATTACTGGTGATACTACACTGTTAATTCATAATATGAAATATCTATTAAAGTTACCAAGGGGCCATTGTCCACCTTCTAAAATTCACCAAGGGGCCATTGTCCACCTTCTAAAATTCACCAAGGGGCCATTGTCCACCTTCTAAAATTCACCAAGGGGCTTTTGTCCACCTTCTAAAATTCACCAAGGGGCTTTTGTCTTCCTTCTAAAATTCACCAAGGGGCTTTTGTCCACCTTCTAAAATTAACCAAGGGGCTTTTGTCCACCTTCTAAAATTCACCAAGGGGCTTTATTCCACCTTCTAAAATTCACCAAGGGGCCTTTGTCCACCTTCTTAACTAACCAAGGGGCTTTTGTCCACCTTCTTAACTAACCAAGGGGCTTTTGTCCACCTTCTAAAATTAACCAAGGGGCTTTTGTCCACCTTCTAAAATCTACCAAGGGACTTTTGTCCACCTTCTAAAATTCACCAAGGGGCTTTTGCCCTCCTTCTAAAATTCACCAAGGGGCTTTTGTCCACCTTCTAAAATATACCAAGGGACTTTTGTCTACCTTCTAAAATTCACCAAGGGGCTTTTGTCCACCTTCTAAAATTCACCAAGGGGCTTTTATCCACCTTCTAAAATTAACCAAGGGGCTTTTGTCCACCTTCTAAAACTCACCAAGGGGCTTTTGTCCACCTTCTAAATTCACCAAGGGGCTTTTGTCCACCTTCTAAAATTCATCAAAGGTTTTTGTCCACCTTCTAAATTCACCAAGGGGCTTTTGTCCACCTTCAAAAAATCACCAAGGGGCCTTTGTCCGCCTTTTAAAATTAACCAAGTAGCCATTGTCCACCTTCTAAATTCACCAAGGGGCTTTTGTCCACCTTCTAAAATTCACCAAGGCGCCTTTGTCCACCTTCTAAAATTCACCAAGGGGCCATTGTCCACCTTTTAAAATTCACCAAGGGGCTTTTGTCCACCTTCTAAAATTCACCAAGGGGCTTTTGTCCTCCTTCTAAAATTCACCAAGGGGCTTTTGCCCTCCTTCTAAAATTCACCAAGGGGCTTTTGTCCACCTTCTAAAATTCACCAAGGGGCTTTTGCCCACCTTCTAAAACAGATCATGGGGCTTTTGTCAAACTTCTAAAAACGACCAATGGGCTTTTGTCCGACTTCCAATATGTACCAAAGGACTTTTGTCCAACTTCTAATATGTACCAAGGGGCTTTTGTCCATGCCTTGTAGATGCTTAAAAAGCATTTGATACGGATAAAAGAGAATGTATTTGGTTTGAATTAATGAAAGTTGGTATTCATGGTCAAATATTAAGTGACATTCAATCTCTTTATCATTCAGTCTCATGTACAGTAAAAATTAATGAAAATTCACAGAATGGTTTAATGTTAAGCAAGGCGTTAAACAAGGCTGTATATTTTTTCTTTATATATAAACGATCTAGCAAATGACATTAAAAACTTTAACTGCGGGGTTAAAATAGACGATTTAGATATAGCAATTCTTTTGTATGCAGATGACATCGTACTTATTTCTGAAAGCACCCATAGATTACAAAGCATGCTAGATTCATTAAACAATTGGTGTATTAAATGGCGACTCTCCCTAAACGAAACTAAAACCAAAATACTTCATTTTAGGAGAAAGTCAACAACCATATCAAATTTCATTTTTAAATGCGGCGACAAGATAATAGATTATAGCTCTGAATATAAATATTTAAGGTTTTGGTTTAATGATAATTTGGACATGAAAAAAGGTGTTAAAGAAATTGCTAAAGCTGCCAGTATATATATAGTGAAATTGAAGCCGTACTTATTAAAGCCTGTAGTCTATTTCTCGGAGTAAGTAAACATGCTGCAAATGTTGCTACCAAGGGGGACATGGGCTGGTTTTCATCTGAAATTAAACAAAAACTGGAAGTTGTTAGATTATGGTACCGACTGAGAAACATGCCCACTTATAGAAAAATGCACTATGTTCATAATTACTCCTGTAATATAAATAAATCATGGGGATAATATGTAACAAAACTGTTTAACGCTCTTGACTTAAATGACTGTATTTTTGTTGATAAACCCTGTAAAACTGTATGTTTAAAGCGAGCAAAATTAAAATTGCAAGATATAGATAAAACAAAATGGTTAGATACTCTGATGAGAAATGGTGATGAAAAAAATCGAAATAAACTTAGAACAAATCGGTTGTATAAGACTAATTTTAAAACAGAAACTTATGTTAAATTAAATATGAGCAGAGACCAACGTCGTATATTATCCAAATTTAGAAGTTGCAATCTCCCATTAGCTATTGAAACTGGGCGATACACTAGACGTAAAACTTCTGTTAATGACCGTATTTGCAAATACTGTGACACTCATACAATAAAAGATGAAATACATTTTTTGATAGATTGTACGTTTTACTCAGATTTACGTTACGAATTATTTCGCAAAGCTTTTATATGAAAATCAAAATTTCAATGTTCACTCTTCCTATGATAAACTTAATATATTAATGAACAGTGATGTAATACAATTTTGTCTTGCAAACACCTTACTTAGCATGTTCAAAAGAAGGAAGCATGCTACATAGAGTCAATATTATTTGTAAAGTGAGCATTATCAATATTGTATTATAATTTTTAAGGTATTTTTTTTTTAATGTAACAATATGTATACTATATTATTGATAATTATAGAAAAAAAACATAGTGCAACCAGTGTTAATCAGTTCACTACGAATCTGATTCGTGGTGATATTCGATAGTTTAAGACATTTCTTATCAACGCCCTATTGCAATGTACATACATATAAACAGAGAAGTAATAATAATTATCTTAATGAGATTTTATGATAAAAGTTATATTGTTACTTTCTAAATGACAATGCAACGTTTATTGCGATTAACATTGGCTGAGCTAATTTTAATTCTTGTTTCTAATTTATATAGCTAATGTTTGATTAAATTTAATATTTTCTGTGATATTCTTATTTTTTAGTTGTTGAATGTATATATGACATAGTGATAATAGTATAATAATATATTGTGTATGTTGATTTTTTATATTAACATGAAGTGATATTTATGTTGGAGCTCGTGGTCCAGTGGTAGAACACCGAACCCATGATCGGAGTGTCGTGGGTTCGATACTCCGCTACGACTATGTGTGGTGTCCTTGAGCAAGGCAACTTTTCCACATATGCTTTGTACTGGTTCTACCCAGGAAGACTTCGAGCGTAATTTGTCTAAGTTGTAAGAACTTGTTTCACAATCGAAGTAAATTAAAAAGTTTTAAAAAAAAGATAATACTGTTTTAGTGTCTCGTAGGTCGAAATAAACGGCTGGATATAGAAGTTTTGATATACATATACTTGAACTTACTTTGATGTAACTTTTATATGTGACGCTCTAATACACTATTAAAGTCTAAAGTCTAAGGTATGTGTACATTGTTTGTCCAAGAGACTTTTATCCTACATTGATATACCATATCAGACGGGGTGTAAACAGTGTAAGTTAGGGACTTGAAAATAAATTTATAGCATTAATAAAACAGCTTCACATGTTCTGTGTATTAAAATATTGTAAATAACTAATTACAATGAATATATATGTGTCCATAGATGTACAAATATTTTAAAAAAGAAACAGCTAACCATTATGAAAGTTCTAAATTTTATGTTATAACATCTATCACAATAAAATAAAATATATGTTACCATATAAATCCTCTACTTACATATCTTTTAACATAACTTATAGTATTCCTAATTCAAAGTGTCATGCAACGCCACATGTGATAATAATGTAATGTATTGAATATCAAACTGTACAATAAAAGCACTGTGTTACCACTAGGTGGCGCACTGTGTTACCACTAGGTGGCGCACTGTGTTACCACTAGATGGTATGAAATACTTCCGGTACGAAAACGGTTCGGGGCGAAGTTTGTATGTTTATTCAATTCTCAAACTATATATTATTTAGAAATAAGCATATCTTTATTCAAAATATTGAATGTTGTTTATTAACATGTATTACAAGGAAATGTGAAATTTGAGACAATTTATGAGTATATTACAATTAAAATAGTATACTATTATGACCTCTAACCCAGTTGCGCTATAATAGCTATCCAATATCGGCTATTAGGGATGAATCGAAGCACACAGATCAAACGGAGCTAGTAATGTCATTTGGGGGAACATATTGGATTCAAAGTGTCACCAACAAGCTACTGAGTGTTCGCACTGAATTTCGCATGGTATATTGTACGTTTCTTTGGCGTTAAGCAAGTAACTACTAGCCGAGAACCAGTTGCCATCATACATGCGTTGTATATCTCAGCTACTTTACTTTCAGTCCCTGTTAGTCATGTGTTTTCTTTTATTATCGTTTTAGTCTAAAAATAAAACATAAATATCAATTTGTGTTTTCACATTTTTACATGAATATTCATCATAGCACAGCGCAGCTATTTCTTTGAAAGAAGAATGTCTTGGGAATACAGAACATAACTTATAGAAGAAAATAGTAGGTGTAGTTAGACGGAACACGCCTCACGCCCCCAAACAACACCTGATTAATATGGTTAAATCATTTATTAGATGTGAAGCTTCATATAGTTAAACTTAAAATAGAAATACATTCGGGCCACCTCGCCGATTATCCTAATACCAAAGGATGACGGAATTGGCCGAGTATGAACGATTGATAATAATACTTACTTCGTGTATGTGGTATATACGACTATAAACGACAATATGCATCGTTTGCACTTCATAACTTATTTACTGTTTTAAATCAAGTTGAATTACCAACTTCTGAAAAATGTAAGCTTTTTGACACTTTGGTAGCTTTTTTACCAAAGTACAGTTCTGAAGTTTTGGGTTCACACGATGGAAAATATATCAAACTAATACATACTAAATTTTGCAGGAAAGTTTTATGTGTTAGGAGATCGACTTATCCTACTGGCTTATAAGGGGAATAAGGAAGAACTCCTTTATACATAAATAGAAAAACAAACATGATAAAATATTGGTAATAAATACTGAAATTAAAAGATAACAATTTTGTAAAGAAAATTTATGAAACACACAAAAAATATGATTAGACTATCTTCTCACTGTCGTTTCAAGCACACTTTTAACTTAGAGTTTTACTTAGATATCGATATGGAAAAATGTTTAAAATTGCTCTTACCAGAGTAAGATTATCTTCCAATAATGTCGCCATAGAAAGCGGCAGATACGAAAACATTCAAAGAAAAGAAAGGATATGTCATTTTTGTAACATGAATTTTATTGAAAATGAATGTCACTTCTTACTTGTTTGTCCCTTCTTCAAAGAGTTAAGAGAAACCTATTTTAAACATTACTACTGCCAATGGCTTTACTTAAACAAATTCGATATGCTAATGACAACTATAGCAAAACGTACTGTTCTTAACTTAGCGAAATTTATTTATTTTCCTTTCAGATTAAGAAACATAGCCTAATGTATAGATTTAAAAAAAATCAAATAATTTTGCGCTTCTTGGTAAATCTGATCTAGGTTGATGTTATAGGTATAACTAATGATAGGTTAAAGTGTTCATGTTCTGACTACATTCATATTTTCACGTTATTTGTGAAGGCTATAAACATGTTGTATGTTTAATTGCTGAATAAATATATTTGTTTGATTAATTTGTTTAATATAGAGAATATAGGTTAGCGCCTTTCCCTGTAAAAAGGATTAAGTGAGGCTTAGCAAACGCAAAAACAGGAAAGGCACTAACCTTGTATTCTATTTATCCTGTTGAATAAGCAAGCAACGTTTTGATCAAACCATCAGAGGATGTGGGGTGGTAGTCTAATGGATAGAGTATTGGCTGCTCACGCCAGAGGTTGCGGGTTCGATCCCCAGCTCAGTACTGGTTCTACCCAGGAAGCGGTCTCGAGAGCGGTTCATTTAAGCTCTGAGCTTTCATCGCAATCGAGCTTAATTAATTAGTATAAACTATCAATCAAAGGATTGTACCAACAGAGCTATACTTCTAATAGAAAAAATAACAATCAAGTATGTTTATTTGTAAATATATATTTTAATAAATGATAAATAACATGTGTTAATTTTCGTATCATATTTATCGTACTTGATAAGTTAAAATGTCTTGATGTCATAATCCAAATTGATATTTCTTCAGGCAATGTGGCAGTTGCAGTTGCCACGTCACGGGCACTAACATTTACGCGAAAAAAGCCAAGTAATCTGAAAATGAAGTTTATTTGGTTACCTGATAAATAAACCTAAATTTATTCGGACACCCATTTATCGTGTCTTATTTTGACTGTTGATAGAATGTTTTCATATACGTGTATGTGTGTAAAGATTTATTTCAAAATATTGAAATACCATATATATATACCGTCTTCCGTGGCCTATTGGTTAAGGAGTCCGCCTCGGAAGCGGGAGGTCGAAGGTTCGAATCCCGGTGGAAGCACTTGGATTTTTTCTGATGCGGCCGGTTGCTCATCCCGCAGGTAGTTAAATTGAGGGGTACCCTCTAGTTTTAATTTAACATGGTCGTATTTTCCTGTAAATGAAATTAGTTATCTACCAAAATTGACAATTTGTATACGTACTTTCACTGAGTAGGTCATCTCGGTGTTCACACACTTACATAAGCCTGGAGGGCAATTGGACACATATCATGGAATACAATAACAAATGTTGGATTATATACATAACAAAAATAACAAAATATATAAGTTTTACTTTCAGACCCTTCTGTAATGCTTCCTTCCCGGCTCAGTCGGTTACGCGTCTGACTATCAATCCATGGCTGGTGAGTTCGAATCCCCATCCGGCCACAGATGATTGCTATACGACGTTGTGTCTCGTTATCATTCATCTCTCACCGCTGATTCAAGTGGGGAAGTTATCAGTTACTTGCGGAAATGATGTGTTAACCTTTCATGATCCTAGGAAAGAGTTGTTAGGTTAACTGATCGTCTGTTAGCCCTTGATGGCATAAATATGACGCTAAATATTTAATCAATCAATCACCTTCTGTAATTATAAAAAAAACAGGGGACACAATTCAATTTTGGGAAATATATATTGTAACTACATAGTTACACTCCTTTGTTGGAATCCAAAGCGATATTTTGCTCTCGTTATCTGTCTTTATACATGCGTGAAATATTGTCAGTTATAAAAACACCGAAATTGAAAATATTTCTCAGGTTTTATCAACCCGCCTGGGGGCACACAGATTGGGAACACAAGTTTGCGTTCAGGGGTTAAAATCATTTTTACATGTACATAATACAATATATTTGCTTTAAATATAGAAATATGAATGTAAAAGAATTTAAGTTTTTATAAAGTTGATAGATGTTTGATAATTATCGATATAATATTGTTGCGTCTATATGTTATATAGTATAGTGAATTTATAAATAAAGTTTCTTATGACTCACATCGGTTGGAATGATAATATTATCTTTATCTCTAATCCGGTAATAACTAGTGTTTTATACAAATATTTAAAAAATTCAACAGCATAACTTTAACATTTATTCTAATACTATAAATATGCACCATTTTCAACATACTATAGATCAATACTTTTTCATTATGCATGTCTAAATAAAGGATAATTGGTTGTATTATTCTACGTTTGATAATGATACAGTAATCTATTTGCCTTTGAAAAAAAAAAACTCACCATTTTAACATAAATTTACATTTTCAACATGAGATATTGCATACATAATTTAAATATAAAATATAGATACAATCCTTTAAGACAAGTAGGTACATACTCTCTCCTAAATTGTACACCTTTGAAATACTCGTATCATATATAATCTGTTCTGTTCATTGTGTCCATGATCATCTCATCTTACCAAATAGCTATTTGTTTTGCTTTAAAATTGCATTTAGTTTTTTCCTTTCTTCTAGCTTTAATTTTGACACAATTCACTTAAAAGCTGTTTAGTTCCTGTATTGTAAGTTGTTCATGTTCAGTATTTCACTCTCTGTAACACGAGAAATGAATAACAGTGAAATAGATCAATTGGTTTGTTTAATTATTTTTTTGAATGGGGTTTGACACATTTCTGGTTATATATGGCATATTCAATTTTACTGGTGGAGGAAGACCTCGGACTGAGTCAGACTGAGTAGAACCACCATCCTTCCGCAAGTGACTGGCAAACTTTCTCATTTAAAGTTTTTGGAGCGAGCGGAACTCGAACCTACGACCTTAGCGGTGAGAGGTAAGTGATATTGAGACGGCGCCTTGCACTAGTCGGCCACGGAGGACCCTGGCTTGTTTAAAAACAGAATGTTAAATTGCAGTACTAGGTTGTATAATGTATAAACATGTATTTCATTTGTTGAGGGCTCGTGTATTTATATATCATTAATTCATTCAGTGAAATAACTCAGTTGGCTGGTTTATCAACCGGCCAACAGTTTAGGACTGTTGTATGTACGTTCATGGCAAAGGTGTGGTACAATAAGAACAGAAAAGAACAGAACAGGACATTTTTTTGAGGAAAACACAGATTACAGAATATATACATGTACATATTTTGCAATGACAGGTGTACAAATAAACAGTTGATAAGAATGGGTGTTAACAATATCGACATTTTTACTATTTGAGGGGACGGTGGTTGTGTCATATCAATTAAAACATATTTTCATAAACGTTATGTTATTTAAGACTTTTGATACAAATATAACATACGATTGTTATTTTATGATGTTGACTTTTAGGAAATGTATACCGATGTAAGAGATATAACTATTTAGTATAGTTGGTCAGTCGCTATGAAAAATATTTACGTAGATCTGTTGCACCTCATGTAGGGCCGTAGAATAGCACGTGGGCAGGCGTTGGAATTACAACTCCATATAGTAAATAGGCACTACATTCACGGGATTTCAATCATGACATATTGCGTGAAAGAGTAGTGGATTACTTGTGATGATCGGTATTCATTTACGCACGTTGTATCTTGGACATGTGTACTAATTATAACTTTTTCATTAATGGAATATATGCATCGTACTAGTGTTTGGAATTAATAATTCATAAAGGGGAAGGTGAGGTCAGTTACCGGATTCAGGCCACAGGGGGTAAGTAGTAGTAGCCAGACCCTTTTGCCTTAAATTGTATTTGACTTATATGCAAGATAAATATTGTTATATGTGTTTATATGGCAATAAAATATGTTTAAACTAGTAGTATCTGTGTTAGACAGAACTAAACAATTGTGCGCATGTATTTTTGGTGGATAAACGTTTTACAAAGCACTGTGATTGGTTACAGGGGCGTGGCGTTACAAATTTGGAAGTTACGGTTAAGTGCAGAGGTGCAGAGGTACAGGGGTGGAATCCCATTTCCGCTGGTGAGGAGTAAAGGACCTCCGCCTGTTTTTTTAGAAATGGAAGTATAAATGGTGGCTTCTGATGACTTTTATGCTTCAGTGTGTGGTTTTGCCCCTACCTCCGGTACCCTTCTGTTATTCTAACTGATTATATATTTAGGATTTGATTTCAAATGTGACTTAGCAGAGTAAAGGAGTATGCCACGCTACGCGCCTGTGTTATGTAATTTTGATTTATTTCATTGACATTTTCATTCATTCATTACAATTTACTATGTACGATTAGAGGATTCACTGACTTGGTGTGTGTGTGTAAGTGTTCGTAGTGGAGAAAAAACAACTGTCATATAGAGGGCATGTCTTGTATTATGTGTTTTATTATTCACGAAAATGGAAACATAGTACTATACTGCTGTACTCGTACAAATTCCATTATTAATCTGACAAATGTGCTTAGTTTTACTAACAAGGACGTATTTTTGTTGAAAGTAGTTCCTTGAATTTGATGATATTAGGTCTTTTATGGAACCTCTTTGGAAAAGAAAGTGTCATTTTTTCTTTAAAAAAAAAGAACATCCTTATAGATAATGAGATTCGTCGCTTGGAGTACTAAGTGGGCGTAAGACGCATTTACGTTTGTCTTTGAGTATAAAAGATTGACACATCGTCCGCTTTCGCAAAAAAAAACCCCTATGGTTCCCTGTACGGACGTGCATGAAGGATATTCTTAGGTAGGTTGGGAGATTAGTAAGATAAAACTCGAGTTCAAAATTGTCTTCAAAGCAGCTGTACATTTGACTTTTAAGTGAATTACCTAGTCTAGATACTTAATCCTGCTTGAATTGGCCAATCACGTTTTGTTTAACTAATTTATGAATATTTTTACCTTGAGTTTCATTTTGGTTTAACCATATAATTATATGAGTTTCCTGTGTTATTTAGAATTTCCTAATAAAACTTGGCCATTTTTAGGTATGTGTGGCTGTAGCATGTTGTGGTAACACTAGTACAATCCAAAATGAGCACTTAAATACCAACAACAAATCGAGTACTTGAAAATGCAGCCACTACAGTATAAACATAATATAGTAAATATAACGTGGTATCGTCTGTAAGGATTTACCCGACACTCGTTAATCTTTGCCACTAGGTCCTGGGCGTTTGATTTCCTACTCTTTGCAGCTAGACGTGAATGCGATATGATGCCAATTTCATAACGAAATGGTATCATCGGATGTAAACGGAATAATCACGAGTGCCAGGTAGACTTTAACGCACCATAAGAAATATTGTGAATCATTAATGAAACCTGTAGTAAAACAATAATTACAGTGATTACAATGATGGACAGGAATTTTCACATCCAACACACATACAACAAGTGTGTGACATCAGCAATGTAATACCTAAGTTTTTTTCTTTATTTAGACCCTGATTTAGTAGTAAAATAACATCTTAAGGAATATATCAGGAAAAAATGCTATAAATGTTTTAAAAATTACAACAATTATTAAAATGGATAAAAAGCATAGTATCAATAATAAATAAAATCCGAAAGGTTTCAATATGTCAAAACGTGACAAAATCGATTTTTAAACTTGAAACGAACTCCCCATTCTAAAAATAGAAAGCACTTAAATACTGCTTGACGTCATTCGGACTCTTTCTAATTTACTACACATAAGCCTGTATCAATGACGTAACTGCTCTTGACAAAAATGGCGTACCCTGTCCCCATAAAAGCATACAGCTTATTAAAATTTACGATATTTCTGCTGAAAAATATGTATGCCCGTTCAGATTTTGTATTTGCCCCTCTTAGCTGAAATCCTCGATCTGCTCCTATGTATATCATATCAAATTGAAAAAAAAAATGAAACCACATGACTCATTTATTACGTCAAAAAATATGTTGCATTTTAAAGCTGTAAATCTATTTTAGTCTAACCTAGGCGCGTAGCCCAAGTTAGGAAATCCCTTGTTAATATATCAATTTGGCATGTTTAAATATATTTCTTGACAATACGGTGTCATCGTGTATGTAATAAGAATGCTGTATTGGAAACATATGTTTTTAAAAGTTTGAAAAATCCTGATAAATTCGCTTTAAATAAACACCGGGCAATGTTGAACTCGATTTTACGAATGTTAACGCCATTAACTGGCTTTGCATCTATATATGTATTACCATTCGGATACATTGATCTCCATGTATTACACTATGTATATCGTTTTGTTTGAAACTTTTTAAGAGTTGCCATTGGTGGAGTCACGCTAGTCTTGACAGTATAAGATTTAAAAATAGTAATTGATATTTTCTTGGATGGAGGAGGTAGAAATAAAACTTTAGTTCTATTTTTCTTCATTTTTCAGGGCTTTGTGTTGCAATGATTTATTTTTTTCTACCATGTGTTATATTTCAGCATTTTGGAAATCACCACTGAAAATTCATTGGTGATACAAGATTTCTAGGCAAGTCTGTGTCATTTTAAAATTGTTGGTTCGAACGGCATCGAGGGCGAATAGTATTATTAGTCAGGAAATTGGTAGGTATCACAAAACCATTGAATTAAAAAAAAAGACAAACCTGGTCATGGTGTGTTTTTTCTTTTATAATTACATATATTGAACCATTGAAGAATTTTGCCCAGACACATGCTGCAGATTTTATTTTTTTACTGTGTTTTGGACATAAATGGTACAATGGAGCCCTATGGAAAATATGTGGTGTGAGACGCGCGGCTCTCTGTACGCAATTGAGTTTTGAAAATCCGTGGAAATAACTTACAAAAGAAATATATTCTGAAAAAGTATTAACCAATATTATCGTTGAGAGAGAGAGAGAGAGAGAGAACGAGAGAGAGAACGAGAGAGAGAGAGAGAGAGAGAGAGAGAGAGAGAGAGAGAGAGAGAGAGAGAGAGAGAGAGAGAGAGAGAGTGTGTGTGTGTGAGGAGAGAATGACCATGAGAGAGAGAGAGAGGGGTGGGAGAAAAGATAAATTGCCATTGGTAGAGAGAGAGAGAAAGAGAAAGCAAGAGAGAGAGGTAGATCAGTAGGAGAGAAATAGAGAGAAAGGGGGGAGAGAGAGAGAGAGAGGTAGAGCAGTTGGAGAAAAAGAGAGATAGATTGAGAGAGAGAGAGAGAGAGAGAGAGAGAGAGAGAGAGAGAGAGGAAAGAGAGAATGAGAATGAGAAGAGAGAGTAAGGTAGAAACGTTGAATTGTCCTTGGTAGATACAGAGAGAAAGGAAGAAAGTGAGAGTAAGGGGGAGAGAGAGAGAGAGAAAAGGTGGGAGAGAGAGAGAGAGAGAGAGAGAGAGAGGCAGGCAGGCAGGCAGGCAGGCAGGCAGGCAGGCAGGCAGGCAGGCAGGCAGGCAGGCAGGCAGGCAGGTATGCGATCCTTATATTTACAATGCGATATTTACCTTTACATACTTTTCATTAATTTTATTTACTTTGGTGCGAGTTTAATTGTAGTAAGAGAACAAATGACGATACAATCGTTAAATGCTGGTATAAGACTTTTCGTGTTTGAACGTATATATACATTCATTTGCAATTACTTTATATATTGTATTTGGTTCAACACATATCATTACGTATTTGTTATTTATTATTTTGCTACAGGTCGAATTGCCATTATTTATACTAATTCAATAACCCAGTAGGTATACAATGTAGGTGAATGGATGCCAAATTTATTCAATAATAGTAGTGCCTAGAACAAACAGTGCATTGTTGTTTTTTAATGGATCGTTTTATTAGCAATCGAAGAAAGTTTGGGCTGAATAAAAATAAAAATGTTTGTTTTCTGAAATAATTATACCCAGCTGTACATATATACAAATAGGTGTTATCAATAATCGTTCGTACCGTTTATGAAAAAACAAACTGATAAGGAAACTGCTTTAATATTTTATAGTTCATAGTTGCACAATATATAGCAATCACAATTGACGGTTTATTCCATTTATATACAGTTTTGTTCAAATATTCAGTTTATAATAAATGTCGGCGTACAAAACCGTCTTCACGGAATTGTCTGTGATTCTGTTTTAACCGTTCTGCGATTCTGTAACAAGACTCATTCCTGTAAACGCTACCTCTGTTTTATGTAGGTCACAATAAGTATAACTACTTGTTGCTAATATATGCTTCTACCTTTTCTAAAAACAACACATGTATGGGATACTACCGTCATATAGGTTATGGGCCCGTGGTCGCGCGAATTTGTAGTGTATATAGTTAAAAGTTTTAGTTTGTAATATTTTACAGTAGGTTTCTCAGTCTGTCTGCAGTATTTTATATATAGGAAATTGTTTATATTCTTGTGTTGTTTTGTTGTTCTTTTCTTTTCTTTTTGTCCTCTGATGAAGGCGTAAAGCCGAAAGCTAGCTAAGGATAGCTCGTTATAAGTTTTAGCACTGTAAAATGGTAATTCTCTCTACTGTATTTGCTATTTCTACCATTTATGTATCCTTCGCGGATCCTGGTGTTTTGTTACACGTATGATTTTCTCTATCATATATATATATATTAAAATGACAGGTACAATACAGATAAGATTTACAACATTATCATAAATGTTAATAAATGTTAAGAAATACCCAGCCTAATAAGGCTTATCAGTCACTATTTGAAAAGAATTGTACATGACATTATTTAACAATACAACAAGAACAAAATAAAACGAATCGTAACATCTATCCATCAATGCAAATGCAATGATAAAAAGACAAAAATGTGTTTTAATTTGCTTTGTTTTAAGCGCGCTTTTTATAGACTTTTTTATGACCAATTTATGTGTCGACGTGCCGTAAAACACCATTCATTTGCGGGAGATATTATTGCACTTTTTGTTTGTAATTTTACCTGTATATGACTGATTTGTATCACATAATTCATCAATATTTGCATTGAAATGTTCACGTTAATCATCAAATATGGAACAACAAAATATGAAATGTATTTCATCTTCAACAGTATTTAAATTACACTTCATACACAATCTTTGGTCTCTTGGTAAACCAATATACCGATCTAACTCGATTGCAATGGGAAGAGAACCGGAGCGTAGTTGTGTAATACACGATCTTAAATTTTTGTTAAGGTACATTTTAATATATTACTCGCACTCATATTCAAATTTGATAACCTTATTTTGAGAATTTATATCATTTGTCCATTTTGTCTTTTAATGTTGTTGTGGAAGGTAACCCGGGCCACACCTTGGGTAGATGTGGTGTTATGGAAACTGCTTACATACAAGGAATTTAAGTCACCTTCTTTGTCAATTTCTTTACAAATAGATTTAATATTTAAAGACCAATTATTTTTACATATTAAATAATCATATGAAAATATTTTTTCAAAAACAAAAACAACAACTTGAAGCTTTTAGTTAACGTCTTAAATGTGGGTTTTCCTAACCAATATCACCTTGAATAACTGGAGTAGATATACATTAAAGGAATTTGATAACACGATTATGTACTGTGTGCCAGTTTTATAATAACTTTTGCATCACCATATCGAAAATGCATAATCAATAATCATAGGTACTATTCTCGCATCATAAATTTTACTGTATGTAGAAACCTTGAAGACATTTTTATTGAACAAGTTTGATACAAGACTTGGAAAAGCCCTACTGGCTGATTCTTCAAAATATTAGCAGTTTCAGTAAAATCTAGATATTCATTTAAGACCCCACCAAGATATTATAGTTATGGTATATTTCAATAAAATAATCACCAATTCTGAAAATAAATTCAGTAACGTTGCTTCTTCTTTCGGAAGTGAACATTTTTTTTCTTACTAATATCAATTTTTGTTTACTGAGCACCACATATTTAGATATGCTAACAAGTACTGAAACTGTTCTTCATTTGGGACCATTACAACTTTGTCATCAGCAAATGGTAATATACTGACAGAAAGTTCAGTTTTTTGATTGGCTCCTTTTTCAATTTTTTTTATTTCAAATGCAAGATTATGATAAAAATAGAAAACAGTGTCGAAGAAATAACGTACCCTTGCGTAAATGTATCTAAATCGAGTGTTTTCCTATTTCTAATAATCGTTGTAAATGACAATTTGTGTTCTTCACAAGACTTTAAAACAGATTACATAGAAATATGTTATTTTACAGATAAAAGTTCAAGTATGATACTCCAGTTCTTCTCGAATTTGTCAGATAGTCCGTTCTTAACAGATATACATCTATTTACGTCAAACATGATTTCATACTCGTCAGGAGTCTTTTATAGGAAGGAGTTTCATTCAAGCATATACTTGAATAAATGTATCGTTTTATCTCAAGAACCTGGCCCGATTAGCTCAGTCGGTTACGCGTCTGACTATCAATCCAGGGGTCGTGAGTTCAAATCCCCGCCTGGCAACAGTCTCCGTGATGACTGATATAAGACATTGTGTCTCATTTTCATTCGTCTCTCGACACTGATTCAAGCGGGAAAGTTATCAGTTACTTGCAGAGATGGGATGTGCTCGACTACTGGTTAATCCCAGGAAATAGTGGTCAGGTTAACTGATCGTCTATTAGCCCTCGATGGCATAAAAATGACGCTAAATATTCAATCAATCAATCAGTCAATTAGCTCAAGAATTATCAAGTTCTCTGTTAATGTTCTTTTGTAATTTTTTGAAACGCCAAATAGAAGCTGGGTTTCATTCCGTTGTACTTGAAACATTATATTATTTAGATGCATCCTTACATTTGATAAAAGTTCTTGTGTATGAGAGCAATGACAAAAGATAAGTTGCAATGTTTCTAACTGTTTCTTACAAAAAGTACGTTTTTCATTCGATCTAATCTTTATCAAAGTGATGTACATATTAGTAGAGAGAATTCTATGTAGAAGTCGATATTGTAACCATTGGAGTTTAGTGTCTCTTGTTACTTGGAAAGGAATGTTATAGTATATATTCCAATCGCTTTCATTTATATCATACATTTCATTCCATTTACTCTTGTTGGTTTCTCATTATTTCTATTTTGAATGTCATATATTTGTTAAGTCCAAGTTTTGTTTTTCAGAACTGGATAGACATGTGATGGAATGAAAGTATTTGGTTCCTCTTGTGTTCACTTTCCATTGTTTTTAACTTGTGAGAAATGCACGTAAGATTACTATCATCAGGATTAACTCGACCATTTAACATCCAATAACTGATTCTTTTAAAAAAAATCAATAAAAATCGATCCACGTGTGTTTTCATCAACGTCTATAATTGACCTTAGGGGAATGTCATTTCCGCCAAAAACAGTTTTTTTAATCCGATTCACTACTGCATCAAGCGTTTACATCACCGATGCATAGACAAACGTCAACAGTATTAGGCTTAAAGCTCAGCTTATTACGATGATTAAAAATTCCTGTGAAATTTTACCATTTATATTATTTTCTGGTGGTAAATATACCCAGAAGCATATTATAAAATAATATTCAGAAACCGCTTAAATTCTAAACATAAAATATCTCTAAATTGTTATTCAATTTATTTGTACAATAAAGTTATTGAAAAGAGAATATTTGACGAACAGGCCCTCCCCTCCAGAACCATAAACGTTTTGACGCATAATTTTTTGTTGTGTCCAGAAAAGGTATACTAGTAACCATTTAATGTTAAAACATGGTCATTTGTAAATTTTGTTTCTATAATGCCTATAATATCAAAGTTTAACTGCAAAAGTACATTTTCTCTAAAGGTACCATTCACATTGGTCCATGAATTAACATCCCAAGCACAAATGGATAAATGATCCCTATCAGTGCCATTGTTAAGGGCTGTATATTGTCCTTATAAAGCCCGTGTGGTTCTGGCTAAGAATAGAATCACTGTCGATCTCTGCAGAGGGGTAGGAATCCTCCGAATGGGTGTCATGTTCATTTTATCATTTTTTGTCATGTTCACTATTGTGGTTAAATTATCAACCTCTGTGTGGTTCCAGGGTGCCATTATTGATGGCAAGAATAGGATCACTGTGGCTTATGCATGTCGTAAGAAGCGACAAATTGGGTAATACGATATAATTTGCTGAAACTCTGTAGTTCTGCAGGTATCAAGGTTCTAGGTATATTCTGCATATTCATTTGTTGATTTATTTTTTTTAATCTGTATGTTAATTTGTTGTTTTTTTACATGTAGATTGAACCTTGAATCTTCCTTCCTGTTGGCGTTGAATAACCTATAATGTATTGGTACGCCGTAAAACCCTATTGATTCATTCATTCATTAATTCATTGATTCATTCATTCATGTCCTAATGACGTTTCCAAATCAAACAGCTTCACAAAAGCACAAGCACAGTAATTACATAGGAAATCGAATGGACGATTGCAATGGTGTCGATCCTAGACTAGACATTTAATTAATTTTAATTAAACTACAACCAAGTGATATCACGATTTGTCCGCACACATGACGTGTACCTTATTTGCTAACCATCGGGTTTAATTACAAAACTTACTGCAGATATGAAGCATTCGGAGACATAAAGAAAAGTGGTGTGTCTAGGGGTTGTTTTGAACGGCGTTCAAAAACTCATTTAAGTTATATATGGCATATCTAGTTGTATTAGTGGAGGAAGATCTCAGAATGAATCTGAGTAGAACCATCGTCCTTCCGTAAGTAACTGGCAAACTTTCCCAGAAAAACCTTTTGAAGCAAGCGAGGACTCGAACTTACGACCTCAGCGGTGAGATTTAAGTGATCTTGAGACAGCGTCTTAGACCACTCGGCCACGGAGGACCCTCTAATTGACAAGATGTGAAGCGTTTTCAATTGATTGTTGTTAGTTCTTTTTATTTGTAAGCAATAGAACAGTGTCTAAAATTAAATATTTCAAATTCAATCTTTCTGAATGTAGACCTTTAAAGGGAATATATCAGGGAAAAAACTCTGGAAACGTATAAAAAATAAATAATTATCAAAATGGATCAAAAGCATTTCATAACCATTAATAATTAAAATCCAAATGGTTTGGTATGTCAATTCACCAAAAACGTGACAAAATCAATATTGAGATTGGAGTGGTAAACTTGAAATAAAATTCCCATTCTAAAAATAGACGCACTTAAAAACTGTTTGACGTCATTCGAACTCTTTCTAAGATGAAACTAGTTTTACTACGTGTAAAGCTGTATAACGGGTCAATTTGAAATCAAAATGAAATCACGTGACTCATTTAATACGTCACAAAATGTGTTGCTTTTTTCAGCGGGAAATCTATTTTAGTCTAACATAGGCGCGTAAGCCCATGTTAGGAAAGATTATTTTGGCACGTTTAACTAGATATCCTCTTGTCAATACGGGGTTATTGAGTATATATAAGCATGCTACATTGGACAAAAACGCCTGATTAATTCCCTTTAAATCATTTAATTGAAATATATTAACTAACGTTCCGTCGCATTAAGCCAGAACAGTGTAACATTGCTATGGCGCTAACTAAACAACGGTGAATTTTGTCAGTTTATGTCAATACGTTATTCAAACAATACGAACATAAGTTTGTTTCAACGTATTCTGCATTTTAAAGTTATTGGAATTTATATTTTGAAGAGGACGTTTGAAAAGTTTTTGAAAATAAGGTAAAGTGTGGAATCGATGCTTCTAATACAAATATAATATTCGAATAATGATATTGGCATTTTTCATGGGTTTTGTATTAATTTTTCTTTAGTTTTTTCTATTCTATGATGAGTGTAAAGTTAGTTGGTAGTTGGATATTCGAATAACCAACTACTGACAAGTTGCCAGTTGGGGATTCGGATTCGTTATTATAGTTACTATTCAATAAAAAAATAAAATTAACGATTTATATAAAAATTCGAATCCCCAACTGTCAATTGGTTGGTTGTAGGTGAATCGGCCGAATCTCCAACTGGTAAATTTGAATTGTCTTCTGGTGAAGGAAGGACACCGGACTGGTGTTATTTATTGTTATAAACAGTTTTTCTATTGAAACTGTTTTGTTCTATCAAAAATAGATCAGCGATTTATAAAAAATCGAACCCCCAACTGGCAACTGGGTGGTAGTTGGCGATTTGGCCGAATCCCCTACTGGAAGTTTTAAATTATACTCACTGTATTGAAGAAAAAATGCAAGACTGTGTATTTATTGTTAAAAACTGTTTTTCTATTGAATTGTAATATTTTTTCGAATCCCCAACTGGACGTTTTGAGGCATATTCTTATGAGTATACTCGAAATATTGAAGCCACAACAAAGCACTGGTGTGTCTTTTATTATCATTATAAACTGTTTTTCTATTCAATTGATTTGTTAAAAATATAACAGCGATTTTATAAAAATTGGATTCGGATTTTTATATTTATATTTTTATTTTTTTAAGATATCCATTCAATATAAGTCCTTGAATATACCGAGTATACTCGCCAGAAGACGATTTAAAATGACCAAGGAGTTACGGTTGGAGATTCGGATTTTTCTTTAAATAGCTGTAAATCAACTCATTTATACTTTTAGATAACACACCAGTGCCGGGTTAGTTTTTCCATATATCGAGTACATGTATATTTACCAGATTCAAAACGTCACGTTGGGGATGCGACACGAACCAACCAGCTGTCAGTTGGGGATTTAGATTCTTTTATTATACATAAAGTATAATAATTCAATAAAAAAACGGTTTATAACATCAGTGTTTAACTTCATTTGATAACCAATGGAATCGCTTCAATTTTCAAAATTGTGTCGCTCTAATTTGTTAAAACAGTCTACAAAATAATTTAATTATTAAGTTCGTTCTTAATCATTAAGAAGTTCGTCATCACGTGAATGGCATTGTACAGATAAAAATGATATGTTTTCTATAATGGTGACATATACGCATGCTCTATATTGATGTCAAATATCAATACTCTATATTGATAACATGTTTTCATAATCTATAATAATGCCATATATTCATACTCTATAATGATTATTATATATTCATACTCTGTAATAATTTCATAAATTCGTGCTCTATATTGATTATCATATGTTCATACTCTATAATGATGTCATATATTCATACTCTATAATGATGTTATATATTTATACTCTATAATGATGTCATATATTCATACTCTATAATGATATTATATATTCATACTCTATAATGATGTCATATATTCATACTCTATAATGATTATCATATGTTCATACTCTATAATGATGTCATATATTTATACTCTATAATGATATCATATGTTCATACTCTATAATGATGTCATATATTCATACTCTATAATGATGTTATATATTCATACTCGATAATAATAATGTCATATATTCAAACTCTATAATGATTATCATATGTTCATACTCTATAATGATGTCATATATTCATACTCTATAATGATATCATATGTTCATACTCTATAATGATGTCATATATTCATACTCTACAATGATGTTATATATTCATACTCTATAATGATTATCATATGTTCATACTCTATAATGATGTCTTATATTCATACTCTATAATGATATCATATGTTCATACTCTATAATGATGTCATATATTCATACTCTATAATGATTATCATATGTTCATACTCTAAAATGATGTCATATATTCATACTCTATAATAATATCATATGTTCATACTTTATAATGATGTCATATATTCATACTCGATAATGATGTCATATGTTCATACTCTATAATGATGTCATGTATTCATGCTCTATATTGATGTCATATGTTCATAATCTATAATGATGTCATATATTCATGCTCTATAATGATGTTATATATTCATACTCTATAATAATGTCATATATTCAAACTCTATAATGATGTCTTATATTCATGCTCTATAATGATATCTTTTAATCATGATCACTGATGATGTCTTATATTCATACTCTATAATGATCTCTTATATTCATGCTCTCTGATGATGTCTTATATTCATACTCTATAATGTTGTCATATATTCATACTCTATAATGATATCATATGTTCATGCTCTATAATGATGTTATATATTCATACTATATAATATTGTCATATATACATACTCTATATTGATGTCTTTTAATCATGATCACTGATGATGTCTTATATTCATGCTCTATAATGATGTCTTATATTCATGCTCTCTGATGATGTCTTATATTCATACTCTATAATGTTGTCATATATTCATACTCTATAATGATATCATATGTTCATGCTCTATAATGATGTTATATATTCATACTATATAATATTGTCATATATACATACTCTGTATTGATGTCATATATTCATGCTCTTTAATGATGTCATATATTCATGCTCTATAATGATGACATATGTTCATACTCTATAATGATGTCATATATTCATTCTCTATAATTATATTATATGTTCATGCTCTATAATGATGTCATATATTCATACTATATAATATTGTCATATATACATACTCTATAATGGTGTCATATATTCATACTCTAATATGATGCATATGTTCATACTCTGTAATGATGTCATATATTCATTCTCTATAATTATATTATATGTTCATGCTCTATAATGATGTAATATATTTATACAATATAATATTGTCATATATACATACTCTCAAATGGTGTCATATATTCATACTCTAATATGATGCATATGTTCATACTTTGTATTGATGTCATATATTCATGCTCTTTAATGATGTCATATATTCATGCTCTATAATGATGACATGTGTTCATACTCTATAATGATGTCATATATTCATACTATATAATATTGTCATATATACATACTCTATAATGGTGTCATATATTCATACTCTATAATGATGTCATATATTCATACTCTATAATGATGTCATATGTTCATACTCTAAAATGA
Source organism: Panopea generosa (assembly GCA_029582155.1). Lineage (NCBI taxonomy): Eukaryota > Metazoa > Mollusca > Bivalvia > Adapedonta > Hiatellidae > Panopea > Panopea generosa. The sequence continues at coordinate 60,347,298 of CM055908.1, read as the reverse complement.
TGTCATATGGTCATACTATATAATATTGCCATATATACATACTTTATAATGATGTCATATATGCATGCTCTATAATGATGTCATATGTTCATACTATATAATATTGTCATATATACATACTCTATAATGGTGTCATATATTCATACTCTATAATAGTGTCATATATTCATACTCTTAAATGATATGATATGTTCATACTCTATAATGATGTCATATATTCATACTATATATTATTGTCATATATACATACTCTATAATGGTGTCATATATTCATAGTCTATATTGATGACATGTTTTCATACACTATTATGATGTTAGATATTCATACTCTATAATGATATCATATATAAATACTCTATAATGATGTCTTATCTTCATGCTATCTAATGATATCTTATATTCATGCTCTAAAATGATGTCTTATATTTATGCTCTATAATGATGTCTTATATTTCATACTCTAAAATGATGTCATATATCATGCTATATAGTGATGACATGTTTTTATAATATATAATGATGTCATATATTCATACTCTATAATGATGTCATATATTTATTCTCTGTAATGATGTCATATATTCATACAATGTAATGATGTCATATATTCATACTCTATAATGATATCATATATTCATTCTCTATAATGATGTTTTATATTCTTGCTCTCTGATGATGTCTTATATTCATGCCCTAAAATGATGTCTTATATTCATGCTCTATAATGATGTCTTATATTCATGCGCTCTGATGATGTCTTATATTCATGCTCTATAATGATGTCTTATATTAATGCTCTCTGATGATGTCTTATATTCATATTCTATAATGATGTCATATATTCATACTCTGTAATGATGTCATATATTCATACTCAATAATGATGTCATATATACATACTTTAAAATGATGTCTTATATTTATGCTCTATAATAATATCATATATTCATACCGTATAATTATGTCATATTCATGGTCTATCATGATGTCTTATATTCATGCTCTCTGATGATGTCTTATATTCATACTCTATAATGATGTCTTATATTAATGCTCTCTGATGATGTCTTATGTTCATATTCTATAATGATGTCATATATTCATACTCTGTAATGATGTCATATATTCATACTCAATAATGATGTCATATATACATACTCTAAAATGATGTCTTATATTTATGCTTTATAATAATATCATATATTCATACCATCTAATTATGTCATATTCATGGTCTATCATGAAGTCTTATATTCATGCTCTCTGATGATGTCTTATATTCATACTCTATGATGATGTCTTATATTCACGCGCTATAATGATGTCATATATTCATATTCTATAATGATGTATTATATTCATTCTCTATAATGATTGTCATATATTCATAGTCTTTAATGATGTCATATATTCATACTTAAATTGATGTCATATATTCATGCTCTATAATGATGTCATATATTCATGCCCGATAATGATGTCTTATATTCATGCTCTATAATGATATCTTATAGTCGTGCTCTGTAATGCTGTCTTATATTCATACTTTAAAATTATGTCATATATTCATACTCAATAATGATGTCTTATATTAATACTCTATAATGATGTCATCAATTCATACTCAATAATGATGTCTTATATTCATACTATATAATGATGTCTTATATTCATACTCTATAATGATGTCATAAATTCATTCTCTATAATGATATCATATGTTTATAGTCTATAATGATGTCATATGTTCATACTCTATAATGATGTCATATGTTCATACACTATAATGATGTCTTACATTCATACCAGATAATGATGTCTTGTATTTATGCTCTCTGATGATGTCTTATATTCGTGCTCTATAATGATGTCTTATATTCATGTTCTCTGACGATGTCTTATATTCTTTCTTTATAATGATGTCGTATACTCGTACACTATAATGATGTCTTATATTCATACTCTATAATGATGTCTTATATTCATACTATATAATGATGTCATATATTCATGCTTTATAATGATGTCTTATATTCATACCCGATAATGATGTCTTTTATTCATGCTCTATAATGATGTCACATATTCATGCTCTAAAATGATGTCATAAATTCATACTCTATTAATTTGTCTGATATTCATACTCTATAATGATGTCTTATATTCATACCCGATAATGATGTCTTATATTCATGCTCTCTGATGATGTCTTATATTCATGCTCTCTGATGATGTGTTTTATTCATATTTTATAATGATGTTTAATATTCATACTCTATAATGATGTCTTATATTCATACTCGATAATGATGTCTTATATTCATGCTCTCTAATGATGTCTTATATTCATGCTCTCTGATGATGTGTTATATTCATATTTTATAATGATGTTTAATATTCATACTCTATAATGATGTCTTATATTCATACTCTATAATGATGTCTTATAAACATACTGTATATTGATGTCATTTATTCATGCTCTATAATGGTGTCTTATATTCATGCTCTATAATGATGTTTTATATTCATGCTCTCTGATGATGTCTTATATTAATGCTCTCTGGTGATGTCTTATATTCATACTCTATAATGATGTCTTATATTCATACTCTATAATGATGTCATTTATTCATGCTCTATAATGGTGTCTTATATTCATGCTCTATAATGATGTTTTATATTCATACTCTATAATGATGTCTTATATTCATGCTCTATAATGATGTCTTATATTCATACTCTATAATGATGTCATATATTCATACTCTATAATGATGTCTTATATATTCATGCTCTATAATGATGTCTGGTATTCATGCTCTAAAATGATGTCTTATATTCATACTCTATAACGATATCTTATATTCATACTCTATAATGATGTCTTACATTCATGCTCTATAATGATGTCTTATATTCATACCCTATTACGATGTCATATATTATGCTCTATAATGATGTCTTATATTCATACTCTATAATGATGTCTTATATTCATGCTCTATAATGATGTCTGATATTCATGCTCTGTAATGATGTCTTATATTCATACACTATAATGATGTCATATATTCATACTCTATAATGATGTCTTATATTCATGCTCTCTGATGATGTTTTATATTCATGCTCTCTGATGATGTCTTATAGTCATGCTCTCTGATGATGTCTTATATTCATACTCTATAATGATCTCTTATATTCATGCTCTATAATGATGTCATATATTCATACTCTATAATGATGTCTTATATTCATGCTCTATAATGATGTCTGATATTCTTGCTCTATAATGATGTCTTATATTCATACTCTATAACGATGTCGTATATTCATACTCTATAATGATGTCTTATATTCATACTCTATAATGATTTCTTATATTTATGCTCTATAACGATGTCTGATATTCATGCTCTATAATGATGTCTTATATTCTTGCTCTATAATGATGTCATCTATTCATACTCTATGATGATGTCTTATATTCATGCTCTATAATGATGTCTGATATTCATGCTCTATAATGATGTCTTATATTCATGCTCTATAATGATGTGTTATATTCATGCTCTATAATGATGTCTTATATTCATGCTCTATAACGATGTGTTATATTCATGCTCTATAATGATGTCTTATATTCATACTTTATAATGATGTCTTATATTTATACTCTATAATGTTGTCTGATATTCATACTCTATAATGATGTCTTATATTCACGCTCTATAATGATGTCATATATTAATACTCTATAATGATGTCTTATATTCATGCTCTATAATGATGTTATGTATTCATGCACTATAATGATGTCATATATCCAACTATATAATGATGTCATATATTCATGCTGTCATATATTCATGCTCTATAATGATATATTGTATTCATACTCTTTAATGATGTCTTATATTCATGCTCTACATCGATGAGATGTTTTCATACTCTATAATGATGTTATAATAAAAGAAATTTGTTCATACTCTATAATGATGTCATATATTCATGCTCTGTAATGTTGAAATGTATTCATACTTTGTAATGGTGTCATATATTTACACTCATTCCATTTCTATTTTAGTGTTTGGTGAATGAGATTTACGATTGGAGGAGTAACACCGTTTCTTGATTTGATCTAAACGTATAGTTTCGTTACCGTACTGAACATGGGGGACCTGAACGCCAATATGTACTTTGCTGGATTGTGTTTTACATTGGTTATTGCAGGTAAGTATGATTTCTTGGTAGGCAATTAACAAACGCTACTTTATATAAGTCTGTGGAACAGGCCCAGCTATTATCTCCCGATTGGGTCTGTTAAATAGAATGTGTTACGATCACGCTGATTCGCTACCATCTATCAATATAGTAGGACTACGCTGATTGGTCATTGAATTTGACTAAAACTAGTTGAGTCATATCGTGAAAAATTATCCCTTTTAAGAAAAGCAACACAACTGGCACATTAACTGTTATTCACGCATAGTACCACTATTGGAAACAGGAAATGTTTCTGCGTGGTAGTGGCATAATGACGGTTATAAATAATCCTTGTTTCTATTTAAAAATGCATTTTCCTTATTCCAATATTTATTTGAATGGCATTATTGATGTAATTTGAACATTTTGAAAGCATTGCCATGTGTGAATTGTGAATTTAGAAAAAAAATTATGCTTGGGGTATGAATACATGATTTTGGAAGACAAGTTTCGCTTTGTCAACAGTGTACACACTTGGCAGAAAAACAAATCTCTTATACGACACATGACCCCTAGTTTTTCATCATAGTTTGGTAGTGAAGAGGTTGACAAATAGTAAAATGTAAGTTTCACTTCTATCTACGAATGAAAAGCCTTCAGACGTTTATTATTTACTTTAGAATAATGGACAAAAATCAAATGCAGGGCTTACACCTTTGAACACCGAGACCAACTTTCAAAATGGCGGGAAATCCAAAATGGTCGTCAACATTTTTTTTCATCTATCAGGTGACTGCTTGCGCAATTCCCATACTTAATATGTAAAATGATTTTGCATTAAGAAACCAAAATGCACATGATGGCAGCAGTATATTTGCTTCTTGTTTCGTCGGGTCCTTACGACTCCAGCTTAACAAATGAGTCCTGTAGAACTTTTAGTTTTGTTCCTTGTTAACATGATTCTGATTAAAGAGTGTTGTTGATTTTGTTATTGCTGTTGTTGTTTAGCGTCGCTTTCAACAATTGTCAGCTATATCGCGACGGTGTCTACTTAAGAGAGTATTGTAAGCGCTGTCACACTGGAGTATCATGCCGCAGACACATGGTATGATACCCCTGCCAGTCACGTTAAACTGACACGGGGCCGACCAAACCTGAGCGCCAAGCGAGGAAAATTCTAGTACCATGTTTCAAGTGTTTTGCCGGGCCCGAATAGCTCAGTCGGTTACGAGTCTGACTTTCAATCCAGGGGTCGTGAGTTCGAATCCCCCGCCCGGCAAAGTCTCCGTGATGATTGATATACGACATTGTGTCTCATTATCATTCGTCTCTCACCACTTATTCAAGTGGAAAAGTTATCAGTTACTTGCGGAGATGGGGTGTGCTCGAGTACTGGTTAATCCCAGGAAACAGTGGTTAGGTTAACTGATCGTCTGTTAGCCCTCGATGGCATAAAAATGACGCTAATATTCAATCATCAATAGATCAAGTGTTTTGTATTACCCGGCCGAGGATAGAATCCACGGCCTTTCGCATGCGAGGCTACCTCTCTACCTCTAGACCACCGCTGTGGTACAGTTTGGTGAACGAGATAGCAAAAAAGTTTGCAAATGGCAAATTTGTAGTGAACAATAAACACAGCATTATCATCTAGAGTAGCAACAGACCAAGCTCATGAATGAAATAAGCTTGGAAAATGTGATGGAGGGATGTTGTAGAGCATTCTGGAGAAATATTGGTATATGACACGGGTAATAGTATAGGTTTAGTTGATTTAGCTAGACTACGAAACAATTATTCGATTCACTCTAGAGTCCATTTCCTATGTAGAACCAGAGTTGGTTTTTTTTGAGAGACCAGGGATCGAGTTTGGATTCGAACTCTGGCATGATGCAAATTATAAGTACGAAATACAGTTCTTAACCTGTTTTTCTAACACCAAAAGCACTAGTTTCTTTTCATCAAGTGAAATATACCGTTGTACAATTAGGAAAACACAAAAAGATGTTATATTTGGTGGCACAGTCTAAATGAAATAGATATATCTCAAAATAATGGTTAAAATGATAAAATAAGATGGAAATTCTCCGATGTAAGCAAATTGGCAGGGATGAGTATATGCATGTAGTCTTTAACAAGATCTACGATAGGGAAAGGGATACATTAAAAGCTGTACAAACCTCCAAAGTTCTTGGCAACCGGGATTGATGACATGGCAGAACTAGTCAAATAAATATCTTCTGGCCAGTCTGTACAACAATAAGCAACAAATGTGTGTTCAGAACAAAGCTATGGCATGCAACTAAATATATATGGGAGGTCATGATAAAACAGGTGATACATATGTCCTGATAGTGGCCATCACAAACTGGATTGAGTGTGAAATGGGTTGGGTTTGGAACTGGGAAGAACTTCTCGTACGTATGGCGATCCCTGCCAGCATTTCATTCATTCACAGGGGTGTGACAAAACTTCAGCATTTAGTGTGAAAGGAAAACTATTGAGCAGGGGAGACCGGGAACAATAAGGCATTTGAAACTATGTTCACTACTTCCTCTAAAGAATCCATGAACGTGTAATGACAGTTAAAGAGCAATTTGTATTTGCCCCAACAAACACTTCTTCAAATGTAAATGAGTGATTCATTTACTCATCATTTGTATCAGCAGTTCAGATATAACACATCAAATGAACAGCTTTCGAAATGGATTTTGCAGGGAGAGAATACAATACTATATCAAAGAAACTAAACACTTTATATAATCTCATTTATGTTTTCCTGTCTTGTTTTTAACTGTACTACAATAATTCGATCTTGTGAATTATTGAATTATTTTGCCCATTGTATATAAACGCCAAGTTGCACAGGATACACAAGTTGTTATTTTTATTTGTTTTTTTTTGTTTGTTTGTTTGTTTGTTTTTTTGTGTTTTTTTTAACTTTTTTATTTACTAATCTGATTGTCTCACTGGGTTGATACTGAGATTTGAATACGCATAGAAGACATAATGAAGAAATTATACGTTTGATGTAACAAAACAGTTAACATAGGACCAAATATGTAACAAAACAGTTAACATAGGACCAAGTGTGTAACAAAACAGTTAACATAGGACCAAATATGTAACAAAACAGTTAACATAGGACCAAGTGTGTAACAAAACAGTTAACATAGGACCAAATATGTAACATAACAGTTAACATAGGACCTTATGTGTAGCAAAACAGTTAACATTGGACAAAATGTGTAACAAAACTTTCATAACTTCTATCTGGAGAAATATGTAATTGTATGTTTTATTGTGTTCTAGTAGCTTTCATAAATGGCGAGTTTTTCTATAAAATAAGTAAGCATGATTACGTGCATTTGAAGCTAAAGAATGATTCACATCGACAATAAAATCTTAATAATTTATGGCCACACGTTAAGGCCATTATAAATTAATTGTTAGATTATCATCCATTTTTTTCTTAAAAACGGGGAGGGAGGGAGGGAGGATTTTATTTTTCATTTTTTCTTTTCATTTTTTTAATTTATCAAAATAAAAAATAAAAATTTCTTTTTAAAAAAAAAAATTATGAAAAAAAGGTCTGGACGCATGAAAATTAGGGGGCAGGCGGGGATGATTATCTACCAATGAATTTATTATGAATAATAGAGAATAAATTTGAGTCTATGCCTGATCATGAGTGACGTGTGTCCCTTTCAGTTGTTTTACTATCACCATATCGTAATGGTAAGAATATCATAATTGCAATATTACAACTAACAATTGAACCATAACTGTAGGAGTATCCGGTCTTCTGAAGCCAAGCTACGTCAGTACCTGGCACTACGTTGATGTCAATGATCCTTCTACAGCAGAAACATACTTCTATCATGGTTTTGGGCATCTACCGGAAAAGGTCGAAGTTCAAGTAAGTTTCTAGGCCGTGATAATAAAATGTTCAACGTTATTCTTCGTATTATCTTAATGGCATTTATACAATTACTAAGACATACAAAAGATATCATTGCAGTCATTTACTTGGCACTTACAAAGGCAGCTCGACATTGGAATAGTTGTCACCACGAAGCAGATAAAATGAAGTTTCATGTACGGGGGTTGCAACAGTATTTTAGTGATCTAACATCATTTAGTTCTCCTTAGGATACTTGCTGTGTTTTGTTCGGCCTAATCCTGCCACACATTATCTTTGCAAGTCACCTACTACTTTCAACGTATTCAGAAGTGGTGAATTCATGGTCGTAGAACAAAGACCGTGGTCTATCACTACAGAGACTTTGGCCTGGTTTTGAAATCAGACTCGTTATCTGCTTAACTAGTTAACACAAGCCGATGCGAACATGTCGGATCAGAGACTTGTCTGGTGTGGCTCACTCACACCAATAGCCATTGTCAATAACAGCATTGGTCATTGTCAATAACGGCTTTTGTCATTGTCAGTTACACTAAATGTCATTGTCAATTACACAAATTGTCAGGGTCAATTACAGCAGTTGTCATTGTCATTTACACCAAATGTTAATGTCAATCACACAAATTGTCAGGGTCAATAACAGCAATTGTCATAGTCAGTAACTACAATGTTTTTGTCAAAAACACCAATTGTCATTGTCATTTACACACATTGTCATTGTCAATAAAAGAAAGTGCCATTGTCAGTTACACCAATTGTCATTAGAAATTACATCACTTGTCAACAGCAGCTGCCATTGTCAATTACACATATTGTAAGTGTCAATAATAACAATTGCCAGTGTCAATTACACAAATTGTCATTGTCAATAACACCAGTTGTCATTGTCAATAACAGCAATTTTCTTTGTCAAAAAATACCCATTTTTATTGTTAATTACACCTATAGTCTATGTCACTTACATCAATTGTAATTGGAAATTACACCACATTTTAATGTCAATTACACGAATTGTACCAGTTGTCATTGGCAATTACACCTCTGACATTGTTAATAACAGCAACTACCATTGTCAGTTACACATATTGTCAGTTTCAATAACAACAGTTGCCATTGTCGATAACACAAATTGTGATTGTCAATAACAGCAATTGTGAATGTGAAAAAAAACAAGTGTCATTATCAATTACACAAAGTGTCATTGTCAAAAACACCAATTGTCGTTGTCAATTACACAAATAGTCATTGTAAAAAACACCAATTGTCATTGTCAATTACACCAATTGCCATTGTCAATAACATCAATTGCAATTTTCAATTACACAAATAATCATTGTCAAAACACCAATTGTCATTGTCAAAAACACCAAATGTCAATTGCACTAATTGTCATTGTCAATAACATCAATTGTCATTGTCAATTACACCAGTTGTCATTGTAAACATCAATTGCCATTGTCAATTACACAACTAGTCATTGTCAATAACATCAATTGCCATTGTCAATTACACAAATAGACATTGTCAATAACAGTAATTACCATTGTCAATTACACCAATTGTCAGTGTCAATAACATCAACTGCCATTGTCAATTACACAAATAGTCATTATTGTCAAAATCAAATTTTCATTGTCAATTACACAAAAAGTCATTGTCAAAAACACCAGTTGTCATTGTCAATTACACAAATAGTCATTGTCAAATTCACCAATAGTCATTGTCAATTATACCAATTGTCATTGTCAAAAACAGAAATTGTCAATGTTAATTACACAAATTGTCATTATTAGTTGCACCAGTTGTCATTGGTAATTACACTCAGTGTCATTGTCATTGGCAGCATTAGTCATTGTCAATAACAGCGATAGCCATTGCAAAATACACGAGTTGTCATTGTAAATTACACAAATTGTCATTGTCAGTTACTTCACTTTTCATTGTCAGTTACACAAATTGTCATTGTAAAGCACACATATTGTCATTGTCAATTATGTCACTTGTCATGGTCAATTACACTAATTGTCATTGTCATTCCAGGTAAGATCGCCGACGGGATTTATATATTCCGGTACTGTGTCAACATACAACTTATTATCAATTGAACAAATTGCCATTGTAAATTACACAAATTGTCATTGCCAATTGCACCAATAGTCATTGTCAATAACAGCATTGGTCATAGTCAATTACACAAATAGTCATTGTTAATTATACCAATTATTATTGTTAATTATACCAATTGTCATTGTCAAAAACATCACTTGTCATTGTCAATTAAAACAATGCCTTTGTAAATTACATAAATGGTCATTGTCAATTATGTCACTTGTCATTGTCAATAACACTAATTGCCATTGTTAATTACCATTGATAATAACATTAATAGTCATTGTCAGTTAAACCAATTGACTGTGTAAATTACACAAATTGTCATTGTCAGTTACGTCACTTGCCATTGTCAATTGCACCAGTTGTCATTGTCATTCCAGGTAAGATCGCCGACGGGATTTATATATTCCGGTACTGTGTCAACATACAACGATGGAAGTCTGAGTGTTCATGCTGGAGTGACCGTAATGTACTCCTCCTCATCCATCAGGATGGTCGCTGCATCAATGGGGGGAACATCGGGTGGACAACCCTACGTTGTGTATACTGGTAATAATATTTTCATTGCGTCTTAGTATTTTGTGAGTGGGGTGAGGGGTGGTTGGGGTTAGGCTTAATTTTGTTCAGTTTTTATGTTTTCATGTTGTCTTGGACAACGTAATTTGTCTTGGTGATTGCATGTCAACACGAAAGAGTATGAATAATGGAGTTCCTGTAATAGTATTGGAGGAAATACTTCAGCTGATGGCCGAACCAGGTGCTATTCCATTACTTTTAAGACGATTGCTATACTTTTTGTCATTTTTCTATAGAATTTGATGAACCTTCACACATTTTAACATTGATGTATGTTTCAGCAAGTTACCGTACACTTGTTTTGTTATACCCGCACTCAGTTACTGTACAGTTATTCTGTTGTTCACTCACTCAATTACCGTACAGTTGTTTTGTTATGTCCTCACTCAGTTACCAAACAGTTGTTTTGTTATTCCCTCACTCAGTTACCATACAGTTTTGTTACTCCCCCACTCAGTTACCGTACAGTTTGTTTGTTACTCCTTCACTCAGTTACCGTACAGTTTTGTTATTGCCTCACTCAGTTACCGTACAGTTGTTTTTTATTGCCTCACTCAGTTACCATACTGTTGTTTTGTTATTCCATCATTCAGTTTCCGTACAGTTGTTTTGTTTTTCCCTCACTCAGTTACCGTACAGTTGTTTTGTTTTCCCTCACTGTTTTCAACTATTATGTAATTAAAACTAACACGTGGATGCATGCTGATTATCCAGAAATGGGTAGTTATAAGCTTGACTTGAACCATATGGGATTTTTTTATTAATCTTTATGGCTGAGCGACATTTTTTTCCAAACACGCTGTAAAGTGTTTTTTTTTCTTTTATATCACTACTGTATAAAAATATGTTCCTCGGCTAAAGAGATTTATTTTTCAAAAACTGCAATATGGTTAAATTCACTAGAAGTTTAAAACTACTTTTCAAGGACATGTATTATTATTGTTTGCATCAATCTGTTAGTTTCAATAAAACAATATATGTAAACAATTTAAAAAAAAAATTGTGTAGTTCTTGTAAAACTGCTAATATGTTGTTGGTGAGGTAATAACTGGAAAAAAAAATATTCGACATCGTGAACTCCAGTTGATAGTGTACGTTATAAAGAATTGACCTCGTGAACCCCAGTATATATTGCAGAGTTTTATTCAACGTTGATATTGTCTACACATTATAAAGAATTGATCTCGTGAACCCCAGTATATATTGCAGAGTTTTATTCAACGTTGATATTGTCTACACATTATAAATAATTGACCTCGTGAACCCCAGTATGTATTGCAGAGTTTTATTCAACGTTGATATTGTCTACACATTATCAAGAATTGACCTCGTGAACCCCAGTATATATTGCAGAGTTTTATTCAACGTTGATATTGTCTACACATTATAAAGAATTGACCTCGTGAACCCCAGTATATATTGCAGAGTTTTATTCAACGTTGATATTGTCTACACATTATAAATAATTGACCTCATGAACCCCAGTATATATTGCAGAGTTTTATTCAACGTTGATATTGTCTATACATTAGGAAGAATTGACCTCTTGGACCCCAGTATATGTTGCAGAGGTGTGATATTGTCTATATAATATCAGTTCATCCCACTTTACATTACTCTGTTGTCAATATTTTATAAAGACGTAATCTAGTTGATCCCAGTTTATATTGCTCTGTGTGATATTGTCTATATATTATGAAGACGTGACCTAGTTGATCCCAGTTTATATTTCTCTGAATGATATTGTCTATATATTATAAACACGTGACCTAGTTGATCCCATTTTATATTACTCTGTGTGATATTGTCTATATATTATAAAGACGTGACCTAGTTGATCCCATTTTATATTACTCTGAGTGATATTGTCTATATATTATAAAGACATGACCTAGTTGATCCCAGTTTATATTACTCTGTGTGATATTTTCTATATATTATAAAGACGTGACCTAGTTGATCCTAGTTTATATTACTCTGAGTGATATTGTCTATATATTATAAAGACGTGACCTAGTTGATCCCATTTATATTGCTCTGTTTGATATTGTTTATATATTATAAAGACGTGACCTAGTTGATCCTAGTTCATATTACTCTTAGTGATATTGTCTGTATATTATAAAGACATGACGTAGTTGATCACATTTTATATTGCTCTGTGTGATATTGTGTATATATTATAAAGACGTAACCTGGTTGATCCCAGTTTATATTACTCTGTGTGTTATTGCATATGTATTATAAAGACCTGACCTAGTTGATCCCAGTTTATGTTGATGTGTGATATTATCTATATATTATAAAGACGTGACCTAGTTGATCCTAGTTCATATTACTCTTAGTGATATTGTCTGTATATTATAAAGACATGACGTAGTTGATCACATTTTATATTGCTCTGTGTGATATTGTGTATATATTATAAAGACGTAACCTGGTTGATCCCAGTTTATATTACTCTGTGTGTTATTGCATATGTATTATAAAGACCTGACCTAGTTGATCCCAGTTTATGTTGATGTGTGATATTATCTATATATTATAAAGACGTGACCTAGTTCGTCCCAGTTTATATTGCTCTGTGTGATATTGTCTATATATTAAAAACACCAGACCTAGTTGATCCCAGTTTATATTGCTCTGTTTGATATTATCTATATATTATAAAGACCTGACCTAGTTGATCCCATTTATATTGCTCTGTGTGATATTATCTATATATTATAAAGACCTGACCTAGTTGATCCCAGTTGATATTGCTCTGTGTGATATTGTCTATATACTATAAAGACCTGACCTTGTTGATCCCGGTTTTTATTGCTCTGTGTGTTATTGTCTATATATTATAAAGACCTGATCTTGTTGATCCCGGTTTATTTTACTCTGTGTGATATTGTAAATATATTATAAAGACGTGACCAAGTTGATCCCAGTTTATATTACTTTGTGTGGTATCGTCTGTATATTATAAAGACTTGGCCTTGTTGATCACAGTTTATATTACTCTGTGTGGTATCGTCTGTATATTATAAAAACTTGGCCTTGTTGATCCCAGTTGATATTGCTCTGTGTGATATTGTCTATATACTATAAAGACCTGACCTTGTTGATCCCGGTTTTTATTGCTCTGTGTGTTATTGTCTATATATTATAAAGACCTGATCTTGTTGATCCCGGTTTATTTTACTCTGTGTGATATTGTAAATATATTATAAAGACGTGACCAAGTTGATCCCAGTTTATATTACTCTGTGTGGTATCGTCTGTATATTATAAAGACTTGGCCTTGTTGATCACAGTTTATATTACTCTGTGTGGTATCGTCTGTATATTATAAAAACTTGGCCTTGTTGATCCCAGTTGATATTACTCTATGTGATATTGTTAATATATGTTATAAAGGTTTGGCCTCGTGGACACAAGACGACCAGGAATATCTCACTGCGGCATACATTAGAGTCAGGGCTTGGGATACTGGGGATCTGCCTACACCAACTTTGTCTGAAAATTTAATTTACATGAATGCAGGAGATGGTGAGTGTTATAACCGTTTTACATGAGAGCAGGAGACGGTGAGTGTAATAACCGTTTTACATGAAAGCAGGAGACAGTCAGTGTAGTAACTGTTTAACATGAGAACAGGAGACGGTGAGTGTAATAACCATTTACATGACAACAAGAGATAGTGAGTGTTATAACCGTTTTACATATGAGTAGGAGACGGTGAGTGTAGTAACGGTTTCACATGAGAACAGGAGATGGTGAGTGTAATAATCGTTTTATGTGAGAGCAGGAAACGGTTAGTGTAATAACTGTTTAACATGAGAGCAGGAGACGGTGAGTGTAATAACCGTTTTACATGAGAGTAGGAGAGACGGTGAGTGTAATAACAGTTTTACATGACAACAGGAGACGGTGAGTGTAATAACCGTTTTACATGAGAGCAGGAGACGGTGAGTGTAATTACCGTTCACATGATGACAGGAGATGGTGAGTGTTATAACCCTTTTACATAGGAGTAAGAGACAGTGAGTGTAATTACTGTTTGACATGAGAACAGGAAACGGTGTGTGTAATAATCATTTTACGTGAAAGCTAATGACGGTGATTGTAATAACCGTTTACATGACAACAGGAGATGGTGAGTGTTATAACCGTTTTACATAGGAGTAGGAGACGGTGAGTGTAGTAACTGTTTCATATGAGAACAGGAGACGGTGAGTGTAATAATCGTTTTATGTGAGAGCAGGAGAAGGTTAGTGTAATAACTGTTTTATGTGAGAGCAGGAGACGGTGAGTGTAATAACTGTTTTACATGAGATCAGGAGACGGTTAGTGTAATAACCGTTTTACATGAGAGTAGGAGAGACGGTGAGTGTAATAACAGTTTTACATGACAACAGGAGACGGTGAGTGTAATAACCGCTTTACATGAGAGCAGGAGACGGTGAGTGTAATAACCGTTCACATGATGACAGGAGATGGTGAGTGTTATAACCCTTTTACATAGGAGTAAGAGACGGTGAATGTAATAACTGTTTGACATGAGAACAGGAAACGGTGAGTGTAATAACCGTTTAACATGAGAACAGGAGATGGTGAGTGTAATGACGTTTTACATGAGAAAAGGAGATGGTGAGTGTTATAACCGTTTTACATGAGAGTAGGAGACGGTGAGTATAATAAATATTTTACGTGAGAGCAGGATACTGTGAGTGTAGTAACTGTTTTACATGAGAGCAGGAGACGGGAAGTGTAATAACCCTTTAACATGAAAACAGGAAACAGTCAGTGTAGTAACTGTTTTATGTGAGAGCAGGAGACGGGAAGTGTAATAACCCTTTAACATGAAAACAGGAAACAGTCAGTGTAGTAACTGTTTAACATGAGAGCAGGAGACGGTGAGTGTAATTACCGTTCACATGATGACAGGAGATGGTGAGTGTTATAACCCTTTTACATAGGAGTAAGAGACAGTGAGTGTAATAACTGTTTGACATGAGAACAGGAAACGGTGTGTGTAATAATCATTTTACGTGAAAGCTAATGACGGTGATTGTAATAACCGTTTACATGACAACAGGAGATGGTGAGTGTTATAACCGTTTTACATAGGAGTAGGAGACGGTGAGTGTAGTAACTGTTTCACATGAGAACAGGAGACAGTGAGTGTAATAATCGTTTCATGTGAGAGCAGGAGACGGTTAGTGTAATAACTGTTTTAAGTGAGAGCAGGAGACGGTGAGTGTAATAACTGTTTTACATTAGAGCAGGAGACGGTTAGTGTAATAACCGTTTTACATGAGAGTAGGAGAGACGGTGAGTGTAATAACAGTTTTACATGACAACAGGAGACAGTGAGTGTAATAACCGTTTTACATGAGAGCAGGACACGGTGAGTGTAATAACCGTTTACATGATGACAGGAGATGGTGAGTGTTATAACCCTTTTACATAGGAGTAAGAGACGGTGAATGTAATAACTGTTTGACATGAGAACAGGAGATGGTGAGTGTAATAACGTTTTACATGAGAAAAGGAGATGGTGAGTGTTATAACCGTTTTACATGAGAGTAGGAGACGGTGAGTTTAATAAATATTTTACGTGAGAGCAGGATACTGTGAGTGTAGTAACTGTTTTACATGAGAGCAGGAGACGGGAAGTGTAATAACCCTTTTACATGAAAGCAGGAAACAGTCAGTGTAGTAACTGTTTAACATGAGAACAAGAGACGGTGAGTGTAATAGCCGTTTACATGACAACAGGAGATGGTGAGTGTTATAACCGTTTTACATAGGAGTAGGAGACGGTGAGTGTAGTAACTGTTTCACAAGAGAACAGGAGACGGTGAGTGTAATAATCGTTTTATGTGAGAGCAGGAGACGTTTAGTGTAATAACTGTTTTACATGAGAGCAGGAGACGGTGAGTGTAATAACCGTTTTACATGAGAGCAGGAGAGACGGTGAATGTAATAACAGTTTTACATGAGAGCAGGAGACGGTGAGTGTAATTACCGTTCACATGATGACAGGAGACGGTGAGTGTTATAACCCTTTTACATAGGAGTAAGAGACGGTGAGTGTAATAACTGTTTGACATGAGAACAGGAAACGGTGTGTGTAATAATCATTTTACGTGAAAGCTTATGACGGTTATTGTAATAACCGTTTACATGACAACAGGAGATGGTGAGTGTTATAACCGTTTTACATAGGAGTAGGAGACGGTGAGTGTAGTAACTGTTTCACATGAGAACAGGAGACGGTGAGTGTAATAATCGTTTTATGTGAGAGCAGGAGAAGGTTAGTGTAATAACTGTTTTATGTGAGAGCAGGAGACGGTGAGTGTAATAACTGTTTTACATGAGATCAGGAGACGGTGAGTGTAATAACCGTTTTACATGAGAGTAGGAGAGACGGTGAGTGTAATAACAGTTTTACATGACAACAGGAGACGGTGAGTGTAATAACCGCTTTACATGAGAGCAGGAGACGGTGAGTGTAATAACCGTTCACATGATGACAGGAGATGGTGAGTGTTATAACCCTTTTACATAGGAGTAAGAGACGGTGAATGTAATAACTGTTTGACATGAGAACAGGAAACGGTGAGTGTAATAACCGTTTAACATGAGAACAGGAGATGGTGAGTGTAATGACGTTTTACATGAGAAAAGGAGATGGTGAGTGTTATAACCGTTTTACATGAGAGTAGGAAACGGTGAGTATAATAAATATTTTACGTGAGAGCAGGATACTGTGAGTGTAGTAACTGTTTTACATGAGAGCAGGAGACGGGAAGTGTAATAACCCTTTAACATGAAAACAGGAAACAGTCAGTGTAGTAACTGTTTAACATGAGAACAAGAGACGGTGAGTGTAATAACCGTTTACATGACAACAGGAGATGATGAGTGTTGTAACCGTTTTACATAGGAGTAGGAGACGGTGAGTGTAGTAACTGTTTCACAAGAGAACAGGAGACGGTGAGTGTAATAATCGTTTTATGTGAGAGCAGGAGACGTTTAGTGTAATAACTGTTTTACATGAGAGCAGGAGACGGTGAGTGTAATAACCGTTTTACATGAGAGTAGGAGTGACGGTGAGTGTAATAACAGTTTTACATGACAATAGGAGACGGTGAGTGTAATAACCGTTTTACATGAGAGCAGGAGACGGTGAGTGCAATAATCGTTCACATGATGACAGGAGATGGTGAGTGTTATAACCCTTTTACATAGGAGTAAGAGACGGTGAGTGTAATAACTCTTTGACATGAGAACAGGAAACGGTGAGTGTAATAACCGTTTTACATGAGAACAGGAGATGGTGAGTATAATAACGTTTTACATGAGAACAGGGGATGGTGAGTGTTATAACCGTTTTACATGAGAGTAGGAGACGGTGAGTATAATAAATATTTTACATGAGAGCAGGATACTGTGAGTGTAGTAACTGTTTTACATGAGAGCAGGAGACGGTGAGTGTTATAACCGTTTTACATGAGAGCAGGAGACGTTGAGTGTTATAACCGTTTTACATGAGAGTAGGAGACGGTGGATGTAATAACCGTTTTACATGGGAACATGGACGGTGAGTGTAATAATCGTTTTATGTGAGAGCAGGAGACGTTTAGTGTAATAACTGTTTTACATGAGAGCAGGAGACGGTGAGTGTAATAACCGTTTTACATGAGTGTAGGAGAGACGGTGAGTGTAATAATAGTTTTACATGACAACAGGAGACGGTGAGTGTAATAACCGTTTTACATGAAAGCAGGAGACGGTGAGTTTAATAACCGTTCACATAATGACAGGACATGGTGAGTGTTATAACCCTTTTACATAGGAGTAAGAGACTGTGAGTGTAATAACTGTTTGACATGAGAACAGGAGACGGTGTGTGTAATAATCATTTTTTCGTTGAAAGCTAATGACGGTGATTGTAATAACCGTTTACATGACAACAGGAGATGGTGAGTGTTATAACCGTTTTACATAGGAGTAGGAGACGGTGAGTGTAGTAACTGTTTCACATGAGAACAGGAGATGGTGAGTGTATTAATCTTTTAATGTGAGAGCAGGAGACGGTTAGTGTAATAACCGTTTTACATGAGAGCAGGAGACGGTGAGTGTAATAATTGTTCACATGATGACAGGAGATGGTGAGTGTTATAACCCTTTTACATATGTGTAAGAAACGGTGAGTGTAATAACTGTTTGACATGAGAACAGGAAACGGTGAGTGTAATAACCGTTTTACATGAGAACAGGAGACGGTGAGTGTAATAACGTTTTACATGAGAACAGGAGATGGTGAGTGTTATAACTGTTTTACATGAGAGCAGGAGACGTTGAGTGTTATAACCGTGTTACACGAGAGTAGGAGACTGTGGATGTAATAACCGTTTTACATGGGAACATGGACAGTGAGTGTTATAACCGTTTTACATGAGAGCAGGAGACAGTGAGTGTAATAACTGTTTTACATGATAACAGGAGATGGTGAGTGTAATAACCGTTTTATATGAGAGCATGAGACGGTGAGTGTAATAACCGTTTTACATGAGAGCATGAGACGGTGAGTGTAATAACCGTTTTACATGAGATCATGAGACGGCTGTTTTACATGAGAGCAGAAAACGGTGTGTGTAATAATCATTTTACGTGAAAGCTAATGACGGTGAGTGTAATAACTGTTTAACATGAGAACAGGAAACGGTGTATGTAATAATCATTTTACGTGAAAGCTAATGACGATGAGTGTAATAACTGTTTTACATGTGAACAGGAAACGGTGTGTGTACTAATCATTTTACGTGAGAACAGGAGATGGTGAGTGTAATTACTGTTTAACATGAGAGCAGGAGACGGTGAGTGTAATAACCGTTTAACATGACAGCAGAAAACGGTGAGTGTAATAACTGTTTTACATGAGAGCGGAAAACGGTGTGTGTAAAAATCATTTTACGTGAAAGCTACTGACGGTGAGTGTAATAACTGTTTTACATGAGAACAGGAGACGGTGAGTCTATTAACTGTTTTACACGAGAGCAGGTGACGATGAGTGTAATATCCATTTTACATGATGGTGAGTGTAATAATCATTTTAGGAATCAAGAAGAAGTTTAAAAATACACCTTTACAATGCTACAATTTTGCATCAGTACTGCATTGGAAGTGAGCAGTGCAACATTAGATTATAATAATTATCATTAATGTTGTTTTTTGCGCTGTTGTTGTTGTTGATGCTATGGTAGCTATGATAGTTATATATATATATACAACCTTTATGCATAGACAAACAATATCATTATGATTTTAATCAGCACGGCAAAATGCAACTCTCTCGCTGTAAACCACAAATAAATGGAATGGAATGGAAGTCTTTATTTAAAGAGGGTACCCAATAAGTTTGAAACTAATTCTCCTTGAGGCCCTCTAATGATACATTTACATAATACAATAGCAAAACAAAATAAAAAACATTTTAAATGGATTATATTGGCATATTACCGTCAATTCCCTGTCCTCAATACACACGCCCAGCATGAAGATACACTTATAACTTAACGATATACGCGTCTAAAGTGTTTAACTGCATAACCTCTTTATTACAAACGTCGGGTTTCTTGTTTTTGTTTACATTCACCATTTTCAACGAACCGCTTTCGGGTTTCCGATCAATCATCGGATAACATCGTGAAGACTCGTTCCCTATCTCATTTTCGGGGCTTTGTTCGGGAAGTTTACGGAGTTCAATGTAAACATTGCGCAATACTTTATTGCGGAACGCATTAAAGTTACTACTGTTAATTTGATAATTTTCAAGTAAATAAAGGTAATACGTCAATACATAAGCATTATTTTGTGCACACTGCATATAGGAAATGTCTGGATTAACAAGCGTGTTTGTGTTACTTGCCAATATAATCCCTTAAGCATTGCAAACAAATTGATTGTTGACCGTTTTGCTACTTCTTCTCGCTTAAGAATTTTACTATTCAGGGAGTGGGGTTGCGCGGATTGTAGCATGGTGGAGCGGGATGTGTAGTTGGTTGAAGCGGGTGTAGCGGCAGTGGAGCGGATTGAGTATGTTAGAACTGGTGTAGCAAGTTGTAGTGAGTGGAGCGGGTTGTAGTGGATGGAGCGGGGTGTAGCAGGTTGTAGTGTGTGGAGCGGGGTGTACAGGTTGTAGTGGGTGGAACGGGGTGGCGCGATATGTAGTAGGTGGAGCGGGGTGTAGCAGGTTGTAGTGGATGGAGCGGGTGTAGCAGGTTGTAGTGGAAGGGGTGGAGTGAAGCGGGTAATAGTGGGTGGAGCGGGGTGTAGTGGGTGTAGTAGATTGTAGTGGGTGGAGCGGGGTGTAGCGGATCGTAGTGGGTGGGGCGGGTGTAGCGGGTTGTAGTGGGTGGAGCGTGGTGTAGCTGATTGTAGTTGGGTGGATCGGGATGTAGCAGGTTGTAGTGGGTGGAGCGGGGTGTAGCAGGTTGTAGTGAATGGAGCGGGGTGTAGCAGGTTGTAGTTGGTGGAGCAGGGTGGAGCAGGTTGTAGTGGATGGAGCGGGGTGTATCAGGTTGTAGTGGGTGGAGCAGGGTGTAGCAGGTTGTATAGGATGGAGCGGGGTGTATCAGGTTGTAGTGGGTGGAGCAGGGTGTAGCAGGTTGTAGTGGATGGAGCTGGGTGTATCAGGTTGTAGTGGGTGGAGCAGGGTGTAGCAGGTTGTAGTAGATGGAGCGGGATGTACCAGGTTGTAGTGGGTGGAGCAGGGTGTAGCAGGTTGTAGTGGATGGAGCGGGGTGTATCAGGTTGTAGTTGGTGGAGCAGGGTGTAGCAGGTTGTAGTGGATTGAGAGGGGTGTATCAGGTTGTAGTGGGTGGAGCAGGGTGTAGCAGGTTGTAGTGGATGGAGCGGGGTGTAGCAGGTTGTAGTGGGTGGAGTGGGGTGTATCAGGTTGTAGTGGGTGGAGCAGGGTGAAGCAGTTTGTAGTGGATGGAGCGGGGTGTAGCAGGTTGTAGTGGGTGGAGTGGGGTGTATCAGGTTGTAGTGGGTGGAGCAGGGTGAAGCAGGTTGTAGTGGGTGGAGAGGGGTGTATCAGGTTGTAGTGGGTGGAGCAGGTTGTAACAGGTTGTAGTGGATGGAGCGGGGTGTATCAGGTTGTAGTGGGTGGAGCGGGGTGTATAAAGTTATAGTGGGTGAAACTTGGTGTAGCAGGTTGTAGTGGGTGGAGCGGGGTGTAGCCGGTTGTAGTGGGTGGAGAGGGGTGTATCAGGTTGTAGTGGGTGGAGCAGGTTGTAACAGGTTGTAGTGGATGGAGCGGGGTGTAGCAGGTTGTAGTGGGTGGAGCGGGGTGTAGCCGGTTGTAGTGGGTGGAGCGGGTTGGAAGCGGTATAGTGGTGAAGAGCGGGATGGGGGCGGGTTGGAACTGGTATAACGGGAAAGAGCGATGTGGAATGGAGTGGAGCTGGGTGGAACGATGTGTAGCGGGTTGGAGCAGGGTGGAGCGGGTTTGAGCAGGGTGGAGCGGGGTGAAGTGAGTTGCGGGTGGAGTGTGGTGTAGCGGATTGGAGCAGGATGGAGGGGCGGACCATGACTGTGGTTTTGTTACTGGCAGCTCCAATACGGCGACCAATGATGTCACTCCTATTGTACATGCCTGGTAGTTTTAGCTGATGACTTTTTTATGAATTAACTACGTTTGTGCTGCTGAGTGGCTATGTCAGTTTAACGCTACCCGGTGTCCTGATGGACATATAAGTTCTCATTTTTGTTTGAATTGCAGACACTACGAATTATAAAGAAATACTTCATGCCTCAGGAGTTGTTCCAGAACTGACCGTGGTCCAGTACAGATACAGTAATCCCTCCTACCCGTTTTATATGGAAGCACAAGGTAAGTGTGTGTAGTTGTTTTAAGGTGAATGTTGTCACAGCCATCTTGGAATTCAGCTTTCCTAAAATTATCATGTCTTGGTTGTTGGTCAAACTTGGTATGATATATTGATGCAGTTCAAGTGTAGAGGTAAAATGTGTGATTTGGAAGACAAAAAAATTAAAATGTGGATTTGAAAGACAAAAATCTTAAAATGTGTGATTTTAAAGACAAAAAACACTAACTTTCAGCATGACTATCATTAATGTATATGTAAATTAATTATTGAAACGAGTAAAAGTACCCTATACATATTGCTTACTGCTAAGGAAACTTTATATGAAATTCAATTAAAATACACTACGTGTATATGCTCTATTTTCTGTTTATTATTCCAAGATGGCTTTGACACAATATTCACCTTAAACCTATTTATATCATATTCTTACAACTTAGATAAATCACCCTCGAAATATTTCCGGATAGAACCAGTACTAAGCACATGCTGAAATCTTTGTGTCTTACTAAATTACACTTTACGTAGTCGTCGCGGAGGATCGAATCCACTACCCTCCAATCCTTGGTTCGATGCTCTACCACTTGATGACCACACACATATATAGTTCGTGGCCAGTTGGTTTAATATCCATTGGTGACGGTTTGGCCACTGACCGTTACGAGGCGGCAACGTAGTTCCATTATTGAGCTCAGGTCTGAAGTCTAAAATAAGGACAGTCTGTGAATTCTGATAATAAGCGTCGCTACTGGCTGGGCTGTGAGATGAAGCATTGCTTCAGGAGCGTTACATAATGCCCAGAGGCGTCATTGTACAGTTATATATACAGAAGCACGTTCACATGTTGGGAACTTGTTGAGGTCGAATCGGTGTCGACCACAGGTAATCCATTCTCTCCATCACCCGTGGGAAATTACGCCAGCTTCACGTCCTTTTATTTAAACAGAAATAGAATAACAACGTCCAATCAAAACGGCGTTTGTAAAATGAATTCTCTTCAATGGGAGTCCAAAAACAGGGAGTCTGTAGAACGAACCCAGCTCTCCCGATTAGGTCCGTTTACTAGCAATTTGTTACGAGCACGGTGATTGGTCAGTTGCTTCAGGGTAACGTTTGAATGACGTCATAGTTTAGTTTATATGCGTTTCTTTAACTTTTCAGTATACATATACTTTGGCAAGTCCGGTTATGTACCATTACCGTTTCATACACGCAACCAAAGGGCCATTATCTGCGGTGTCTCTTTAGGGGCCATTGCGGCATATCTGTTTCATTAAGCCAAGTCGAAATAAAGAAACTACGATGGTGAAAAATCGAAACAACAATACTGAAAAGTCAAAACTGCGATGGCGAAAAGTCGAAACACTTTTTCACCATCGTAATTTCGACATTTTACTATCGATGTTTCGGGGCTATCCGATGATGGGGTCACATGAGCACAATGTAAAATGCTCCCAGCTCATGGTATTTAAAGGCTTGCATTGTTAATCATTATTAAACACAAATTCTGAATGGGCACAGTAGAAATATAGTGGAGTTTAATCAAATATGGCACAGGTTTGTTTGTTGTTTTTTTTGTGTTTTTTTTTTGGGGGGGGGGGGGGGGGGGTATGCGCCGGATTTTTTAAAGAGACTAGATCCGCCATTTAAAACAATACGCTGGCAATTTTAAAAAAAATCTGGTGATTTACTTATAGGTACTAGTTCGCATGTGGAAACTGTTAGTTCACTAGAGTGGGGAGGGATTGTGTTCGCTGTTGACGAGAACTATATACGACTCTGGGCACCATCCAGCGGTGCGCCTGGGATTTACGGTAAGTGTGAAATTCTCACAGAAGTGTATCAATATATTTTTTCAGAATTATAAATCAAAAACTGACACATGAACTCATGTACCGATGCTTAAAAGGGAATATATTAGGGTTTAAAAAAATTGGCTAAAACATTTCTTTTCATTATAGCATGCTTATAATTATACTAAATTATCCCGTAATGCAAAAAAGATATATATTTAAAATAATAGATATTAATAATAATATAATATATTGAAATAGGTTAGATTAAAAGATTTCCTGCTTAAAATTGCAACATATTTTGTGACGTATTCAATGAGTCATTTTGATATCAATTTGATCCGATCACACGTAGTAGAATTGTTTCATCTTAGAAGAGTCCAAATACGATATGAAGATCATCGAGTAGTAAAAAAAAACTTAAAAGATAATATTTGTGAGAGTGTTATAGATGCATATAGTGCAGGGCCCAGTTGTTCAAAGCTTGGTTAGCTTAACCCTGGGTTAAGTGAAATTTTCAAAACACAATATTTTTAGATTTACAACTTTTTAGGTTATTATTTTATTGAACATTATGAAAATATGCCATATTGTTTCTAAAAATGCATTTTAATTGCTATACAATCATTAAGTATAGAAAATATTGAAGTTACAAAATTTCACTTAACCAAAGGTTAAGCTAACCAACTTTGAACAACTGGGCCCTGAGTGCTATGTGCTATACCCAGAATGGAACGATTAAATAGTTATTGAGTTTAAGTATATACTCAATATAAGGCCAAAATAAATTGACTATTAGCATTTTGATGTACCACCCGCCTATTGTTTTACCTGTGTGCTTTTTATATCTTTAAATGATTGTCTTTCATTTCTCAACTAGTACAACAACTACGATCAATGCCCCAACCATCCCATCCCACCCCCTATTTTGGAACAAATTTAGATGAAAATGTAGAATTTAATTAATCATAATATAACATTATCGGTCCAAATGCTTGTTTATGCACTGGGTACTCTGTAAATTTGCTTCATTTTTTTCTTCAAATGTTAAGATCCCCATAGCTCTTGCTATAATATAAATGATCCATTTATTCTTATTTTTAGGATTATACAATGCTTGCCATGGGTGGGGTACAGGGGGTTACACTTCGTGCAGAATACATCAAGGCGAGTTGATAGTTAAAGTTTACCAAAATTTGGAATCGGCGGAGATATTTAGTCAGACAGATACACACAGCGTATCCGACAGTGGTATCGTTCCTCATGACTATACAATACCCATTAACTTCAATGTAGACGAGGACCTGGTCATAGTGGAGGTAAGACAACTCAGGGTATTACGTAACGTCTCACTACAGAGTTACATCCCTTTTTATTAACGGTAATACGATGTTTTTGCAAAAATACTATGTATTTTGGTTTGGAATTTGCGATTTCTGGCTTAGAAGTATCACTTCACTGTCGTTAACAAAACTGATTAAATTACCAGTTGTTGTGCATCTGATGAGCGGATACATTGCTACTAAAATCCAACAGTGTTGTGAGACCAGGATTTGTATTTACCAACCATTCTTGCGAATATTCTTAGACTTAAGCTTGAAAATCCAAACTTCAACCTTAAATATCTAGTTTACCATGACAGATAGAATAAATGTGAGATATTATTTAACTATATATATGTTGTCCCTACATGCTTGCAAATTTTGACATCAATAAATGGTCTCTAAGTATGTTTTTTGGGTTTCTGAAGCCATGTTTTTGTTTTTGTTTACATTTGCCATTTTCAACGAACCGCTTTCGGGTTTCCGATCAGTCATCGGATAACATCGTGAAGATTCGTTCCCGATCTCGTTTTCGAGGCTTTGTTCGGGAAGTTTACGGAGATCAATGTAAACGTGCAATACTTTATTGCGGGACGTATTAAAGTTTGGCCAATATTCAATTACTGTTAATTTGATAACTTTCAAGTAAATAAAGGTTATACGTCAATACATAAGCATTATTTTGTGCACACTGCATAAAGGAAATGTCTTGATTAACAGCGTGTATGTGTAACTTGCCAATATAATCCCTTTAAATGACATTCGTACATGATCTGAAATTACGTTCACTTTTATTTCAAAACATTTGGCGCGATATTAGGGAGGTTGTCTCCTTTCGAAGGCAATATTGTTTTTTTAAATGGCGTCTAATTTCAAAGTCCCCCGGACTTCCAAACTAGCGTTACTATGGTGCTTTTTGCATGAGCTTAATGATGTCTGAAATTTGATTTGATGTTTTATGAAAATAGATAATACGAAAATGACATGGTCAACCTATTACTTTTGGGACATACCTCGTATTTTAGTATCGTGATAAATATAACAAACAAACATCATTATCAAAAATTCAATATAGTTTAATGATTTCAACAGAATGTATGTTTTTGTAATTAAAAATACAAACTATACTGAGTCTCCTTATATCCATTATTCGCCAACGATTTACACAAATCTGTTATCATCCTATGGGATAATAATGTTTTACGGGTTTAAGATGCGGATAGATATTTACCTCCCGAGAGGGCTGAATTTCAAAGCCACGAAACATGCATAATGATAGGTTGCGCGATAGACAAAGCCACGAAATATGCATAATGATAGGTTGCCCTTAAACAAAGCCACGAAATATGCATTATGATATGTTGCGCGATAGACAAAGCCACGAAATATGCATTATGATATGTTGCACGATAGACAAAGCCACGAAATATACATAATGATAGGTTGCGCGATAGACAAAGCCACGAAATATGCATTATGATATGTTACGCGATAGACAAAGCCACGAAACATGCATAATGATAGGTTGCGCGATAGACAAAGCCAAGAAACATGCATAATGATAGGTTGTGCGATAGACAAAGCCACGAAATATGCATAATGATAGGTTGCGCGATAGACAAGGCCACGAAATATGCATAATGATAGGTTGCACGATAGACAAAGCCACGAAATATGCATAATGATAGGTTATGCGATAGACAAAGCCACGAAATATGCATAATGATATGTTACGCGATAGACAAAGCCACGAAATATGCATTTTGATATGTTGCGCGATAGACAAAGCCACGAAACATGCATAATGATAGGTTGCGCGATAGACAAAGCCACGAAATATGCATTATGATATGTTGCGCGATAGACAAAGCCACGAAATATGCATTATGATATGTTGCTCGATAGACAAAGCCACGAAATATGCATTATGATAGGTTACGCGATAGACAAAGCCACGAAATATGCATAATGATAGGTTACGCGATAGACAAAGCCACGAAATATGCATTATGATATGTTGCGCGATAGACAAAGCCACGAAAAATGCATAATGATAGGTTGCGCGATAGACAAAGCCACGAAACATGCATTATGATATGTTACGCGATAGTCAAAGCCACGAAACATGCATTATGATATGTTACGCGATAGACAACGCCACGAAATATGCATAATGATAGGTTACGTAATAGACAAAGCCACGGAACATGCTGTTGACAGGTTACGCAATAGACAAAGCCACGAAATATGCATAATGATAGGTTGTGCGACAGTCAAAGCCACGAGATATGCATTATGATAGGTTACGCGATAGGACAAAGCCAGGAATATGCATTATGATAGGTTACACGATAGACAAAGGCACGAAATATTCATTATGATCGGTTACACGATAGACAAAGCCATGGAATATACATTATGATAGGTTACTCGATAGATAAAGCCACGGAACATGCTGTTGACAGGTTACGCAATAGACAAGGCCACGAAATATGCATAATGATAGGTTGTGCGACAGTCAAAGCCACGAGATATGCATTATGATAGGTTACGCGATAGGACAAAGCCATGAATATGCATAATTATAGGTTACACGATAGACAAAAGCACGAAATATGCATTATGATCGGTTACACGATAGACAAAGCAACGGAATATACATTATGATAGGTTACTCGATAGATAAAGCCACGGAACATGCTGTTGACAGGTTACGCAACAGACAAAGCCACGAAATATGCATTATGATAGCATATGTGATAGACAAAGCCACGGCACATGCATTATGATAGCTTACGCGATAGACAAAGCCACGGCAAATGCATAATGATAGGTTGTGCAACAGTCAAAGCCACGAGATATGCATTATGATAGGTTACGCGATAGACAAAGCCACGCAATATGCATTATGATAGCTTAAGCGATAGACAAAGCCACGAAATATGCATTACGATACGTTACGCGATAGACAAAGCCACGAAATATGCATTATGATGCTGTAGGTTACGCGATAGACAAAGCAACGAAATATGCATTATGGTGCTGTAGGTTACGCGATAGACAAAGCCCGAAATATGCATTATGATACGTTACGCGATAGACAAAGCCACGAAATATGAATTTTGATAGGTAACGCGATAGACATTCTTTATGCTACAGTATGATATTATACGTGATTGAAATTTAAAGTTAGTGGTAAAATAAACATCGGTTATGGACAATTTAAGTGCGGATCGGTTTATTTTAAATAGTTATTTATTAAAATGTTCGTTTTTTTAACAATGCAAAACTTGCAGTCAACCAAGGTGGTAACTTACCATAATGAGCCTTTTATACAGATCGTGGTTTGCGTCAAGGAGACTCATTGTGGCCGTATTTATTCATTTTTAAATTATATGCTGAAATTCTTGCAATTAAAATAAGAAACAATAAAAACAAAAAAATGTTTTGAAATAGGCAATAGGCAATACATACCATAAAAATATCACAATATGCAAACGATACCTTTGGCTTTGTAGATGGATCACAGCAGTGTTTAAAAGGAACATTATATGAATCATCAAAATATGCAGAATATTCCGGTCTTAATGTTAACTTTGACATAACACAAGTAATGTGGATAGGGCTTAAGAAATACAGTACTGAAAACAATAAAAACAAAATGGAAGCTAAAGATGGGGAATAACAAATTTTAAACTGTTAGGAATACACTTTGACGTAGATCATGATGAAATAATATTTAAAAATTATAGACAAATATCAAAATTAGAAACTTTAATCAAATCTCGAAAACGTAGACATCTAACATCAAACCGTAGACATCTAACATTAAAACGTAGACATCTAACATCAAACCACAGAACATCAATAGGAAAGATAACTGTTGTCAAGACAATCTAGTTATCATCCTTCCAAACCCACAAAATTTAATCAAACCAAGGAAGTAGAGGAAAATCTTCTTAAAATTCCTTGATAATACTATTGAATACATAAACAATCTATTTTACAGTTTTATCTGAAATGTAACATGGATTGACTAGAATTTTAAAAAAATGTATTTAATGTTAAAACAAACTTTATACAATACAATGGGTTAGTTTGTTCTATTAAATCGTTCGTATATAAAAGCAATGTGATTTCAAATAAAAAAAAAATGTTAAAAATCAATCTGACCTCCAACATTTAGTGATCTTATATCTAAAATATTATGTAAAATTAAAGTTGAAAATATTCAGACCATGTACTTACTGTACAACAAGTTTCATTTGAATCGGGGTTAAGACTGTGGGAGGAGTTGCATCCGCGAGGTTGTTTGGTCCCAAATATGAGGTATAAACTTAGTTAAAAGAACAAATGGCATACACTCCTTAAAAAGTAACTTAATTGGAATGCCAAGACCACAGACACATACTTGCTCTACAGCAAGTTTCATTTGAATCGGTTTAAAACTGTTTGAGAAGTTCCATCAGCAGGGATTTTGGTCTAAAGTATGATGTAAAATTTAAGTTGAAAAAAAAAAACAGGCACATATTCAGACCATGTTCTTGTTGTACAACAAGTTTCATTTGAATCGGGTTAAACGGTGGGAAAAGTTACGTCCGCAAGGTTTTCGGTCTCAAGTATGAAATAAAAGCTAAGTTAAAAGAACAAAGGGCCGTTACTCTTACCAAATAAAATTTAATCGGAATGTCGAAAGTGTGGGAGGAGTTGCGTTTGCAAAGCTGTTTGGCCAAAATGTGACGGACAGACGGAGAGACAGATAGACGTGTGTGTGTGTGTGTGTGGGGGGGGGGGGGGGGGGGGGGGGGTGGAAAATGATGCTCTTAAAGCACAGTTAGTGGTATACACTTCTGAATATATAAAGTGGGAACCTTTACTTGACAATTATATTAAATAAAATAATCTTTAATAATAACAATAATGTAAGGAAACTCACGTCAAAATTTTCGGGCCCTGGTGCATGACATACTTTTCACCAAAAATACTTAGACAGTTGTAATTAAAGAATCTACACCCTTTGAAAATATCAGAACGACTGAGAGAAAGTGATAGGCTATTGTGATGATTAAGAATGTTATTTGAACTATACTAAAATATGTATAAATGATGTAAAATAATATTTGAATAAATGGATAAAAATGGTTCGTTTCTACACTTAACATTTTGAAAATAAGCATGGCATACGCATTTAAGGAGTAAATTACTCATTTGGAGAAAAGCTTATTTGGATATTGCATTATCCTGTGTGCGAGAAAAAAAAACAACGTACAAACAAGGGAACATCTTGATTAAAAATTCCAGATAGGTGACGTCATGAATATTAGTACACTTGCCAATCGTGAAACATTGGGTATTTCCGTATCCTCCGTATAATGCACCTCGTGTATAGCTCTAAATTACATCAAAGGCTATTCGCCCGTGTTACTAGTCTGTGTTCATTCGCGTGAAAGTAGCAAATTATGTATCTGTCATTAAGTTGAATATACGGCATTATTATATCGATTCTTTTATTTAAATACTCGACATGGGTCATGTTTATAGGGAAATTTGTTCCTCCCAGATAGTAAATAAAAATCTCTGGCAGGGGGCCGCTATTTTATTTTATCATGTGACTGAAACTAGTTCCAAAAAATGGCGCCTTATTATGTCAGAGGTCTATTGCGTTGCATAAAGGCCGAGGTGAACAGATTGTACACTTACATGATAGTGAAAGAGAAAACGTATGCCAGAGATACCGAATGTCGTATCACACTGCAGAAATCATGTAGTAACGGAACATATTCATGTAAGGTATATATATATATATATACATATATCGACCCCTTAGTACGTCAAGGTGCTCTGTGCCTTTATGTTTCATTTCTACTAGCCCTCGATGGCATAACAATGACGTTAAATATGCAATCAATCAATCAATCAAGCGAAGCGAGCGAGTTTTTACGTCCGCAACACGGCATGGAAAACCGGTAGTGCGGAAGTCAGATATAAGTAAACATTGGACACTGACTGTTTCACGCCAGCCCGATCACCTCTTCCGTATATTTGTATTGTCGCCATTATAATTATGCCATACATTGTTTGTAAGTTTGCTTTCGTGACATATATTTACAGAGTCGCGTCCCATTCTTGTGACAAGTCTAGCGTAAAAAAGATCCAGTTTGATTTGGTTTGGAATATTTTCAAAATGATTCTTAAAGATTATTAGTACTTGCTACGCGACGTTGGCAGTCTTTATGGAATAGGCAAAAACAGCGCTCGTCAGTCCACATAATTCACATGAACCAACAATCTGCCATTTTAAAACCTATAGGCTAAAGTTCATTCTATGTGTGAAAATCCTAAGTTTCATAAATCGGTATAGGATTATTTTCAAAAAACAAAATGTATAAGAAATAATTATATGGCATTCGTAAAAGAAATATAATAACACGGGGCATTTAGAACTCAATAGGAAAAAACACGAGTTTTTTACTTTCGCATCCATGTTTAATATATTCGCTGCTTTATTTTGTAATAAAATTTTATAAACTTAACTAAGAGAAGAATCTCGTTAGCTCGAACACCGATGGCTCGAACAACCTTTAACGCAAACTATGTTGTCCAGTCCTGCCAGGTTCGAGCCATCGAAGTTGTACTTGCTGAATTCTAGTTTCTAAAAGGGCTGATACAATCCAAAGTTTCCTTTTCAGGTTAGGTGTCACAGTGAATTTTACCATTACAACTTATTTCATTATGCAGAATGGAACCCGTTTCACTAACTTCTTATTGTAAAGTTTGAAGTTATGAAAAAAAAGTCAGGAAATTACATAATGTGTCGCTTTCTTATTCTATGGTCTTTTGTAAACCTTATGAAAAATATTCTTTTTAAAATGTGCAAAACATACTGCACACGTTCCTAAATGTAGCAGTTTCTTCAAACGAAATTTTTACAACGAGTGTTAGTGAAACGGGCCCATGATGTTTATTTTGTAACTGTAATCTAATACATCATTTGAGAACAGAGCATAGCCGTGGATGGTTATAACAGTGGTTACCACTTCCAAGCTGCGATGGCTGCCACGTTTGACGACGCGTACAGTCTCGCTGGTCTTGTGTACGCTTATTCCAGCACGGGAAATGTTAGAGTCTGGCATCCAACCACTTCAAACTCGTATATAGTCAGAGTCGGGCCGGGTATGGGAAATGTACCAGCTTACGAGCAATATTCTAATTATGTCAATATGACAATAAAAATATTGAGAGGTGGGTGATAAATGTGTTTTGTACTTTTTTACTAATAATAAATTATGTGTTGATAGAAATAAAGAGTAAATTATGTAAATAAATGGCAGGCCAAACGTGTTTCTTGTTTTTATTTTCATTGTCTTAATTTTTATCCATATTGTTTAATTTAATTTGTGTTCGTTGATTTTATATGTTTGTTGTAAGTTTTTTTATTTATTTATGTTCTTAGTTTAACAATAGGAATGTGACACAGGCAACAGAAAGATTAAATTTAGCACCATAAATGTACACTTTATAACACCATATATGTATACGTAAACACCATATATGTACAGGTTAACACCATATATGTACACGTTAACACCATATATATACGCTTTACAACACCATATATGTACACATTAACAACATATATGTACACGTTAACATCATATATATATATATATATATATATACACTTTAACACCATATATGTACGCTTTATAACACCATATATGTACACGTTAACACCATATACATACACTTTAACACCATATATGTACGCTTTATAACACAATATATGTACACGTTAACACCATATACGTACACTTTAACACCATATATGTACGCTTTATAACACCATATATGTACACGTTAACACCTTATATGTACACGTTAACACCATATATGTACACTTTAACACCATATATGTACGCTTTATAACATCATATATGTACACGTTAACACCATATATGTACACGTTAATACCATACATGTACACGTTAACATCATATATGTACACTTTAACATCATATATGTACACGTTAACACCATATATGAACACATTAACACCATGTATGTACACTTTAACACCATATATGTACACTTTAACAACACAAGTGTTAAGGTTGAACAAGAAAAGTTATACAATATTGCATCGTTTGTCCTGCCATATTTATGTCATTTTTAATTTCAGTGGTTAAAACATAGTACTTTCTACATATTGATTGTATTGTTGCTGTTGTCATGGAGAACTTCTATTGAACATATATTGTCTTTTATTCCATAACTTAATTTCGGCAATCCGCTGTTTCGATTCGTTGCTTATCGGCCACGTGAACACACACAGAAAATAATATTCACCTGAGTAAACTCATTTGTCAGAAATAGATACCTGTGTGTGCTGGCACTGTCAAACTTTATTTTTGAACGAAAGGCCATTTAGATAATCACCATGAAAATAGAACAAAATTGAATCCTTGTTTTATCCCATTTTTTATTTGAAATGCATCTAATATCAGTGCCCCAGATAAGAATTGGCTGAATAGGGTGAAAACTCTTCAAAATTAAACTTATTGAGTGAAATCTTATAATCAAAGATTTAATAAGGCAATTTTTACTCAGTATTTAGTTTACAATAATGGAGTGAAACATGGAGAATTGCCTAAATGAAAGTAATTCAAATGCTTTATCTTGATTAAACTATTCTATATTAAATTCACAGTATTGTTAAATTGTTGCTGCCAGCAACTCTTGATTTGTTTTATCAGTATTGTATCAAATGTGGCTCAACAAACTAAGTTCTTCTTGCACAAATGCAGCTGCCTGCAACTCATATTTTAATCCGTGTCTAATACGTTGTTGACAATGTAAAATAATATTGTTATAAAACTACTTATTAAAGAAATTGCTGTTAGGGACAAAAAGTAAGTAAAAAATGTAAGGCAAGCTGAGATTTTCATTCTCATTTCGATATTTCGTCAAAGTGTGCGATCTTGATCATCTAGACGCTACGTACAGTATGCAAACTCCTGTATGAGAAGATTAAATAAACTGTTACTCGTCTCTACTTTCACAGACTGTTTAAAAGCGTGTGAGGTACAAATGAATAACTGGGAACCAGTTTATCTGGGTGTTTACCGAAATACAGGAAATGTCAGACATCTGTTTGGATACGCATGTATTAACAATGTTTTGCGTGAAAGAAAAATTATTTGCGTGATGTAAAAGCTTAGAAACAAAATTATTTGCATTTTCTACGAATTTATTTGAGTGAAATACGCAAATACGCAGGTTATCGGAAGCTCTGAATATACTATAAGTTTCGTTTAAACAAAACGTA
This sequence comes from Panopea generosa, assembly GCA_029582155.1. Classification (NCBI taxonomy): domain Eukaryota; kingdom Metazoa; phylum Mollusca; class Bivalvia; order Adapedonta; family Hiatellidae; genus Panopea; species Panopea generosa. The sequence goes on along the minus strand of CM055908.1, from coordinate 60,312,148 downwards.
TTATAGCAACCATTTATTGTTATTATTATCTATTTATTATTAGTAGTATATCTTGTATCATAGTAGTATTACTATTTTTGTTATTACCATTATCAAAAATGCATTATTATGATTATCATAATCATCATTATAACAATAATTATTATTATAATTATTGTTATTATTACTATTACTATTACTATTACTATTATTAAAGATGTATTATTATACTTATCATCATCATCATTATAATAACAATAATGATTATTATTATTATTATTATTATTATTATTATTATTATTATTATTATCATTATTTTTTTCAAACTTTTCTTTATTTAAGGTCTTAATTGTCCAACTTTAGCAGTTTCTGGTCTTTCGTCGAATGTTGCACAGGTGTCGGCGACAATATCACAGATAACGTACCAGTGTCTCCCAAATACGGAGCTGTCGTCAGGAGATCTCGTACGCCTTTGTCAGATTAATGACACGTGGTCGGGTTCAACTCCTGACTGTGGTAAGTTGAAATGGTTAAAAGTGTGGATAAAGTTACCTGTTTCTTCGCACCTGCATAATGTATATTCATAATTTTCTAGTTAGTCGCCTGAATTTCTTAGAATATCCTTTCTGGAAATTGTGACAAATATATCAATTGTGTTGTTTTAAAGACTGCATTTCATGAGGATTGACTGATTGACTGAATATTTAGCATCATTTTTATGCCATCGAGGGCTAACAGCCGATCAGTTAACCTAGCCACTGTTTCCTGGGATCCTTAAAGGTTAAGCAGTACTTAAGCACACCCCGTCTCCGCAAGTAACTGATAACTTTCCCACTTGAATCAGTGGTGAGCGATTAATGATAATGACACGCAATGTCGTATATCAATCATCACGGAGATTGTGTCCGGGCGGGGATTCGAACTCATGACCTCTAGATTTTTTTCATGCGGAAGACATCATGAATAGTTTATAAAGTCATACACCCAACCATGAAGATGTATAGGATTAAAATTGGTGATCCCAAAATCGAAAGTCACAATTGAAATAACTATCTAAATTCCATAGAAAACGGATTTTTTGGACAGATTCTCCTTTTAAAGAAGAATTTTATACAATTAAAGACGAAACGTATATAATTATTGAATAATAAAATTCTAATGAGCTAAATTATGTACATGTATTTCAAAGAAATTGCCATTTTCAAGTTTAATTGAATATGCATAAAAATGTCATTCTCCAATCTCTATGATCAATTTAAAAAACGAAAAAAAGTTCAATATCTTAGTTGAAATATACGTGTACAGTGAGACCTGTCTTAAGCACCCAGTCAAGGGAAGGAGAACGATTTTAAAATAGGTTGTTGCTTAAAACACATTTAAAAGCTTGCTCTCTAAACGTGCCTAGACACACTACTTGCGCCTAGAAGTGCACCAAAGAACCCAAAAACTTTGCCAGGGGGAGAATTTAGGGTGTAGTGAAGGCGGCTCAGGCCGGCCCAAGCGTCACCTGTCTTCATTCACCTTGCCTAATCCCAAAAAGTCAAACAAATCGTGCAGGCGTCCAACTTGACACACAATTAAAAGCTTGCTTTCTAAATGTTGCACAGTTCCCCTACTTGCGCCTGGTAGCGCACCAAAGAACCCAAAAACTTTGCCAGGTGGTGAATATTTGAGTGCAGTGAAGGCGGCGCATGCCGGTCCAAGCGTCACCTGTTTTTGATCACCCTGCATAATCCAAAAAAAGTCAAACAAATCGTACAGGCATTATTTTTGACACACAGTTAAAATCTTGCTCTTTAAGTGTTGCTCTGTCACCCTACTTGCGCCTGGGAGTGCACCAAAGAACGCAAAAACTTTGATAGGGGGAGTATTTTTGGGTGCAGTGAAGGCGGCGCAGTCCGGCCTAATCGTCACCTGTTTTCAATCACCATACCTAATCTCAAAATTTTGCCCAGAACCCTTCTTGCGCCCGGGAATGCTTCAAATAAGCCTAAAAAATTGCCTGGGTGTGTATTTTTGTGTGCCTTGAAAACTAACGGCATTGCCGGTTGGCCCCCGCGACACGAGAAACCGACTACCCTTGCAAAACAAAAAGTTAAACAACGCGTAAAGGCGTCCTATTTGACACACAGTTAAAAACTTACTCTCTAAATGTTGCCCAGACACTCTACTTGCGCCTTGGAGTGAACTAGAGAACCCAAAATCTTTACCAGGGAGTGTATTTTTGGGTGCAGGCCGACCGAAGCGTCACCTGTTTCCAATCACCATGCCTAATACCGAGAACTCAAACAAGTCGTACAGGCGTCCTACTTGACACACAGTTAAACGCTTGCTCTCTATATATATCCCAGACCTGTTTCTTGCGCCTGAAAGTGCACCAAAGAATATAAAAATAGGGGGTGTATTTTTATGTGCCGTGAAGGCTACCGGCCAAACTGGTTCGCCCCAACGACGCGATAAACCGACTTCCCTTGCAAAACAAAAAGTTAAACAACTTGTACAGGCGTTCTATTTGACACACAGTTAAAAGTTTGCTCTCTTAATGTTGCTTTATTACCCTATTTGCGCCTGGGAGTGGACCAAAGAACCCAAAAACTTTGCCAGAGGGTGTATTTTTGGGCGCAGTGAAGGCGGCGCAAACCGGCCTAAGTGTCACCTATTTTTTGTCACCCTGCCTAATCCCAAAAAGTCAAACAAGTCGTTAAGGTGACCTACAAGACCCAAAGTTAAAAGTTTGCTCTCTACATGTTGACCAGACGCCATAGTTGCGCCTGGGAGTGTTCCAAAGAACCAAAAAAAAATGTTGAGGGTGTATTGTTCTGTGCCGTGAATGTTACCGACCAAACCGGATCGCCCCAAACGATGCGAGAAACCGACAACCCTTGCAAATCTAAAAGTAAAACAACTCGTACAGGCGTTCTGTTTGACATTCATTTAAAGGCTTGCTCTCTAAATGTAGCCCAGACACTCTGCTTTGGCCTGGGAGTGCACCAAAGAACCCAAAAACTTGTCAGGGGTGAATTTTGGGTGCAGTCTAATCCAAAAAAGTCAAACAAGTCATGCAGGCGCCCTACTTGACACACAGTTATAAGCTTGCTCTCTAAATGTTAAGAGGCTTCCTGCGTACATCTGGGAGTGCAAAAAAAAGAAACAATAAAATTGCTAAGGTGCAAAATCTTTGTTTGCTGTGAAGGCTACCGGCCAAGCCGGTTCGCTCCAACGACGCGAGAAACCGACTACCCTTGCCAAACAAAAAGTTAAATAACTGGTACAGGCGTTCTTTTTGACACACAGTTAAAAACTTCCTCTCTAAATGTTGCTCAGAAACCCTACTTGCGCCTGGGGTTCACTAAAGAACCTAAAATATTTGCCAGGTGGTGTAATTATGTGTGCAGTGAAGGCGGCGCAGGCCGGTCGAAGCGTCATCTATTTTCGATCACCCTGCCTAATCCCAAAAAGTCAAACAAGTCGTGCAGACATCCTGATTGACACACAGTTAAAAGCTTGCTCTCTAAATGTTGCCTTGATCCCTTACCACCGCCTGGGAGTGCACACAAGAACTAAAAAGGGGTGTAATTATGTGTGCAGTGAAGGCGGCACAGGCCGGTCGAAGCGTCATCTATTTTCGATCACCCTACCTAATCCCAAAAAGTCAAACAAGTCGTGCAGACATCCTGATTGACACAACGCGAGAAACCGACTACTCTTGCAAAACAAAACGTTAACCAACTCTTTCAGGCGTTCTATTTGATACACCGTTAAAAGCTTGCTCACTAATTGTTGCCCACACACCTTTCTTACGCCTGGGATTACAACAAGGAACCAAAAACCTTTGCCAGGGGGTGTATTTTTGGATGCAGTGAAGGCGGTGCAGGCTGTCCATGCGTCACCTGTTTTCGATCACCCTTCCTAATCACAAAAAGTAAAAAAAAGTCGTGCATACGTCCTACTTGACACATAGTTAAAAGCTTGCTCTTTTAATGTTGCCCAGACACCCAACTTGAGCCTGGGTGTGCAACGAAGAACCAAAAAAAAATTGCCAGGGGGTGTACTTTTGTATGCCATGAAGGCTACCGGCCAAGCCGGTTCGCACACTTTTAAATGCTTGCTCTAAATGTTGCCAAGACACACTACTTGCGCCTTGGAGGGCACCAAAAAAACTGAAAACTTTGCCAGGGGCTGTATTTTTGGATGCTGTGAAGGCGGCGAAGGCCGGCCCAATCGTCACCTGTTTTCGATCACCTTGACTAATCCCAAAAGGTGAAACAAGTCGTTCAGACGTCCTACTTGACACACAGTAAAACGCCTGCTCTCTAAATGTTGCACAGACACCCTACTTGCGCCTGGGAGTGCAGCAGTGAACCAAAAAAAATTGCCAGGGTTGTATTTTTTTTGTGCCGAGAAGGCTACCGGCCAAGCCAGTTTGTCCCAACGACGCGGCCAGAAACCGACTATCCTTGCAAAACAAAAAGTTAAACAACTCGTACAGGCGTTCTTTTTGACACACTGTTAAATGCTTTTGCTCTAAATGTTGCCAAGACATACTACTTGCGCCTGGGAATGTACCAAAGAACCTAAAAACTTTACCAGGGGCTGTATTTTTGGGTGCAGTGAAGGCGGCGAAGGCCGGCTCAAGCGTCACCTGTTTTCTATTAGCCTGCCTAATCCCATAAAGTCAAACAAGTCGTACAGGCGTTCTATAAGACATACAGTTAAAATATTACTCTCTAAATATTTCCAAGATACCCTACTTGCGCCTGGGAGTGCACCAAAAACCCAAAAACTTTGCCAAGGGGTGTATTTCGGTGCAGTGAAGGCGGCGCATGCCGGCCCAAACGTCACCTGTCTTCGATCACCCTGCCTAATCCAAAAAAGTCAAACAAGTCGTGCAGTTAAAAACATGCTCTCTAAATGTTGCCCAGACCCCCTTCTTCCGCCTTAGAGTGCAACAAAGAACAAAAAATAATTGCCAAAGGGTGTATAGTTGTGTGCCGTGAAGGCTACCGGTCAAGCCGGTTCGCACAAACGACGCTAGAAACCGACTACCCTTGCAAAACAAAACAAACATCGTACAGGCGTTCTATTTCACACACAGTTAAAAGTTTGCTCTCTAAATATTGCCTAGATACCATACTTTCGCGTTGGAGTGCAACAATCACCCAAATCTTTGCCAGGGTGTATATTTATGGGTGCAGTGAAGGTGGCGCAGGCCGGCCAAAGCGTCGCCTGTTTTCAATCACCCTGCCTAATCCTAGAAAGTCAAACAGGTCGTGCAGGCGTCCTACTTGGCAGACAGTCAAAAGTTTGCTCTCTAAATGTTGCCCAGACATAGGGGTCTGCGGGTGTATCCACTGCGCCACGGAGGTTTTTGAAAGTTGTTATTATTTATAGAACATCTATCCTACGAATCTCTGAAATGCGACTACTGAATCTAGGCAAAGTTGCCCAGGCAAAAAGAGCCGAATATTCCGAAATTTCATACTTAACGTTTAGTTTAAATTTATTTATTTCACTTCGATTACGAAACAAGTTATGACAACTTACACAACATCACTCGAAGTCTTCCTGGGTTGGACCAGCACAAAGCCTAATATACACAAAACGTGTCTTGCTCAAGGACATTACACACAGCCGCGGGGGACGATCGAACCCACTACCTCCTATCCTGGGTTCGGTGCTCTACCACTGGACCATGCGCTCCTCTATACCTAACGTTTGGCTCTATTATCTCAAATCGCTCAATATCTCTTCCATATCACGATGACATGGTTAAGCCGCTACATGTACACACCTCGACATGGTTAAGTCACTACATGTACACACGTTAACAATGTTAAGTCACTACATGTACACACGTTAACAATGTTAAGTAACTACATGTACACACCTCGACATGGTTAAGTCACTACATGTACACACCTCGACATGGTTAAGCCGCTACATGTACACACCTCAACATGGTTAAGTTACTACATGTTCACACGTTAACAATGTTAAGTAACTACATGTACACACCTCGACATGGTTAAGTCACTACATGTACACACCTCAACATTGTTAAGTCACTATATGTACACACCTCGACATGGTTAAGTCACTACATGTACACACCTCGACATGGTTAAGTCACTACATGTACACACCTCAACATGGTTAAGTTACTACATGTACACACGTTAACAATGTTAAGTAACTACATGTACACACCTCGACATGGTTAAGTCACTACATGTACACACCTCAACATGGTTAAGTTACTACATGTACTCACCTCAACATGGTTAAGTTACTACATGTACACACCTCGACATGGTTAAGTTACTACATGTACACACCTCGACATTGTTAAGTCACTACATGTACTCACCTCGACAGTGTTAAGTCACTACATGTACACACCTCGACATGGTTAAGTCACTACATGTACTCACCTCGACATTGTTAAGTTACTACATGTACACACCTCAACATGGTTAAGTCACTACATGTACACACCTCGACATGGTTAAGTCACTACATGTACACACCTCGACATGGTTAAGTCACTACATGTACACACCTCGACATTGTTAAGTCACTATATGTACACACCTCGATAATGTTAAGTCACTACATGTACTCACCTCGACATTGTTAATTCACTATATGTACACACCTCGACATGGTTAAGTCACTACACGTACACACCTCGACATTGTTAAGTCACTACATGTACACACATCAACATGGTTAAGTAACAACATGTACATACCTCGACATTGTTAAGTCACTACATGTACATACTTCGACATTGTTTAGTTTCTACATGTACACACCTCGACATGGTTAGGTCACTACATGTACACACCTCGACATTGTTAAGTCACTACATGTACACACATCAACATGGTTAAGTAACAACATGTACATACCTCGACATTGTTAAGTCACTACATGTACATACTTCGACATTGTTTAGTTTCTACATGTACACACCTCGACATGGTTAGGTCACTACATGTACACACCTCGACATTGTTAAGTAACAACATGTACACACTTCGACATTGTTAAGTCACTACATGTACACACTTCGACATGGTTAAGTCACTACATGTACACACTTCGACATTATTAAGTCACTACATGTACTCACCTCGACATTGTTAGTCATTACATGTACACACCTCGACATTGTTAAGTCACTACATGTACACACCTCGACATTGTTAAGTCACTACATGTACACACCTCGACATTGTTAAGTCACTACATGTACACACCTCGACATTGTTAAGTCACTACATGTACTCACCTCGACATGGTTAAGTCACTACATGTACACACCTCGACATGGTTAAGTCACTACATGTACACACCTCGACATTGTTAAGTCACTATATGTACACACCTCGACATGGTTAAGTCACTACATGTACACACCTCGACATTGTTAAGTCACTACATGTACACACCTCGACATTGTTCAGTCACTACATGTACTCACCTCGACATTGTTAAGTCACTACATGTACTCACTTCGACATTGTTAAGTCACTATATGTACACACCTCGACATTGTTAAGTCACTACATGTACACACCTCGACATTATTAAGTCACTACATGTACACACCTCGACATTGTTAAGTCACTACATGTACACACCTAGACATTGTTAAGTCACTACATGTACACACCTCGACATGGTTAAGTCACTACATGTACACACCTCGACATTGTTAAGTCACTACATGTACACACCTCGACATGGTTAAATCACTACATGAACACACCTCGACATGGTTAAGTCACTACATGTACACACCTCGACATGGTTAAGTCACTACATGTACACACCTCGACATTGTTAAGTCACTACATGTACACACCTCGACATTGTTAAGTCACTACATGTACTCACTTCGACATTGTTAAGACACTATATGTACACACCTCGACATTGTTAAGTCACTTTATGCACACACGTCGACATTGTTAAGTCACTACATGTACACACCTCGACATGGTTAAGGCACTACATGTACACACCTCGACATGGTTAAGTCACTACATGTACACACTTCGACATTATTAAGTCACTACATGTACACACCTCGACATTGTTAAGTCATTACATGTACACACCTCGACATTGTTAAGTCACTACATGTACACACCTCGACATGGTTAAGTCACTACATGTACACACTTCGACATTGTTAAGTCATTACATGTACACACCTCGACATTGTTAAGTCACTACATGTACACACCTCGACATGGTTAAGTCACTACATGTACACACTTCGACATTGTTTAGTCACTACATGTACACACCTCGACATTGTTAAGTTACTACATGTACACACCTCGATATTGTTAAGTCACTACATGTACTCACCTCGACATGGTTAAGTCACTACATGTACACACCTCGACATTGTTAAGTCACTATATGTACACACCTCGACATGGTTAAGTCACTATATGTACACACCTCGACATTGTTAAGTCACTACATGTACACACATCGACATTGTTAAGTCACTATATGTACACACCTCGACATGGTTAAGTCACTACATGTACACACATCGACATGGTTAAGTCACTACATGTACACACCTCGACATGGTTAAGTCACTACATGAACACTCCTGACATGGTTAAGTCACTACATGTACACACCTCGACATTGTTAAATCACTACATGAACACTCCTGACATGGTTAAGTCACTACATGTACACACCTCGACACGGTTAAGTCGTTACAGGTACACACCTCGTGCGTTCAAGATACGCCAAATAAAAACAATATTGATTTATTTTTTACAAAAATTCAGCTGTGTAATACATTTCTCTTGACATTAAAACATCTAATAGAAAACCTGTAGGTTCGATCCTTTGCCACGACTATGTCTGGTGTCCTTGAGCAAGACACTTTATCCACATATGCTTAGTACACGTTCCACACAGGATGACTTAGAAGATGTTTTATATTCAAAATCGAAGTGAAATAAATGTTTAGATCAATTATATATATATAAATAGAGCATTCTTCTCGAAATGCATTCTGAACGTTTTGGCTCTTATAACTTATAGCACGCTCAATAGCATTTCGGGAGATTGCTATGGCAACATAAATGCATGGAAACACTGCATATATATCAACGTACTACTTGGATAAATGAGACGTCAAAATTTTATGAAAATAATATTTTTTAATCTTTTTTCTTTGGAGAAAAACATTTTGACTGAGAAAAATATTCAAATTTTCGATGCAATACACTTTTATCAAGACCATGAAAAGGTTAAGGTAGATCTATCTCATATTGTTGGGAGTATATTGTAGTGGGCTTTTCCCTCCCTTGTGTCACCAACACATTTATTTCTAGTTTTCTTTCAATTTCATGGTTATTTCAAGGAAATTATCGCGTATATACCAATCAGTAACACCCTTTATAAGGATATAGTTCTATTTTCACAACCATTATTTTAGTTTCGCATATAGATTAGTTTCATTTTTGCCATAAATGTGTAACTTATAGTATGGCTAGGAAAAAACTCGAAGGTGTTATCTTTAAACTCAATATAATTTTTTTTCAGCGTGGTGTGAAGAGCTGGAAGTGGGGATGAATGTTGTATTAGATACAGATACATTGATTCAAAGTAGAATAGCAACGTTCTCCTGTACACCTGGGTACAGTTTGGTTAGTGGAAATCTGTCACGTGTTTGTGGAAAAACTTCCTCAGGGAAAGGCTGGTCTGGATCCCCAGCATTGTGCTCAGGTAAGCTTGGTTAGTGGAAATCTGCCATGTGTTTGTGGAGCAACTGCGCTAGGGAAAGGATGGTCAGGATCCCCAGCAGTTTGCTCAGGTAAGCTTGGTAAGTGGAAATCTGTCATGTGTTTGTGGAGCAAGTGCGCTAGGGAAAGGATGGTCAGGATCCCCAGCAGTTTGCTCAGGTAAGCTTGGTAAGTGGAAATCTGTCATGTGTGTGTGGAGCAACTGCGCTAGGGAAAGGATGGTCAGGATCCCCAGTAGTTTGCTCAGGTAAGCTTGGTTAGTGGAAATCTGTCATGTGTGTGTGGAGCAACTGCGCTAGGGAAAGGATGGTCAGGATCCCCCGCAGTTTGTTCAGGTAAGCTTGGTCAGTGGAAATCTGTCATGTGTGTGTGGAGCAACTGCGCTAGGGAAAGGATGGTCAGGATCCCCAGCAGTTTGTTCAGGTAAGCTTGGTTAGTGGAAATCTGTCATGTGTGTGTGGAGCAACTGCGCTAGGGAAAGGATGGTCAGGATCCCCAGCAGTGTGCTCAGGTAAGCTTGGTCAGTGGAAATCTGTCACGTGTTTGTGGAGCAACTGCGCTAGGGAAAGGATGGTCAGGATCCCCAGCAGTTTGCTCAGGTAAGCTTGGTCAGTGGAAATCTGTCACGTGTTTGTGGAGCAACTACGTCAGGAAAAGGCTGGTCAGGATCCTCAGCAGTTTGTTTAGGTAAGCTTGGTCAGTGGAAATCTGTCATGTGTGTGTGGAGCTACGTCAGGGAAAGGATGGTCAGGATCCTCAGCAGTTTGTTCAGGTAAGCTTGGTCAGTGGAAATCTGTCACGTGTTTGTGGAGCAACTACGTCAGGGAAAGGCTGGTCAGGATCCCCAGCAGTTTGCTCAGGTAAGCTTGGTCAGTGGAAATCTGTCATGTGTGTGTGGAGCAACTGCATCAGGGAAAGGATGATCAGGATCCTCAGCAGTTTGTTCAGGTAAGCTTGGTCAGTGGAAATCTGTCACGTGTTTATGGAGCAACTACGTCAGGGAAAGGCTGGTCAGGATCCTCAGCAGTTTGTTCAGGTAAGCTTGGTCAGTGGAAATCTGTCACGTGTTTATGGAGCAACTACGTCAGGGAAAGGCTGGTCAGGATCCTCAGCAGTTTGTTCAGGTAAGCTTTGTCAGTGGAAATCTGTCACGTGTTTATGGAGCAACTACGTCAGGGAAAGGCTGGTCAGGATCCCCAGCATTGTGCTAAGGTAAGTTTGGTTAGTGGAAATCTTTCACGTATTTGTGGAGCTAATATGTCAGGGAAAAGCTGGTCTGGATCCCCAGCAGTGTGCTCATGTAAGCTTGGATAGTGGAAATCTGTCACGTGTTTGTGAGCAATTGCATCAGGGAAAGGCTGGTCTGGATCCCTAGCAGTGTGCTCATGAAAGCTTGAATTGTGAAAATTTGTCACGTGTTTGTGGAGCAACTGCGTCAGGGAAAGGCTGGTCTGGATCCCAAGCAGTGTGCTCATGTAAGCTTGGATAGTGGTAATATGTCACGTGTTTGTGGAGCAACTGCGTCAGGGAAAGGCTAGTCAGAATTTCCGGAAATGTGCTCAGGTAAGCTTGGTTAGTGGAAATCGTTAACGTGTTTGTGGAGCAACTGCATCAGGGAAAGGCTGGTCAGGATTCCCAGAAGTGTGCACAGGTAAGCTTGGTAAGTGGAAATCGTTAACGTGTTTGTGGAGCAACTGCGTCAGGGAAAGGCTGGCCAGGATTCCCAAGCAGTCTGCTAAGGTAAGCTTGGTTAGTGGAAATCGTTAACGTGTTTGTGGAGCAACTGCGTCAGGGAAAGGCTGGCCAGGATTCCCAAGCAGTCTGCTAAGGTAAGCTTGGTTAGTGGAAATCGTTTACGTGTTTTGGGAGGTACTATGTCAGGGAAAGGCTGGCCAGGATTCCCAAGCAGTCTGCTAAGGTAAGCTTGGTTAGTGGAAATCGTTTACGTGTTTTGGGAGCTACTATGTTAGGGAAAGGCTGGTCAGGATCCCAAACAGTGTGCTAAGGTAAGTTTGGCTAGTGGATATCTGTCACGTGTTTGTGAAGCAACTACGCCAGGAAAAGGCTGGTCAGTGTCCCCAGCAGTGTGCTCAGGTAAACTTTGTTAGGGGAATCTGCCACGTGTTTTTGGAGCAACTTTGACAGGGAAAGGCTGGTCAGGATCCCCAGCAGTGTGCTCAGGTTAGTTTTGTTAGTGGAAATCTGTCACGTGTTTGAAATATTCAATAATTTTAAACGCAGTTGCCATTCTGTTAGTTAAAGGTTATGGGCTCAATTCGTTGTCTCAAGAATTACGCTCAGGACTGGTTCTACCCAGGACGTGGACTCCAGATAGCAGTTCATATAAGTTCAGAGTTTTCTCCACATTTGTGCTAATATAAAATAGTATAAACCAGTTAATAGTTAAACAATAAATACTAAAATGCATTGTTATTCGTTTGTCAACAGCCTGGATTTATTTCGACATTTCTTCTTTCCTGTCATATATCGAGATAACTGTATAACTATAATATAGCATGATTTGACAGACACAATAAAACCCGAGTCTGCTATTTTAGGTTTGGATACGTTTTGTTATTCAGGCAAAGGATCTAATAAACAACAGTATGGTAGCTGTATAATGTCGGCATGTTCTTTTGTTTGGTTTTGTTCATGTTTCTGGTACTTTATGATCATTGAGCTTAACCAATGTGGTTTGAAAATAATATACTAGCTGCTCATGCAGGTGCTTGGTAAGAAGAGAGCTGTTACAAATGCAATTAAGACACGTTATGTGTCTCACTGAAACTGGCGTTACTACGTCCTTTCCATGTGTTTATGTTCTATGCTTCCTTTTATCAGTTAGTGTCATGTGTGAATATGTACGATTTATCAGTTATTGCCGTGTGTGTATATGTAGGATATATAAGTTATTGCCGTGTGTGTATATGTAGGATTTATCAGTTATTGCCGTGTGTGTGTCTGTAGGATCTATCAGTTATTGCCATGTGTATATCTGTATGATTTATCAGTAATTGCCATTTGTTTATCTGTAAGATTTATCAGTTATTGCCATGTGTTTATCTGTAAGATTTATCAGTTATTGCCATGTGTATATTTGTAAGATTTATCAGTCATTGCAATATGTATATCTGTAAAATTTATCAGTTATTGCCATTTGTATATCTGTAAAATTTATCAGTTATTTCAATGTGTATATCTGTAGGATTTATCAGTTATTGACAAATGTATATCTGTAAGATTTATCAGTTATTGCCATGTGTATATCTGTAGAATTTATCAGTTCTTGAGCTTTAATCGTAAGCTCAATCGTAATGAAATGTTGTATGCAACTTTGGTACCTAAGGGTGAATCAAAATTGTGAATTGCATGTTCCCCGACCCCCTTGGGTCTTGGGGACGGGGCCAAAACTGTCGAATTCAAGATAAACTTTATAAAAGTCTTCTTCTTAATATAGAAAGCACTGGGAACCAAATCGTGAGCATGATTATGGACGTATATGTGTCCTTTATAACATTTGTTAATTGCATGTCCCTTGGTCTCACGGTTTAGCCCTGGTGGTGGGGCCTCGTTGGGGGCCTACTTTAATAAATCGGTATTAGAGAAATTGACAAAAGACGTTATTTCTTATGACTGAATAGACTTATGTGAATGTTGTTTTTTTTATAATCAGGTGACCGCTAAGGCCTATGGGCCTCTTGTTTAATTATCTTTCTTCATTAAATTTACTTAAGCGGGGCGGTAGTCTAATGGATAGAGTGTTGCCGCTCACGCCAGAGGTCGCAGGTCCGATCCCCAGCTCGACCCGATGCCACCCATAAAACAACACTCAGTACTGGTTCTACCCAGGAAGCGGACTCGAGAGCGGATTATATAAACTCTGAGCTTTCATCGTAATCGAGCTAAAATAAATTAGTATAAACTAAATTGACTTGTCCTGGCCATAACTCTAAAAAGTGTTAAATGTAATTTATTCAAACTGCATACAAGGGCAGAGGACATTAAGGGGAAGTGCAGTGTCTAAGAACCATAACTCTACCTTGCCTCATTTTTCAATTATCACTTTTAACATACTTGTCATGAAGATTACTCAAGAACCGTTCCAGGGATTTGGTTCATATTTCACACAGAGGACATTGAGAGGAAGTGCATTGTCCAAGAACTCTACCTTGCCCATTTTTTAATAATTTCCCCTTAGTTTATTTTATTATGCTTGTCCAGAACATAACTCAAAAATTGTTTTAGAGATTTAGTTGATATTTCATACAATTATAGGCATAGTGCCACCATTGCAAAATGGCGGTTATAAATAATCCGCATTTCTTCTTCTTTAAAAATGCATTTTCCTTATTTTAATGTTCATTTTTTATTTGAATGGCATTATTGATGTATTTTGAACATTTTGATAGCATTGTCATGTTTGAATTGTGAATTGTAAAAATTGATGCTTAGAAATTGGGGTATGAATACATGATTTCGGAAGTCTACTTTCACTTTGTCACCAGTGTACACACTGAGCAGAAAAAAAACCTCTTATATGACACATGACCCCTACTTTTCTCATCATATTTTGATAGTGTAGAGGTTGACAAACAGTAAAATGTAGGTTTTACTTCTTTCATTTGGGACTCTCTATGAATGACAAGCCTTCAAACTTTCATTATTTACTATAGAATAAAGAACAAAAATCAATGGTGGGTTGACACCTTATAGAGAACATTGAGATGAAGTGCTGTGGGCAAGAACTGTGACTCTTTCTTCTGTCTTTATATAATAATTCCCTTTGTTATTATATTTTATTATGCTGGTCCTGAACATAACTAAAAAAATGTTCAAGGGATTTTGTTGATATTTCACACAATGATAGAGGACATAGAGGAAGTGCAGTGTGCAGGAAACATCACTCTTTCTTCTGTCTTTGCAGAATTACCCCCCTTTGTTATTTTCCTTGTTTGGAGCAAAAGTTTTGAAGTGAATGCTTTGAAACTGCATACAATGACAGAGAGCATTTACAGGAAGTGGACAGTACAAGAATTTGTTTCGGCGGGGGGATTGGCCATGTCCAACATGTGTCTGTTTATTATGTGCGTGCTGTTGTTATGTGCGTGCTGTTATTATGTGCGTGCTGTTGTTATGTGCGTGCTGTTGTTATGCACGTGTCTTTTGAATGCTAGGTCTCCTGTGGGACAGATATTCTCATTTCTATTATTTTGATTATTTTCAGCATCAAATACTATCGTGGATGTGTGTCCTTATCCAGAGTCAGGCATCAACTCCGAGGTTACCGTGTCAGCGTTGCTCAGTGGTTCAATTGCTACTTATAACTGCATGGGTGGTTATACGTTACTCACCGGATCTCTATCGCGAATGTGTGGTGGAACACCCCTTGCCTGGGACGGAAACCGCACCGAATGTGCAGGTATTTTATTTGTATGTTGTTAGAACGACAATATGCAGTCAGGTTGTGACTAGAACCCGAGACTGTTCTTTGAACATGCTCTACCGAATGAAATAGATGAACTGCTAATATATATAACTGTCCATATATGTAAAGTACACACTGACATAGTCCCTAACAAATTGGAATTCGGCCCGAAATTTCCATAGAGAGCAGATTATCTTGCGAATATTGCTTAAAGAATATAAAATTAAACACAGAACCCCGTTTGGAGGCGATATTTCAGGGCAAGAATCCGTGACATGTCCCTGGTCAGGCCTCTGTTTTACCAACATTTTACTTAAATACTTAAAAACTTAAAAAAGTTTTGACTGGTAATTAATCTATTATAATTTTATAATCAATATCATTGACACAATATGCAATTTTTATAGGAACCAGTCTAAAATCATGATCACGTGGCTGCTTTTTTTAGATTAAAGTTTTAAAGTATTTAAGTATATGTTGGTGAAACAGGAGCCAGATGAATATTCTACCGACTGAGCTATCCGAACGGCTGACATAGGTCAATCTCCCAACAGGTTACGTTCACATTCTGATATATATCTGGAATACAAAGCCCTTGAGGAACTCCAGTTACAGTCAATACTGCAAGACACCTACTGGATGGTTTGCCTACCAACTGAGCTAACTGGAGTGTTTGCATTGTTTCTTCAATAATAAATAATGATATATTTTACCCATACAAATGTGAAGTTGCCTGTATTACAATTTGATACACAGGCTCTATATTATGGGTCAATACAACAAATAAGACAATACAGACAGTCACAGTTTCTTAATAAAAGTTCGTGACACTTTTTGATTTGGAGAAAATATTGTTAGCATCAAACATGTCTGGTTTAAGTATCGTTTTCATAGAAATTCTTGCTGAAAATGATGTAGTTAATTTCTAGTTTATATTTAATGAGAAGTTTAATATTGTTAGGATTTTTAAAAATTTATTTCCTCGACTTCTTGCTTACTTAATAATTGCTGGAAGGGTCCTCCGTGGCCGAGTGGTCTAAGGCGCTGTCTCAAGCTTACCTCTCACTGCTAAGGTCGTAGGTTCGAGTCTCGCTCGCTCAAAAAAAAATTATGTGAGAAAGGTTCCAGTTACTTGCGGAAGGACGGTGGTTCTACTCAGTCTGACTCAGTCTGAGGTCTTCCTCCACCGGTAAAACTGGATATGCCGTATATAACCGGAAATGTGTTGAAAATGACGTTAAACCCGATTTTTAAAAAAAAAAAAAAAAAAATAATAATAATTGCTCGAGCAATTAATTTAGCTGTATTGCTTACATGTTGCATCCGCCTTTTTTAAATGTTCATGTATTTTTTCAACCAAGCGTTATATCACTTCCGATTCATCGTTCGGTGTTTTCCGTATAAATCAGATCTCGTACGGTTTAATGCTGAACCACTTTCGGACTTAACCGAATATATTGACATCGCTCAAGGTAATGATCACTAAGCGTAATACGACGTTAACGTTAAATTGTATAAAATCTAATATTACGTTATTTTATTCATAAAGTATCATTTATATTACAAGAAAATTGCCGAATATCGGATTATCGGTTACTGCAATGGAATTATAATTCTTTGTGGATATTTAATGTTTATCAAAACCAACGATATTCTTCTATCTGTATAAACTATTAGAATACAGTATACTGGTCATACCTAATACTGCGAGTCTAATTTTATTCAACCATGTAACGAATGGCGTCAATAATAAACAGCAATAAGATTACCCAAGTATGCTGAGTAATAAACAGTTGCCGATACAAAATGCAAACAAATGCCGACGCTAACGGAAGTTGGAACTTTGCGCATGTCTTCCCAGATTGTTTTTATACGGGCATTCGCGGTAATAGGTATATCGCGGTATTAGGTATATAAGGGATATACCATGCACATAAATAGCAGAGTTTTTCGCTGTATTAAAACGTTTTTAATATTTGATAGAGGACATCGGAGATGTTTGAGACGAAGTGTAAATAATTTCCCAAATGTTTTCAATATTTTGGGACAATAACCGAGACTACAGTTACTCTTTAATATAAGTTTTAAGAAAAAAATGCTCCGCGTCAGAAATATGGTAAATATGGTCAAAATGTGACGACAGACATTATTTAATTACTATTTTAAAAACCAAATATGAACCATTCAGAGCAAAATGAATATATTTCATTCCACACAAGCATGTTCCACTGAAATTTACTTTAATATGATATGATTATAAAATTTATATATTTCTAAAATAATTGAATTTATCAAATACATTTCAATTATTTCTTTATTATATCTCACAATCACAATATGAAAAAAAAATCATCAAGTACCATATAATAAAACCTTGAACATATACATACCTAGTTTTAATGCAATACCATCTTGACTGTTCAGTATGACTTAATTGACGAGACGTCTATTTTTCCGGACATTTAGCATGTGCGTAATCAACCGCGTGTTGCGTAATGAGCGTTTAGTTTGTTGTGATGAGAAAACACGCCTGGAGCCGGAAATTATGTCACGTTTTCCAGTGAATAGACCTGACGCCTGCCCTTTCGTTTTCAACATGCATGATAGCATTTTAGGCCGGGACCCGTGTTAAATGTTACTCCGGGACATGGGGGAAAATGACGTTAAATGTGACTTATTGTCAAATTAGAATATATAGATCATGTCAACAGCATAGGCCAGGGTACCCTTCTACTGGAAAATTCATTTCAAGACCTTTAGTTGATATATAGTAAGTATAATTCCATGAACGATCAAGTATTCGGGGACAGTTTTATATGTTTCGGATATAAGTTTATAACAAAAGTACCAATCTTTTGCGTGACGTCGTTGTTATGATAAAATAACGTTATATTGAGACTTTACGTCATATCGCTTATGAGTAAACTAATATGGCGGAATTATTCTCGTTCCTTATATAAATGATCTACTAAATAAAATATAAATGTAACATTTTCCTGAGTTATGTGATGAGAAGAATCTTACATTCGTGCTCATTTATTATTAAATTCATTAAACTCGTTGAAAATAATGATATAATTCTCGACCCATCCTTGTATAATATAATGTTTGCCAGTTCGTTTAATAAATTCAGTAATAAATGAGCTCTCATGCAAGATCCTCCATTTAATGTAATGTTGTGATTACTGCGGTCATTGGATGGTTCGTCTTCTGTTAGCTATAATATAGTTCTTATTTTAGTTTTATTTTGTGAATAAAGACAACATCGTTAAAACGGTATTTATTGTATAGTCTTCAAGTAACTTAACTTTACTCGTGTTTGCGTTTTAGTCCTATGCACCAATCCCGGTATTGCTTCGGGCGCCAGTTACGTCACGGCGAATAACGACCCGGTCACAGGCGCCCTGTTGCTAGGCACAACCGCTACATACAGCTGTAATGCAGGGCTCCAGCATTCAGCAGGAGATTTGGTGAGAGTGTGTTACGGTACCGGAACATGGACAGGAAATGCTCCAACATGCAACGGTAAATCTATATATATACTTAACGGCTATAAAAACGCATTTTTTTAATTGTGTTATATATTTTATACTTGACTTGTGAACACCTTTGTGTTATTATATACATGCTAGGATATTGTTTAGCAATCAACACACATCGTGGTTTGTTATTTGAATATGATTAACTGAAATGTTTGTGTCTTTGTTTAATATAATAAAATATACCCATATGATACCAAACTTGCGTTTTTAAAGCCGTTAAGTATAGTATCTTATTATTAATATTCAGTTCATGACTTAAGTCGATATACTGTATTTCATTCCCATTGCTCCACACACAGATATGTGTATTTTATTTCAGTTAGACCGCGGCGTGGTTTAGTGGTAGAGCGTCCGCCTCGCATGCGGAAAGTCGTGGGTTCAATCCCCGGCCGGGTCATACCAAGGACTTTGAAAATTGTAATAGAAACTTCCTTGCTTGACGCTCAGCATTTAGAGGAGAGTTCTAGGTCTGGTCAGCCCGGTGTCAGTATAATGTGACTGGGTGGGGTATCATACTATGTGTCTGCGGCATGATGCACCAGTGTGACAGCGCTTAGAATATTGTCTCAATTAGACACCGTCGCGATATGACTGAAACATTATTGAAAGCGACGCTAAGCACCATACAACAATTATTTCAGTTATGTCATCAAATGAAAGGAAAAGTCAAATATAAATTTCAGAAATGTATGGAATATGGCTGTATCTGTATTTAAATTGTAATAAATTTCACATCTTATTTACAACGATATTCGTTAAATTGTAAATACATTCACATTAGTATTAGCTGTAAATGATGGTTGACATGTTAGAAATATATTCAGTTATAATTATCTGAATCAACTCCATGTTTATAATAGAAAATATAAACGTATTTTTTCCGTATGAATTATGAAGAAATGTTATGCTTATGTAATGATACTGTAAATAACAAAAATCAGCAATATGACCAGTGTGTGTATGCGCGCACGCAGTCAACAAGCTAATAATGTAAGCTTGCCACAAGCTAGTAATTGGAAACTTGCGGCAAGCTTGCATGAATTGAACAAAGCAAGCTATTCCACAGGCTATTCTGCAAGCTTGCATAAATATTGCGCAAGCTATTGGTTTAAACATATTTATTCATTCAGATGTACATATATATACATACGTTTAGGTATATGTATGGAGTAGAACGGAAGATAAACTCTTATAGTGCATGCTTCCGCAAGCTTGTGCAAGCTATTCCGCAACGTTGCGATAAGCTTGCACAAGTTATTCCGCAGGCATTTTGGTTTGGGCATACACTACGCTCTATTCAGGTTGATATAGAAGAAATTAAACTATTCAAACTGAGGCTCTGTGTGAGTACTGTTGGCGATACATGTATATAAATATCCTTATTTTTGTTATAAATGTTAGTATATGAAGCTATCGTATATTCGTCTATTATAGCCGTGACACACTACTGCCCATATCCTCCGGCCGGAGTCAACGTCAATTTGGGTTTGACAACTATATCAGAAGGTTCGGCTGTGACGTACACGTGCTTACCAGGATATAGTCACATGTCTGGAAGTGCATCGCTTCTATGTGTCCACGATAACTTACTCAATGTCACATCCTGGGTTGGCAGTGCTTCTAAATGCCAAGGTAGGTAGCAGTATTTAATAGTTTCTGCCATATTAAAATATCGTTGGTTGAGAACTGATTTTATTCTGTTTGCTATTGCCCCAGGGGCTATCATGTAAACACGATTTAAAAGAGAAATACGTATATGTTGAAACGTCTAGGTTTATTATCTTTTGGGATAAGTGTAATTATTCTCTGATAACTCGCCCTTAATATAACAATAATTTATAGCCCTAACAACCAATTGCCCTATTTTACCCAGAAAAACTTTTAAAATTGTCGGCACCAAACCTGTCCGTACCTTATTAACTATTGTTTTCAACCTAACAAAGTGAAGATGAAGCTTGGCCATATGTAATTAAACCTTCCAATGTCATGGACTCAGTATCAGTTAAACCTTCCGAAACCATGAACTCTGTTTGTTAAACCTTCCAATGTCATGGACTCTGTATCAGTTAAACCTTCCAATGTCATGGACTCTGTATCAGTTAAACCTTCCAAAACCATGAACTCTGTTTGTTAAACCTTCCTATGTCATGGACTCTGTATCAGTTAAACCTTCCAATGTCATTGACTCTGTATCAGTTAAACCTTCCAATGTCATGGACTCTGTATCAGTTAAACCTTCCAATATCATGGACTCTGTATCAGTTAAACCTTCCAATGTCATGGACTCTGTATCAGTTAAACGTTCCAATGTCATGGACTCTGTATCAGTTAAACCTTCCAAAACCATGAACTCTGTTTGTTAAACCTTCCTATGTCATGGACTCTGTATCAGTTAAACCTTCCAATGTCATGGACTCTGTATCAGTTAAACGTTCCAATGTCATGGAATCTGTA
The DNA here is from genome assembly GCA_029582155.1 of Panopea generosa. Classification (NCBI taxonomy): domain Eukaryota; kingdom Metazoa; phylum Mollusca; class Bivalvia; order Adapedonta; family Hiatellidae; genus Panopea; species Panopea generosa. The sequence continues at coordinate 60,290,960 of CM055908.1, read as the reverse complement.
TCAGTTAAACGTTCCAATGTCATGGACTCTATCAGTTAAACGTTCCAATGTCATGGACTCTGTATCAGTTAAATCTTCCAATGTCATGGACTCTGTGTCAGTTAAACGTTCCAATGTCATGGACTCTATATCAGTTAAACCTTCCAATGCTATCGGCTCTGTATCAGTTAAACCTTCCAATGTCATGAACTCTGTATCAGTTAAACATTCCAATGTCATGGATTCTGTATCAGTTAACATTTCCGATGTCATGGACTCTGCATCAGTTAAACGTTCCAATGTCATGGACTTGTATCAGTTAAACGTTCCAATGTCATGGACTCTGTATCAGTTAAACCTTCCAATGTCATGGAGTCTGTATCAGTTAGACCTTCCGATGTAATGGACTCTGTATCAGTGAAACGTTCCAATGTCATGGACTCTATATCAGTTAAACGTTCCAATGTCATGGACTCTGTATCAGTTAAATCATCCATTGTCATGGACTCTGTATCAGTTAAACCTTCCAATGTCATGGACTCTGTATCAGTTAAACTTTCCAATGTCATGGACTATGAATCAGTTCAACCTTCCAATGTCATGGACTCTGTATCAGTCAAACTTTCCAATGTCATGGACTCTGTATCAGTCAAATGTTCCAATGTCATGGACTCTGTATCAGTCAAACGTTCCAATGTAATAGACTCTGTATCAGTTAAACGTTCCAGTGTCATTGACTCTGTATCAGTTAAATCTTCCAGTGTCATGGACTCTGTATCAGTTTAACCTTCCAGTGTCATGGCCTCTGTATCAGTTTAACCTTCCAATGTCATGGACTCTGTATCAGTTTAACCTTCCAGTGTCATGGACTCTGTATCAGTTTAACCTTCCAATGTCATGGACTCTGTATCAGTTTAACCTTCCAATGTCATGGACTCAGTATCAGTTAAACCTTCCAGTGTCATGGACTCTGTATCAGTTAAACGTTCCAATGTCATGGACTCTGTATCAGTTAAACCTTCCAGTGTCATGGACTCTGTATCAGTTAAACGTTCCAATGTCATGGACTCTGTATCAGTTAAATCTTCCAGTGTCATGGACTCTGTATCAGTTAAACCTTCCAATGTCATGGAATCTGTATCAGTTAAACCTTCCAATGTCATGAACTCTGTATCAGTCAAACGTTCCAATGTCATGGACTCTGTATCAGGTAAACGTTCCAGTGTCATGGACTCTGTATCAGGTAAACGTTCCAGTGTCATTGACTCTGTATCAGTTAAACGTTCCAGTGTCATGGACTCTGTATCAGTAAAATGTTCCAATGTCATGGACTCTGTATCAGTTAAACCTTCCAATGTCATGAACTCTGTATCAGTTAAACGTTCCAATGTCATGAACTCTGTATCAGTTAAACGTTCCAATGTCATGGACTCTGTATCAGGTAAACGTCCCAGTGTCATGGACTCTGTATCAGTTAAACGTTTCAATGTCATGGACTCTGTATCAGTTAAACCTTCTAATGTCATGAACTCTGTATCAGTTAAACGTTCCAATGTCATGAACTCTGTATCAGTTAAACGTTCCAATGTCATGGACTCTGTATCAGGTAAACAGTCCAGTGTCATGGACTCTGTGTCAGTTAAACCTTCCAATATCATGGACTCTGTATCAGTTAGACCTTCCAATGTCATGAACTCTGTATCAGTTAAACGTTCCAATGTCATGGACTCTGTATCAGTTAGACCTTCCAATGTCATGGACTCTGTATCAGTTAGACCTTCCAATACCATGGACTCTGTATCAGTTAACCTTTCCTATGTCATGGACTCTGTATCAGTTAACCATTCCGATGTCATGGACTTTGTATCAGTTAGACCTTCCAATATCATGGACTTTGTATCAGTTTACCTTTCCTATGTCATGGACTCTGTATCAGTTAACCATTACGATGTCATGGACTCTGTATCAGTAAGACCTTCCAATGTCATGGACTCTGTATCAGTTAGACCATCCGTTGCCATAGACTCTGTATCAGTTTAACCTTCCAATGTCATGGACTTTGTACCAGTTAGACCTTCCAATGTCATGGACTCTGTATCAGTTAGACCTTCCAATGTCATGGACTCTGTATCAGTTTGACCTTCCAATGCCATGGACTCTGTATCAGTTAGACCTTCCAATGCCATGGACTCTGTATCATATAGACCTTCCAATGCCATGGACTCTGTATCAGTTAGATTTTCCAATGCCATGGACTCTGTATCAGTTAAACCTTACAATGCCATTGACTCTGTATCAGTTAGACCTTCCGATGCCATGGACTCTGTATCAGTTAAACCTTACAATGCCATTGACTCTGTATTATTTAGACCTTCCAATGCCATGGACTCTGTATCAGTTAACCTTTCCGATGTCATAGACTGTATCAGTTAAACCTGCCAATGTCATGGACTCTGTATCAGTTAAACATTCCAATGTCATGGACTCTGTATCAGTTAGACCTTCTAATGTCATGGACTCTGTATCAGTTACACCTTCCAATTTCATGGACTCTGTATCATTTAGACCTTCCAATGTCATGGACTCTGTATCAGTTAAATTGAAGAAGATCAAATGTTTACACCCGATGGCATAAAATGATGATCGGTAAAGTTATAAAATATCGCTATTTATTCAAACAAATCAAACCTCTTTGGAAAAATGGCGGTCATATTAAAGGTCATGTGTTTTTAATTGCAAATGTGTTTGTCACCTAAACATCAAACACAACAAGCGTGTGAATAGTTCATTCTTATAGTAATTTCCTCTTAATATTGCATTTTTAGCAAACTGGCGGCCATTTTAGACACCACGTCCATCTTGTTTAATTCAAAATGTTCAGTGACAAAACGTCTTCCAAGTTTGTCACTTAAACGTCAAACACATTAAAATTATCCTTTGGTATGGAATTGTTTATATATATTTATATCTTTTATATTTTTTTATCTGAATATTGCTTTTCAAGCAAATTGGCGATCATTTTGAACGCCATCTTGTTTGTTTTAAAATACTCAATGATGACAAAATGTCATTCAACATAAAATCAAAGAATTATATACATGTATAATATATAGACAATATTTTAGGAAAAAATACCATTCTCATGTATGAATAAGTTTATTCCTAATATTAATTTCCATCTAAATATTGCATTTCGAACAAATTTGGGGTCATTTTGGGCGCCATCTTGTTTCTTTCAAAATGTCCAATAATGACAAAATATCATCTCAGTTTGTCATTTTAACATCAAACACATAAAAATGTCTTGTAGTATAAATAATGTCGTACCTAATAATAAAATTTTCTCATCCAAATATTGCATTTTGAGCAAATTGGCGGCCATTTTGGACGCCATCTTGTTTATTTCAAAATGCTCAATGATGACAAAATGTTATCCGACATAAAATCAAAGAGCTATATATAGACTACCATTTTAGCCAAAAAAATACTATACACTCTCATGCAAGGTTCAGTGAAAATACCCGGATAATCTGCTGGACTATTATGTTATTTCATTTTTGTTTATTTTAAATAAACCTTTTAATAGATCACACTGATATAATATGTGTTAGTGCGTGCGTGTATGCATCTACATGTCTTGATTCTTTTAGTACTTTGATTCGTATTTTAGCTACATGTGATGTGCCGAATGTTGTTGCAAATACCTCGTATGTGATGTCGTCTGCTACGCCATTTGTCGTCGGGACTGTAGTTACGTATAGCTGTGCTTCTGGGCTTGAACTGGCGGCGGGAGATCTGGTCCGTGTTTGTTATGGTGTCAATCTATGGACAGGTGTTACGCCAAGTTGTGCAGGTGAGAAAATAACAAATCGCTAATTTATTTTTTTAGACATCCATCTGAGATGATTGTGTTTGTCTGTCTTATACCGTTGTGGCTATGTCTGTCTTATACCGTGATGGCTATGTCCTATGTCTGTATTATACCGTGGTGGCTGTGACCTATGTCTGTCTTACACTATGGTGACTGTGTCCTATGTCTTTCTTATACCGTGGTGGCTGTGTCCTATGTCTGTCTTATACCGTGGTGGCTGTGTCCTTTGTCTGTCTTGTACCGTGATGGCTATGTCCTCTGTCTGCCTTACACCGTGTTCACTGTGTCCTATGTCTGTCTTACACCGTGGTGGCTGTGTCCTATGTCTTTCTTACACCGTGGTAGCTGTGCCCTATGTCTGTCTTACACCGTGGTGACGTTGTCCTATGTCTTGTCTGTCTTACACCGTGGTGACACTGTCCTGTGTCTGTCTTACACCGTGGTGGCTCTGTCCTATGTCTGTCTTTCACTATGGTGACTGTGTCCTATGTCTATCTTATATCGTGGCGGCTGTGTCCTGTGTCTGTCTTAAACCATGGTGACTGTGTCCTATGTCTGTATTATACCGTGGTGGCTATGTCCTGTGTCTGTCTTATACCGTAGTGGCTGTGTCCTGTGTCTGTCTTACACCGTGGTGGCTGTGTCCTATGTCTTTGTTATACCTTGGTGATTATGTCCTATGTCTGTCTTATACCGTGGTAGCTATGACCTGTGTCTTTCTTATACCGTTGTGGCTATGTCCTATATCTGTCTTACACCGTGGTTGCTGTGTCCTATGTCTGTCTTATACCGTGGTTGCTATGTCATGTGTCTGTCTTACACCGTGGTGGCTGTGTCCTATGTCTGTCTTATACCGTGGTGGCTATCCTATGTTTGTCTTATACCATGGTGGCTATGTCCTATGTCTGTCTTATACCGTGGTGGCTGTGTCGTATGTCTATCTTATACCATGGTGGCTGTGTCCTATATCTGTCTTATACCGTGGTGGCTGTGTCCTATATCTGTCTTATACCGTGGTGACTATGTCCTATGTCTGGTGGCTCTGTCCTATGTCTGTCTTATACCGTGGTGACTTTGCCCTATGTATGTCTTATACCACGATGACTATGTCTTATGTCTGTCTTATACTGTTGTGTTGTGTCCTATATCTGTCTTATACCTTGGTGGCTATGTCCTATGTCTGTCTTATACCATGGCGGCTATGTCCTATGTCTGTCTTATACCATGGTGGCTATGTCCTATATCTGTCTTATACCATGGTGGCTGTGTCCTATATCTGTCTTATACCGTGGTGGCTTTGTCCTATGTGTGTCGTATACCATGGTGGCTGTGTCCTATGTTGTTTTTTTTTACCCTGATGGCTATGTTCTATGTCTGTCTTATACCGTGGTGACTATGTCCTGTGTCTGTCTTATACCACGGTGGCTATGTCATTTATCTGTCTTATACCGTGGTGACTGTGTCCTATGTCTGTCATATACCTTGGTGACTGTGTCCTATGTCTGTATTACACCGTGGTGGCTGTGTCATATGTCTGTCTTACACCGTTGAGGCTATGTCCTGTGTCTGTCTTACACCGTGGTGGCTGTGTCCTGTGTCTCTCTTACACCGTGGTGGCTGTGTCCTATGTCTTTGTTATACCTTGGTGGCTATGTCCTATGTCTGTATTATACTCCAACATTTTGTTATAATATGATGTAATAATATATCATGTTATATAAAAAAATTAGAAAATTATAAAGAAATTAAATTCTGCAGTATATATATTTATTCAAACTTTGGTTATTTCACACTTCTGTAATTAATAAAACAACACCAATTATATATATATTTTTTTGGCTGTCCAAGTCTACATTTTTGTGAATTTATCTACAAAGAGTTATAAAAACTTTATTAACACCTTCAAGGTGTTTTTGGTAATAACCTGTCAACTTGTTGATACTAACAGATGGCATAATCCTTTAGAAGTACTAGGTGTCAAAGCTAGTAGCAAGCCTTGAAATGCAAACATATTGTGTAACAAAGGAATAACTGATTAACCAATTTTCTTTGTTTGAATAACAATAAGCCAACCTGGAAATGGCCTTTACTATATAATTTGAAGACATCGCTTAGCAAGTCACACTACTTCTGACTGCAAAGAAATAAAGATCACCAATTTAACAGATGTCTTCTTCTCCATATTCCAGGTATGTGCATTTTATATGTTTAGTAATATTTGTTTGTTAATATATGTTTTACTACATGGTTTTAAAAATACTGCATCTGTTTGTATGGCATTTTCGAATTATGAAAATGTTTAATTATTATATGAAATGTGTACAAACGTTTAATGATCAAGTGATTTGAAATTTCTAATGCAAAGAAATTACTACAAGAATTTATGTTGAATTTACATGGGAATATCTCATATTGCTGAGACATAACGAATATGTTTTACTAGATTTTTGGGTTTCTACTATTGATACTACAAATTCTAGATCACATTAACATTTTCTCGAAATATGTGTAATATGTTGAGAAGTATCACACTTCAAACTTCAGTTATTTTTATATTCATTTTAACATTTGGATCGAAGAAATCAATTGGATAACTCTTAAAATGAAATTTAGTTAAAAAGTAAAGGTTATTAGAGATTTATATTTGACTTGTGTCACTAATAACTCTCATTTAGCCAAGCGAGAATTTATAATGAGAATTTCCCCAAAATCATATGTTTTAAAGACAGTCATTATGCTATTAGTATTGTTATAATGAATATCTGTCAATTTATTAATGAACTTCATAATTTTAGCTATATAATTGTATGTCATGAAGAAAATGAGAATGGATTGATTGACTATATATAATTATTCTATATGTTTATATTACAAATTTCAATGCATTATTAATTATGACATGTTTTAATGTTAAACATTGAGTTTTGTTTTTGTATTGTGTTTGTATATAATATACACTACTTCTGACTGCAAAGAAATAAAGATCACCAATTTAACAGATGTGTTCTTCTCCATATTCCAGAATCCCGATCGAGATAATATAAAACGTCACTACACAGAGTGTAAAACAATATACACAAAGAGTACATACAGAGTGTAAAAAGTTCTACACTAAGTGTAAAAGTGCTCCTAGATATATTACATAAAGTAAAATAAGTAATAATTACGCAACGTAAAAGTTGGTGGAGTAACACAGCGGTACGAACTCGGAGTGACACAAGTCGACGCCAATAAAACAGTATTTTCTACGATCAATCGATCAACTCAACGAGGACAGCGCATCAGAGCTGGAGGCTGATTACCAGTCAGACGTTTCACTAGAGCTCAGCGACCTTGGAGAAACGGTTATCCCGGAAGAAGAGGAGCCACAAACAGAGATAATGGCAGATCACCACATCTCAATGGCACCATTTCATAGTTATCCTGGGGAAAAGGCATCTGATTGGTTGATGTGGTTCAACAATTTTTCCGACGTCTACAATTACAATGACGAAAGAAACCCCAAATACTGCCATTCTTTCTGCGAGACCACGCGGTTGCATGGTATAATGCGTTACCATCAGAAACGAAGCAGGACTTCGCAGCATTAACCACAGCACTACAATAACGTTTCAATGGAAGTGATGGCATGGACATAAACATGGCTCTGTTATCCCTTAAACAACAGAATGGTGAGAGCTGTGCCAGCTTCTTCACTAGAATTTTGAAGATCACAAGCAATGAACAATATCCAAAAGGCCTACTCACAAGTGTAGCATTAAATGGACTCAGTACCGATATAAAGGTCATTGTCATGCCGCAAAACATCAAAACCCTAGAGGATTTGCGGAAAGCTGCAACATTGGCAGAGAGGACCATAGCAGCAACAACCTCAACCATTTCTGTAGCTGCCAGTTATCAAGACTCTGTGAACCAACAACTAAATGCACTGACTGATAAACTAACCAAAATGGAAGCTGCTCAGCACCAGCCACCACAACCAGCAACTCAGCAAACATGGAGGCAGATACAGCAACAGCCTGGTAGAGAAAGAGACCACAGTCTCGACCCAATCCAGCAAAACAAGCACCACCGACAGAATCTGATGACATCAAGTGTATGCGATGTAATAGTAAGTTTTTTCACACTTTTGAAAATTGTCCAGCATACTGTCAAACATGTTTTTATTGTAACAAGAGGGGTTATTTTACTAAAACTTGTTTTAAACGTTAAAATGATTTGGCTAAGAATCAAAGATAGGGACACGCGTCCATCTGTCAAGGTTCTAAACCTTCGGATGGGCACCATAGAGGAAACAGAAATATTAAAGGTCATGGTAATACAGGTGCTAAAATTTTTGAAAAACGAAGTGCTAAACAAAATAAAAATGCTACTAAACATGAAAATCTAGGTGCTAAACAAATTGAAAATCATAATAAATACGAAAATCTGGGTGCTAAACAAATTGAAAATCATAATAAGTATGAAAATCAGAGTGTTAAAAAAATTAAAAATCAACTTAAACAAGAAAATCAAGGTGCTAAACAAATTGAAAATCAAAATAAACAAGAAAAATTAGGTACTAAGAAAGTTGGAAAACAATATCAACAAATTCCTCACAACAATTCTTGTTTAAATTCAAAGAATTCTGAAAAGTCTGATACTAAAAATGTAGAAAGAAACAAAAATTGTGAAGAAGTAAATGTTGCAACATCTTTAGATAGAAACACTATTTTGTTAGATATAAACAATAAACGAACAAGAGTTTTAGTAGATTCAGGTGCCAGCGTGAGCTGCATTCAAAAGTCGGCTCTGGAAAAATTTGTTAAAAACAATGAGCATAAAATTCAACCTTCAAATTTAGCTCGCATCGTTGGTGTTGGTGGTGAACGACACCAAGTTATTGGTCAAGTTAGTTTACCTTTAACTATATCTGGTTTAAACATTCAAAGTCAAACTTTCGTAGTATTGGAGCACTTACATCACTTAGTCATTTTAAGATTAGATTTTATGCACAAAAACAAAGTAAAAATTGACTTTCACCATAGGGTAATGAGAGTTATGGATGAGTTAGTCTCGGCAGCCCTAATCTGTGATAGCAAATTTGGATATGTAGAAGTCAAAAGTCTGTCAATATGCCTGCAGAAACTGAAATTGCAATAGCAGTCAGAATTTCTCAGGACTATAAAACTGATATTGTGCTTTTAGAACCTTCTGTAACGTTACAATCTTTGAATCTTGTGGGTGCTAGATGTTTGGTAAAAACCAAAAACAGCAAAGCAGTTATGAAAATAATGAACCCCACAAAAGCTGATATCAAGCTAAATACCAACAAAGTTCTAGCTAATGTTAATATCATAGATGAAAATAATATTTTCTCTTTCAATAATGATGATGATGAAAATGCTACCTCTGTTTCTAATGTAAATGCTACTGAAAGAACTACTCAGGAAAATGTAAACAGCAAAATTATTCGGTTTGATATTAAAAATGAAAATTTGTCAAATCAGGAAAAACAGAAGCTTTTTAAATTTCTAAACAAAAACAAGGACATCTTCTCAACATCTTTGGATGAAATTGGTCAAACAAATTTATACCAACATACTATTGAAACAGTTCCTGGGGCAAAACCTGTCCGCATGCCATTCTACCGGCAGGATCCTATAAAAAAGGCAGAAACGGAACGACAAACCAATGAAATGTTGGCATCAAATCTAATCAAACGGTCAACTAGCTACTGGAACTCTCCTGTTGTTCTTGTAAAAAAGAAAGACAACTCATGGAGATTTGCTATTGATTACAGAAAATTAAATCAATTTACAACATATATCTCTCAACCATTGCCTAGGCTTGAAGATGATTTTGATGCTTTGGGTAACAGTCAAGCAAAGTTTTTTTCAACTTTGGATTTGAACTCGGCTTTTTATCAAATTAATCTTGATCCACAAACAAGACACAAAGCAGCATTTGTCACACATGAGGGTGTATTCGAGTTCCTTCGTATGCCATTTGGACTCCGCAACGCTGCTTTGAGTTTCCAATTACTTATGTCACTTGTTCTAAAGGGGCTCAATTGGAAATATGTCCTCTTTTACATCGATGACATTTTAGTGTTCAGTCCAGATTTTGAAACTCAGCTTAAACATCTTGATGAAGTGTTTCAGCGATTAAGAGATGCAAACCTCACGTTGAAACCTTCCAAATGTCAGTTTGGAGTTGAAAAGGTTATGTTTCTCGGCCACGTTATCACTGAAAATGGTGTTAGTGTCGACAAGGAAAAGACAAATAAAATAAAAAAACTTTCCAATTCCAACTACACAAAAAGAATAAAGAGGTTTTTTAGGACTATGCAACTATTATCGTCGATTTGTCCTGAATTTTGCAAAAATATGTATACCTTTAAATGGTTTATTAAAGAAGGAGGTCAAACGAAACTTTTCATCTGGTGATTGGACAGATGACTGTCAACATGCATTTGAAACATTAAAAACTGCTTTAATTAGCCCACCAATACTACGGTTTCCTGATATGAATAGGGATTTTATTTTAACAACTGATGCCAGTGGTTATGCTTTAGGCTATATACTGGGTCAACTTGATGACGATGGTAGAGAATATGTTGTTTCATATGGAGGGAGAGCTATTCGTCCTGATGAAAGAAATTGGTGCGTTTCAGATTTAGAATGTCTAGCTGTCAAATGTGGCATTGAAGAGTTCAAACATTATTTAACTCACAGACCTTTTAAGGTATTCACTGACCACAAATCTCTCCAATTGTTAAGGACTCAAAAAGATCTTTCAGGTAGACTTGGTAGGTGGTCAACAAAACTTCAAAATTTTGACTTTGAGATTAAACACCGAAAGGGAACCAAAAATCAAAATGCAGATGCACTATCTAGGATTGATTATAATAAGCTACCTACAACTTCCACAAACATTGAAGTTATTGGGATCTCTAAACCATCTCGTGATATTACTGAACAAACCAGTACTATGAATATGGCACAGAATGTGATCACAGAAACATGTGAAGCTATAAATCAAGATTCTTTATCCGGCAGTGTTGTAAATGTGACGAACGCTACGGATAAGGAATCTCTCTCAAATAAAAATGAGACTGTGTCTGATAATGTTGTTAAAGATGCTAACACTTAGGACCCAGTAGCATATGATAGTTTTGATAGTGTTCAGACGTCTGGCGCTTCACAGAGATCTTTGGTACGTACTGAAATAAGCTTTGAATATCAAGATCCTCCAGTCAGGGCCTCCGCTGGGATTCGCCAATGTCGCCAAATGTGAAGGAAATTTTTAATTTGCGAAAGATTTTCCTCTTTTGCGAAAGTGGTTGCAACAAGGAAATCAACGGTCGATTCTCGTATTCAAATTTTCTAACAAAACAAGCGGCTCTAACTGTAGAAATAATCTTGGCTAATCAATTTAACTGTCCCCTCATCCCAATTAACAACCATGACAATTAACAGATTAATCTGCACCCAGCTGTGATATCTTCCTCAGGCCATTGCACTGTCACACATCAATTTCAACACATGTGTAAGATTACCCTAAGCTTAAAATAGCATCTGCTAAAGATAGTCACGTGGTCGCATAGTGATGAACGGCATATTCGTATTTTTAATCATTATATATATTTACATTTTTTAATCATATAGAAATTTAATATGTCTTAAAATATGCTAAATAAGTTTGGAAAAATTGTTTATGCCAATACACTGTCAACTATAATTTCATGGGTAACCCCAATTTTTTGTCAACAAACAGTTTCAAAATGGCGGCTTCCGGGATAAAAACAATAAATGACTGTAGATTTTGTCTACAAAATAATTTTGTTTATAATGTCAGCGATGACTGTTGGTTGTTTGATATCAATACCAAGGTTTTACAATAAGTAAATCTGTTTGATCTATATGCTCTGTTGTTATAATGCTAATATTGACCATATTTATAGCGAATCTGTAGTGACAAAGTGGGTGGGGTAATAAGTATATTTAGAAAATGTTGTGGAATGTTTTAACCAACGGTATTTTCAGTCAATACCCTAGCTGGAAATCCATAAGTTGTGTAATAATACTTTTAAAACAAATTGATGTGTATAAATTTTAAATAATTATAAAATACACTGTATTGGGTTTTGTGAGAATAGCATGTTATAGAAAAAATAAAAGCGTAACAAAATAAGGCTCAAGCAGCTGTTATTTATGTGCATAAACGCACAAACATTGACAAAATCAAACAAGTACAGAAACATGATTGGGGCCGTGTTGGTTTTTGACTGCACTCCATTTAAACTAATGCATCATTTGCAATATAAATCAACAACTTACCACCAATTATTGTTTTTCCTAGTTATCGACTTCAGACAATAATAACTGGCAAGATAATAATAATTTTTAATAGTATTGCAATATACATTAAAACTTATATTCATAAAAAACGTGTTTAATTCAACAGCTAAAACAAGTAAAAGAAAACATGCAGTAAGTTACTGTAACTTATGAGTAGTTTGATAACGATTTAAAGAATGTTTGCCGGGGTATGCAATTTAATTGGTTACAAAAATGGCTCTCAGTTTGGCTCCATTTTTTTTAATTTGACTCCATCTTTTCAAATATGGCGAAAGCAGTGGCGAAAAGAAAAAAAAATAGCCAGAGGAGGCCCTGCCAGTGATATGTGCCATTGAATCTGAACAAGATATGTCAAAACTACAGAGAGAATGCAAAGATTTCAAACAGATCATAGAGTATAAGGTAGATGGATTATTACCAGATGATGTAGACAAACACCGTCTGATCATTGGAATTGCAGACAATCAATATGAGATGGATAATGGCATGCTTTATCACCTGTTTACTGCACGAACTAAAGCTGGTAAGGAAACTAACTATGATAAGCTAGTGCTACAACTGGCATTACCAAGGGTCAAAAGGAAGGAAATTTTGAATGCTTATCATGACTGTGAGGCAGGAGGTGGTCATTTTGGTGTCAAAAAGACTTTTGGTTCTATTAGACAAAAGTACTGGTGGCCCAAAATGTACCAAGAAATAACAGATTATGTAAGGACTTGTGATATCTGCCAGCGGATTAAGGTGGCAAGAAATCGACAACCTCCACCATTGAATCCATTACCAGTGGAGGAGCCATTTTCTAGACTTCATATTGATATTCTATGTTCACTTCCTAAAACCAAGGATGGATTTCAATATGTACTTCTTATTGTAGATTCTTTTACAAAATGGACGGAAGCACATCCATTAAGAACACAGGAAGCAAAAGAAGTTGCTAGCGTCTTGTATAATGAAATTTTCACAAGATATGGGGCACCCTGTACTATTGTTTCTGACCGCGGTAAAAACTTTATGTCTAAATTGGTGAGTGCGCTCTGTGAGATGTTCGAGTTAAAACGACATCACACAAGTAGCTACCATCCACAGACAAATGCAACTGTGGAAAGGGTTAACAGTACATTAGCTCAAACCTTAAAAGCATACATTTCTAAAGACGAAATGAATTGGCCTTCATTACTTCCTAGTATAATGATGGCATTCGGGGCAACACCCTGTACTGAGAGTAGTGGATTCAGTCCCTATGAACTTACGTTTGGAAGGGATATGCACTTACCTATTGACACAACTTTGATTCCAAAACCATCATTAGGTCGGGATGCTCAGCAATTCTTTACAAGTCTTACTGCTAGGCTGAAGATAAGTAGAGAAATTGCACAGGTCAATATGGAGAAAGCACGGGAAAAAGCGAAAACACGCCATGACCTTGGTTCAAAGGAACCTACATTTAAGGTTGGAGACGATGTTTTAGTAAGACAGGAAAAAGTTCCACAAGGGCTTTGTGCCAAATTGCATCAAAAGTGGAATGGCCATACCATATAATAGGGTTGGGACCACACTACACATATACTCTTAAAGATATTGAAACAAATAAAATTCAAAGGGTAAATGTAAATGCTTCAAGGCTTAAATTATTTCACAAAAGGCCAACTCATGAAGCCAATGAAAATAATCAAGATAAACCAGTTCAGGTACAGCACCAAAATAACTTTCCAGAACCATTACCTGCTCAAAATAATATCCCACAAATTGAGGATAAACAAGCACAGGATGAAAATAGTCAGCATGAGTATAATACTAAATCTGATAACATACGCATTATACAGGCTAGCAAAAAAGGGGCCAAACAATGGTATAGAATACTTTAGCCAGACAATACAAAGAAATGGGTACATGAACACTATGTCAATGGCAAGGTAATTCATGATTATTTAAAGACCCATACTAAGCAAGGAAAAAAAAGGAAATGTAAACCAAAATTCTTTATTCGTTCCAGTGATTAAATTGATCCTTTGTTTGTTTTGAACTGATTTTGTTGATATGAATCTAACTCTTGTCTTCTTTCCGTTTACTTATATGATATAGAATTGATGTAGTGAATCCTACAACAATTCTTCTTGTTGTTTGCACTGCCTCTTATTTTTTATTCACTACTGGCATTTTGTCTTGTTTCTCCTTACAATTAAGATTCATTGATACTAATGTGTTCTGGACTAGAGTGCTTGTATTTAGTTTGCTGAACTTATATTGAAACAATAATTGAAGATTGACAATGTTTCAAAATTTTGATGATGGTAATCTTTTAACAGATGATTAAAAATGATTGTATTACCACACATCTAAGATTATTCTTCTTTAATTGAACATCTTGTTTAGACTTTAACACTATATAATATGCTCTAAGATTAAAAGTTTCTTAGCCAATCAACAAAAGTTTCAATTTAAAATATCAAATCAGATAGTAATATAACTAGTAGAAAATCAGTTAACACTTTTAAAAATATTGTGTATAATTTTGAAACCCATTGGAATTCTCAATGTTGAATTTGTATGTTAATGCTGGACAGTGTTCAAAAATGGTGAAATAAACTTGCCTACATTACATATAATGTATACAATACCGGTTGATGAGTATTGCATAACACGATTGTGTTGTTTCCTTTCAGGATATCACATTATAAATTTGTTAATTATTTTAATCTGACATTTATGGTGTATATTTTTCAAACTTTGGGGACCAAAGTCTTCAAAGCAGGGAGGAACTATTATGCTCCAACATTTTGTTATAATATGATGTAATAATATATCATGTTATATAAAAAAATTAGAAAATTATAAAGAAATTAAATTCTGCAGTATATATATTTATTCAAACTTTGGTTATTTCACACTTCTGTAATTAATAAAACAACACCAATTATATATATATTTTTGGCTGTCCAAGTCTACATTTTTGTGGGTTTATCTACAAAGAGTTATATAAAACTTTATTAACACCTTCAAGGTTTTTTTGGTAATAACCTGTCAACTTGTTGGTACTAACAGATGGCATAATCCTTTAGAAGTACTAGGTGTCAAAGCTATTCGCAAGCCTTGAAATGCACACATACTGTGTAACAAAGTAATAACTGATTAACCAATTTTCTTTGTTTGAATAACAATAAGCCAACCTGGAAATGGCCTTTACTATATAATTTGAAGACATCGCTTTGCAAGTCACACTACTTCTGACTGCAAAGAAATAAAGATCACCAATTTAACAGATGTCTTCTTCTCCATATTCCAGGTATGTGCATTTTATATGTTTAGTAATATTTGTTTGTTAATATATGTTTTACTACATGGTTTTAAAAATACTGCATCTGTTTGTATGGCATTTTCGAATTATGAAAATGTTTAATTATTATATGAAATGTGTACAAACGTTTAATGATCAAGTGATTTGAAATTTCTAATGCAAAGAAATTACTACAAGAATTTATGTTGAATTTACATGGGAATATCTCATATTGCTGAGACATAACGAATATGTTTTACTAGATTTTTGGGTTTCTACTATTGATACTACAAATTCTAGATCACATTAACATTTTCTCGAAATATGTGTAATATGTTGAGAAGTATCACACTTCAAACTTCAGTTATTTTTATATTCATTTTAACATTTGGATCGAAGTAAAGAAATCAATTGGATAACTCTTAAAATGAAATTTAGTTAAAAAGTAAAGGTTATTAGAGATTTATATTTGACTTGTGTCACTAATAACTCTCATTTAGCCAAGCGAGAATTTATAATTGGGATTTCCCCAAAATCACATGTTTTAAAGACAGTCATTATGCTATTAGTATTGTTATAATGAATATCTGTCAATTTATTAATGAACTTCATAATTTTAGCTATATAATTGTATGTCATGAATTTATATCAAGTAAATGAGAATGGATTGATTGACTTTATATAATTATTCTATATGTTTATATTACAAATTTCAATGCATTATTAACTATGACATATTTTAATGTTAAACATTGAGTTTTGTTTTTGTATTGTGTTTGTATATAATATACACAACTTCTGACTGCAAAGAAATAAAGATCACCAATTTAACAGATGTGTTCTTCTCCATATTCCAGAATCCCGATCGAGATAATATAAAACGTCACTACACAGAGTGTAAAACAATATACACAAAGAGTACATACAGAGTGTAAAAAGTTCTACTCTCAGTGTAAAAGTGCTCCTAGATATATTACATAAAGTAAAATAAGTAATAATTACGCAACGTAAAATCTGTCTTATACCGATGTGGCTATGACCTATGTCTTTCTTATACCGTGGTGGCTATATCCTATATCTGTCTTACACCATGGTGGCTGTGTCCTATGTCTGGATTATACCGTGGTTGCTATGTCATGTGTCTGTCTTACACTGTGGTGGCTATGTTCTATGTCTGTCTTATACCGTGGTGGCTATCCTATGTTTGTCTTATACCATGGTGGCTGTGTCCTATGTCTGTCTTATACCGTGGTGGCTGTGTCGTATGTCTATCTTATACCATGATGGCAGTGTCCTATATCTGTCTTATACCGTGGTGGCTGTGTCCTATGTATGTCTTATACTGTGATGGCTGTGTCCTATATCTCTCTTATACCGTGGTGGCTATGTCCTATGTCTATCTTATACCGTGGTGACTTTGCACTTTGTATGTCTTATACCACGATGGCTATGTCCTATGTCTGTCTTATACCGTGATGGTTGTGTTCTATATCTGTCTTATATCGTGGTGGCTTTGTCCTATGACTGTCTTATACCGTGGTGACTGTGTCCTATATCTGTATTATACCGTGGTGGCTATGTCCTATGTCTGATGTCTGTCTTATACCGTGGTGGATGTATTTGTCTTATACTGTTGTGGCTACATCCTATGTCTGTCATATACAGTGGTGACTGTGTCCTATGTCTGTCTTATACCGTGGCGGCTGTGTCCTATGTCTAGCTTATACCGTGGCGACTGTGTCCTGTGTCTGTCTTCTACTGCGGCGGCTATGTCCTATGTCTGTCTTATACTGTAGCGGCTATGTCCTATTACTGTCTTATACCGTGATGGATATGTCTTATGTCTGTTTTATACCGTGGCGGCTATGTCCTATGTCTGTCTTATACCGTGGCGGCTGTGTCCTTTTTCTGTATTATACCGTGGCGTCTATGTCTTATGTCTGTCTTATACCGTGGTGGCTATGTCCTGTGTCTGTCTTATATCACGGTGGCTATGTCATATATCTGTTTTATACTGTGGCGGCTATGTCCTGTGTCTGTCTTATACCACGGTGGCTATGTCATATATCTGTTTTATACCGTGGCGGCTATGTCCTATGTCTGTCTTATACCGTGGCGGCTGTGTCCTTTTTCTGTATAATACCGTGGCGGCTATGTCTTATGTCTGTCTTATACTGTGGTGGCTATGTCCTGTGTCTGTCTTATATCACGGTGGCTATGTCATATATCTTTGTGGCTATGTCCTATGTCAGTCTTATACCGTGGTGGCTATATCCCTTTTCTGCCTTATACCGTCGTTGCTATGTCCTACGTCTGTCTTATACCGTCGTGGCTATGTCCTACGTCTGTCTTATACCGTGGTGGCTATGTACTAAATCTGTCTCATACCGTGGCGACTGTGTCCTACGTCTGTCTTATACCGCGGCGGCTATGAACTGTACTTGTCTTATACCGTTGCGGCTATTTTCTATGTCTGTCTTATACCGTGGCGGCTATGTCCTGTGTCTGTCTTATACCGTGGCGGCTATTTTCCATGTCTGTCTTATACCGTGCTGGCTGTGACCTATGATTGCGACGTCTCAAGTTCGGCATATATTCATGTTATTAATTAACTCATTGTGCTCTATTTAACAGCTGCAAATTCGTCGTCAGGATCTGTCGTAGTTTCTATACGTACAGCAGCTGCTGAAGAGATTGCTCGTCAGCTTGTTATCAACCTGACGATTCCAGCGAAATCAACTGCCAAGTACCAGCGGTCACTTATTAGCGTTTTCGAACATCGAACTTCGGCCATATGTATGGGAGCATTTGGGATTTCTATTTGTGTTGGTCTTGTGATTTTAGCAGTGGCACCTGACTTAATAGATGTGTTAAGAAGTGTATTTTGTAAAAGTGCACACATACCCATGAACAAAGATATAAAATGATTGATTCAGTCATATTGTATCCATACCATTTGTCACAAACTTGTGGTATGGTATTTTTGTAATGGCCCGATTTTTGTATCTCTACGAACTTTTATTCGCAACATCTTTTGATATCTCACACCACTATAACATTTCCCATAGATCTCCATTGTAATATTTTTGTCAAAAACACAGCAAAGAAACTAAATCTGCAGTATGTGTCTTGGCTCAAATTCAATACTGTTCAAGATCTGCAGTTATAAAGGAAAAAAGCATACCTTGAACAGGTTTTTTTTATAAATTCAATGGTATTGCGATACCTATCAATTCCCAGAATATTAATATGTAAACTATGCCCCCACAACTTTAAAATGACATAGAAATCTAGTATCAACATCAAATTTTCAGTGGTAATTTCTAAAATACTGACCATTTAACACATGGTAGGAAAATACATCACTGCAATTCAAAATCCTGAAAAAAAGATGAAAAAGAAAACTAAAGTTTAATTTCTACCTCCTTCGTCTGTAGGTCCGGACTACTCAAGGGAAATAATAGTGGTGTGAGTCCTTCAAGCTACGTCTTCACTGAAATAGCTGGTCAGTTTCTACAGACGTTTGCATTGTATTTTCTTAATATGTATGAATAAAAAAAAACAGTTTCAAATGATTGCTCTGGTATAGCTTGTATTAATTCACTAAAACATAACTACAGTATTATGTGGCCATATTTCCTAATCGTGTTCAAATTGACAACACTGAGTAATGAATCAATCATTCAAATATTTATTTTTAAACCACTTGGTTGATTTTTGCTTAA
The DNA here is from genome assembly GCA_029582155.1 of Panopea generosa. NCBI lineage: Eukaryota > Metazoa > Mollusca > Bivalvia > Adapedonta > Hiatellidae > Panopea > Panopea generosa. The sequence goes on along the minus strand of CM055908.1, from coordinate 60,271,769 downwards.
CAGTTATTATTTATATTGACTTGCCTTATGTCTTTCGTTGTTCATTTTTTTAAATTGTATTTTTAAATCAGCATACAACCATAAAATCATAAAAATACTTTAAAAAAACCTAATTCATGGCATTATTGTACAGTTTTAACACATTGATAATGAGCAAGGACTTATATAGAAGGATAGGAAACTTTTACCTCCTGCCTAAATGTTATTAAAATAGCCCATGAAGAATTAATTATTTTGTAAATAATCTTTTGTAATTTACAGTCAACTGATTTCTTGTATATAAACTGTAAGTTGTATGTAATCTTAGATGTTAAATCTTAAAATTTCGTTGTTATTTTAGCACTTTTTGTAATCAGAAGTACTTTAACAATTTTGAACACAAATTGCTAGGATTTGTATTGTTTTGATGAGAATTCCATTCTACAATGTAAGAATTTTAATGTGTGTACCTAAGATGAATGGAAGTTAACATAACTGAAAATGATATATTACGAGATGTTGCGTGAATACGCAAGAGTTCACAAAATCTTAATCAGTTGCCTTTCCTTCTCTATATAATTCCTTGTAATGAATAAAACAAAAAATTAAATTTGGAACAAAACAAATGTAAATGCAAAATGCTGTCTCAAGATCCCTTACTTCTCATCGCTAAGGTCGTAGGTTCGAGTCGCGTTCATAGTGAGACCTAGAACTGTTTAGTTGATTTACGCTCTGCTATTTAATGAATATCTTCTCTCTGTTTATGAGACTTTCAGGTGTAGGGCAGGTGTGTTTTTTTATTCCATAAATAGTGCTTCATTTCAATATGAGTGAATATTAGTTTTTGTGTGAACTGTTAACTTTATTTGTATGTGTATTATAATATTTAAAAAAATTGTAATAGCATCTGCCAATGCTATTTGAAACATTAAAATTTATTTATTTGAAACTCACTCGTTATTGTTTTTTAAAAGGCGTTTAATGCCATTTCCAACACAAAATAAGTTACATAATACATCCAAATGTGTCCAAGGAGGAAGAATTAACAATGATTGATTGATTGATTGATTGATTGATTGATTGATTGATTGATTGATTGATTGATTGATTGATTGATTGATTGATTGATTGAATATTTAGCGTCATTTTTATGCCATTGAGGTCTTACAGACGATCAGTTAACCTAACCACTGTTTCCTGTGATTAACCAGTACTCGAGCACACCTAATCTCCACAAGTAACTGATAACTTTCCCACTTGAATCAGCGGTGAGGGACGAATGATAATGAGAAACAATATCGTATATCAATCATCACGACCCCTGGATTGATAATCAGACGCGTATCGGGCCGAGCTAAGAATTAACAATAAAACTGAGTAGAACAACAATCTTTCTGCTAGTAACTAGCAAGCGTTTATAACATATTTGGACGAGTTGGGCTCGGATCTACGGCCTCTGCAGTGAGAAGAAAGAATTCGCCTTAGATCCAATTCTGCTACGGAGAACTCTCGTTATTAAGATATGTGTATGTATACGTCCATGTCACAATGTCAGGTGGTAGTTTATCAATGTGCATGGTAATTTCATTTGTTTGTATGGAGTGTTACAACAGCAGTACAGTTAATTAACAAGGGTCAAGGACACCTAATCACCGTTCCTGGGATCCGCTATAGACAGTTAACCAGACACTGACTACTTCCTCACATATTCAGATGTGTGAGATTCTTGCATCTGTGTATCCATTGCCTAGAACAAATTCATGGCCAATCAACGACTGATTCAGTATTCAAGCAATTTGGAACGTTCCTTTGACTGAACGCTAGAGCGAGCAAGATTTATTGACTCCTACATTTACTTCAGAAAATATTTTATTTCATCTTTAGTCCAAAATATTTAGCTTACTTCTTTACCAGATATAAGGTACAACATTTTATGCCGACATGAGTTATAACATGATAAACATTAACTATGTTCAGCTCATTGACCCACAATTTATAAAACATACAAAACATATGAGATTCTCATATAAATCAATTACTCAATTACAATTGCAGTAAATCATTGCATATACATACGTTATAGAAAATATAACATTAACAATCAAATTATATATAATATACATGTACATGAAATAAAACTGAGAAAATGCTGTTAATCGTGACCATTGGCCTAAAAATAGTGAGAGGAAAAAATATTTGTACTTATGGCATGCTTCGAGAGACCGCATAGAGCTGATGAACATTTAGACACTGCATAATTATAATTTAGGGTCTAGCAAATAAAATGGGTTTATATGACTATAGGTCCATTTGAAAAATGAATATAATATTCATAAAAAAACTTCAAATGAACATGATTATAATCATATAAAATACAAAAAAAAAAACATTTTGGGGGTGGGGTAGGGTAGGGGGTCCTAGGTAAGATACTTTGACCTTTGCTTCAGATTGGATATCCGAGGCCACATATTTGTTTGTTGTTGTTTTTTTTTGGAAAGGAATATAGCGCGAATCTCACGGAAATATGAATTGCATGTAGTAATTCGCACAAATGGCAATTAATATGAATGACACTCAACTTTCGAATGCTTCGGATGTTATCGATGTATCAATAAGACGTCAGCCAAGAAATGCAAACAGCAGTGTCCACAAATTATTTACATCATTGAAAAAGAACATTACCGTCATTTCTGAGACATCAAACATGTCACACAATGAATCGACTGACAGAAAGCTGTCCACAGATTCAACGAAGTCCTTCAAGTTGGCAGAGGAACAATTCCAATGTAAGGTTAAACCTTTTGACGTTGCGAACGAGTTGAATTGATTTGATAATGCAAATGGATGGATGTCAGCTCTTTCACTCCCAAGTCTTTTGGGTTGATTTTTGTTCTTTACTCTATAGTAAATAATAAAAATTTGAACGCATGTCATTCATTTAGAGACCCAAATGAAAGAAGTGAAACTTACATTTGATTGTTTGTCAACCTCTGCACTACCAAAATATGATGAGAAAAGTAAGTGTCGTGTATACTGGTCATACATATTACCGCGAGTCTAAAACTTTGTCAATGAAGCAAATAATGGCATCAATAATAAACAGTAGTAAAGTTACCTAGGTGTCCTGATTAATGAACTGTTGACGGTACAAAATGTAAACAAATGCCGACGCTAACAGAAGTTGGAGCTTTGCGCATGTCTTGTGATATTGTTATTAGATCGACATTCGCGGTAATAGGTATATCGCGGTATTAGGTATACAATATATATGTGTCATATAAGAGATTTTTTCTACTCAGTGCATACACTGTTGTCAAAGTGAAAGTAGACTTTCGAAACCATGTATTCATATCCCAATTTCCAAGCATCAATATTTCTTTTCTAAATTCACAATTCAAATCAAAATGTTCAAAATACATCATTTATGTGATTCAAATAAAAAAATGAGCATTACAACAAGGAATTATATAGAGAAGAAAATTTATCTCATTGAGATTTTGTGAGTGCTTGTAAAATCTTGCAATATTTTCAATTATCTTAACTTCCATTCATCCCGGTATACAAATCAAATACAAATCAAAATTCTTACATTGCATCTAATGAAATTCTCATCAAAACAATACCATTCCCAGCAATTTGTGTTTAAAATTGTTGAAAAGCTTCTGATGACAAAATTTGTATACTGCAGCTAAAATAACAACAAAATACGAGAAATTTTCCTTAAAACATCAATATCTTTAACTCAAGATCATTTTGCATGATCAAACCATGTTTAAACATCTAAGATTACATACAATTTACAGTTTATGTAAAGAAATCAGTTGCCTGTGGATTATGAATGATTAATTTGCCAAATAATTAATCCTTCTTGGGCTGTTTTATTAACAGTTAGTCAGGAGATGCAAGATTCCTATTCTTCTATACAAGTCCTTGATTAAAATAAGGAAAATGCATTTTTGAAGAAGAAGAAACAAGGATTATTTATAACCACCATTATGCGACGTCCACACGGAAGCATTTCCTTTTTCCAGTGGTTGTACTATGCCATGTAAGGAAACCTTAAATTTTTTACTTTTATAATTACCTCATTTTGACTAAGTACTATCAATTTGCAGTAATACTGCCAAATTTCAGGCATTAAATACACATTCTACATGGTCATTGTATACAGACGCGAGATGTCGACCGACATGCAATATTGATGTGTTTGAGTCTTTGACTAATTTACGAAAACATTTTTTTAAACCTCATTCCATTAAATATTTTACACCAAAATAGTCTCACAACACATTGAAGATATTATCTTACCAAAATACACTATTCATTACTATGCAAATGCTAAAGTATTGCACATTTCAATCATTCAAAATAAAAAACTTCAAAATGTTGTGTAAAATGTAAATATGCACATTTATGCTTTATTTGAGTCATGCCAAAATATGTTTTTATGGCATATAGTAGCTGCAATATATGTCTCGACTCTGTAAATCTGGTATTTCGTGTCCAGCCTGTAATTTTGTCATGCAGAGATGGACTTTGTTAATACTTGCTACAAATGATCACAATAACATGACAACGTGTCACAAGTAAAACCCACACCCGCGCCTCAGAGGTCAAGGTCACACTTTGAGTTTGTTTGACAGCACTTTGAGTCTGTGTAAGATTTCGTGTCCGGTCTGTAACGTTGTCATGCATGATTGATTTCACAAATACTTGCTACAAATTATCAACATAACATGATGACATGTCACAAATAAGACCCGCACCTGTACCTCAAAGGTGAAGGTCACACTTTGAGTTTGTTTGACAACACTTTGAGTCTGTGTGAGATTTCATGTCCGGCCTGTAACTTTGTCATGCATAGATGGATTTTGTTAATACTAGCTACAAATGATCAACATAACATGACAAAGTGTCACGCGTTACACCCAGGTTCCCACTTCAAACAAAGGTCAAGGTCACAATTTAACTTTGTTTGATGACACTTTCTGTCTGATTGAGATTTCTTGGCTGGTCTGTTACTTTGTCACCTATGGATAAATTTCAAAAACACTTGGCTCAATTCATCAGCATGACATGACGATGTGACAAGTTTAAGACACACATGCGCACTGCAAATGTCAAGGTCACACTTTGAGTCTGTTTGACAACACTTTGTGTGAGATTTCTTGTCCGGCCTGTAACTTTGTCATGCATAGATGGATTTTATAATAAATACTTGCTACAAATGATCAACATAACATGACAACATGTCGCACTTATCACCAAAGGTCAAGGTCACAATTTAACTTTGTTTGACAACACTTTCAGTCTATTTGAGACTTCGTGTCATCTATGGATAAATTTCAAAAACACTTGGCTCAGTTGATCAACATGACATAATTAAGTGTCGCATGTAAGACCCAGAACCTTACATCAAAGATCAAGGTCACACTTTCAATTTGTTTGATATTGCGTGTCCGGTCTGTGACTTTTTCTTTTACTTGGCTCAATTTATCAAGATGACATGACGAAGTGTCATAAGTAAGACCTAAACCCTTACCTCAAAGATCAAGGTCACATTTTTAGTATGTATGACAATAATTTGAATTTGTTTAAGAATTCAAGTCCGTTCTATAACTTTATCATGCATGGATGGATTTCAAAAACACTTGGCTCAATTTATCAATTGATCAACAATTGATCTGTAACTTTGTCTTACATTTAGGGATTTTGAAATAGCTTGACACCAGTGATCAGCATGTTATGATGATGTATCACCTGCATTTACCTATAAAAATACCCAGACTATTACATCAGATGTCAAGTTTAAGGTAATACAAAGGTCAAGGTCACACTTTAATGTAAAAAAAACATGATTTTCATGTCTAGTCTGAAACATCAGTCCATTACTTTTGATATTCATTGATACATTGCTTCCTATTATAACATATATAGTATTATTTTTCACAGACCATTTGGGGAGCCATGCAACACTTACCAGTGACATTTCTTGTTTAAATGGGGTTGAATGCCATTTTCAACACATTTCAGGTTATATTTGGCAAATCAAGTTTTACTGGTGGAGGAAGACCTCAGACTGAGTAGAATCCAACATCCTTCCACAAGTAACTGGAAACTTTTTCACATGAAGTTTTTGGAGCGAGCAGGACTCAAACCTACAACCTTAGTGATGAGATGTATGTGATCTTGAGAAGGTGCCTTGGACCACTCGGCAACAGAGGACCTACTTTTATGTGATAAAAACATATGATCAAGCGCTAATTACTTTATCGTTTCATGCATGCTTGTGTAAAAATACTTTTTAGCTTGCGGGGACAAAGTCCAAGGAGAGCTATTGCCATGACCCCGGCATCGGCATCTGTAGACACCCAGGTTAAACTTTTGCGTTTAAGTTTAAGATATCTATGCAACCACTCATTGGATGTGAATGAAACTTTACATGTGTGTTCACCATCATCAGTGGCACACACACAGAGACAGGAACTGTAATAACCTTAATAAGCTTTGTGTTATATTAGCTATATTTGACAAAGCTTATTTCAGTTAAGATATGTTTGAGGCCTGTTTGTCTTATACCGTGGTGGCTATGTTTGTCTTATACTGTGGTGGCTATGTCACACTTTCAATTTGTTTGATATTGCATGTCTGGTCTGTAACTTTGTCTTTAACTTGGCTCAATTGATCAAGATGAGATGATGACATGTCACACATAAGACCTAGACCTGTACCTCAAAGGTCAAGGTCACACTAAGTTTGTATGACAACACTTCGAGATCTCAAGTCCATCCTTTAACAGAAGTCTTTATCATACATGGATGTATTTCAAAAACACTGAGCTCAACTTATCAACTGATCAGCATGTCATGATGATGTGTCACCTGCATTTACCTGCAGAAATACCCAGACCGTTACATCAGATGTCATGTCTAGTCTGAAATGTCAGTCCATTATTCATGGATGCATCGCTTCATATTATAACATAATTTTTTTATATTGTTATTTTCATAGACCATTTTGAGGGCATGCAATACTTATCAGTGATGATTCTTGATTTTTTCATGATTCTGACCATTTTTCTTTAAAATTATTATGCAAAATCAACATTTGGCAAAATAAAATTTACTCCCTACCTACCCACATGAAAAATACTAGGTTAGAGCACAGCAAACAAATACTTTAAAGCTCACCAGGACAAAGTCAAAGGTGAGCTAAAGCTAATACCCCGGTGGCGGTGTCTGTAGACACCCAGGTTAAACATTTGCATTTAAGTTGAAGTTATCTATGCAACCACTCATTAGATGTGAATGAAACTTTGCTTGTGTGTTCACCATCATCAATGGAACACACACAGACAAGAACCATAACTCTGGATTGTATTTTGGCACAGTTATGGCCCTTTTTCGACTTTGACTGCCAGGTTTAAATTTTGCGTTTAGTTGCGTTTAAGTTTAAGATATCTATACAACCACTCATTGGATATGAATGAAACTTCGCATGTGTGTTCACCATCATCAATGGAAGAGACAAGTACCATAACTCTGGATTGCATTTTGGTACAGTTATGGCCCTTTTGGACTTATTTTTTTGTCTGTAGACACCCAGGTTAAACTTTTGTGTTTAGTTGCGTTTAAGTTTTGGTGTTTGCCTCCATTCTCAATCTTTGCATGAGTGGTGAGTTTTACCCCATCTGTGAGCTTTGTTGGCTTCTGACAACTTTAGGGTTAAGCTTGTTTAAGGGTGGCCTGACTTATGTTATTTATATTAACAATTAATTATTTCAATCTGTTTTATGTTTTAAGCGGTTTCAGTGCTGCGATACTTTACATCAGAATTGACAAGAGGATACCTGTTGGAACGAGAGCAAGAGAAGTATGCACAAAAACGACAGAGAGTTTATACCTTCATGAAAACACCCCGTGAACTTGAAAAGGTTTGATACTTAATTGTTTACAGCAGTAAATTTTTCGTGTATTTGCCATAAGAGTCAATGGACAGGGTCCAGGTAGTGTTCAAGGGGGTCCTACTGGATGAAGGTGCACCTAACATCTACCACACTGAATATTTTCATCTCGGAATACAATGTTATTTACTATAAATATTAATATCGTTTAATAATGATAAAAATAGTTATACTTAATGCTTGATACGGTCTTCGTAAATCTTGTTAAATGTTTCACTGCATACATAATTAAGAGCATGGGATGTTTCACTGCTTATATCATTAAGGGCATAGGATGTTTCACTGCATACATCATAAAGGGCATGGGATGTTTCACTGCATACATCATTAAGGGCTAGGATGATTCACTGCATACATCATTAAGGGCATAGGATGTTTCACCGCATACATAATTAAAGGCATGGGATTTTTCACTGCATACATCATTAAGGACATGGGATGTATCACTGCATACATCGTTAAGGGCATGGGATGTTTCACTGCATATATCATTAAAGGCATGTGATGTTTCACTGCATACATGGGATGTTTCACTGCATACATCATTAAGGACATGGGATGTTTCACTGCATACATCATTAAGGGCATGGGATGTTTCACTGCATACATCATTAAGAGCATGGGATGTAACATTTCACTGCATACATCATTAAGGACATGGGATGTTTCACTGCATACATCATTAAGGGCATGGGATGTTTCACTGCATACATCATTAAGGGCATAGGATGTTTCACCGCATACATAATTAAAGGCATGGGATTTTTCACTGCATACATCATTAAGGACATGGGATGTATCACTGCATACATCGTTAAGGGCATGGGATGTTTCACTGCATATATCATTAAAGGCATGTGATGTTTCACTGCATACATGGGATGTTTCACTGCATACATCATTAAGGACATGGGATGTTTCACTGCATACATCATTAAGGTCATGGGATGTTTCACTGCATATATCATTAAGGACATGGGATGTTTCACCGCATACATCATTAAGGACATAGGATGTTTCACTGCATACATCATTAAGGACATGGGATGTTTCACTGTATACATCATAAAGTGCATGGGATGTTTCACTGCATACATCACTAAAGACATGGGATGTTTCACTGCATACATCACTAAAGACATGGGATGTTTCACTGCATACATCATTAAGGACATGGGATGTTTCACTGCATACATCATTAAGGACATGGGATGTTTCATTGTATTTATCATTAAGGGCATGGGATGTTTCACTGCATACATCACTAAATACATTGGATGTTTCACTGCATATATCATTAAGGACATAGGATGTTTCACTGCATACATCATTAAGGACATGGGATGTTTCACTGCATACATCATTAAGGTCATGTGAGGTTTTACTACATTCATCATTAAGGACATGGGATGTTTCACTGCATACATCATTAAGGACATGGGATGTTTCACTGTATACATTATTAAGGACATGGGATATTTCACTGCATACATCATTAAGGGCATGGGATGTTTCACTGCATACATCATTAAGGGCATGGGATGTTTCACTGCATACATTATTAAGGACATGGGATGTTTCACTGCATACATCATTAAGGGCATGGGATGTTTCACTGCATACATCATTAAGGACATGGGCTGATTCACTGCATACATCATTAAGGACATGGGATGTTTCACTGCATACATCATTGAGGGCATAGGATGTTTCACTGCATACATCATTAAGGACATGGGATGATTCACAGCATACATCACTAAAGACAAGGGATGTTTCACTGCATACAACATTAAGGGCATTAGATGTTTCACTGCATACATCATTAAGGTCATGGGAGGTTTTACTACATTCATCATTAAGGACATGGGATGTTTCACTGCATACATCATTAAGGACATGGGATGTTTCACTGCATACATCATTAAGTGCACGGGTGTTTCACTGCATACATCATTAAGGACATGGGATGTTTCGCCACATACATCATTAAGGACATGGGATGTTTCACTGCATACATCATTAAGGACATGGGATGTTTCACTGCATATATCATTAAGGACATGTTACGTTTCACTGCATACATCATTAAGGACATGGGATGTTTCACTGCATACATCATTAAGGACATGGGATGTTTCACCGCATATATCATTAAGGACATGTTATGTTTCACTGCATACATCATTAAGGACATGGGGTGTTTTACTGCAAACATCATTAAGGACATGGGATGTTTCACTGCAAACATCATTAAGGGCATGGGATGTTTCACTGCAATCATCATTAAGGACATGGGATGTTTCACTGCAAACATTAAGGACATGGGATGTTTCACTGCATACATCATTAAGGGCACGGGGTGTTTCACTGCAAACATCATTAAGGGCATGGGATGTTTCACTGCATACATCATTAAGGGCATGGGATGTTTCACTGCAAACATCATTAAGGACATGGGATGTTTCACTGCATACATCATTAAGGGCACGGGGTGTTTCACTGCAAACATCACTAAGGGCATGGGATGTTTCACTGCATACATCATTAAGGGCATGGGATGTTTCACTGCAAACATCATTAAGGGCATGGGATGTTTAACTGCAAACATCATTAAGGACATGGGATGTTTCACCGCAAACATCATTAAGGACATGGGATGTTTCACCGCAAACATCATTAAGGACATGGGATGTTTCACCGCATACATCATTAAGGACATGGGATGTTTCACTGCAAACATCATTAAGGGCATGGGATGTTTCACTGCAAACATCATTAAGGGCATGGTATGTTTCACTGCAAACATCATTAAGGGCATGGGATGTTTTACTGCATACATCATTAAGGACCTGGGATGTTTCACTGCATACATCATTAAGGGCATGGGATGTTTCACTGCAAACATCATTAAGGGCATGGGATGTTTCACTGCATACATCATTAAGGGCATGGGATGTTTCACTGCATACATCACTAAAGACATGGGATGTTTTACTGCATACATCATTAAGGACATGGGATGTTTCACTGCATACATCATTAAGGACATGGGGTGTTCACTGCATACATCATTAAGGACATGGGATGTTTCACTGCATGTACATACATCAGAGTATGGGATGACTCAGATTGTTTGATTTTTCAGGTAGGTGAACTGTTTTTACTTTTTCTACAGAAGTTAAAATTAAACTATTACATTGTAACTGTATCAAGTAATCTTATCTACCTGAAGTTCATGCCATTTTAGTATTTAATTTATCAACCTCTTTAGAAAAATGATATTATAAGGGCTACATGGGTTTGAATTACGAACCAATTTTTGCCAAACTTTGATTATCAGTATGAAGACTTATTACGTTTATCGTCATGACGATCTATTCCATCTACCGCTGGTGCAATCATGACCTTATATTATTTTTAATGGTAACTCTTATCTGGACTCGTAACTTTACTTATTGTGGCAATTCTTCTAGGTAGTATCAGTATCAAATATATTTTTGTGTGTGTGTGTGCTGAGCCAGATAAGCTCAGTTGGTAGCACATCTGACTATCAATCCAAGGGTTGTGAGTTCGAGTCTCCGCCCAGTCAACAGTCTTGTGATGATTAATATACAGTCAAACATGCATAAGTGGTCACCTCTATTATAGCAGCCATTTGTCTAAAGCAGCCATATTTTCTATTTTCCATTTCTATGCTTTCAAATCAAATTAACCTGTATTAAGCAACAACCTGTCTTAAAAGGCCAATTTTTTCTCCTTCCCTTGACTGGCTGCTTAAGACAGGTTTGACTGTATGACATTAGTCACATTACGTCTCATTGTCAGTCATTTTACCACTGATTTAAGCGGGAAAATAATCAGTTACTTGCAGAGATGGGTGTAGTTGTTAACTGTTTAAGGATCCCAAGAAGAGTGGTTAGGTTAACTGATCTTCTGTTAGCCCACAATGGCATAAAAATTACGCCAACAGAATCTATTTGAAATGTGTTTCTTTGTCACGTGCCATTCCATCAGTTTTTTTGCAGTTATAGCCTTTAATTATTTTAATGACATTTTTTTTTCCAGTTCAGCATATATGGCTTTTTCCAGTGTGTAGATGCGTTTCTCTTCATATTTACATTCCTTCCATTGAGGATCCTGCTGGCAGTTCTCAAGATGTTTACTCTGCCATGTGGATTAATGAGGTATTTCATTAATAGACCGGGCAACCGGTCCACTCTATTTGCTAAGAATTTCTGAAATAGTCACTGGACTGACATACATGTAATATAATGTGAGCAGAATTTTTTTGAATGAGTGAATGGTATATTGTTAGTGTGATTTACTTATGTTTTGTTATATGCTGATAATGACAATGTATTCAATTTGCTGATTATAAATTAGTGAACAATAACATATGGTTTGTTAAAGTTAGTTATTTATTGTTCTAAACTTGTAAAGAAATAATGACATATCTTGATCTGTTTGGTTACCAATTATCAGAACAAATATACCTGGAAGAACAAGTTCAAAAGTTTGCTATATATTAATTGAGTACAGGTAATTTGCATAATTTATTGCTGAACTGTTTTTTTGTGATGTTGGTTTTACAAGGAATGCATAATCTAGACAGTTTGTACCAAGGCTGTATCAATTTTCAGCCACACAATCGTATGCAATACAGCCTGGTCGACATTGATGTGTGCATCAGTAACTTTTTTTAATATGTCATGATTATCAATATAGCCTGGTCGACATTGATGTTTGCATCAGTATTTTCTTGTGTATGTCATAATTATCAATATGGCCTAGTTGACATTGATGTTTGCATCAGTATTTTCTTGTAATATGTCATGATTATCAACTGACCTGATGCGAGAACAACTAATGCTGTGCCCACTATCCATGTGATGTTGTTTGTCAAAGTAAATACAATGAAGTGTTTAATTGGAGATCGTTAGCTTGTTTAAGGAAAATGGTGCACTGGAATCAATATCATCAATTGCTGATTTAATTATAGACTTATTTCTTGGCAGGCTGCATCAGATCAATTGTGCCTTCAATGAAAACTGATCGTTTCCATAGTAAACCAAGACATGCTTGAGGTTGATTTCAGAATTCCAATTAATTGGTTAAATAATAATTGTCCAGAAAACACCAACTATCCTGAAAACACAAACTATCCAGTAAACACCAACTATCCAGGAAACACAAACTGTCCAGTAAACACCAACTATCCAGAAAACACCAACTATCCAGTAAACACCAACAATCCTAACACCAACTATCCAGTAATAACCAACTATCCAGAAAACACCAACTATCCTAACACAAACTATCCAGTTATAACCAACTATCCAGAAAAAAAACTATCCAGTAAACACCAACTATCCTAACACCAACTATCCAGTAATAACCAACTATCCAGAAAACACTAACTGTCCAAAAAACACCAACTATCCTAACGCCAACATTCCGGTAAAAACCAACTATCCAGTAAACATCAACTCTCATAACACCAACTGTCTAGTAAACACCAACTATCCAGAAAACATCAACTTTCCAGTAAACACCAACTACCATAACACCAACTATCTAGTAAACACAAACTGTCTAGTAAACACCAACTATCCAGAAAACTTCAGCTATCCAGTAAACACCAACTTTCCAGTAAACACCAACTATCCTAACACCAACTATCCAATAAACACCAACTATCGAATAAACACCAACTATCTTAACACCAACTATCCAGAAAACACCAACTATCCAGAAAACACCAACTATCCAGTAAACATCAACTATCTTGTAAACATCAACTATTCAGTAAACACCAACTTTCCAGTAAACACCAACTATCCTAACACAAACTATCCAATAAACACCAACTTTCCTAACACCAACTATCCAGAACACCAACTATCCTAACACAAATTATCCAGTAAATACCAACTATAATATCACCAACTGTCCAGTAAACACCAACTATCCATTAAACGTCAACTATCCTAACACCAACTATCCAGTAAACACAAACTGTCCAGTAAACACCAACTATCCTTACACCAACTATCCAGTAAACACCAACTAATCTAACCAACTATCCGGTAAACAGTAAACACCAACTGTCCAGTAAACACCAACTATCCAGTAAACACCAACTGTCCAGTAAACACCAACTGTCCAGTAAACACCAACAATCCTAATACAAACTATCCAGTAAACACCAACTATCCTAGCACAAACTATCAAATAAACACCAACTGTCCAGTAAACACCAACTATCCAGTAAACACCAACTGTCCAGTAAACACCAACTATCCAGTAAAAACCAACTATCCAGTAAACACCAACAATCCTAACACCAACTGTCCAGTAAACACCAACTGTCCAGTAAACACCAACAATCCTAATACAAACTATCCAGTAAACACCAACTATCCTAGCACAAACTATCAAGTAAACACCAACTATCCAGTAAACACCAACTATCCAGTAAACACCAACTGTCCAGTAAACACCAACTATCCAGTAAAAACCAACTATCCAGTAAACACCAACTATCCACAACTGTCCAGTAAACACCAACTATCCAGTAAAAACCAACTATCCAGTAAACACCAACAATCCTAACACCAACTATGCAATAAACACCAACTGTCCAGTAAACACCAACTATCCAGTAAAAACCAACTATCCTAACACCAACTATCAAGTAAACACCAACTATCCAGTAAACACCAACTTCCAGTAAACACCAACTTTCCTTACACCAACTATCCAGTAGACACCAACTATCCAGTAAACACCAACTTTCCTTACACCAACTATCCAGTAAACACCAACTGTCCAGTAAACACCAATTATCCTAACACCAACTATCCAATAAACAGCAACTATCCAGTAAACACCAACTGTCCTGACACCAACTATCCAGTTCACACCAACTATCCAGTAAACACCAACTATCCAGTTAACAACAACAATCCTAATACAAACTATCCAGTAAACACCAACTATCCTAGCACAAACTATCAAGTAAACACCAACTATCCAGTAAACACCAACTGTCCAGTAAACACCAACTATCCAGTAAAAACCAACTATCCAGTAAACACCAACAATCCTAACACCAACTATCCAATAAACACCAACTGTCCAGTAAACACCAACTATCCAGTAAAAACCAACTATCCTAACACCAACTATCAAGTAAACACCAACTATCCAGTAAACACCAACTTCCAGTAAACACCAACTTTCCTTACACCAACTATCCAGTAGACACCAACTATCCAGTAAACACCAACTTTCCTTACACCAACTATCCAGTAAACACCAACTGTCCAGTAAACACCAATTATCCTAACACCAACTATCCAATAAACAGCAACTATCCAGTAAACACCAACTGTCCTGACACCAACTATCCAGTTAACACCAACTATCCAGTAAACACCAACTATCCAGTTAACAACAACAATCCTAATACAAACTATCCAGTAAACACCAACTATCCTAGCACAAACTATCAAGTAAACACCAACTATCCAGTAAACACCAACTATCCTAACACCAACTATCCGGAAAACACCAACTGTCTAGTAAACACCAACTATCCAGTAAACACCAACTGTCTTGTAAACACCAACTATCCAGTAAAAACCAACTATCCAGTAAACACCAACAATCTTAACACCAACTATCCAATAAACACCAACTGTCCAGTAAACACCAACTATCCAGTAAAAACCAACTATTCTAACACCAACTATCAAGTAAACACCAACTATCCAGTAAACACCAACTTCCAGTAAACACCAACTTTCCTTACACCAACTATCCAGTAGACACCAACTGTCCAGTAAACACCAACTATCCAGTAAACACCAACTTTCCTTACACCAACTATCCAGTAAACACCAACAGTCCAGAAAACACCAACTGTCCAGTAAACACCAACTGTCCAGTAAACACCAACTATCCTAACACCAACTATCAAATAAACAGCAACTATCCAGTAAACACCAACTGTCCTGACACCAACTATCCAGTTAACACCAACTATCCAGTAAACACCAACTTTTGAGTAAACACCAACTGTCCAGTAAACACCAACTTCTCTTACACCAGCTATCCAGTAAACACCAACTGCCCAGTAAACACCAACTATCCTAACATCAACTATCCAGTAAAAAACAACCGTCCAGTAAACACCAACTATATTAACACCAACTATCCAGTAAACACTAACTGTCCTGTAAACACCAACTATCCAGTAAACACCAACTGTCCAATAAACACAAACTATCCAGTAAACACCAACTATCCAGTAATCACCAACTATCCAGTAAACACTAACTGTCCAGTAAACATCAACTATCCAGTTAACACCAACTATCCAGTAAACACCAACTATCTTTACACCAATTGTCCAGTAAACACCAACTATCCAGTTAACACCAACTATCCAGTAAACACCAACTATCCAGTAAACACCAACTATCCAATAAACATCAACTATCTAGTAAACACCAACAGTCCAGAAAACACCAACTGTCCAATAAACACCAACTTACCAGTAAACACCAACTATCCAGTAAACACCAACTATCTTTACACCAATTGTCCAGTAAACACCAACTGTCCAGTAAGCATCAACTATCCAGTAAACACCAATTATGCAATAAACACCAACTATCCAGTAAACACCAACTATCCTAACACCAACTATCCAATAAACACCAACTGTCCAGTAAGGATCAACTATCCAGTAAACACCAACTATCCAGTAAACACCAACTGTCCAGTAAACACAAAATATCCAGTAAACACAAAATATCCAGTAAACACCAACTGTCCAGTAAACACCAACTATCCAATAAACACCAACTGTCAAGTAAGGATCAACTATCCAGTAAACACCAACTGTCCAGTAAACACCAACTATCCAATAAACACCAACTGTCAAGTAAGGATCAACTATCCAATAAACACCAACTGTCAAGTAAGGATCAACTATCCAGTAAACACCAACTATCCAGTAAACACCAACTGTCCAGTAAACACAAAATATCCAGTAAACACCAACTGTCCAGTAAACACCAACTATCCAATAAACACCAACTGTCAAGTAAGGATCAACTATCCAGTAAACACCAACTATCCAGTAAACACCAACTGTCCAGTAAACACAAAATATCCAGTAAACACCAACTATCCAGTAAACACCAACTATCCAGTAAACACCAACTGTCAAGTACATTTTAAAACTTAATGTTTAGTAACCAATCATCTTTGATTATCTGTTGGTTGAGTGGAATCAAAGTGGAACTGAGACCCAACACTAATTTCATATCCCAATAAATTATTTGTTTAAGTTAATACAGATTTATTTTCCCTTGCTTGTGAAGTAAGCTCAGAGCTTATATGAATCACTTTGGTGACTATTTCCTGGGTTGAACCAGTACTGACCAACCTGAGATTTGTCGTGTGTATAGCTTTTATACAGACACCATTATACAAGCACACAAGGAGCAATGAAATAAATAAGGGAAAAGGATCTGGCCACAAGAGCTCTAACGGGTCATCCATTTGAAATTATGCTTTATTCTATATTACAATGACTTAGTATGATTTGAAGGATATAAGTGACACTGCATATATAGGTGTAACCCCACCATTAATTTTTGTTCTTTATTCTATAGTAAATAATAAAAGTTTGAAGGCTTGTCATTCATAGAGGGTCCCAATTGAAAGAAGTGAAACCTACATTTTACTGTTTGTCAACCTCTGCACTATCAAAATATGATGGGAAAAGTAGGGGTCATGTGTCATATAAGAGATTTTTTTTCTGCTCAGTGTGTACACTGGTGACAAAGTGAAAGTAGACTTCCGAAATCATGAATTCATACCCCAATTTCCAAGCATCATTTTTTTTTTTCTAATTTCACAATTCAAACATGACAATGCTATCAAAATGTTCAAAATACATCAATAATGCCATTCAAAAAAAAAATGAGCATAAAAAATAGGAAAATGCATTTTTAAAGAAGAAGAATTGAGGATTATTTACAACCGCCATTATGCGACTACCCCATGGAAGCACTTCCTTTTTGCAATGGTGGCACTATGCCTATAAGGAAACTCCTTTTTTTTTAATTTCATAATTACCACATTTTTGCTAAGTACTACCAATTTGAAGTAATACTGCCAAGTTGCAGGCATTAAATACTGAAACTTTTGTCAAAATACCACTTTTACATGATCATTATATACAGGCGCGAGATGTTGACCGACATGCAATTTTGATGTGTTTGACTAATTTTACCAAAAAAAAATTTTTTTACACCAAAACAGTCTCATGATACACTGAAGACATTATCTTACCAAAATACATTATTCAATACAATGTACATGCTAAAAATTGCACATTTAAATCATCCAAAATAAAAAATCTTCAGAATTTTGTGATTTTTCATGAAATTTCAATGTAAATATGCACATATATGCTTTATTTGAGGCATACACTTGCCAAAATGTGTTTTTTTATGAAGCAAATGTCTCCAATTTGTCATTTAATACTATGAGAGTGTAAAAAAAGAGGTTATTTTACCTACAATTAACATTTTGGAAAATCACCCCCATTTCACTCAAGTCTCTCTTATAGGTGTAACCCCACCATTGATTTTTGTTCTTTATTCTATAGTAAATAATAAAAGTTTGAAGGCTTGTCATTCATAGAGGGTCCCAAATGAAAGAAGTGAAACCTACATTTTACTGTTTGTCAACCTCTGCACTATCAAAATATGATGAGAAAAGTAGGGGTCATGTGTCGTATAAGAGATTTTTTTTCTGCTCAGTGTGTACACTGGTGACAAAGTGAAAGTAGACTTACGAAATCATGAATTCATACCCCAATTTCCAAGCATCATTTTTTTTTTCTAAATTCACAATTCAAACATGACAATGCTATCAAAATGTTCAAAATACATCAATAATGCCATTCAAATAAAAAAATGAGCATTAAAAATAGGAAAATGCATTTTTAAAGAAGAAGAATTGAGGATTATTTACAACCGCCATTATGCGACTACCCCACGGAAGCACTTCCTTTTTGCAATGGTGGCACTATGCCTATACGGTAATTGATTAATGCTATATATGTAATTATTTGATTGATTAAACATTAGCATCATTTTTAGTCAAGGGCTAACAGACAATCAGTGAACTTTCCTGGGACTGGGATCTTGAAGTTTAACATGCATATGAGCACACCCATTTCCACAATGATAGCTTTCCCACTGGAGTCAGTGATGAAAGACAAATGACAATGAGACACACACATTTATCAATCATCACTGAGACAGTGGTCTGGCAGGGATTCAAACTCACAATGTCTGATTTGATAGTCAAACTGTAGCTCTATGGATTGAGCTGTCCAGCCTCAGCCACTACATGTATAAGTGACACTGTATTTTATAAAATATATAATAAACACTATAATTCAAATTGAACTAAGTAATTATAATCTTCTACAGATCCCATAGTATTCTGGAACCAGCCCAGATTTGTGACATTCTGAAGGGGGTGATATTGGTGGTGTGTTCGTTCATCATGTCTTACATTGACACTTCCATGATGTACCATCTGATTCGTGGGCAGGCAACCATCAAACTGTACGTCTTCTTCAACATGCTTGATGTAAGTATACAACTTAAGTATATACCTAAATACTTAAAAACTTTAATCCAAAAAAAGCATCCAAGTGATCATGAGTTTAGACTGGATCCAGTAAAAATGCATATGGTTTCATTGATATTTATTTTATAATAGATAAATAACCAGTCAAAATTTCAGTTAATTTTTTATGTTTTTAAGCAAATGTTAGTGAAAAAAAGTTAGGTCATGTTAATGCGATATTTAACATGTAACAGGTAATATGTAACAAAAAATTTAATATTATATTTCATCAGTTTGTTAGAAAAGAAATACATGCATATATCAATTTGTATAATTTAAAAATGTTCACTCATATTTTCAAAAATTGTATGACACCCATTTTTTTAAAAAATAAAATCTTGAATAAATATAAAGTTTTAGACAGTGGTAATTAATACTTGATTATTATTTTCTCAGTACAGTAATACAGTCATAGCGTAAAGATTGATTTGATTTGTAACATTATTAAACTTGATTACAACATTGTTGTGTGTCCGTTTTAAAAATCAAGTTAAAAACTGCAGGTTATAGTTTTGTGTATACGTTTTATCATGCAGATGGCAGATCGTCTTTTGTCTAATTTTGGCCACGACATCCTAGATGCGTTATTCTGGACTGCGACAGAGCCGCGTGGCAAGAAGAGGGAACACATAGGGACAGTTCCTCATCTAGCAATAGCCATCATATATGTCAGTATCCTTTGACAGTTGCTATATAAAGATGTTTGATCAATCAATGTCGACAGTAGAGAGTAGATTTACAGATTGTAAACAATTTTTTGAGGGGCATTAAGTTTTACCCCTATTTGTACATTTATCTGTCGTTTCATTAGATATTGGTTTCTGATAAATTACTTCTGAAGGGACATATATATACGAAGTGTGTCCAAAAAGTTCTCGACACATTCTTTTAAAAACAAACAAACACAGGTCAGTATATTTTTATGTCTCATGTCTGCTGACCTGTTTACAACATATTAAGTCCTTATTAAATGTTTTTACTATATAGTGTTGAGATTATGCCATGCTTCATGTCCATATCCTCGGAGGACTTTCATCCGGCGGGAAAACACTTCAGTATGTGAGTGCGTAATTAGAAATGGCTGATCTTCCCATTCCATAGTTGTCTTCCGTAGTGGCCCATCCATCAGAAACATTTCCCAAGTCTCTATGGACATTTTCCCGAGCAAAAACCTACTTTTATAATCGTCCGCGATTCCGGGCAGGTTAAAAGACACCATCATTTTAATTTAGATTTTTGCAGGTGTGTTTACAAAATCCCGTGTTATATTAATATAAAAAAATTTGCAATGATTTTAAAAATTTTAGAATAACGTTCCATCTGGCGTACAAAGCAATAAGCATATTATTTTGCACCAAAACATAGTCAATATTATACAACTATGACTATTGACCCAAAGAAGGGAACTATTAACGTTGACTTCATCTCAGTCAATGGTTTCCTGCTTTGGGTCAATAGTCATTTTCCTGGGATAAACAATATTCAACTATATACCTTTTTAGCGGTCAATGGTTAAAATTATTTATTCAAAGAAAATGAATATTGACCCAAAGCAGGAAACTATTGACCAAGACGCAGTTTTATTTAAATTGATAATTTGCTGCTTATTTAAAAAGATAAAATGTCCGATTCCAGCAATGTATGTATCATCCTAATAACTGTGTTAGTTTGTTAGTTTGTTTTTAAATGAATGTGTTCACAAACTGTTTGGATGCACCATGTATTTAATAAATATTTGGTGTGTAGCTGTATAGTTATGAAATACAGGGGAGGTTTGATATTAGTGTAAGCCTGTATCAATGACGGATCAACTCTTAAAAGAAGGGCATATGCCTCCTCCCCCCATCCCCCATAGACTCCATTATTTTATGAAAGTTCACTATATTTCTACTGAAAACATGTGCATGATTTTGTGTTGCTCTTAACTGAAATTCTGGATCTGCCCCTGTGCATAACAGATCAAATTGAAATAAAAAAATGAAATCATGTGACTCGCTAAATACGTCACAAAATATGGTGCACTTTTAAGCGGAAAATGAATTTATTCTAACCTAGGCGCGTAGCCCAAGTTAGGAAATCCCTTTTTGATATATTACATTCTATTTGGCATATTTAGATAAATATCCTTTTGGCAATACAGCGTCAGTGAGTATGTATACATATAAGCATGATATATTGGAAAAACATGTTTTTAGCCAATTTTAAAATTTTGAAAAATCCTGATAAGCTCCCTTTAACATTTTGAAAATAAGCATTGCATACTAATTATGGAGTAAAATATTCATTTAAAAAAGCTTATCTGGAGCATTGACGTTTGTTAATTTTTTACAGGAGTTTTGGCCCCTTTTCAACTTTCTGGTCAATAGCAGGGGTATTGGTGTTGACTGACACATTTCTAATTCAAGGAGTCATGCTCCTTTCAGGTTTGACCTTTTTTGGCAGGGAACTGAATTAAATGAATTTGTCAGTTGATGTATTTATAAAAAAACTAAGTGTGTTGAATTGATACATGTACCTCTGGTTAACTAAGTGGAACAAGACTGTTGTTTTAGTTCTTCATAATTAACTAAATATTGAGTGTTTAATCTAAAATAATGATCCTTAATAACAAACAGTATTACACACACTGTTGATTTTATTCCAAGCTACAGTTCTAAATGTCGCCTTCAACTCACACAATAAATCTCTGCTGGTCATCATGATGTCAAACAATGTAAGTAGAAACTGTTTCTTGTTTTTCTAGTTGAAATACGTGTTTCAACAGATTTAAAATGGTTAAAAAACAATGTTTGAACATTTAGCTTCATTTTCATTCCATTGAGGGTTATCAGACCATCAGTTTACCTAACCACAATCCTGGAAGGTTAACCAGTATTGAGCTCACCCATTCCACAAGTAACTTGAATCAGTGGTGAGAGATTAACGATATTGAAACACAATGTTTGTATCAATCATTCAATAATCACAGAGACAGATTCAAACGACCCCTGGATTGAAAATCAGATTTGCAACCAACTACATGTAAGCAAACAGTGCCCGGTAAAGAAACAATGAAACAAATTGAACAATTTGAAGCTGTTGTTTTTTTTATGGGTTGGGTTGTACACCCATCGGTGTAAGTGATGTCACTTCCACCTTTGATTTAATGTCTCCATGGTCGAGTGGTCTAAAGTGTCCAGCTCACTTTCATGTCATTGCTGTGGTTGTTTGTCAGTTACAGCAGAAAGAATAGTGGTTCTAATTAGGGCTGTCACATTTACCCGTGTAAATGGGTCTGTGTCATTTAAAAGCAATATACGTTACAATAATTTAATACCTGTGTTCACAACCTAAACCCCAGTAAATTTGTTAAATTAGTATATAGATCATAGGCGTGTTGTTTATTAGTGTCCGTGTACATGTTTACAGAAATATGTAAACATGACAGTCCTAGTTCTAATTTAATTAATATCAGATTCATGAATATGGATGAGTTATTTATCCATCAATACTTAAAACTGGTTGCCATGTACAACCTTAATATTTTTAAAATCGAGTGAAGGTCAATTCTTAATTCTTGCATGAAATGACTTGTATTAAATATAATTGCTCAACTAAAAGAATTGGGGAAAAAAAGATACTATTTGCCATTTGGAATATGACCCAATAACTGCTAAAAAAATGGCTGAAAAAAACACTGTCCTTTATCATCATATACTAAGTGCTGGTTCTACCAAGAGAGACTTTGAGTGTGATTGTTGTAAGAACTTGATTCACAATCAATTTAAAATAAATATGATTACACATAAAAATAATGTTTATGTGAAAACATGTCTTAAAACATATTTCATTCATTTCACAATCAAATTGATCATAACTTATCATATTTCTATCCAGTTTGTGGAGATCAAGAGTAATCTCTTCAAGAAGGTCGACGTGAACCATCTGTACCAGATTGCCTGCAGCGATGTGAAAGAGAGGTTTCATTATGTTCTGCTGCTCTCCGTAGTGTGTATACGCAATATGACAGAAGTATCCTGGGAACTAGGTAGGTAACTATTACATCCTGCTGCTCTCAGCTGTCTGTATACACAATATGACAGAAGTATTGGGACCAAGGTAGGTTACTATTACATCCTGCTGCTCTCAGCTGTCTGTATACGCAATATGACAGTAGTATCCTGGGAACTAGGAAGGTAACTATTACATCCTGCTGCTGTCAGCTGTCTGTATACACAATATGACAGAAGTATTGGGACCAAGGTAGGTTACTATTACATCCTGCTGCTCTCAGCTGTCTGTATACACAATATGACAGTAGTATCCTGGGAACTAGGTAGGTAACTATTACATCCTGCTGCCCTCGGCGGTCTATATATGCAATATGACAGAAGTATCCTGGGATCTAGGTAGGTAACTATTACATACTGCTGCTCTCAGCTGTCTGTATATGCAATATGACACAAGTATCCTGGGACCTAGGTAGGTAACTATTATGTCCTACTGCTCTCAGCTGTCTCTATATGCAATATGACAGTAGTATCCTGGGATCTAGATACGTTACTATTACATCCTGCTGCTCTCAGCTGTCTATATATGCAATATAACAGAAGTATCCTGGGATCTAGGTAGGTAACTATTACGTCCTGCTGCCCTCTGCGGTCTATATATGCAATATGACAGAAGTATCCTGGGATCTAGGTAGGTAACTATTACGTCCTGCTGCTCTCAGCTGTCTGTATATGCAATATGACAGAAGTATCCTGGGATCCAGGTAGGTAACTATTACGTCCTGCTGCTCTCAGCTGTCTGTATATGCAATATGACAGAAGTATCCTGGGAACTAGGTAGGTAACTATTACGTCCTGCTGCCCTCGGCGGTCTGTATATGCAATATGACAGAAGTATCCTGGGAACTAGGTAGGTAACTATTACGTCCTGCTGCTCTCAGCTGTCTATATATGCAATATGACATAGGTATCCTGGGAACTAGGTTGGTAACTATTACATCCTGCTGCCCTCGGCGGTCTGTATATGCAATATGACAGAAGTATCCTGGGAACTAGGTAGGTGACTATTACGTCCTGCTGCCCTCGGCGATCTGTATACACAATATGACAGAAGTATCCTGGGACCCAGGTAGGTAACTATTATGTCCTGCTGCCCTCGGCAGTCTATATATGCAATATGACAGAGGTATCCTGGGATCTAGGTAGGTAACTATTACGTCCTGCTGCCCTCGGCGGTCTATATATGCAATATGACAGAACCCCAGCAGGACGTATATGCAATATGAAGTATCCTGGGACCTAGGTACATTACTATTATGTCCTGCTGCTCTCGGCTGTCTGTATACACAATATGAAAGTAGTATCCTGGGACCTAGGTAGGTAACTATTATGTCCTGCTGCCCTCAGCTGTCTGTATATGCAATATGACACAGGTATCCTGGGACCCAGGTAGGTTACTATTATGTCCTGCTGCTCTCAGCTGTCTGTATATGCAATATGACACAAGTATCGTGGGACCCAGGTAGGTTACTATTACGTCCTGCTGCCCTCAGCTGTCTGTATACGCAATATGACAGAAATATCCTGGTAGGTTACCATTTCTGACTTGACTGAGTTATATATTCCGTTTTGTCCTGCTGTTGGCAGTCTGTATACACAGACTGTATGACAGAAGTATCCTGGTAGGTTACCATTTCAGACTTGACTGAGTTATATATTCCATTTTGTCCTGCTGTTGGCAGTCTGTATACACAGACTGTATGACAGAAGTTTCCTGGTAGGTTACCATTTCTGACTTGACTGAGTTATTCATTCCATTTCGTCCTGCTGTTGGCTGTCTGTATACACTGACTGTATGACAGAATATCCTGGAAGGTTACCATTTCTGACTTGACTGAGTTATATATTCCGTTTCGTCCTGCTGTTGGCAGTCTGTATACACAGACTGTATGACAGAAGTATCCTGGTAGGTTACCATTTCTGACTTGACCAAGTTAAATATTCCTTTTCGTCCTACTGTTGGCAGTCTGTATACACAGACTGTATGACAGAAGTATCCAGGTAGGTTACCATTTCTGACTTGACTGAGTTATATTCCGTTATGTCCTGCTGTTGGCAGTCTGTATACACAGACTGTATGACAGAAGTTTCCTGGTAGGTTACCATTTTTGACTTGACCGAGTTATATATTCCGTTTCGTCCTGCTGTAGGCAGTCTGTATACACAGACTGTTTGACAGAAGTATCAAGGTAGGTTACCATTTCTGACTTGGCCGAGTTATATATTCCATTATGTCCTTCTGTTGGCAGTCTGTATGACAGAAGTATCCAGGTAGGTTACCATTTCTGACTTGGCTGAGTTATATATTCCGTTATGTCCTTCTGTTGGCAGTCTGTATGACAGAAGTATCCTGGTTGGTTGTTGCTCTCCGTAGTCTGTATATGTGGACTGTATGACAGAAGTATCCTGGTAGGTTGTTGCTTTCCGTAGTCTGTATACGCGGACTGTATGACAGAAGTATCCTGGTAGGTTGTTGCTCTCTGTAATTTGTATACACTGACTGTATGACAGAAGTATCCTGGTAGGTTGTTGCTCTCCGTAGTCTGTATACACGTACTGTATGACAGAAGTATCCTGGTAGGTTGTTGCTTTCCGTAGTCTGTATACGCGGACTGTATGACAGAAGTATCCTGGTAGGTTGTTGCTCTCTGTAATTTGTATACACTGACTGTATGACAGAAGTATCCTGGTAGGTTGTTGCTCTCCGTAGTCTGTATACACTGACTGTATGACAGAAGTATCCTGGTAGGTTGTTGCTTTCCGTAGTCTGTATACGCGGACTGTATGACAGAAGTATCCTGGTAGGTTACCATTTCTGACTTGAATGAGTTATATATTCCTTTTCGTCCTGCTGTTGGCAGTCTGTATACACAGACTGTATGACAGAAGAATCAATGTAGGTTACCATTTCTAACTTGACTGAGTTATATATTCCGTTATGTCCTGCTGTTGGTAGTCTGTATACACAGACTGTATGACAGAAGTATCAAGGTAGGTTACCATTTCTGACTTGACTGAGTTATATATTCCGTTTCATCCTGCTGTTGGCAGTCTGTATACAAAGACTGTATGACAGAAGTATCCAGGTAGGTTACCATTTCTAACTTGACTGAGTTATATATTACGTTATGTCCTTCTGTTGGCAGTCTGTATGACAGAAGTATCCTGGTAGGTTGTTGCTCTCCATAGTCTGTATATACGCGGACTGTATGACAGAAGTATCCTGGCAGGTTGTTGCTCTCCGTAGTCTGTATACACGGACTGTATGACAGAAGTATCCTGGTAGGTTGTTGCTCTCCGTAGTCTGTATACGCGGACTGTATGACAGAAGTATCCTGGTAGGTTACCATTTCTGACTTGAATGAGTTATATATTCCTTTTCGTCCTGCTGTTGGCAGTCTGTATACAAAGACTGTATGACAGAAGTATCCAGGTAGGTTACCATTTCTAACTTGACTGAGTTATATATTACGTTATGTCCTTCTGTTGGCAGTCTGTATGACAGAAGTATCCTGGTAGGTTGTTGCTCTCCGTAGTCTGTATACACAGACTGTATGACAGAAGTATCCTGGTAGGTTGTTGCTCTCCGTAGTCTGTATACGCAGACTGTATGACACAAGTATCCTGGTAGGTTGTTGCTCTCCGTAGTCTGTATACGCCGACTGTATGACAGAAGTATCCTGGTAGGTTGTTGCTCTCCGTGGTCTGTATACGTGGACTGTATGACAGAAGTATCCTGGTAGGTTGTTGCTCTCCGTGGTCTGTATACGTGGACTGTATGACAGAAGTATCCTGGTAGGTTGTTGCTCTCCGTAGTCTGTATACACGTACTGTATGACAGAAGTATCCTGGTAGGTTGTTGCTCTCCGTAGTCTGTATACGTGGACTGTATGACAGAAGTATCCTGGTAGGTTGTTGCTCTCCGTAGTCTGTATACACGTACTGTATGACAGAAGTATCCTGGTAGGTTGTTGCTCTCCGTAGTCTGTATACGTGGACTGTATGACAGAAGTATCCTGGTAGGTTGTTGCTCTCCGTGGTCTGTATACGTGGACTGTATGACAGAAGTATCCTGGTAGGTTGTTGCTCTCCGTAGTCTGTATACACAGACTGTATGACAGAAGTATCCTGGTAGGTTGTTGCTCTCCGTGGTCTGTATACACAGACTGTATGACAGAAGTATCCTGGTAGGTTGTTGCTCTCCGTGGTCTGTATACGTGGACTGTATGACAGAAGTATCCTGGTAGGTTGTTGCTCTCCGTAGTCTGTATACACAGACTGTATGACAGAAGTATCCTGGTAGGTTGTTGCTCTCCGTAGTCTGTATACACAGACTGTATGACAGAAGTATCCTGGTAGGTTGTTGCTCTCCGTGGTCTGTATACGTGGACTGTATGACAGACGTATCCTGGTAGGTTGTTGCTCTCCGTAGTCTGTATACGCGGACTGTATGACAGAAGTATCCTGGTAGGTTGTTGCTCTCCGTAGTCTGTATACACGGACTGTATGACAGAAGTATCCTGGTAGGTTGTTGCTCTCCGTAGTCTGTATACACGGACTGTATGACAGAAGTATCCTGGTAGGTTGTTGCTCTCCGTAGTCTGTATACGCGGACTGTATGACAGAAGTATCCTGGTAGGTTGTTGCTCTCCGTGGTCTGTATACGTGGACTGTATGACAGAAGTATCCTAATAGGTTGTTGCTCTCCGTAGTCTGTATACGCGGACTGTATGACAGAAGTATCCTGGTAGGTTGTTGCTCTCCGTAGTCTGTATACGCCGACTGTATGACAGAAGTATCCTGGTAGGTTGTTGCTCTCTGTAATCTGTATACACAGACTGTATGACAGAAGTATCCTGGTAGGTTGTTGCTCTCTGTAATCTGTATACACAGACTGTATGACAGAAGTATCCTGGTAGGTTGTTGCTCTCTGTAATCTGTATACACAGACTGTATGACAGAAGTATCCTGGTAGGTTGTTGCTCTCCGTAGTCTGTATACGCGGACTGTATGACAGACGTATCCTGGTAGGTTGTTGCTCTCCGTAGTCTGTATACGCGGACTGTATGACAGACGTATCCTGGTAGGTTGTTGCTCTCCGTAGTCTGTATACGCGGACTGTATGACAGACGTATCCTGGTAGGTTGTTGCTCTCCGTAGTCTGTATACGCGGACTGTATGACAGAAGTATCCTGGTAGGTTGTTGCTCTCAGTAGTCTGTATACGCGGACTGTATGACAGAAGTATCCTGGTAGGTTGTTGCTCTCCGTAGTCTGTATACGCGGACTGTATGACAGACGTATCCTGGTAGGTTGTTGCTCTCCGTAGTCTGTATACACAGACTGTATGACAGACGTATCCTGGTAGGTTGTTGCTCTCCGTAGTCTGTATACGCGGACTGTATGACAGACGTATCCTGGTAGGTTGTTGCTCTCCGTAGTCTGTATACGCGGACTGTATGACAGACGTATCCTGGTAGGTTGTTGCTCTCCGTAGTCTGTATACGCGGACTGTATGACAGAAGTATCCTGGTAGGTTGTTGCTCTCAGTAGTCTGTATATGCGGACTGTATGACAGAAGTATCCTGGTAGGTTGTTGCTCTCCGTAGTCTGTATACGCGGACTGTATGACAGAAGTATCCTGGTAGGTTGTTGCTCTCCGTAGTCTGTATACACGGACTGTATGACAGAAGTATCCTGGTAGGTTGTTGCTCTCCGTAGTCTGTATACGCGGACTGTATGACAGAAGTATCCTGGTAGGTTGTTGCTCTCCGTGGTCTGTATACGTGGACTGTATGACAGAAGTATCCTAATAGGTTGTTGCTCTCCGTAGTCTGTATACGCGGACTGTATGACAGAAGTATCCTGGTAGGTTGTTGCTCTCCGTAGTCTGTATACGCCGACTGTATGACAGAAGTATCCTGGTAGGTTGTTGCTCTCTGTAATCTGTATACACAGACTGTATGACAGAAGTATCCTGGTAGGTTGTTGCTCTCTGTAATCTGTATACACAGACTGTATGACAGAAGTATCCTGGTAGGTTGTTGCTCTCTGTAATCTGTATACACAGACTGTATGACAGAAGTATCCTGGTAGGTTGTTGCTCTCCGTAGTCTGTATACACGTACTGTATGACAGACGTATCCTGGTAGGTTGTTGCTCTCCGTAGTCTGTATACGCGGACTGTATGACAGACGTATCCTGGTAGGTTGTTGCTCTCCGTAGTCTGTATACGCGGACTGTATGACAGAAGTATCCTGGTAGGTTGTTGCTCTCAGTAGTCTGTATACGCGGACTGTATGACAGAAGTATCCTGGTAGGTTGTTGCTCTCCGTAGTCTGTATACACGGACTGTATGACAGAAGTATCCTGGTAGGTTGTTGCTCTCCGTAGTCTGTATACGCGGACTGTATGACAGAAGTATCCTGGTAGGTTGTTGCTCTCCGTGGTCTGTATACGTGGACTGTATGACAGAAGTATCCTAATAGGTTGTTGCTCTCCGTAGTCTGTATACGCGGACTGTATGACAGAAGTATCCTGGTAGGTTGTTGCTCTCCGTAGTCTGTATACGCGGACTGTATGACAGAAGTATCCTGGTAGGTTGTTGCTCTCCGTGGTCTGTATACGTGGACTGTATGACAGAAGTATCCTGGTAGGTTGTTGCTCTCTGTAATCTGTATACACAGACTGTATGACAGAAGTATCCTGGTAGGTTGTTGCTCTCTGTAATCTGTATACACAGACTGTATGACAGAAGTATCCTGGTAGGTTGTTGCTCTCCGTAGTCTGTATACGCGGACTGTATGACAGAAGTATCCTGGTAGGTTGTTGCTCTCCGTGGTCTGTATACGCGGACTGTATGACAGAAGTATCCTGGTAGGTTGTTGCTCTCCGTAGTCTGTATACGCGGACTGTATGACAGAAGTATCCTGGTAGGTTGGTGCTCTCCGTAGTCTGTATACGCGGACTGTATGACAGAAGTATCCTGGTAGGTTGTTGCTCTCCGTAGTCTGTATACGCGGACTGTATGACAGAAGTATCCTGGTAGGTTGTTGCTCTCCGTAGTCTGTATACGCGGACTGTATGACAGAAGTATCCTGGTAGGTTGTTGCTCTCCGTAGTCTGTATACACGGACTGTATGACAGAAGTATCCTGGTAGGTTGGTGCTCTCAGTAGTCTGTTTACGCGGACTGTATGACAGAAGTATCCTGGTAGGTTGTTGCTCTCCGTAGTCTGTATACGCGGACTGTATGACAGACGTATCCTGGTAGGTTGTTGCTCTCCGTAGTCTGTATACGCGGACTGTATGACACAAGTATCCTGGTAGGTTGTTGCTCTCCGTAGTCTGTATACGCCGACTGTATGACAGAAGTATCCTGGTAGGTTGTTGCTCTCCGTAGTCTGTATACGCGGACTGTATGACAGAAGTATCCTAATAGGTTGTTGCTCTCCGTAGTCTGTATACGCGGTCTGTATGACAGAAGTATC
Organism: Panopea generosa; assembly: GCA_029582155.1. Taxonomy (NCBI): domain Eukaryota; kingdom Metazoa; phylum Mollusca; class Bivalvia; order Adapedonta; family Hiatellidae; genus Panopea; species Panopea generosa. Next base: position 60,240,566 of record CM055908.1, on the reverse strand, counting down.
CTGGTAGGTTGTTGCTCTCCGTAGTCTGTATACGCGGACTGTATGACAGAAGTATCCTGGTAGGTTGTTGCTCTCCGTAGTCTGTATACGTGGACTGTATGACAGAAGTATCCTGGTAGGTTGTTGCTCTCCGTAGTCTGTATACGTGGACTGTATGACAGAAGTATCCTAATAGGTTGTTGCTCTCCGTAGTCTGTATACACGTACTGTATGACAGAAGTATCCTGGTAGGTTGTTGCTCTCAGTAGTCTGTATACACGGACTGTATGACAGAAGTATCCTGGTAGGTTGTTGCTCTCCGTAGTCTGTATACGCGGACTGTATGACAGAAGTATCCTGGTAGGTTGTTGCTCTCCGTAGTCTGTATACGCGGACTGTATGACAGACGTATCCTGGTAGGTTGTTGCTCTCCGTAGTCTGTATACGCCGACTGTATGACAGAAGTATCCTGGTAGGTTGTTGCTCTCCGTAGTCTGTATACGCGGACTGTATGACAGAAGTATCCTGGTAGGTTGGTGCTCTCCGTAGTCTGTATACACGGACTGTATGACAGAAGTATCCTGGTAGGTTGGTGCTCTCAGTAGTCTGTATACGCCGACTGTATGACAGAAGTATCCTGGTAGGTTGTTGCTCTCCGTAGTCTGTATACGCCGACTGTATGACAGAAGTATCCTGGTAGGTTGTTGCTCTCCGTAGTCTGTATACGCGGACTGTATGACAGAAGTATCCTGGTAGGTTGGTGCTCTCCGTAGTCTGTATACGCCGACTGTATGACAGAAGTATCCTGGTAGGTTGGTGCTCTCCGTAGTCTGTATACACGGACTGTATGACAGAAGTATCCTGGTAGGTTGGTGCTCTCAGTAGTCTGTATACGCCGACTGTATGACAGAAGTATCCTGGTAGGTTGTTGCTCTCCGTAGTCTGTATACGCCGACTGTATGACAGAAGTATCCTGGTAGGTTGTTGCTCTCCGTAGTCTGTATACGCGGACTGTATGACAGAAGTATCCTGGTAGGTTGTTGCTCTCCGTAGTCTGTATACGCCGACTGTATGACAGAAGTATCCTGGTAGGTTGTTGCTCTCCGTAGTCTGTATACACGGACTGTATGACAGAAGTATCCTGGTAGGTTGGTGCTCTCAGTAGTCTGTTTACGCGGACTGTATGACAGAAGTATCCTGGTAGGTTGTTGCTCTCCGTAGTCTGTATACGCGGACTGTATGACAGACGTATCCTGGTAGGTTGTTGCTCTCCGTAGTCTGTATACGTGGACTGTATGACAGAAGTATCCTGGTAGGTTGTTGCTCTCCGTAGTCTGTATACGCAGACTGTATGACAGAAGTATCCTGGTAGGTTGTTGCTCTCCGTAGTCTGTATACGCCGACTGTATGACAGAAGTATCCTGGTAGGTTGTTGCTCTCCGTAGTCTGTATACGCGGACTGTATGACAGAAGTATCCTAATAGGTTGTTGCTCTCCGTAGTCTGTATACGCGGACTGTATGACAGAAGTATCCTGGTAGGTTGTTGCTCTCCGTAGTCTGTATACGCAGACTGTATGACAGAAGTTTCCTGGTAGGTTACCATTTCTGACTTGACTGAGTTATATATTCCGTTATGTCCTGCTGTTGGCAGTCTGTATACACAGACTTTATGACAGAAGTATCCTGGTAGGTTACCATTTCTGACTTGATTGAGTTATATATTCCGTTTTTGTCCTGCTGTTGGCAGTCTGTATATACAGACTGTATGACAGAAGTACCCTGGTAGGTTACCATTTCTGACTTGACTGAGTTATATATTCTGTTATGTCCTGCTGTTGGCAGTCTGTATACACAGACTGTATGACAGAAGTTTCCTGGTAGGTTACCATTTCTGACTTGACTGAGTTATATATTCCTTTTCGTCCTGCTGTTGGCAGTCTGTATACACAGACTGTATGACAGAAGTATCAAGGTAGGTTACCATTTCTGACTTGACTGAGTTATATATTCCGTTTCATCCTGCTGTTGGCAGTCTGTATACAAAGACTGTATCACAGAAGTATCAAGGTAGGTTACCATTTCTGACTTGACTGAGTTATATATTCCGTTATGTCCTGCTGTTGGCAGTCTGTATACACGGACTGTATGACAGAAGTATCCAGGTAAGTTACCATTTCTGACTTGACTGAGTTATATATTCCGTTATGTCCTGCTGTTGGCAGTCTGTATACACGGACTGTATGACAGAAGTATCCTGATAGGTTGTTGCTCTCCGTAGTCTGTATACACAGACTGTATTATTAATAATTTGCCTCTTTCATATCCTAATTATCATCTGTGAAGTTTTTGTAGAAATTTTGAAGGGACATGGTGATGACCCACCACCCCCCCCCCCCCCCCCATCTGTTTGACCACTGACCCATTACAGCTAATCTCATCAAAGACAAAACATACAGTTTTAATTTAAGTCAAATGAAACATGGGAATAATCACCAACAATAAGATTTCATACACAAATTCTCTCATCATATGTTTGGATCCTTTTTCCAGGAGTTATTCCCCTTTTCAATATCTATAAAGGTGGTATTTTCACAGCAGAATATTCAGAAATGTTTTTTCTAGATTCATGCCCCTTTCATTGTATATCACCATGTCGGTTTAACTCTTAGTCCATTCTAAATAAATTGTTAGATTATCATCCAAATTTCTTTTAAAAAAACGGAGGATGTGTGTGTGTGTGTGTGTGTGTGCGTGCGTGCGTGCGTGCGTGCGTGCGTGCGTGCGTGCGTGCGTGCGTGCATGTGTGCTTGCCTGCGTGCGTGCGTGCGTGCGTGTGTGATGGGGGAGGATTTCATTCTTTAAAAATAAAATTGTTGTTTAAAAATAATTTTTTTTTATTATAATGGGTCAGGGCGATTTGAAAAATAGGGGGCGGGCGGGGATGATAATCTTACAATTAAATTATTATGGCCTTATCACTATTTTGTTTGCTATCACTAACTGTATAACCAATTTTTTTTATAAAATTTACACAATATGTTACTTCGTAATTTGCAGATCATCTGTGGAACGTACTACTTCCTGATGCCATAATGGTGTTGATGTCTGAAGTGTTTGTCGACTGGGGAAAACATGCATTTATACTCAAGTTTAATGAGATACCTGCAGATGTAAGTGGCTGATGTCGTGTGTCAACACTAGTTACATATTATGTCTTACTTAACAATTACCTCCCTTTAATGATGGTAGCAGGATTCTTGTGCCAAGGAAATTAGAGCTGTGTTAAGCGGGTTTTTTTTTGTTAAAAATGAATAAAATGTCATATTTCTTTATGCATATGGGAATATTGGAACATGTTTGATGATGCTATAACAGTTTAAAGATGCGTAGTGATACACTGCAACAAATGGGCAGAATTGTCAAAAATGAAGGGGGCATTCAAACCGTCAAAATTGTGAAAAAGCAACCTGGTCAACCCCATATTTTTTTCTGCATAATTGGACCAACAGAGGATTATCTATGGGAACAAGGCACTTGTAGAACCATTGGTAATGTATCCAGTGTTCCAGAAGTGTGTGTCTCTATATGTAGAACAGTACAAAATTAATTATTGTGTGAGACAATTACACCCTATTTTACTAGATTTTTTAATCTCCAGTGGAGACAATTGCAGTTAGATGTCCATGTGCAGCGTCACACATTCATGTCTACCTTGACTTTTGTTTGTTTCAGATAACTTTAGTTTATGTCAACCTGTTCTAACTGTGTACACGTTGTTATAAATAACAAAGAGTTTATTTATGGTCATGAGCCATTGCAGCCTTTTTCTATTTTTTGTTGTTTAATCTGGAGTAACTGCCCTTGATTATTTTAAAATGGTCTACTTTTCATGTCACAAAAAATAGAACAGTAAAAATCGCGATGAGTTTAATTAACAGTTTCTTTGTTGTATGTTAAGTTTTATTAACAATTAAAATGATTGTATCTCCAGAAAATATATCATATTCTTCATGTTTTGAGCCAACTTTGGGTTCTTTTGGATGAATATAAAAAAAAAATGTGATTGTTGGTTGATGTTTACTTGTAGTAAGTTTTTTTGTGAAATGCAGACCTGCTCTGTAATTTTAGTTTTTTTCCACTTTCAATATGTTTCAAATAACAATAGGATTTACAAAAATAATTCTGTATCCTTTCATTTACAAAATAAAGCTGAAATCCATGAACAATTTGATTTTGTTCTTGTTTTGAACTTTTATAACAGGCATACAGGGAGTTCAAAGTGAAACTTGCGCTGGACATGGCATCAAGCAGACAAAGCCAGGTAATGAAAGCATAGCTCAATTTGAAATTAATAGTGAAATTACTGATACAGTTCTATGAAATTACTTCTATCTTAAATATGCAGGAAATGCGCCATATTCACATTTTTTCCATACAATTATTTTGCTTCAAATTTCATTTATAACTTCTTCTAACATCTACATGTACTACATAGAGGGAAGTAATATCAAAATGGGAAAATGTCCCTGTCCCATTGATAGGGTAGAACCTTTAACATTCGGTTACAATGACAATAATTAAGAAAATTCCCATTATCTCCATATCTGGCTATTTAGTTCTTGTGTTCTGGGTCATCGTTTCTCTTGAGCACAGTGTCATTAAGGTTTTATTTATCCAGTTCTATAGCTACATTTTGTAATGGAACAGTGGTGTAGAAGGGAGAGTTTATAGTTACAGTGAAACCTTGATTCTGATAAAACACCAACAGAATAAGTTACTCCCATGAAAGGATTTATTTATCCTGTGCTATAGCTATATGGAACAGTGGTGTAGAAGGGAGAGTTTACAGTTACAGTGAAACCTTGATTGTGATAAAACACCAACAGAATAAGTTACTCCCATGAAAGGATTTATTTATCCTGTACTATAGCTATATGGAACAGTGGTGTAGAAGGGAGAGTTTATAGTTACAGTGAAACCTTGATTCTGATAAAACACCAACAGAATAAGTTACTCCCATGAAAGGTTTTATTTATCCTGTACTATAGCTATATGGAACAGTGGTGTAGAAGGGAGAGTTTATAGTTACAGTGAAACCTTGATTGTGATAAAACACCAACAGAATAAGTTACTCCCGTGAAAGGTTTTATTTATCCTGTACTATAGCTATATGGAACAGTGGTGTAGAAGGGAGAGTTTACAGTTACAGTGAAACCTTGATTCTGATAAAACACCAACAGAATAAGTTACTCCCATGAAAGGTTTTATTTATCCTGTACTATAGCTATATGGAACAGTGGTGTAGAAGGGAGAGTTTATAGTTACAGTGAAACCGTGATTGTGATAAAACACCAACAGAATAAGTTACTCCCGTGAAAGGTTTTATTTATCCTGTACTATAGCTATATGGAACAGTGGTGTAGAAGGGAGAGTTTATAGTTACAGTGAAACCTTGATTGTGATAAAACACCAACAGAATAAGTTACTCCCGTGAAAGGTTTTATTTATCCTGTACTATAGCTATATGGAACAGTGGTGTAGAAGGGAGAGTTTACAGTTACAGTGAAACCTTGATTGTGATAAAACACCAACAGAATAAGTTACTCCCGTGAAAGGTTTTATTTATCCTGTACTATAGCTATATGGAACAGTGGTGTAGAAGGGAGAGTTTATAGTTACAGTGAAACCTTGATTGTGATAAAACACCAACAGAATAAGTTACTCCTGTGAAAGGTTTTATTTATCCTGTACTATAGCTATATGGAACAGTGGTGTAGAAGGGAGAGCTTATAGTTACAGTGAAACCTTGATTCTGATAAAACACCAACAGAATAAGTTACTCCCATGAAAGGTTTTATTTATCCTGTACTATAGCTATATGGAACAGTGGTGTAGAAGGGAGAGTTTATAGTTACAGTGAAGCCTTGATTCTGATAAAACACCAACAGAATAAGTTACTCCCGTGAAAGGTTTTATTTATCCTGTACTATAGCTATATGGAACAGTTTGTTGAGGGTAGAGTTTCTGCAGCTCATGCCAAATGTTGTAAGTTTGAAGCCAGGTCAACCCCATAGCTCTCAAAAATGAGAGACAACACCAAGAGTCAGCACTATTATCAATTTTAGTAAATCCATTATGAGTGTTCGACTTGAAACTATTGTATTTGACAGTTTAACCGAAAATCCCTTAATTACATAAATGACTTTGTTTCCCATAGTCTGAAACTAAAACAAATGTTAGTATGGAACTATTGTATCTGCAGTACTGTAATGCAGATACAATAGTTTCACACTAAACATTTTGAAATGTATTAAAAAATAAGATATTGTAACTGACCTTCTTTAATGGTTTAAAATATATTCTGCAATAAATTAAAAGCTATTTATCTGAAAGTTTTTCTTAGTCTTACTTTACAGTATATTTATTGTAGAAAAAGAAAACGTGCAGGAAATAAAAAAGACTAATTTGTTATAGATTCAATTTATATACAATCTTCTCTTTATTTCAGGCTTTCACGGACCACTCTGATTTGGTTTCTAGGCGTATGGGTTTGACGCCCCTTCCACTGGCTTGTTTACTTTACCGAATTCTCAGTAAAAGTGTCAAGATAACAACCTGGTTGGGTTATGTTATACTCTTTGTTCTTTTTTTGTGGTGAGTACAAAAAGGAGCAGTCCTAGCTCTGGCCACTATTGACATTTGGATAACAGTGATCATGGGCAGTGATGGGTTATATTATACTCTTTGTTCTTTTTTTGTGGTGAGTACAAAAAGGAGCAGTCCTAGCTCTGGCCATTATTGACATTTGGATAACAGTGATCATGGGCAGTGATGGGTTATATTATACTCTTTGTTCTTTTTTTGTGGTGAGTACAAAAAGGAGCAGTCCTAGTTCTGGCCACTATTGACATTTGGATAACAGTGTTCATGGGCAGTGATGGGTTATATTATACTCTTTGTTCTTTTTTTGTGGTGAGTACAAAATGGAGCAGTCCTAGTTCTGGCCACTATTGACATTTGGATAACAGTGATCATGGGCAGTGATGGGTTATATTATACTCTTTGTTCTTTTTTTGTGGTGAGTACAAAATGGAGCAGTCCTAGTTCTGGCCACTATTGACATTTGGATAACAGTGATCATGGGCAGTGATGGGTTATATTACACTCTTTGTTCTTTTTTTGTGGTGAGTACAAAAGGAGCAGTCCTAGCTCTGGCCACTATTGACATTTGGATAACAGTGCTCATGGGCAGTGATGGGTTATATTATACTCTTTGTTTTTTTTGTGGTGAGTACAAAAAGGAGCAGTCCTAGCTCTCGCCACTATTGACATTTGGATAACAGTGATCATTGGCAGTGATGGGTTACATTATACTCTTTGTTCTTTTTTTGTGGTGAGTACAAAAAGGAGCAGTCCTAGCTCTCGCCACTATTGACATTTGGATAACAGTGATCATGGTTTTGATTAATTAAATATTTAGCGTCTTTTATATGCCATTTAGGGCTAAAAGACGATCACTAAACCTAACCACTATTTCCTGGGATTAACCAGTACTAGAGCTTACCCCGTCTCCGCATTTTGACATTTTGATTACAGTGATCATGGGCAGTAATGAATTGTATTATATTTTTTTGTGGTGGGGGAGGGGGGGATTAAGACTGTAGAAAAGGTCCTTTGCATCATAAAGGATTTCAAAAATGCACAATACAATAATTGGGCTTCCAAATCTGGAGAAAAAAAATTATTTTGTAAAATACATAATCACCATTTCTGCAAAAAATTCTCATGCTATGAAATGTGGGATAGGCATTCTACTGAAGACTGTGATTTTTTACTTTGATCAGCTGCCTTTCAGTTACATGTCATAAATACTAATCAGCCAGTCAGTTGTATTCATTCAACATGTTCTCTGCATGTCCAGAAACATATGAACATAAATGACAAACTGACTTACTAAAACATGTTGTTTTTATCCCCGCAACACAATTCTGTGGGCGACATTAAATTGGTACCGCCCGTGTGTCAGAAAGCTTCCATTTGCTGTTTTCAAATCCTTAGGACTTCAGAAAAAGTCTGATGCGTCATTAAATAGATATTACAAATATCGGGTCAGTGGGAATATATATGAACGATAAATTGGAAAAAAATGTTTTAAGTGATTTTTTAAATTTTGAAATTTTTGTATATACTTCCTTTAAAGAAATATAGCAGTTGACATTTTATTTTATTTTGTTTCAGCCTTATAACATTCAAGGTCCTTAACAGCATTGTATTACTTGGACATTCCTATAAACATATACAGAAATATCATGAAGCAAAGCAACAATCAGATTCACCCAATGAAGAGGGACCGCCAGCAGAATCGACCAATCACAATAAATCTCCTGCTGATAGCTCTGCCTCTTCATCATTTTCAGACAGCACCCATGACAGGAGGGCTTCGTATGACTCTGCAAAGGTGTCAAGAAATATCAGTGAAATTTTCACTGCAGATTCATATACGGAATTGACAATGTTACCTGATACACATGTGATTGAACAGAGTGGAGGGATAACTCTTACAGACTTTCCTAAGACAAAAACTAATTTAAAGAGTGATCTCCCTTGTGATGAAATTTCTACTAAGTCACATGTAGAATATCAGAGGTCTCAAGACATGAATTCCAAGTCACATGACCGTGATCAAAAGTCACATGATACATTGAAATCATCCGAGTATATGCCAAAGGCTGCTAGTTATGCCGCTAGTGAACTTCACACAACTGTACTTCAACAAAGGTCACAAAAAGGTTATTTTGTAAATATAGGTCCAACAAATAGACGTAAATTTGGCTCTAGTGCTTCTTTACCAGAGACGATAGGAATTCCTGAATGTGTAGAAAATGGAGAAGAGTCCCCAGAAAATGAACATGGGAAGAAAACTTGAATGATCTCGGATGCATTATACTATATTATATTATTTATTCTTAAACTGATGTTATAATTTGAGAAAATTATTAAAGCAGAGCTAGATCAGTAGAGGTATGTGTGAAACATTATCATTGTTATCAATTATAAACTTTGATATAAAAACCAGAAACTGATGAAATAAATAGATTTAATAATTTCCTATATACTAAGTCCCAGATACGTTTTTATAATAATAATTTAACAGGGATTTACCCCAAAAACATTTAAAAGAAAGAGGTTATGTTTATTCCCAGATTTTCAAAAATATGGACCAAAAGCAATAAGATCTAAGATCAATTACAGTCCATCAGAGCTGGAAAAATTCCACTTGTCCGCTCACCATAGAGTGAACATTTGGTCAGGACGAGTAAGATTTAAGAAACTGACCTTAATATTTCTTTGATTTTAAGCATTCATTTAAAAATGTTGAAAAGGGAAGCCGAGTAGCTTTTATCAGAAATTTCAAGTCCTGTCCATGTGTTAAACAGTTCACTTTCATGGGTCCTCCATGGCCGAGTGGTCTAAGGCCTTAGAAATATTCTCATGACATTGAGGTACTGAAAGCGCTTTTCACCAAGATCTGACTTTAATCCCAAGGAATCCACACAAGATTTCGGTTTTCCAGATCACTGATGGTCAGTTACTTTCGTCTTACCATTGGAAACGTGTTTATACCACCAATATGAACTTAATGATGACTGAAAGTTGATTTGATGTTTTATGACAATAGAAGATGTGTTGATCTATCCATTGATACCATTGGTTAGCATATATCGCTCTAAATACAAAAATGACAGGGTGGTCCTATTACTTTTGGGACATACCTCGTACATGTTTAACAGCTGGTAGCAGTTTGTTATGTTTAAGAAATAAAGAAAATTAATGTAATAAAGTTTCTTTAAAATTTTGTTATGTCAGTTAAGCAGGAAGAAAACATTAAACATTGATTTGGATCTTTCATTTTCTTATATATATTTTGATAAATGATCATGTATTGTTTTAAACCCCCAACTTTTACTGGTAGTAAATATTTGTAAGAGGAGACTATCAAATTACAACGCTACACTAGGCTATCTCCTGGTGGTGAATTAACACAGATCCATGTGTAAAGAGTGCGTCTCCCTCGAATTTCAAGTTTTTGGCAGTTGGAGTTTAGTTTTTTTCAACTGCATACAACAAACATTTCTTTGGAAAATATTTATTTCCTAATTAAATGTTTTAACAATAATCTAGTAGTATGCAACATTATAACAAAAACAATGTATTGATGACGTGAAATTTTGATAAAGGATTCTTTGATTTGAACAATGTACTGAATAATATAAAACTTGCCCCAGAGCCATCTTGCGGCTTTTATATGGCAGTTGGGACTTTTACCTCAAACATTTCTTTAGTTACGTGTAACTAAAAGATGTGAGGCAGTTTTTCAGCTCTTGTATTGTTGTTCTTTTCTCACAGAGTTGTTGTTGTTTTTCCATGATATTATAATATTATATTGTAAACAAGGAAATAGACATTTAATGACATGTAGGAAAATTACTGTTTTTTAAAATTTCATAAATGAAATAAAAAATTTTTTTTACGTAGCATGCAGCCGAGATCAGTTAGCTCAGTTGGGAGTACGTCTGACTATCAATTCAGGAGTCATGAGTTCAAATCCCAACCCGACCACAGTCTCCATGATGATTGATATACAACAGTAATTATTATTGTCATTCATCTCTCACCACTGACTCAAGTGGGACAGTTATCTGTTACTTTCGGAGATATACTCAAGTACCAATTAACCTTCCAGGATCGCAGGAATGAGTAGCTAGGTTAACTTACAATCTTGTTAGTTCTCAATAGCATGAAAACAAACAAACGTTGTATACATATTTTGACAAAGTCAATGAGAAGTAGAAAATAATAATTATAAAAACATTGTTTTACATTTATTCTTACTCTTGTAATGACAAGTAAAAAGTAATTGCAAAAAGCAAAATCACATGTCAAAAATGTGCAAAACTGATAAACATTTGTGAAAAAATGACAATTTGATCAGCATTAATTTATTTTCCAAGCAGACTGAACATTGCTAATGTGGTGGTTGCCATATATTATGATGACTAACACACGTATTTTGTGCTTCATTTTATCACATCATTTTGTAAACTGTATACATGTTGGATTATATATTTAAAAGGAAGATTTGTCTCATTTTTATTAGAAGTGTTCATCTGTCTAACTGTTCAGGGCCGTAGCCACACAGAGGCAAACGGAGGCACTTGCCTCCTGTAGAATTTTTGGAGGTTATCCCAAAATATGAATTACTCTTGCAAAAATATGACATATCCTTCACATATAATATTTTCAGTATGAATGTAACAAAGTACCCAGCAAACTTATCTTACAGTGTATTACTAAGAGTTTCTATGTACTGTTATGTCGGGTCTAAAAAACTACAAATGTAAACAATAGGTAATTGTATAAAAAGAAGTTTGTGTTATAGATTTGAGCATCTTCAAATGTTTTTGAAATATCAGAAAAAAATGCAGGTAATGCATGTCAGGAACTTAATAATTGTTCGCGGGAGCATGGCCCCGGACACCCCTAGCAATGTTGGGATTGTGCCTCCTGTAAAATCAAACTTTGGCTACGGCCCTGCTGTTGACTTGCTGTTCTCATTAACAATACAGAACAATGTATGCAGTCAATGTAGATCCTGAAAGCAAGTAGTTGGAGTTTACTTTATTTGGCTCTTGGTAAAAAATTCTTATTTAAAGTACCAGAACCTGTAAACTACACTAGTGCGTCTGACTATTAATCCAGGGGTCATGAGTTGGAATCCCCGTTCGAACATAGTCTGTGTGAAGATTGATACACAACATTGTGTCTCATTGTCTTTCGTTTCTCACTACAAAGTTGTGTGGGAAAGTTATCAGTTACTTGCAGAGATAGATATGCTCAAGTACTGGTTAGCCTTCCAGGATCCCAGGAAAGAGTGGATAGGTTGAATGATCATCTGGCACAAAAATGACGCTAAATATTCAAACAAATCATGTATAATTGGAAATAGTCCAAAAGTGGAGATTGAGAGACTCGTCTCTAGAGCCTTCTTAGAAGCAAGTTCCCAGTTGTTTTTTATTATTGTATATGTATCCATGACTTGTGATAGCGTAAAATGTTTTCTTGATCTCCGTGTTGCCAACCATTGCTGGTGTATTTCTAGATCTTATAGCTTGAATGATATTATATTCTGTGTTTTAAATTCATCACCTTGACAACGTGGTTCCAGTGCACTTCATGAGTGATTGGAAGAAGAGTGTTACTGTGGCTCATGCATGCCATACATTTATGGCATGTATGCCCCCCCTCCCCCCCCCCCCCCACACACACACCCAGTATTATGTGTTGGTATGCCATAAAACTGCAATTTGTTCATTTATGTATTTGTTGATTTGTTGTTTTGTTTCAATCTGTAATTTGATATGTTGCTTCATACATGGAGAATATGCCTGGAATTCTTATTCTTGTTGGCTTCATTGATTCTTTCGTTGGATTCATTCATTCATCCATTCATTTTTTCATTAATTAGTGGCAATAAATTGATTATGAGTTTTACATGTTATTGTAAAACTAGGCAGTTTTACATTGATTCATTTTCAGCTTGACTATTCGAAGAATAAAGAGAGCTATACTACTTAACTGGGCGCTTGAGTCACACCTTGGTTAAAGTTTTGTGTGCAAGTCCCTATCTTAGTAACCATTGCATGTATTGACTTGAAACTTTACACAGTCCTTCCCAGTCATCGAACATACTACAATAACTAATTAAGATTTCTCTTGCATGAATATAATGAAAATTATTACCCATTTTTTACTTAGATAATCTGGTTAAAGTTTTGATTAATAAAGTGAGGTAACTCTTGGCAGTTTTTTTTTTCAAATTATGGCTGTTTGACTTTGAAATTCTATTTCTTTGAAACTCAGCAGCCACTGCATATATTGGATTGAAACTTCATACAAGGTCTTGTAGTTAGAAGACCTACTCAACTATAAGTTGGAGAACTCTTGTTTATTAATTGTCTTCCAATCGGTACTTTTTTCCTGAAATGGCTGTTGTTTTGGAACAACATTGAAATAGTCGAGCACGCTATCCCTGGCTTCCACAGCTCTTATATAGGTTTATTCTTCATATCCAGTTAATGGTGTGTTTCTATGTGTTTGAGTGGTGGCATGAGTTTTTCACCTTTTTTGACATTTTTTCAGCAACAAGCATTCCAACAGTAGTTTTTGCTTTGAATTTTTAGTGAACCATGTGAGGTATTATGTGCTTTCAACATTCTTGTTACTATGTAATTGTTTACATATTATTTATACAGTCATGTGATACTTGCCTGTGTTACCAGAATACATGAATATTTCTGCTTTTAATAATTCTACCTTTGTTGATGATTTTGTGGCCATAAATAAAATATGAAAATGGAGGGATTTTGTTTTTATTTGCAGATGTGTTAACTATACCAGGTGTTTTATATGCAGATGTGTTAACTATACCAGGTGTTTTACGTGCAGATGTGTAAAATATACCAGGTGTCTTTATGTGCATATGTGTTAACTATACCAAGTGTTTTATATACATGTGTTAACTATACCAGGTGTTTTATGTGCAGATGTGTTAACTATACCAGGTGTTTTATGTGTATATGTGTTAACGCTACCAGGTGTTCTGTGTGCAGATGTGTTACCTATACAAGGTGTTTTCTGTGCATATATTATAACTATACCAGGTGTTGTATGTGCATGTGTTAACTAAACAAGGTGTTTTATGTGCATGTGTAAACTATACCAGGTGTTTTATGTGCATATATGATAACTATACCAGGTGTTGTATGTGCATGTGTTAACTATACCAGGTGTTTTATGTGCATATGTGTTAACTATACTAGGTGTTTTAGGTGCATGTGTTAACAGTATATCAGATGTTTAATGTGCATTTGTTAGCAATACCAGGTGTTTTATGTAAATGTGTTAACTATACCAGGTGTTTTATGTGCATGTGTGTTAACTTTACCAGGTGTTTTATGTGCAGATGTGTTAACTATACCAGGTGTTTTATGTACAGATGTGTTGATTATACCAGGTGTTTTATGTGCAGATGTGTTAACTATACCAGGTGTTTTATGTGCATGTGTTAACTATACCAGGTGTTTTATGAGCATGTGTTAACTATACCAGGTGTTTTATATGCAGATGTGTTGACTATACGAGGTGTTTTATGTGCAGATGTGTTAACTATACCAGGTGTTTTATGTACATGTGTTGACTATACCAGGTGTTTTATGTGCATGTGTTAACTATACCAGGTGTTTTATGTGCAGATGTGTTAACTACACCAGGTGTTTTATGTGCAGATGTGTTAACTACACCAGGTGTTTTATGTGCAGATGTGTTAAATACACCAGGTGTTTTATGTGCATGTGTGTTAACTATACCAGGTGTTTTATGTGCAGATGTGTTAACTACACAAGGTGTTTTATGTGCATGTGTTAACTATATCAGATGTTTTGTGTTCAAGTGTTAACTTCACCAGGTGTTTTATGTGCAGATGTGTTAACTACACCTGGTGTTTTATGTGCATGTGTGTGTTAACTATACCAGGTGTTTTATGTGCAGATGTGTTAACTATACCAGGTGTTTTATGGGCATATATGATAACTATACCAGGTGTTATATGTGCATTTGTTAACTATACAAGGTGTTTTATGTGCATGTGTAAACTATACCAGGTGTTTTATGTACATGTGTTAACTATATCAGATGTTTTATGTGCATGTGTTAACTACACCAGGTGTTTTATGTGCAGATGTGTTAACTAAACCAGGTATTTTATGTGCATGTGTGTTAACTATACCAGGTGTTTTATGTGCAGATGTGTTAACTACACCAGGTGTTTTATGTTCAGGTGTGTTAACTATACCAGGTGTCTTTCTGTGCATATGTGTTAACTATACCAGTGTTTTATGTACAGATGTGTTGATTATACCAGGGTTTTTTATGTGCAGATGTGTAAACTATACCAGGTGTTTTATGTACATGTGTTGACTATACCAGGTGTTTTATGTGCATGTGTTAACTATACCAGGTGTTTTACGTGCAGATGTGTTAACTACACCAGGTGTTTTATGTGCAGATGTGTTAACTACACCAGGTGTTTTATGTGCAGATGTGTTAAATACACCAGGTGTTTAATGTGCATGTGTGTTAACTATACAAGGTGTTTTATGTGCAGATGTGTTAACTACACCAGGTGTTTTATGTGCATGTGTTTACTATATCAGATGTTTTATGTGCATGTGTGAACTACACCAGGTGTTTTATGTGCAGATGTGTTAACTACACCAGGTGTTTTATGTGCATGTGTGTGTTAACTTTACCAGGTGTTTTATGTGCAGATGTGTTAACTATACCAGGTGTTTTATGGGCATATATGATAACTATACCAGGTGTTATATGTGCATTTGTTAACAATACAAGGTGTTTTATGTGCATGTGTTAACTATATCAGATGTTTTATGTGCGTGTGTTAACTACACCAGGTGTTTTATGTGCGGATGTGTTAACTAAACCAGGTATTTTATGTGCATGTGTGTTAACTATACCAGGTGTTTTATGTTCAGATGTGTTAACTACACCAGGTGTTTTATGTTCAGATGTGTTAACTATACCAGGTGTCTTTCTGTGCATATGTGTTAACTATACCAGTGTTTTATGTACAGATGTGTTGATTATACCAGGGTTTTTTATGTGCAGATGTGTAAACTATACCAGGTATTTTATGCCCAGATGTGTTAACTATACCAGGTTTTTTATGTGCAGATGTGTTAACTATACCAGGTGTCTTTATGTGTATACGTTTTAACTATACCAGGTGTCTTTATGTGTATACGTGTTAACTATACCAGGTGTTTTTATGTGCATAATCTACAAATACAGGCACGTTGTTGTCAGCTACAAATACATATAGGCACTTTGTTATCAGCTACAAATACATATAGGCATTTTGTTATCAACTTCAAATATGTATAGGCACTTTGTTATAAACTACATCTATGTAAAGGCGCTTTGTTATAAACTACAATTACATATAGGCACTTTGTTATAAACTACAATTACATATAGGCACTTTGTTATAAACTACAAATACATATAAGCACTTTGTTATAAACTACAAATGCGTATAGACAATTTAAAGAGTAATGCAGAGACATAAAACATTTTTCCAATTTTATAAACATATCCCCTTTGGAATCCATCAGTGATTTTTCTTTTTTTTGTGTTTTTTTTAAAGGAGTTTAACGTCATTTTCAACACATTTCAGGTTATATATAGCATATCCAGTTTTACTGGTGGAGAAAGACCTCAGACTGAGTAGAACCACCAAGTGGTAAACTTGAAACGAAATTCCCATTACAAATATAGACAGCATTTGAATACTGCATGACATCATTTGGACTCTTTCTAAGATGAAACAATTTTACTAAGCGCAAACCTGTATCAATGGCAGATCTACTATTTAAAAAAAATAGCGTATCACCCCAACCCCCGCATTTTGATACGAAACAAAATATGTTGACATTTTAGCGGAAAATCTAATGCAGTCTAACCTAGGCGCATGATGCAAGTTAAAAAAAAAACTTATTAATATAATATTTTAACATGTTTGAATATACCATGTATATCCTATTGAAAATATGGGGTCCTTGAGTATATATAGGCATAATATATTTGAAACAAGAAA
This sequence comes from Panopea generosa, assembly GCA_029582155.1. Lineage (NCBI taxonomy): Eukaryota > Metazoa > Mollusca > Bivalvia > Adapedonta > Hiatellidae > Panopea > Panopea generosa. Next base: position 60,223,854 of record CM055908.1, on the reverse strand, counting down.
TGTCACTGGAAAGTGTCACATGCTCCCTAAACAGTCTGTGAAAATCATCAAACCGAAACACAAAGACAAGATAATGCACATCTCAATTTGGTATTAATGCATCCTAGCAAGTTTCATGAAATTTAAACCAGAAGTTTTAGAGAAAAAGCACAAACAAGGATTTGGTAATGGATATAATCAAAAAGCAACGGACAGAATCAAAGGGTCTGAACTATGAAAAAGAAATTGTTGGTTTTTAAGTACAACTAGCAATTTCGTACTAGATGTTTTCGTACCACTTTAGGAGGCTTCATACCATATATGCAATTTATCGTGTTTAAAACTTACCTTAGTTTCATACATGTGTCCCTTCGTAAAAATTCATGTATATATTATTTACTGTCTATTTCATGTATTTGATCAAATCTGCGACGTATATATATTATTTTGTGTGTTTTGTATGTGATGTCTATTTATAATAAATATATATTTATTCTCATTAATATAATCAGTGACTGAATAACTGTAATTAAGTCACTAGTTTTACATACGTAGGCATTAAACTTTTGTGGACACCGTATTTCTCCTAATTAAAGCACCTGGGTGTGTTGCATTTTACAGAAGGAGCCCGTTATTTGGGTCAATAATATGACTTACAACATTACTTTTTTAGAAAAACTTGTCAAATTACCAAATATCGACATAAACCACCACTGACCAACTCTTACAAACTCCATCTTTCTGCGAAGTTAAATCCACTCTTCAATTTTAAGCTCTACTGGCCAAAGGCCAGAAGTGCTTATGCAATGGCGCGTTGTCTGTCGTCCATCGTCTGACGTCTGTCATCTGTCGTCTGTTAGCAGCACTTTCTCTGAAACTACTAGGCCAATTAAACTGAAACTTCACATGGGTGTTTCTATTGCATAGGAGACTATACAGAAGTGTTTTTTTTTCGATCTGAAATTCAAGATGGCCGCTGTTACTAAAAATAGTCCAAAACTTAAAAAATCTTCTTCTCATGAACGGCCCAACAGATTTTCAAAATGTTTATGTAGAAATGATGACCAACTATAGTTTTGTAAGATTTGTTCAAATGGTGTCCCTAGGGTTAAATATGACCCCGCCCCGAGGGTTCAATAAGGAGACACATGTCATTATAATATTTTTTTTTTTTTTTTTTTTTAAAAATGGAAATGATTTTGCCTATATCTTCACAGAAGCATTGTTTGGTGAAGGAGGTTCAGATTTGTAAAAATGACTGGGTTCCACTGTCTTAAAGGGTCAGGAGGGGCCCAAAAGGGTAAAAATTGGGAATTACTAAATTCGTTTTCTTAAGAACCTGTATGTCAGTTTTGTTCATCTTTGGCATAAATTATCCCTATATGTAGGGTTTTGATTGCAGATAAGAATTTAGGGGCTAAAATTTATAGGGGCCCTGTAAGGGGACTTAGAATTTTACATAGGGATACTATGGGAAAACAGAAAATTTCTTTTTCTTTCATCTACTCTTAAACCACTAGGCCAGTTAAACTGAAACTTTACATGGGTGTTTCTATTGCATAGGAGACTATACAAAAGATTTATTTTTTCTATCTAAATTTCAAGATGGCCACCGTTACTAAAAATAGTCCAAAACTTAAAAAATCTTCTTCTTATGAATGGTCCAACAGATTTTCAAAATGTTTGTGTAGAAATGATGACCAACTATAGTTGTTAGATTTGTTCAAATGGTGTCCCCAGAGTTAAAAATGACCCTGCCCCAATGTTTCTATTGCATAGTAGAATTTCAAAAAGTGCTATGGCCACTATGAGTCAGTAGAGCGTCCTCAGGCCCTCTTGGGTTAAAGCAGCCGCTGACTCCTACATTGTAAATAACAGAGTACTTTAAGAGCTATCAACCGAACTACCGATTCCTCTTCTAATTCTTTTAAACAGGTCTTTGCACTTTTGAAAAGTCTCATCTCAGTGGGGAAAAAAACATTTGTGTCAGGAATTATCCTACAGAGGTTTTAAATTATCGGCCCATATCACTTCTTAATACCATTGATAAAGTCATGGAAAAAATAATCCATTAGCATATATTTTAACTTCTTTAATGATAACAGTATTATAACTGCTTCACAGTCGGGATTTGTACCAAAAGCCTCTACTGTAAATCAGCTAGTTGTATAATACATTCTGCCTTGCACTTAATCAAATTAAAGAAGCCCGTACTGTTGTTTGTGACATTTCAAAAGCATTTGATAGAGTATGGCATAAGGGATTACTACTAAAACTTCAGGCAGCATGTTTCAACAGTCCTTTTCTTTCATGGTTTGTATTGTTTTAGCATTAGAAATAAAGGAAAACATCCGTAGCTTCATTTGAACTTCCCTCATCCATGTACGCTGCTTTACAACCGATTGTAACCACTCGGCTCTTTCTGGGAAATAACAAATGGTTATTGAGTTGAAACAAAAGTATTCTGAATATTAAATAACTGGTAATACGAATATTATATAGTTACTCAGTTAGCTAAGTAGATATGTGGCGACAGTTGCAGTGCAGTAAATGAAATGAGCAATTTTTGTCATTGGTATATTTATCTCAACTGAAAACTTATCGTGTTAGTAACTAGATATGTTTCACAAAAGTTAACTAGTTAAGTGGTGGCAGCATTGACTTAATAGGTCACTGATGGCAGTTGGGACACTCAGAATGCCCATGGTCTAAATCCCCATGGCTCAAACATGGCATAGTAGTCGAAATCCTCTCGAAATTAACGGGATGGTCAAAACCCCATTGACACAATTAACAGTTTGGTCAAAATCCCCACAACATAATTAACGGGGTGGTCAAATCTCCTCGACATAATAAACAGTGTCGTCAGACCCCCTCGCCATAATTAACGGGGTGGTAAAAATCCCCTCGACATAATTAACAGGGTGGTCAAAACCCCCTCGACATAATTAACAGGGTAGTCAAAACCCACTTGATAGGAAGTCCAAATCCTCATAGCAAAAATGACAGGGTAGTCAAAACCCCCTTGATAGGAAGTCCAAATCCTCATAGCAAACATGACAGGGTAGTCAAAACCCCCTCAATGGGAAGTTGCAATCCCTTTAACTTAAATAAATAATTGTTACTTTATTGATTGATTTCACTCTGTTCACAGCAACGGTTTTGCGTAGGGGCATAAGTACATTTTCATGAAGAAAACAGGCCATTTAGCAAAATCAAAATAAAAGACAATAAAGCAATGGACAATAAATAAGTTTTTTAAAATAAACAAATTATAATGAAATATTGCGAAAGTATCAGAAAAAAAGAAACATTTCAGCCAGCATATTTTTCTATTTCTATGACTTAATTTGATTATTCTAGGATTCAATCTTGGACCAAACAACCAAACGGGGGACTTAGGATTTCTCTAAGATTCAATTGATATTAAGTCGAAAAGTGTTACCATATTTTATTTTCACAATATTACATAATCAAGTATTCCCAAATTAAATCAAATCACTTAGTTTGTTTCAGTATAAGTGGAGCGCATGGTCATGTCCGTTGTGACTTCAACAGATAACTGTTATTGAAGCTAAAGATTCTCACACAAGGAAGCAACCGAGGGCATATATAACCAAAACTTTGTTGCGCTTAAGTATGATAGCCACACACCCCTTTGGTATACTAAAAACCAAACCAGGTACCCCATTGGTACCATTATAACAACAGGTACCCCATTGGTACCATAATATCTGGTACCCCCTTAGTACCAAATAAAATGAATCTCCTCCATATCACAGATGACTGCTATGGTATGTTGAAAGACCCATAGGCATGCAAAAGAATGAATTTGAAATATGCCAATACATAAGTAATATTTCGTTATGCCCCCGATCGCATCCAAACGTAAGAATTTTCCGCAGACATGACAAAGAAAGATGAAAAGAAGAAAAGGAAAGAAAGCAAAAGAATAATGAAGAAAAATAGGAGATAGCAACTTTCATAGATACATAACAATAAAATATACAGTTCAAACTATTTGTCATTATTACGTTTGCCTAAGACAGTCACTTTGTTAGCTCTCGTTGTTTTTACTTGGAACTATATCAACGTCAGTTCGTTTCCGCCACTGCTGGCACATTTGAAAATGTAACATGTTAACACTGAATTGTCACTGTTAATCGTTTAAACTCGACGGTTCACAAACAACACCTGGACCGAAATGTTCATTGCCTGCTCAGTTCCGAAGACGAGATCGTCACATTTCGGACTGTTGTAGTGCGAAGCCTTTGTGTCTTTGAACGTGCCTCAAGTCCATGGTGTATAACATGTAGTTTGCCTAAGACAGTCACTTTGTTAGCTCTCGTTGTTTTCACTTGGAACTATATCAACGTCAGTTCGTTTCCGCCACTGCTGGCACATTTGAAAATGTAACATGTTAACACTGAATTGTCACTGTTAATCGTTTAAACTCGACGGTTCACAAACAACACCTGGACCGAAATGTTCATTGCCTGCTCAGTTCCGAAGACGAGATCTCCACATTTCGGACTGTTGTAGTGCGAAGTCTTTGTGTCGTTGAACGTGCCTCAAGTCCATGGTGTATAACATATACTGAAATTAAATAACTGACCAACAGTTAACATGTTAATTCTGTATGCAACAAATAGAGGAGATTTTTAGAAATTGTAACTTGGTTAAGGGTGCGGTGGGTGGGTTGATGTTTTGCTTTTACCTGTGCAATATGAAAGTGTGAGGGCGACGTGGCGGTCACATGGCCTTATATACCCGACCAGTTCACGTCCGATCTCGCGAGGATTAGTTACTATAGAGAAACTAGCGTCTTTAAAATACAACTTGCTTCCGTAAAGCGTGTCCGAAAATATACGGAAATTGTTACCAAAATAACCAAGATTAATCTTTAAAATTAATCTCTATTATTTTTTTTTTTAGCACATTCAATTATCTTAAATTTAGCACATTTTCTTTCATTTCACAAACTTTCACAACAAACAAAGTATAATGCAATATGCAAAATTATTAGAAAAAAAAGAAAAACTTCAGCCAGCACATTCTTCTATTTCTATAATTTAATTTGATTATCTTCTATTTTATCGCATTTTCTTTCAAAATGGATTCTCACTAATCATTCACTTTGCATTAAAAACACTGCATTCATCTAATTCTTATGACAAAGTGAAAGTAGACTTCAGAAATCATGTATTCATATCGCAATTTCCAAGCATTTTTTTTTCTAAATTCACATGACAATTCTTTCAAAATATTAAAAAAATCAATGTTATAAAAAATGAGCATTAGTACTATGACACTGTGTAATAATGTTTCTGTAACAAAAACAATGGTTGATATAAGCATGAGAAACCATTGTCCATTCAGAGGTTGATGATAGCGGTGACGTAGCCACACTGAGGCAAACCGAGGCAGACGCATGCTACAATGGCAACTTAATCATTTTCTTGAGTGGAAAAGTCACTTCGATGAAACGTAGTATGAACACTTAAAACTGATTCCAAGAGTGCTCAGTATATTTCCACTCAGATACAAAATGACCTAATTACATGCATCGGCAATGATGTCATCTACAACAGGCTGGCACTGAAGTTTTAAATACTTTTTCAGTGTTACTGAGGATGAAACAAATGACGCAGGAATTGTTGAGCAAATGAGACTGTGTGAAAGGCATGTCTCAGAACCTGCCGAAGTTAGAGAACATATTCTTAGATCCATTGATTCAATCACTGATGTTAATATTTCAGCCTTAACAGAATATGATTTAGACTTGCCAAAATCGCAAAATTCCATACCTCGACCTTTATGCTACGCAGTTATACGGAGGATACAGAAATACCCAATGTTTCACGATAGTGTATTAAGCGAAGGATACGGAAATACCCGATGTTTCACGATTGATTCCATGGTGCAATAAGGAGGCTATCGAGCTTACCAACACTATCTGACACAAGATGGCTGTCACGAAATGTTTCTATCGGGACCCAGCTTGTATATTACGAAATAATTTATAATGCTTTAAGTGGTATTAAGGACAAATCAACTGGACATTCAACTGTTGATGCAACCAGTTATTGACAGGCCGTGGAAAATTTTGAGTATTTGTAGCGCGACCATGACACAGTATATATCGAGCCTCACACGTCCTTTATCCAAGAATGTACAGGCTATCAACTGTGATTTTCTTTATGCTCACAAAGAAGCAGTAGTCAGTTTGAGTATAACGTTGTCCAATGGAAACACGAAAATAAAATCAATGCTATTATCCAAATAATAATGATACATTTTAGCTCAACTATCGAATAATAAAGAGCAGCGCTATTATACTTTCCAGAACGTCGGCTGCGGCGTCGGCGTCGGCGTCAGCATCAGCGTCACACCTTGGTCAAAGTTTTACGTGCAAGTCCCTATTTCAACCATTGCATGTATTGACTGGAAATTTTACACAGTTACCAAACCTACTACAATAACTAAGTAAGATAACTTTTGCATGAATACAAGGAAAAGTATTTCTTTTTTTTGCACGGAAGTACCATCAAGTCCATATCTCGCCAACCACTCAATGTATTTGATCGAATCTTTTCGTAGTATGGCTTTGTAGTCATAAAAGTTAATAAATTAATCAAGTGGGATGACTCTTGCTATATTTTTTTTTTGCAAATTATGGCCTTTATTGGATTTAGAAATTCTATAACTCAGCAGCCGCTGCATAAATTGCTTGAAACTTCATACACGTCAATCAATACCTACTCAGTTTAGTAAGTTAGATAATTCTTGTTTGCTTGGATTTGTCATCAGTCTCAAACAAATGTGTACTTTTGTGACAAATATTCGAATAGTCGAGCGCGCTGTCTTGTCGGCAGCTCTTGTTAAATTACTGTTTTCATTATCAGTAGGGTCTTATACATGTGAAAGGAGTTTTAGTGCTTTAAGGCATCTCAAATATTGGTCCCGAACATCATTGAAATGTGATCGGTTGGATGTTTTTACACTGCTTATGTTCACAGGGATGCTTATCGTTTAAAGTGAATTTATCAGGATATTTTAAATTTTTAAAAATGGCTAAAATATTTTTTTTCAATATATCATTTATATATATACTCACTGACCCCATTTTCCCAACAGGATATGTATTTAAACATGCCAAAATAATATATTGAAAAGGGTTTTCCTAGATTGGACTACGCGCCTAGGTTAGTCTAAAATAGATTTCCCGCTTAACGTTGCAATATATACAAGTTTACACGTAATATAACTTGTTTCATCTTAGAAAGAGACCGAATGTTGATGTGAAGGTACTTAAGTGCTGCCTATTGTTAGAAAGGGGATCTCGTTTCAAGTTTTGCACTCCAGTCTAAATATCGTTTATGTTACGTTTTGTTGGATTTGACATACCAAACCATCAATCGCAAAACTGTCATTATAGTAGAACGCAACGACGTTGTTATATAGAATGAAATCATCCAGACGTTACTCTAGTATATTATGTAACTGTCATTATAGTAGAACTCAACGACGTTGTTATATAGATTGAAATCATCCAGACGTTACTCTAGTATATTATGTAACTGTCATTATAGTAGAACTCAACGACGTTGTTATATAGATTGAAATCATCCAGACGTTATTCTAGTATATCATGTGTCTGTCAGTATAGTAGAACTCAACGACGTTGTTATATACCGGTAGATTGAAATCACCCAGACGTTACTCTAGTATATTATGTAACTGTCATTATAGTAGAACTCAACGACGTTGTTATATAGATTGAAATCATCCAGACGTTATTCTAGTATATCATGTGTCTGTCAGTATAGTAGAACTCAACGACGTTGTAATATAGACTGAAATCATCCAGACGTTATTCTAGTATATCATGTGTCTGTCAGTATAGTAGAACTCAACGACGTTGTTATATAGATTGGAATCATCCAGACGTTATTCTAGTATATCATATGTCTGTCATTATAGTAGAACTCAACGACGTTGTTATATAGAATGAAATCATCCAGACATTACTCTAGTATATTATGTAACTGTCATTATAGTAGAACGCAACGACGTTGTTATATAGAATGAAATCATCCAGACGTTACTCTAGTATAGTATGTAACTGTCATTATAATAGAACTGAACGACGTTGTTATATAGAATGAAATCATCCAGACGTTACTCTAGTATATTATGTAACTGTCATTATAATAGAACTGAACGACGTTGTTTTATAGAATGAAATCATCCAGACGTTATTCTAGTATATTATGTAACTGTCATTATAATAGAACTCAACGACGTTGTTATATATGCTAGTTGTCTGGTAGTGTTCTTATCTATTTCTTAACAAATAAAAAAAGAAAAAAAAGAGAAATAATTCCAATATCAGTTGAATTGTACAAGGATTTATTTAATAGACTGACACATTTTTTGTATTCTGTAGTGTTTGTTGTTTTATGTTCATAACTTTATCAAAATTATTAATATTGTGTCGAATGAAGACTTTTTTTCTTAAAAGACGTGATCTGCTAGAGCAAAAGTATTGACATTCAAACAAATAGTGATATGGATTCATCACCATCACAAGAATCGCACAATGGACATTTACGCATATGTAGTTCGGTACCGTTCTTACAGCCGGATTAAACAGGCAAATCAGTGATTACGTGTTCTAAGTCTTATAACATGTTTTAACATTTTTGTGGGTGTTGTAATCAAATATTTTTCAAATTCGAATTTATGTTTAAAGAGTCTATAGATTTTATATTTGCTTGAATTTTATACATCTGAATACCAGCCGCTCTAAAATAGATCTGCCAGCTTCTGTTTTATTGTAGCATTAAGCCACTTATGGTTAGGAAAATCCTGATATTCCCAAACATTATTCAAACCGCATTTAATAAGTATATTTTTCACATTTCATCCATATAAAACGGGTGCTGGGAATGTGATGACACGTCATTGCCATTGCATGGACGTAGGAGAGTTTCAAAATATGAGGGGCGCAACCCGAGAAGAGAGTGTATGAAGATCATACTTCCAGGTCCCAAAATATATGCTGAACCTGAATATTTGGGGTGGGGGGGGGGGGGGGTGTCCCCCTTGTCCCCGGCTGCTACGGCTATGCATTGTTAAACTACGTCATCCGATTTCGAAATATATAAGTGATGTTTTGTAGTATGACAGTACATTCATCTGTATATAAAATGTACAATATATGTCAATATTAAATTGTTACGTGAAATGGAAAATTCAAACCGTAAATAGAATGACATCATTTCAGATAAGCGTATTTCAAACAATAATTTATTTTGTAGGGAGATAACTTCTGGATATCACTTCCCGTCATTCAATCATAATGTATCCAATACATCAATGTAAAATGTCGTTCGTTAGCATCGTTAAACTGACACTAAGTTGGAATTGTGAAATTGATATCGGATTTGTGTAGAAAAACAATACATCTAGTTTTATTTCCAAAGCCAAAAGTCTTAGTATTAACGGTTGGTATGTACGGTGTTGTCAGGTCTAAAAGCTACAGGTCTATGTTTATTCAAGAAGGTCGTGAGTTCGATCCCCGACCGGGTCATACCAGATACTTTAAAAATGGTACTAGAAGCTTCCCCCCTTGACGCTCAGCATTTAGAGAAGAGTTCTAGGTCTGGTCGGCCCGATATCAGTATAATGTGACTGGGTGGGGTATCAGACCATGTGTCTGCGGCATGATACTCCAGTGTGACAGCGCTCAGAATACTGTCTCAAGTAGACACCGTCGCGATATGACTGAAAAATTGTTGAAAGCAACGCTAAACACCTTACAACAATAACATTATCAAGAACATGGACAATTGTATAAAACGCAGTTTGGATTATCGATTTGTAAGGCTGCGAAATGTTTCTCAAATACCAAGAAACCGCTGGAAATGCATTCTAGGATTTAAAAAAAAAAGATCAATGAGTTAGGTGCATACCGGAGCCCTCTAGCGATGTTACATGTTACGTAAAATTTTAAGTAAAGTCAATCTCTGGCTACGTTCCCTGCTTTGATGGGATTTTGACTACCCCTCTGTTTTGACCGTGTGGATTATGACTACCTCTCTATTTTGACCTTGTGGATTATGACTACCCCTCTATTTTGACCGTGTGGATCATGACTACCCCTCTATTTTGACCTTGTGGATTATGACTACCCCTCAATTTTGACCGTGTGGATTATGACTACCCCTCTATTTTGACCATGAGGATTTTGATCACTCATTGAGGAGATTTTGACCACCCTGTTAATTCTGTCGAGGGGAGTTTGACTACTATGTCATTTTTGAACCATGAGGATTTTGCCCATGAGGATTTTGATGTAAGCTCTTGTGACACTGGATAACTAAATAAGTTTTGCGAACATTAAGTGGTTAACTAGAAACTCATCGCGATAGTTAAGTGGATAGCAGGTGGCAAAATTGTCACCATACTGACTACAATGTTTATTGTGAATAAAATACACGCGCTCAACAAATCAGTGACTTATTACATATGTAGATATATCACTGGAAGAAATATAGTGAATTTTAATAAAATATGGGGGTTTAGGGGCGTTGGGTTCATACGCCGGGTTGAGGGATTAAAGAGAAAATCAGCCATTGAAGTTATACTCCCGGGTTATACTTATTATACTCGTGTATTCCGTACCGGGACCCAGTGCAAATTAATAGGATCCGCAGAATAAACTAACCGATGCACGATGAGGATTTGACTTCCGCTTGTTACGCGTGGTATTTGAATTTGAACTGCCAAAACAATCAAATATAGATTGATTTTAATGAAGAAATACCTCAGGTAAGCGTTGCTCTTTGCATTTCTGCACTTGCCGAATCATATGCATTCTGTGTGAATGTTGGTGCAAAGCCAATGTGATCCTTTTACACACCGCCATTTATCGTTGACCCAGAGCACAGGAGCTGTGACCCAGAGCAGAAAAATTGACCACTGTCCTTTCAAGAATCCCTTCTGGTGCTTACACTTCGCTCAGAGGTGATTTAAACTTGGCAGACATTGACTGGAATAAAGAATGCGTCCTACCACATGCAACGAATGCCCCCAATGTAGCTGGTCAGCTCATTTCAATGTCCAGGGATTTCTTTTTAGAGCAAGTCGTCTCTGGCTCAACGCGTATCACAGAATACTCTTCCAATACTCTTGATCTCTTCTTCACAAACAACAATATGTGAGATCATCCCTGGTATAGGATACTATGAAGGTGTGTTTGTTGAGTTTAGCCTACGTCCAATGCTTCCTAAGAAACCACCTGCAAAGTGTTCCTGTACAAGAAAGCTGACTACGACAAGATTTGGGAGGAACTTTGTAGCTTTTCCCCCACATTCAGCAAGAATGCCAGCTACAACGTTGTCAACGAAGAGTGGACTTCTTTCAAAGACAAGCTGAAGGCCATTGTCAGCTGGACAAACACATACCATCAAAAAATGTATCTGGAATCAAAGTACAGAAACTGTGGATCAATTAGATCAAGTCGCTGAGGAAAGATAGCTGTGGAATAGTTCCTCTGAAGGAAAATTGGAGACTTCACTCAGACCCCAAGGATATGGCAAACATTCTGAATTGTCAGTATCGCTTAGTGTTGACACAAGAGGATACCAACAACATACCGTGTCCAAATGGTACACCATCTCAAACAAGGCCAGACATCAATGTCATGGTCCAGGGTGTAGCCTCAATACTGTTGAAGATGAATCCTCAGAACTAGCCACAGGCATTGATTGCTCCACTCCTAGCTAACATCTACAAAAAATGCATAGCAGTTGGACAAGCCCCAGACAAGTGGAAGTTAACTAGCAGACTGCCAACATGGATTTCAGGCAAGACATAGCTGTGAGATGCAACTTCTATCCTTGGTACACAAACTGGTATCATCTTTAGACAAGGGCAAGCAACATGACCTAGCCATCCTCGACTTCAGTAAGGTATTTGACCGCATCCCTCATGAGAGACTACTACTGAAGATCGACCTTTATTGTATCTGTGCGTGGTTACACCAACAGCTGGATCAGATCCTTCCTCAGTGACCATACACCACAGGTTACAGTGGATGGTGCTACATCTGACACAGCACCAGTAGTTAGTGGAGTACCCCAGGGAAGTGAACTAGGCCCTGTACTTTTCTTGCTCTTCATAAATGATCTACCAGACTGTGTTCAGTTTTTTTGCATATGACTGCATTATCTAAAGAGAGATTCAATCACAGTCAGAAAGTGATGTCCTGCAAAAAGACCTCCATGAGTTGTCAAAGTGGGAAGCAACATGGGTAGGGACTTTCACCCAGAGAAGAGTAGCATCTTTCGGGTACATAGAAAAAGGAAACCACTTATCTCTGACTACAAGCTCAAAGGACATACCCTAGCCACAGAGGTGACCTCAAGGTACTTTGGTGTAGAGCTGTCGGCAAACATATCTTGAAAATAACATATACACAAGACTGTGAAAAAAGCAAACAGTTCACTTGGCTTATTACGCAGAAATCTATGCATCAGTAGTGAGACAACAAAGGCTTCAGCATACATTTCATTGGTACGACCAACACTAGAATACTGCAGTACAGTCTGAAGCCCTTATACACGTGACCAGGTACGACAGCTTGAAGTGGTACAAAGAAGAGCTGCTAGATATACCACAAACAGATATAGGACCACTAGCAGTGTTACATCAATGCTGGACCATCTAAAGTGGGATGTTTACACTTGAGACACGACACACCAAAGCACAGGCTACAATGCTCTTCAAGATTGCAAACAACCTCGTTGACATCCCTGCCTCAGACTACCTACTACCAGCTTCCAACAGAACTAGATCAGGCCACCAGAAGAAGTACACACTACTTAGTTCCTCTACTGACTATTACAAGTACAGCTTCTTCCCTTGAACAGTATCTGTTTGGAACAGTTTACCAGCCACAGTAACCGAGGCCCCTCCTTGGTATCCTTCAAGAAGAGGTTAAACTCTCTCTCTTTCCAAGAGCATATACACCAATTGTAAATAAGTCCAATGAAGTCTGCTGCCACAGTTGCCAGACTGGTTTGTGACCAAGGATAAAAGACGCAGTCAGTGTACACTTGTTCTTCTTTCCTCAACCTTTACTTGTCCTTTCCTTTTTTCTATTTACTTTCCCTTTCTAACGTTTGCAAACCGTTACATAATAATCAAGACAGGGGAAGGAATTATATGTGCAGAGACAGACAATGCTATTCCAACTCCAACATGGCTTGCTAGATGTGGTACCAGAATCCATACTTCAGCTGAACGACCGGAGAACAGCCAATTGCCATCATTGAACAGCATTTCCAGACACTCCTTTTTTCCCTAAGTACCATAAGCAGATAAAGGACTGGAATTTACTGCCAACCAGTCGCAGACATTCCATCTGTTGATGACTTCATTGTTGCTCTGAACCTTCAACTTTCTTCATCCAACCAAAAACGTTCTAATCAATGAATAGAGTTTTAACTTGAAAATTCCAAACATTTAATTGAAATATCCTTGTTAGTAATATAATGAAGCACCTACTGACAGATGACATACTTGTTGACATGCAGCATGGTTTCAGAAGCAGACGTTCTTGTGCTATCTCAACTTATTCATGAAGTGGCTCAAAATCTTGACAGTGGTTACAATAAGGAGCATAAACAGACGGACATTACAGCGATTGGCTTTCAACAAAAAACTCCGCAAGTGTCTACTATGCAAAATAGACCACTACAGTGTAAGAGGGGCAACTAACTGTTGGATTGCCAGGCTTCTCCACAGGCCATTTAAGCACAGGGGCACCCAAGAAATGCTATTCCCTTAGCACTTGAATTCTTTAACAAAATATTTGGAGTGGCATATAGTAATCGCAGCGGCCCTCTGTCCGTCCATCATACCATCTGGTATTTCGTGTCCAGCCTGTAACTTTGTCATGACACGATGTGTCGCAAATAACACCAAGACTCCCACTTCAAAGGCTAAGGTCACAAGTTCACTTTGTTTGACAACACTTTCAGTCTGTTTGAGATTTCATGTAACTTTGTCACCTATGGATAAATTTCAAAAACAGTTGGCTGAGTTGATCAACATGACATGATGAAATGTAGCGTGTAAGACCCAGAACCTTTCCTTAAAGGTCAAGGTCACACTTTCAATTTCTTTTTTTATTTTGTGTCTGGTCTGTTACTTTGTCTTTAACTTGGCTCAATTTATCGAGATGACTTGACGATGTGTTGCACTTAAGACCCAGACCTATATCTCAAGGGCCATGGTCACACTAAGTTTGTTCACTGAGCATGTTGAGTCTGTTTGAGATTTCAAGTCTATTTTGTAATTTTATCATACATAGATGGATTTCATCAACACTTAGCTCAATTTATCAATTTATCAACATGACGTGTTGAATTATCGCTTTAAGACCCAGAACCTTACCTCAGAGGTCCAGTTTGTTTGATATTTCATTTCTGGTCTGTAACTTTGTTATATATACATGGAGGGATTTTAAAATAGCTTGATTAAAATGTCATGATGATGTGTCACCTGTATTTACCTGTAGAAATATCAAAACCTTTACATTAGATGTCATGGTCAAGGTTACACAAAGGTCAAGGTCAGACTTTGATGTAAAAAAAAAAAATCCCCATGAAATTGTGTGTCTAGTCTGAAACATCAATCCATGATTTTTTGATATTCATGGGTACATATAATAAGATATTTTTACAGACCATTTGAGGTGCATGTGACACTTACTAGTGGCATTTCTTGTTTTTCTTTTCTGATCTTTTCTCATTTTAATGAAACATACAAGTTTAACTAGTGAAATACATTTCAATGAGTGCCTTACACAGTGCTTGAAAATTTGTTGATGGTGTTTATGCACTCTAACCTCTGCCTTTGCATTCTTTCCTGTGGAGAACCCTTATGGTTATCAGACAGGACACACTCCGAACCAGCTTCAGTAATATCCGGGGTTCCCCAAGGCTCCTGCCTACTTCCAATTCTCTTCTTGTAGTTTATTAACAACCTATCGGATGGTATATCATCAAATGTAAGGCTTTTTGCCGATAAATATTACCTTGGTATCTTTGGGTTGCACATTTCTACCTTTCTTTCACATTCAATCCATAGATTGACGCACATATGGCAGCCACTTGCTGCTTATATATGATTGTGTTTTATAAAATAGAAAATCAACTCTGATTGATAGCGGATAGTTTTATTTTGTTTTACCGCTCTATTACACTACTGCTATTTTGATATTATATTCATGGTGCAATAGGACCCCATTGGAATAACATTTATTTAATGAACTCTTGTATAGATATATATTATTAATAATTAAAGGAACACAACATGACATTGTATCCTGCATATATATAATATAGTGTATATTCTTGTCCCAGAATAGACCTTTATAAAGAATGAAAGTGACTTGGTTTTTAGAATTGAATGTTTTTAGTATTAAGTATAAGTGGGTCCCAATTTAATGACCTGTCACTCTTTGATTTTTTTATAATATATTAATTATCGATTATTACTCTGACAGATGGATTACACTATATATGGCAAACAGTGGTGACGCTTCCAGCAGTGTTACAGAGCCAGAGGCTGAGCTGATCATGTGGCAACCGGTGAAAAGGCAATCACAGGTTAAACTGCGAGACCACATCCAGAGGTAACAACTTGGAATACAATAACATTTTTTTTTTTATAAAAATGAAAAGTAAACTTGAAAAAGTATGTGTTATACAGTCACAGGATATAGAGTGTCTGTGTAACTGTATGAGAAAAGCCTTCAACCAGACCATGGCGCGAATCCTGGAACCTTGCTTATAAGGAAAATGTCACACTCAGGCTATCCATGCCACTCAATTAAGAAGGCAGGTGCTGAAATTTATTCATGTTTTTTGTACCAATACCAAATCTTTTTACATTAATCTTTTGTTTTATATGATGTCAATGAAATTTTTTCTTTTTAAAATTCATATAAAACTTCTCTACCTGCCTTTAATATAGAGAATACCATGTGTCTGATATTATCAACTTTATCAGGTGATGCTTAGAAAAAAACTAAGACTGCCGAGTCCTTGTTTTTTTAAATGCTTAATATTAGACATTAATATGGTATTCTCTTTATCATGCCAATATTTGTAATTCATCTTTTTTATCTGCCGAGTCCTTGTTTTTTTTACGTGCCTAACCTGATAAAGTTAATGATATTAAACTCATCTTTTTTATGAAATTGAAAATCCGCAATATTTGTTGCATCCTGTAGAGATTCTGTCAAAATGTATAATTATACATAATAACGCCATGTGCCTGATAAACTTGCATTAAAACTATGTTTATCAGGCAGGCAGTTTATCAACAGAATTGATGACATTGACATGATAAAAATGTATTCCTTATTTCACAGAAAAAAGCAAGACAGGAAAACAAGTCACGAAGAGTTGATGGAAGTGCATAAACAATACTTTGGAGGCGAGATTGAAATACTGGTATTGTTTCACTGCTAATTACAACATTGGTCAAATTTACTTAGCTAAGGACTACATTGGTCAACAAAGTTGTGTTATAAAAAACTTTGATAACACCTTAAAGAGATAACAACATATTTACTATATAGTTAAAACACTTATTACAGTTCAATAATTATTGCTGCTTTACGATTTTGTTGTACCAGCATTTTAAATTTGTTTTTGAGTTATTTTTAATCAATAAACTGATAATAATTATTCATATTCATTTATCAAAAATATCAGTTACTGGTCAGACGATGTAAACATTCCATTAATATTTCTTATTACTTTATAAACACCATACAGTTATCCCGTTTACCGGTAATGGCAAGCGTAAAATTAGCAAATGGAACAGAATTCGATTATTTGCACCAGTCTAGTTATATAAATAGAAGACTTCCGGTTTAACGAGAACTTTTACGTGTTTTTTTTTCATTTGGAAGTAAAAGAATACACAATAATACTAAAAATGGTTTATAAACTGTATATTAAATAGAAATCATAAAATATAAAGCATTTAAGACTTATTTTAAACTTTCCGTGCTTATTGCATTACTTTCAAGATCACAATCGTCAGAAATGCTGCTTTTGACAGCCGCCGTTGACATCGATAGTTTGGGGGAAACTTCCAACTCCACCTGAAAAATATAATTATTTTTTTATACTCTAGTATAACACGCACCCCTGTTTAAAACCTTAAAAAACTTGGGAAATTTTTTTTATTTTGCATTTCAACCAAACAAAAGTGCAAGTTGAAAATATTTGCACAGGCTAAAAAAAGCCAGTGGATAAAAAAGTTAAATTCTACCCCAGTACCTGATGTTTATAAATAGATTACATTACTGTGGAACAGTTTATTGTTTTTTTTTAATTTTCAGTTCTACTGGCCAAATTCCAGGAGAGCTTATGTCATGGTAAATTGTCTGTCGTCCGTCCCTTTTACCTTTTTCTTGTAGACGCAATAGCATCTTCATTTTTCATTGAATCTTAACCAAACTTGCACAGCAGTTTATAAAGATCTCAGCTGAGTTGTGAACCATTTCTTGAACCAGCATCATTCGACCACAGATGCCCCCACCACAGGGCTTATAAGCACATTTTAAGAGAAAGTTCAAGACCTTGGCCTTAGATATTTTATATGTAGTATTGAATGGGGGTCCGCTAAAAGATTTGTTGAAGTCGGGTCCCTGGGGTCAAATTTTGGGCCGCCACAGGGGTCACCATTTTACATTGAGTTATATAGTGAAAATGATGTTGCCGCAACAGCACCTTCATTTTTCATTGAATCTTAAAAAAACTTGCACAGCAGTTACATTACCACAAGATCCCGGATGAGTTTTTGAACCAACATCATTTGACCATAGGTCCTCTTGGGCCTCTTGTTTTCCAATTTTCTGTCATTCTTATATTTTTAAATGGAAATTGAAATTAAAATTTGAATGTTAAACAGGGTTTTATTTACGCATATTTAGTATTCATATACACATATTGAAAATTTAAAATGCAAAGTCAGAGTTCTAGAACCAACACTAGCTCTACCTGATTCATAAATAGAATAAGATGGTAAGGTTATTTAATCTCTTGATAATTGAATGTATTTTTTTTCGGCTTTATTTCAATGGCTATTGAATTATGCATAATCACGACTGTATTGCGGTATGGCTGAAGCGGAGCCTGCCAATACAATATGCATATCGATCAGAAACAAACCGCAGTCGGAATAGCCCTAGTGTCAATATAATGTGATTGGATGATGTCTTATATTAAAACATTCTCTGAATATGTAAAATGATATTATTTGTTGTTGAACAAATTATAAATAAATACCCGCTAGTCTCTGTACATGTATATAGTAACTGAGTTTCATCTTTTCTGTTTTAAGGATCTAGAGAGTTTGTTTCCTGAACAATTTGAAAAAAACACCCATTTCTACACCATTTGATGCATAATCATTTGAACGATGATGACGATGATAAGCAACTTGATACTGATGAACGGACAGGACATGTTTTAGAGATCGTGGGTGAAGAAAGGGCAGATTCTGATAGCAAGGAAAGATACTGATGAACAAACAGGACATTTTTTAGAGATCGTGGGTGAAGTAAGGGCAGATTCTGATAGCAAGGAAAGATACTGATGAACGAACAGGACACTTTTTAGAGATAGTGGGTGAAGAAAGGGCAGATTTTGATAGTGAGAAAAACAAAAAATTATCATCATAGTTCAATGTTAGAAGGTGAGCGAGATGTTCAAACAAGGAAATTTATTTCAAATGAGTCTGGTTGCCATAACAACAGTAACTGTAATGCACATTTCAAAGAGAGAAATTTACTGCATGAAACAACTAAATGGGTAAAAAAATACAGATTCAGCTACAAATGTTTATTTCTCAAAAAAAAAATTATGAAGACATGTGGTAAATAAATGGGAGAAACATTTCCTGTCGCCTTTGGGCTGTTGTGATAGAACAAAAAAATGTGTTCATGAGAAATAATTTGGGAGTTCTGCATTGAATGGATAAATGTCTATTTCGTGTGAAAATGGCAACACCCAGAATATGTACCTCTTGAAAATGACAAAAGTATTAATGGATTCTGTTACTGAAGACGAAAATAAGAAATCTACAAACAAAATACGTTTGATTTTAGCCAGAATATATGAATGCAGATGGGCTCATTGTCATTTACAACATTGAAAAAAAATCTAGATATTTGGATTTTATGTAAATATAGTTTCATAATCAACGAAAATGAGATGATTGGAAAGGATGAAACATAACATCATGGTTGAAACTGTGTAATGATGATTACCCACTGAGTGTTACAGTGGTACGGCAGAGATGAAACAACTTGTACTATACATGCAGACAACTGAACAGGTAAATTTTATATGCTGTTGTTTTGATGCCCACCCCTGTACCTCAAAGGTCAAGGTCACAATTTGTAACACTTGGCTCAATTCATCAGCATGACATTACAGTGTGACAAATGTAAGACACACATGCATACCTCAAAGGTCAAGGTCACACTTTGAGTTTGTTTTACAATACTTTCAGTCTGTGTGAGATTTCTTGTCATGTCTGTAACTTTGTCATCTATGGATAAATTTTAAAAACACTTGCCTCAGTTGATCACCATGACATAATTAAATGTCACACGTAAGACCCAGAATCTTTCCTCAAAGGTCAAGGTCACACTTTCAGTTTGTTTGATTTTGCATGTCTGGTCTGTGACTTTGTCTTTAACTTCTCAATTTATTAAGTTGACATGATGTGTCATAAGTAAGACCTAGACCCATACCTCAAAGGTCAAGGTCACACTTTAAGTATGTATGACAACACTTTGAATTTGTTTGAGATTTCAAGTCCTTCCTTTAACTTTATGAAATTATCATACATGGATAGATTTCAAAAACACTTGGCTCAATTTATCAATTGATCAACAATTGATCTTTAACTTTGTTTTATATTTAGAGATTTTAAAATAGCTTGACAAAAGTTATCAACATCTCATGATGATGTTTCACCTGCATTTAACTGTTGAAATACCCAGACCATTACATCAGATGTCAAGGTCAAGGTTACACAAAGGTCATGGTCATGCGTTAATGTAAAAAAAACATGAAATTGCACGTTTAGTCTGAAACATCAGTCCATTACTCTTGATATTTATGGATACATCACTACCTATTATATCATACATTGTTATTTTTCACAGACCATGCGACACTTACTAGTAACATTTCTTGTTTTTTTATTTATTAATAATAAGCAAAAGATGTGACTTATATATGTCACATTAAATTTATTTGGTTTAAACATATTTATTTCTTCAAATGTACATACATACATTTTAGGCATAAATATGGATTAGAATGTAAGATAAATCTTTTTTTCCATGGATTTATGGCATTTGAAACATAAAAAAATCACAATTTTACCTTGTGTGCACTTTCGTACACGCATTTTTCATTTGATCCTTTCCAAACTTACAGTAGTTATATAACCATAATATCTTGGACAACTTCTGGCCAGATCGGATAATTCAGTTGGAAGTTATGGCCCTCTAGCATTTTTAGCTCGATTATTCAGAGAATAAAGAGAGCTGTTCTGCTCTCCCAAGCGTCGTGTCACACCTTGATTACAGTTTTGCATGCAAGTCCTTATCTTAGTAACCTTTGCATGTATTGACTTGAAACTTTACACAAGCCTTCCCAGTCATCAGCCCTTCTACAATAACTAAGTTAAATTACTCTTGCCTCCTTAATATAATGCAAAATGCCAAATTATTGCCCTTGTTTGACTTAAAATTTCTGGTTAAAGTTTCGCGTACAAGTACCATCAAGTCCATATCTCATCAACCACTTAATGTATTTGATTGAAACTTTACACAAATCTTCCCAGTCATAAACCCTACTACAATAACTTAGTTAAATAACTCTTGCTTGAATATAATGCAAATTATTGCCCTCGTTTGACTTAGTTTTGCGTGCAAGTACCGCCAAGTCCATATCACACCAACCACTCAATGTATTTGATTGAAACTTTACATACGTCTTTATAGTCTAAAAACCAACTAAATTATTTAAGTGGAATAACTCTTGCCAGATTTATTTTGCAAATTAAGGCCTTTGTTTGACTTAATTTTATAACTTAGCAGTCACTGCATGTATTGGATTGAAACTTCATACAAGGCAATCGTTTTTTTCACCATTTTTGGACGATGACCCATACCCTTGGCATTGGGAATTAAAGCTGCGTTTTCATTTACATTGGAAAAACTTTTGCATTAAATATATATTTGTTCAACTTCATAAAAATGTGTACACTTGCTTCTCTGGCCATTTAATTAAAGAATCAATGTCATACTCATTTCAGAATAGGGAAACTTCGTTTATTTTATCAAGGAATTATGGCAAGTTTCAATTTACAATTTTTGAAGCTTTCAGTTGGGAATTTTTACCACTCAGTTTAGAAAAAAAGATACTTTTTGCCATTGGGATATAAAATGGCCAAAAAAAACACTGCAAAGTATTGCAGTTATAAGACCTTCTCAATTTTGTTGATTTAGTAAGTTAGATAACTCTTATTTGCTTGGATTTGTTATCAGTCTCAATCAAATTTGTACTTTTGTGACAAATATTCGAATAGTCAAGAGCACTGTCCCTCCGACAGCTCTTGTTAATTTGATTCTCACCAAACTTGCACAGTAGTATATTATATCTTGAACAAGTTTATGAACTGTCAAAATCAGAAAAGATTCTGAGTTCTTAAATTGTCAAAAATTGTGTATATTTTATTTTGTGTGCACTCTCAGTTTTCATTTTATCATAATCAAACTTGTACAGTAGTTTTATAACCATAATATCTCAGACAAGTTTTTGAAATTGCTAAATAGGATAATTTTTGTCAATCAGTTATGGCCCTTGAATCATCAAAACATAAAATTATGCTATTAGATCTTATGTGCACTCTAGCACTCACAGTTGTTATTTGATCTTCACTAATCTTTCACAATAGTTGTATAACCATATTGTCCAAGTTTTAGAGCTGGCCAAATCAGATAGTAATTGTACTTGAATTGTCCAAAAAAGTATGATAAATCTTGAATGAATTACTAAGTTACAGACGAGACATGTACTGTGAAATTATTAATTTTCATTGTGTACTAATTTTCGTGGATTTCCTGGGGAGCCTGGACGACGAAATCAAATACCCACAAACTGAGTTTACGCTATGTAATGCTGTCAACATATAAATTACCTCTGTGTTCATGTCTACATGCATTGCATTGTGGTAAATAACCCATCCTTTATTTATATATTTTCTTTCGTCATATTGAATCAGGGTTGGACATTAACTTTTTTTTTCCACTAGACCACCGTGCTATTACCTCACCTCAGTAAAACTACTAGACCTGACCAAACTTCCACTAGCCCAGACCAATATTGTAACTATGACTCCGGACATAGTACTGAAAGTTGGTCACAATCAGTTCTGCCTGTTGTATTTTTGTCATTCTTACCATCCCGATCTTTTCCCCTGTGAAGTCAAAATTGAATAGAGACATGTCGAAAGGTGTTGTTTGTTGTTAATTTCAATAAATCATAAATACGTCTTCTAATGTCGTTAAATATAGAAGGAAAATAACTGAAGCCAATCGTACCCGGAAGAGTTACGCTGCTTAATATGTTGCATCATTAGAACAGGTCGAGTTATGCAGCTTAGTTTAGGCCGCTTAGTTATTCTACATTTTGTGTTTTCGTGTTCGCCGTAATGCTACAAATTATCGAGAATCAATGATATTACATGCTCGTCGGCAGGTGCATTTTAATTGATTCAGTGATAAACATTATTAGCTCAGGTTTTGGTGCTTTTTAACTGATTTCTTAATTTTAATTTAACACGACCAGTCGGGCTACCTATGCTCCAGAAGAACACGACTGGACCAAGTATTTATTAGACTTTATCGGTTGGATGTGGGTTAATGCTGAACCCTGTGAATCAATATTTATATTGATAATTTTGTAAACAGTTTAAGAACTATTCATACTCATATCATCTTTAATTCTACGTCCATCCGCTCATAGACGTGTGTGTGTAGCGAGATGTGTTATAATTTACTCCAGTGCGCGAGTATATTTCAATCAAATGTCAGAGGTACTAAAAATAGTCCGTTACCTTGAAGCTAAATGCTATTGAGTTGAAACAGTTTAAAACAATGTGATGTATAGACCTACGGTAAACATTGTAAAAAAGTGTAAAACATTGTTAAGGGACAGTATGTGTGCGTACAAAGAAAACTAAAACACAAGTTTTCTAGTGAAGTAAGATCTTTTATTTAGTGGTATTTTTATTTATTTCTATTGTTTCTCTTGATAATCATTTTTAATGAATCAAACAAACAAATCTCTTAAAAGTCATAGCACATTCATTTACAGTTCATTATCACAGTCACGTGATGTGGCACATACTGTTGTTATTTACTGCAGGCCTGCCTTCTGAAACCCTTTCTGGATTAGATCTTGTACTTCTCCTTTCCTCTCCTCTGGTTGGCATAACATAGTTCAATATCATACTTGTATATTAGGGTACTAATTGGCATGTGTCAACTCTGATTGGCACAGCCGGGTGTGATAAACCCTGACAAGCGAAGTATGTATTACAGCAGAGGTTAATTACTGGAACGCACTATGCAATGTCGAAAGTGTAAACTTCACTTTTTTTTTTTTTTCTTTCGTTGGAAATTGGGTTTCAACGAATTTAAGACCCCACGAATATGTCTTTGAAGTGGAAACCACGAAATTTAATACCCACAAAAATAAATGATTTTACAGTTTGTTATATTCATGTTTGACCACAAGTGTGACTTTGACCAAAGGACCCGAAAATAGTTTGACTTGTACTTACCATCATGTCATGCTGGCATAAAAAGAATAAAATACTTTTAAAAAAATTATTTTTAAGTCTTTAGTCTTGAATTTGCAACTTTCAAACTATCATTATATACTTTTGTACTTTTATTTCAGGTCAGAGCAAAAACCATTATGTACTAAAACAAAGAGTACATGATGCAATTCCCTGTCAATGAAGAAACTGCATTGACGGTTAGACTGTGAAACTGTCGTCAACTATATTTTGCCGTCTGGTATCCATCATGGCAATGGCGTGAATGAAAATCATTTCTCGGATGTTACTAGGAGAAAGGTATTGTTTATATCAAAGTTTCCCATATACATACACCTTTTGTTTTGTAATTATTTGAAATGCAAAAAAAAATTTAGCTAAATTGCATAAAATTGATAATTCCAGAAATACTGAAACACTTGTAAACATCTTAAGGTCACGAATATGTGTTAAAATGTTCACACTAAGTGTATATGTTCAGTGTGTTTAAGGCCTTTATCAATTAACTGCTAGATTTGCATTATTTGTTAAAAAGGCGTAGTTGGGAGGATTTTATTTATTTTTTAATTTTTTGAAAATAAAAAATGTTAGGCAGCATGAAAATTAGGGGGCGGGCAGACGATAATCTAGTAATAAACTTATTATGGTGTAACAACTTTATGTCAGTTGATTCTATTTTTGACAACCTCTGTCTTGCAATAATGAGTCAAATAGTGACTGCATAAATTTCCTCTTGATTTATTTCTTCATCATGTTGCAATACCAACTCAAAATTGCCATAATCACCAGTGTCGACATGGTGCTGGTACAATGTAATATTTGGCAATTAGGGCAGAAATAAAAGCAGAGTAAAGAAAGACTAACAACTATTTCTGTTATATTTTGTTTTTAAAATAAGTGTTGAACTGTGGTGCACGCCATTTTCATTTGTATAATAACCAAATATCAAATGAATATCAAATGTTGATGGATTTATTTTCTGGCTTCCTTATTAACAATCAGCCAACTTTTGCTTATGCTAGAAAACATAAAAAAATGGTCCAGCTCGAGGGGTTTTATATCGAAAAATGAAAGTCTTAAAAAAATTGGCGTTTACCAATAAAAATGCCTTAAATATGTGTGAAAGTGAAATTGGAATTATTTTGTATCTGCCATAGTTTGAATACTTTAACATGCGTTTATTGCCAAATATTTGACAATTGTATCATATATTCAATATTTTGTAAACTCTATCTCAAAAATAGATGATTTGTTTACAGCCAAAAAAAGATGAACTTCTAAATAATAGTTCTGGACTCTCTTTATTGGACAATTCAACAATACAATTTATTTCTTTTTCATAATTCTCTTTATTTTCTTTTTAGAATCTTGTGCATTATCAGAGGGCTTGCCAGACGTGTGCAAAGCTGTGGACAAAGACAAGACGTATGATTGCAGCAATGGACAAAGACCAGACGGACATTCTAACAAATGAGTATTTAAGTGGCTTCTTTGCGCCCAGCTGATTACTATCCACACAACATGTTTAAGCCAGATAAAAGCTGTTTTTCAAGTGTCGGGGAAACAGCTTCATAATGAATTAAACTGAGTTTCAACCGTCAAAAAAATTTTACTAAGGCCGTAATAAATAAATTGCTAGATTATCATCTCTGCTGCCCAGTAATTGTCATGCCGCCCCGACCCTTTTTATTTTCATAAAAAAATAAATTAAAAAATATTTAAAAAAACATCAAAAATTTTAAAAATAAAAATAAAAAATAAAATCTTCCCATCCTCCCCATTTTTAAAAAAAATTTGGATGATAATCTAGCAATTAATTTACAATGGCCTAACCCTAAATCCTGTAATACTGAACTTAGGAAACTCATTTAGTGTTTCGCAAACAACATCATAAGACATTTCGATAGCCTTTTGAATAAGTGACCTTTTTAGCTTAACTATTCAAAGAATAGGGAGAGCTTTTCTATTCACCCTGGCATCGGTGTTGGTGTAACACCTTGATTAAAGTTTTGCATGCAAGGTCCTATCTCAGAACTATTGCATGACGTATTGCAATGAAACTTCACACAAGGGTTTAACATTTTACATGAAAGTACAATCAAGTGCATATATGTTTATGATTGAAACTTCACACAACTTTATTATTATGAATATGTCAATGATATTATGACCAGCAGTAGATGCATTTCTTGGTATGACTCAGCAAACCTTTAAGAAACATTGCAAGAATGTTAAACATGTGAAAGAACTGATTGATTTGAACAAGTGTTTGGCAGTGAAAGAAATTTGTTCCACATTGAAGTATATCAATCACAGTGGAGAATATTTTGACATTGACATTATCTATTACAATTTTCGCTGTAATTGAGTGATAGACGTGATTTTTGTACAGAGTAAAATAACATCATATAACGTGAAATTGACGTTGCCCCGCCTACTGAGGACACGGGTTACTAAATTTTTGATAATGCATTAACTAAATCCGGTATGATTATAAAACTTTGAACATACATGTCTGGAGCATTGTTCTATATGCAAATGAAATTTTATATGGATACCAAGTGTATTTAACAAGTAATATTCATTTTTCCATAAATTCTGGATCAACCCTCGTATATTGGATTAAAATATCATACACGGTTTTGCAGTTATAAGACCTACACATTTCAATAAGATAACTCTTGCTTACTTAGATTGGTCATTAGTCTCAATCAAAATTTGTACTTTACTGACAATTTGTCTGGAATAGTTGAGCATGCTGTCTTATGGACAGCTATTGTTTAAATCTGCAGTATCTTTGTGTTTATAAATTGTGTATGTGTCATTACTTTTTTGTACAAAAATTTTATACTTATAAAAGTTAAATAGTGTAACGGGCCACTGTACCATTATTTTCATGTGCAAAAGATATTGGAAACCAAGTGTCTGTTTTAATTCTGCAAGGTGATTGATTTTGTTAGTTAACATATTATCAGTTACTTTGTATCTTGTATCAACAGTCGTATTGTTAAATATTATTTACAAGTCCCTTGTCTTGGTTTGTTGGCATGAAATAGGTTATTTTGTAGCATGTGTCAACAGCTGTATTGTAAAACAATGTTTACAAGTCACTTGTCTTGGTTTGTTGACATGAATTAGGTTATTTATATCTTCTGTCCACAGTCATATTGATAAATAATGTTTACAAGTCACTTGTCTTGGTTTGTTGACATGAATTAGGTTATTTATATCTTCTGTCCACAGTCATATTGATAAACAATGTTTACAAGTCACTTGTCTTGGTTTGTTGACATGAATTAGGTTATTTATATCTTCTGTCCACAGTCATATTGATAAATAATGTTTACAAGTCACTTGTCTTGGTTTGTTGACATGAATTAGGTTACTTTGTATCTTATGTCAACAGTCATATTGATAAATAATGTTCACAAGTCACTTGTCTTGGTTTGTTGACATGAATTAGGTTACTTTGTTTCTTGTGCCAACAGTTGTATTGATATATAATGTTCACAAGTCACTTGTCTTGGTTTGTTGACATGAATTAGGTTACTTTACATTTTATGTCAACAGTCGTATTGATAAATAATGTTCACAAGTCAATTGATTTAGTTTGTTAACAAGAAATAAGATACATGTACTTTGTATCTTTTATCAGCCTAGTTGTGACTTTAAATAAATTGCTTTATTTGTCATGGTCTCCTGTGCCACTGGTGAGCGATGGTCTCCTCTTGTTTAAGAAACTTGTGTTCTAGGTTTAAGTATCATATGTTGATATATTGGGCAACACTTTTATACCTGTGTGGTTCAGCGTATGAGTAGTATCACTGTCAAATTGCAGAGGGATGGAAAGCCTCCAAAGAGGTGTCCTCCAAAAAGATGTCATGTCTATTTTTTCATTTTTTGTCATGTTCATTATTGTGGTAAAATATCAACCCCTGGGTAGTTCCAGGGTGCCAGATGAGTAATGGCAAGAGTATTTCATCTCTGTTGTAATATGTGTGTTGTTGGGAGAAAGAATAGTATCACTATCAATCTCTACAGAGGGATAGGAATCCTCAGAATGGGTGTCATGTTCATTATTGTGGCTAAATGTCATACCCCTGAGTTGTTCCAGGGTGCCAACGTATAAGAACACCATACCTCATGCACTTTACATGAGGGTGAAATTGAGTATTTGGTTAGAATTTGCTGAAACTCTGCATTTCTTCAGATATTAAGCTTTGGTCCCTTTGAATCAGCATATATTCGTTTGTTTATATATTTTTTTATTGTTCCCCCACCCCCCACAATTTGTATGTTAATCTGTTGTTTTTGTTGTGGAAAGTGAACCTTGAATCGTCCTTCCTGTTAAAGTCATATAACCTTTAATATGGTATGCTGTACAAAACAGATTTATTCATTTATAATACACTTAGTGTATTGTTGTTGTTTTTAGGATTTTACTTCAAGATAACATATTTTTTTATCAAATTGCTGCATCTTTAAAGTCCTTTATTAAGATTTTTTTCTGACCTTGCTTGATTTTTATATACGCTCATTATTGCAATTTTCAAAAACATAATTTGAGAATTGTTCTATAAAAATATTTAAAACGCCTTATTTTGGAAAAGAAATTCACAGAAAATATCTATTTTTATCTCACCTGAGCAAAGTTCAAGGTGAGCTATTCTGATCGCCTGTTTTCCGTCATACCTCGTCTGTCCGTGAACTTTGTGTTGTGTGCACTCTAGCACCTGCATTTTTCATTGGATCTTCACTAAACTTGTTAAGTAGTTATATAACCATACTATCTCAGACTAGTCCTTGAACTGGCCAAATCAGAACATTAATGTCGGAGTGGCCATTGAAACATAAAAAATGCACTATTTGACCTTTTGTACACTGTAGCACCTGCATTTTTCATTTAATTCTTACCAAACTTACACAGTTGTTATATAACCATTATAGCTTAGACAAATTTTTGAACTGGCCAAGTTGGGTAATTAATGTCTGAGTTATGGCCCTTGAATCGTCAAAAATTACATTATTTGACCTTGTGTGCATTCTGGTACTTGCAGCTTTCACTTGATGTCAACCAAACTTACATAGTAGTTATATAACCATAATATCTTGGACAAGTTCTTGAACTGGCCAATCAGATTTATAAATATTGTCAGAGTTATGGTCCTTGAAATGTCAAAAATTATTTGTATTTGATGTTGTGTGTGCACTCTGACACTCACAGTTTATATTTGATCTTCATTAAACTTACCGTTCTTAGGTAACCATAATATTTTGGACAAGTTCTTGTACTGGCCAAAATGGATAATTGATGTTGGGTGTTATGGTCCTTGAATTCGCAAAAATTGCATTTTATGAATTTTTGTACACTCTAGCACCTGCAAAAATTGCCGTCTTTTGCATTGTCTCCTCTGCCACAGGTGAGCGATTAAGGGCAAGACTGGCTATCTTGTAATATTGAAGAATAATTTAGTTGTATGAGTAGTATCACTCAATTTACAGAGAGATGAAAATCCTATGAAGGGGTGTTGGCGTCTATTGTTCATTTTTCTACTCTACTGGCCATACTGCGATGGTGCATTGTCTGTCGTCAATAGTCTGTTGGCAGCACTTTCTCTGAAACCACTTGGAAAAAATAAACTCAAACTTAAAATGGGTGTTTCTTTTGCGTAGGAGACTGCAGAAGATTTTTTAATTTGAAATACAAGATACAGTAAAAAAAATCAAAAAATCTTTTTCTTATGAACCACCAAACAGATTTTATAAATATTAATGTAGTAATGATACACAACTATAAAACTCTATTAGATTTGTGCAAATGGTGGCTGCAATTAGGGGACACATGGTTGTAATAAACATTGATATATATATTTTTAAAATGGAACTGATTTTGCCTATATTATCACAGAAACATTGTTTTGTCAATGAAGTACAGATTTGTACAAATGACTGGGTTCCACTGTCTTATGGGGTCAGGAGGGGTCCCAAAAGGGTAAAAATTGTGAATTACAAAAAAATGTTTTCTTAGAACTGGTCAGTCAAATTTATTCATATTTGGAATAAATTATCCCTATGTGTAGGGCTTTCGATGAAGGTAAGAATTAAGGGGTTAATATTTATAGGGTCCCTGTAAGGTGAATTTTACATAAGAATACTCAGAGGGTGTGTGTGGGGGGAGAAAATTCTCATTTTATCATTGATTTATGAATATTTTTATTCAGTTTGAGTTCTGAAGCATCTCCTAGTCATAGCAAATAAGATTTTGTTCAATAAGAAGGATTGACTTTCCAAAAGTGGCCAGGTGGGGTCACAAAATGGTTAAAATTGAACATTTCAAAAATCTTCTCAATTACCAGTCAATCAAATTTGTTCACATATGATGTAAGTTTTCCAATGAGTAGGGGTTTGAAGTTTGTACATACCAAGGGACTAGTATATATAGGACCACTGGGCAACATAGGAATACTATGGTAAAACTGAAAGTTCTAATTTGTTCATCCATTTGGGCAGAATTGTTATTCAGTTTGAGATCTGAAGCATCTACTAGTCATAGCAAATAAGATTTAGTTCAATAAGCAAGATTGATTTTCTATAAGGGGCCAGGTTTGGTCCCAATAGGGTTAAAATTAAATATCTCAAAAAATCTACTTCTCAACTTTTTAGTCAATCTTGTTCATATATGACATAAGTTATCCGTACATCAGCAAGGGATTAAAGATTCTGCAAATCAAGGGACTGGGATAAATAGGGAACCTGTATGGTGACCTTGTCTTTTACATAAAAATATTTTGGGTAAAATTGATTTATTTTATTTTCGCATCCACGTGTACAAAAAAGCTTCTAATGGTGTTTAAAATCTAAAGCATTTTCTGCTTATAGCAAATCCTGAGTGGGTAAGTGAAGTTTTGACAAATCAAGGGGCTGAGATGTATAAGGGTCCTGTACTGGGACTATATTATTTTACAGATGAATAGAATGGGAATGTAAAGTATTTCTTGTTCATAGTACCACTATTTAACTTTTTGTTAAGTAAGGGTGTGGTGGGGATATTTATCCATAATGAGTTAGAACGACCCCCAAAGAGGGTTAATATTGTGAAAGTAGAGCGTCCTCAGGCTTCATGTTGTCATGTTCATTATTGTAGTTAAAATACCAACCTGCTGAGTTATATGTATGTTGTTGATGTTGAGAGTTAAAGAAAAGTATCACTATCAGTCTCTACAGAGGGATAGGAATCCTCACAATGGGTTTCATGTCAATTATTACAGTTAAATTTCATACCCCTGTGTATTTTTTGTTATTCAGAGTAAGTATAGTGTCAAAGTCTCCAGAGGGATAGGGATCCTCAGAATGTCATGTCCATTATTGTGATTACATAACCAACCATTGTGTATTTCAAGGGTGCTAAATAAGGGATGACAAAGAATAAGAACACTGTGGCTCATGCATATTACAAGAGCTGGGAAGTTGAGTATTTGGTTAGAATTTACTGAAACTCTGCATTTCTCCAAGTATCAAAATTTGGGTCCATTCAGCATATTCATTAATTTTGTTGATATTATTTTTTTGTGTTTTTTTTTTTTATTCAATCTGTTGTTTTTTTTCCTGGAGAGTGAACATGGGAATTTTCCTTCCTGTTAAAGTCATATAACCTATAATGTGTTGGTATGCTGTAAAACCCAAATTCATACACTCATTTTACATTTAGTTTATTGTTGTTGTTTATATATATATATTTGCTATAGACAAAGTTTTTCAAATTCCTGCATTTTTTTATTATTTTAAGGAAAATCATGTGACCTTGCTTGACTTTTAAATGATTTGCGCATTGTTGCTATTTACAAAAACATAATTTCAGAATTATTGTTATAATTTTTTTATTTTTTTATCAGTTTCAGATTATATTAATTTAGTTATTGAAAGAACCTTTGTAATCCACCCTGTACAACTGGTAATGAGAGACAATCAATGTTCCACCACCGTGTACAATCATTCATGTGAGATATAGGGACTTTACTAAGATAACTCGACACCTGATTCATGGAATTCTGATGATGCAACTCATGGTGAGGAATATTCTTTATTGTTTGTAAAAGTTTTGACTGTAAGACATCAGATAGAAGCAGCAGCTATGTCATATGCAATAGATTACTAAACAAATCTGTTTTGGGTGGGATCCTCCATGACCGTTTGATTCTAAAATAACTGGTCTCTCACCTCTGAGGTCGGATGGACAATGGATCTACTCTCTGAGGTCTTGCTCCACCAATAAAGCAGGATAACATATAACCCATCATGAGTATCATGGTGTTAAACCCCACTCAGAATTTACTTACACACCTGCTTGATTCTATGGAGAGTTGATAATAAAACAAAAAATGTCACTTATAAGTGGTGAATGCCCCAGAAGCAGTCCGTGAATGTAAATATATGTATATGTTGTGACTTTTTATGGTTAATAAAAAAATCTGACCTTCACCTATGAGCTACAGATCTTGGTGCAACAGGTCATGATTTCTAAACCTTGCAAGGAATAAAAACATTAAACAGGATACAATTAACACTTTCTGTATATACATGTATGCATGTATATCTTTTTTATATGATTGAAACTGCAGCGGTGGTCTAGGGGTAGAGCATTCATTTTGCATGCAGGAGGTTTGTGGGTCCGATCCCCAGCTGGGCCACACCAAAGATTTGGTAAACAATACTAGAAGCTTTCTCGCTTTGCACTCATCATTAAGAGGATAATTCTAGTTCTATTTATTCCTGTTCAATATAAATTTGTTATTATCCAGGAATGTACTCCATCAATCATGTTGTATTGCAACATGTTGTAGCAATTTTATTTTTCCAAAATTGTGTGTTTTAAAGACCACCCTCTATGACTTTTGTGTCTAAGGGTATTTTGTGGGTTTAGGGCTCAGCTCGGTCCAAAGACTTCATGTGAGAGTAACCTGTTACTTGCCAAACCTCCATTGATAAAACTGGAACCAATACATAACTTGTTTAAATGGTATTGAACCACAATCTATAACCATATTTAAAAAGAGGAGAAAAATGAAAACAACCAAGTGAACTGTTGCATTGTTATCTGCTGCTTTTAAGATGATGTAAACTAATGGCTGGCAAATACTGGATTATTTCTTGTTGGAAGTATCAATCTATGTATACATGTGCTCCAATATGACTTCCATTGTGAACGTGGCGATGACAGAGGTGAACACGACTTTGTATTTCTTGCTTGTCCAGCGATGTCTGCTTCTATGTGAGATTCTGAAAAGCTTGGTATGTTCATATTGTTTAGCTTTGCGTATGACTTGATATTGTTCTCATTTGAGTTTATTGTATGTCATATTTTCTCTTCACAAGCCACAGTATTTTTCTCATTCTTTAGTATTGAGTTATTTTGTATATTGTAAGGAATACATATGTTATATATATATAAATAGATAAGTACAATGAATAGTCTGTCTGATGCCCATATATTATATGTGGACAAGAAATGTTGATGAAAAATATTAACAAAACACAGCAGTGATGGTTTCGATGTTATGGAGATGACAACTTTGGATACTTACTTGTGTGTCTGTTTGTTTTTTCAGTTCTTCAAAATATTAATTATGATATTTGCAATTTAGTTCTCATTTAGTTTTTTAATTATAATTTTTATCAATTCAGCCTTTTTAAAATTACATAAGGTAATGTGACCCTATATTTTGCACTAATTCAGAAAGTATTATAGAATACAACATTTTAATCAAAATAATGAAAATAGGAAAAAGTAATCAAAAGAAAGGCAAAAGAGGGTGACTGTGTTTGTAGAATCTAGACGACATTGCGACACATAGCTGTTGTTAACTATCAAAAAGTGCGACAATGATTGATCAATCTCTTGTTCTAACTTGATAGTTCTAGTGTGCCTATCAGAAATGCAACAATGATCAATCCATCTCTAGTTCTAACTTGATGGCTCTACTGTGCCAATCTGGGTAAGTGCATGAAAATTAGTCTGCTTGTGGTAACCCAGTCTTATACATGTGCCGTTGAAGTAATAATTGTTTACTCTCAGTACAAGTTCAGGTGAATGATTTGGCTTTGAACATTTGTGTTCCTCAATTTGAACATAGTGCAGTCCTTTATTGCAATTTTTCATCTATTCAAAATTTCATGTACACCACCTGCAATAGATTTTCAGTGAATTGATTTGAATGTTTACCAAAATTTTCAATATAATATTTGCACATTGATACTAGGTAAAAATCAAGCATTTGTTAAATATATGTTAAAACATTTTTTTTTAATAGTCCCAAGTCAATCATGGTAAATTGTCCATCCGTCTGTTAACCTCTTTCTTGTAAACGTGATAGCACCCTCATTTTTCATTGAATTTTAACCAAACTTTCACAGCAATTATATATAACCACAAGATCTTGGACAAATTATTGAACCAGCTTCATTCGGCCACAAATGATCCCACCCCAACCTACAGGGATTATAAGCACATTTCAATGGGATTATATTGGCATATTACCATCAATTCCCTGTCCTAAATACACACGCCCAGCATGAAGATAGACTTATAACTTAGAGATATACTGTCTAAAGTGTCTAATTGCATAACCTGTTTATTACAAACATCGGGTTTCTGAAGCCGTGTTTTTTGTTTTTGTTTACATTCTCCATTTTCAACGAACCGCTTTCGGGTTTCCGATCAATCATCGGACAACATCGTGAATTGTTCATGATCTCGTTTTCGAGGCAGTTTACAGAGTTCAATGTAAACATTGCGCAAGACTTTCTTGCGGGACTTATTAAAGTTTTGGCCAATATTCAATTACTGTTAATTTGATAACTTTCAAGTAAATAATGGTTATACGTCAATACAAAAGCAATTTGTGCACACTGCATACAGGAAAAGTCTGGATTAACAGCATGTTTGTCTTAATTGCCAATATAATCCCTTTAAGCAAAACTTCAAAAAACATTTTCTCTGAAAGTTCAAGGTTTTGAACTTAGATATTTTATATGTAGTATTGCATGGAGGTCTTCTAAAACATTTGTTGAAGTTGGGTCCCTGGGGTCAAATTTGGGGCCGCCGCAAAGGTCACTGTTTTACAAAGAGTTATATAGGGAAAATGTTAGTAGACAAGATAGCACCTTCATTTTTCATTGAATCTTAACCAAACTTGCATAGCAGTTATATAACCATAAGATCTCGGACGAGTTCTTGAACTAGCGTCATTCGATTACAAATGCCCCCGCCACAGGGCTTATAAGTACATTTTTAGCGAAACTTTAAAAAACATTTTCTTGGAAAGTTTAAGGCCTAGACCTTAGATATTTTACAAGTTGCATTGCATGGAGGTCCCATTAAAGATTTGTTGAATTTGGGCATTCGTGGTCAAATTTGGGGCTGCCACATGGGTCACTGTTTTACATACAGTTATATAGGACAAAATGTTGTAGAAGTGATAGCAGCCCCATTGTTTTATTGAAACTTAACCAAATTTTGAGAGCAGTTATTTAACCACAAGATCTCGGACAAGTTCTTGAACTAGCGTCATTCAACTACCGGTACAAATGCTCCCACTACAGGGCTTATAAGCACATTTTAAGCAAAATTTTTAAAAAACATTTTCTCTGAAAGTTTAAGGCCAAGACCTTAGTTATTGTACATGTTGCATTGAATGGAAATCCCCTAAAAAGATTTGTTGAATTAGGGTCCCTTGGGTCAAATTTGGGACTGCAACAGGGGTCACTGTTTTACATAGAGTTATATAGGAAAAATGGTGTTGACGCGATTTTCATTGAATCTTAACAAAACTTGCACAGCAGTTAAATAACCACAAGATCGTAGACATATTCTTGAACCAGCGTGATTCGACCACAAATGCCCCTACCACAAGGCTTATAAGCATAATTTAAGTCTTGGCTTTCTTTTCCATTTTTGAGAATACTGTATCAAAACTCAAGATGAGTTATTCTGATCGCCCTGTCCGTCCGTAAACATTTTTTTGTGCGCACCTGAATTTTTTTATTATTTTGCCTAACTTTCTTAGTAGTTATATAACCATATAATATCTTGGACAGGTATTTGAACTGCCCAAATTGGATCATATATGTTTAAAGTTATTACCCTGATGACATTAAAAGTTCCCTGTTTGACCATCTGTGCACTGTAGCACCAGCATTTTCCATTTGGTCATTGCCAATCCTAGTACATAGTAGTTATATAACCATAATACTGTGGACAAAGGCCCAGGTAGCTCAGTCAGTAGTGCTTCTGGCTATCAATCCAATAGGTTCCCTCCGAGGCCAAGTGGTCTAAGGCGCCATCTCAAGATCACTTCTCATCGCTAAGGTTCTAGGTTCGAGTGAGAAAGTTTGCCAGTTACTTGTGGAAGGACGGATGTTTCACTCAGATTCCTTCTGAGGTCTTCCTCCGCCATTTAAGCTCAGGGTTCGAATCCTTGCCAAGCTAGTCGTTGTGATTTTTATATAATACATTGCGTCTCATTGTCAATCATCTCACTGCTAATTCAAGTGGGAAAGTTAACAGTTACCTGTGGAGATAGATGTACACGAGTATTGGTTAACCTTTCAGGATCCCAGGAAAGTGTGGTCAACTGATCTTCTTTTAGCCACCATTAGCCTAAACATTATGCTAAATATTCAAACCGAATTAAATTGAACTGGCCAAATTGGATAATTAATGCTGGGAGTTATGGTGCTTGAATTGCCAAAAATTGCATTTGAATTAATGTACTCTCCAGCACCTGCAGCTTTCATATGATATTCACAAAACTTAGCCTTTGTATATCTATGATATCTCAAATGACCAAATATAAATTTCGAAGTGTGGCCCTTGCCTCGTTAAAAACTGTCATCTTTGGTATTGTCTCCTTTACAATAGGTGAGCAATCTAGGTCCAATGTGGCCCTCTTATAATTAAATAAATAATTGTTCCTTATGTTGTAATAGAATGATGCCAAGACGTTAATATTAGTAAAATAAAAGAAGGTTAATATTAGTAAAGTTAGTGTCCTTGGTTAGATATTACCAAAGACAGTTATTGCCCAGAGAACAGACAAACACTTAATCACTTTGGTGCAGATGTGAGGGATAAAAATAAAACAGACAAAAAATGACTTGTGAACACTATTTAGCAATACAACAGTTGATAAAAGATACATGACCTACTCATGTAAATATCCAAAACTGTTACATGAAACATTTGCATCAGACTTAATGTATTGATTATAGTAGTGTTTACTGACAACATATAACCATGACCTACTTTCATGTAAATATTCAAACTGTTACATGAAATATTTGCATCAGACTTTATGTATTGATTATATAGTAGTGTTAACTGACAACACATAACCGTGACCTACTTTCATTTTTATGTAAATATCCAAACTGTCACATGAAACACTTGCATCAGACATAATGTATTGACTGTACCAGTAGTAGTATTTACTGACAATACCTGCAACACATAACCGTGACCTACTTTCATTTTCATGTAAATATCCAAACTGTCACATGAAACATTTGCGTCAGACTTAATGTATTGATTATACCGATAGTACTATTTACTGACGATACCGGCAACACATAACTGTGACCTACTTTCATTCTCATGTAAATATCCAGACTGTTACATGAAATATTTGCATCAGACTTAATGTATTGATTATACCGATAGTACTATTTACTGATGATACCGGCAACACATAACCGTGACCTACTTTCATTTTCATGTAAATATCCAAACTGCTACATGAAACATTTGCATCAGACTTAATGTATTGATTATACCGGTAGTAGTATTTACTGACAATACCGGCAACACATAACCGTGACCTACTTTCATTTTCATGTATATATTCAAACTGTTACATGAAACATTTGCAGTGGACTTAATGTATTTCAGTAGTGTTGACTGACATGCATGTACGAGCTAAATTGAGCTCATTTTCTGCAAATGACAAAAGGTCCTCCATGAACAAGATGACCTAAGCAAGATCACTTCTCGCCACTGAGGTCATGGGTTTGAGCCAAGCTCGGTCCAATATCTTCATGAAAAAGATTGTCAGTATAATGATTTCAAGAGCAACCATAAGACACCCAACTTCTGTTTAAAATACATTGAGGTCAAACTTTACAAATGGTCAATGGTCAAATTATCTTAAATAACTTACCTCCTACCACTGAGGTCATGGGTTTGAGCCAAGCTCGGTTCAATATCTTCATTACTTTAGAAAGACTGTCAGTTTAACGATAAGAGATGCCCAACTTGTAACATTTAAACTACATTGAGATCTGTCTATAAAACGCTTTCTTTTGATACACAAGTTCGAGTTGATCTCAGTCCAGTAGTTTCATAGGAAAGATTGCCAGATTCCTATGAACAAACAGTGGTTAAATGTTAAACTCAATAACAAAGACTCAAACTTCTGCCTCAATTTAAGTATTTTTTATACTGATCAAATACTGCACACAAATTTTATGACACCATTGCATTAAAACAGTATTTTAAATGACCAAGAGATGTATTAACTTCAAAAACAAAAACAAAAAAAATATGCATGAAAAACAGTTTTTAGTAATTAGTTTCAAAGCCAACTCATTTCAATTACCTGTACTGAAAATAAACAATCTACTTTAATTCCATCATGTGTGACTGGGCTATTAGAGGCAGGCTTCCTTTCATGCATTTATCGGCACCTACTGTTGTACCTGTAGATGTATGCTTGGCAACCTACAATAATGGTACCTGTAGTTGTATGCTTAACCAGGGTGACGGTGGTTGCCGTGACAGTCGATCGAAAACTTGAGAGGACATTGAAGGCTAGATAGTGTCTTCAGCACGATACGTGCCGTGATGCAAAGGCTGTTAAAGTTATGGCTGACGTTTTCTAGAATCTCTGATATGGTCACTCTAAATAGCAGAGCAGTGGAAATAGTAATAAATATTAAAAAATAGTAATAAATATTAATTCATAAGAAGTTTTTCCTTTGATCTTAAGTGAGGACAACAGCCTTTCTTCATTAGTAATGAAAGTTTAATAAATATTTAAAGTAAAGTGTATAACCAGACACATAGAGAGTATTCAAAAGTTGCATTTCCTAAACATCAATGCCATTTTTTTGTGGAATACATCTACATTTCTTGTTCATTGACAATATACATGGACATCAGACAGATTTATAATTATTGTGTTTATATTATATATATATATATGCATATATAGATATTCCTTACCAATATACTTAAGTGAAAGGATAAAGAAATGCTATGGGGTGAATTTCATAGTCACATTATCAAACTATTGTAAGTGATATTTACAGTTTTAGAATAAAGGTATTTCATGATTTTGCCAATGATTATTCTTGACAAAATCATTAATGAAATATCTTTACAAACATATTATAAAACTGTGAAATATTGCTTATACTAGTTTGATAATGTGGCTGTGAAATTCACCTGGTGTTTCTTTATCGTTTCAGTATAAAAACTCTATACTATTGAGGATTGAGAAAAATAATGCAGTTTGCAGGGGAGATAAATCTGGCTTCAATTAAACACCAGATGAGAATAAATTTGGGTCATGCTCATGGCTAAATAATATGGACATACAAATAGCATTTCTGGATTTCTCCACTGAAAGCGGACATTGCACGGCAAGTGAGATTTACCTAGTCCTACCTTTGTTGTTGCCATGTTTGCAATGGAAGGCTATATTGGAGCACCAGTGCCAGTCATCAGTCAAAACTTTTATAGCAATATTGATATTTCCATGTACAGGGTGGAATTGGTTGTAATAAATTTTGTGAACACATTTGTATTGTTTATAATATAGTTTATTGATAATTAATAAATATGTAAAATTGAAAATTTGTTGTTTTCTTTAACATGACCAGTGAAATTCATTTGCATACTAATTTGCATATTTTTTCAGTCCACAAACCTCCCCCGAACCCACCCACCCAATTACTAGCTTGAAGATATGCTTTTCAATTTATGCACTCCAAACAGTTTCAACATTTGCATATTTAATTTTTAAAAATTGACAACTGTAAAGGGAAAGAATTGAGAAAATGGCTGTAAATTTACAACTCTGCTAACATGATAATTTAAAATAATGTAAAGGGAGGTAATTTACAGACATAATACTGAAGCTCTTAAACAAGTTTGCCCAAAATTGGTTGACAAGTGAAGGAGGAATAAAAGTGCGACAGGTTGATAATAACTGTATGCCCAACTGGACATCATTCGGAAACTTCCCAAACACAACAATGTGTGCAACTAGACATCGTACTGAAGCTCTTAAACAAGTTTACAGAAAATTGGTTGACAAGTGACTGGGGGAATAAAACTGACAAAATAGTGCAACAGATTTAAAATAATGGGGCTTAACTACTGGAATTTATTCTACTTTAAGTACAACTAGAGTATCTATAAAACTGATGGATAAGAAGTACATGTCCTTGATTAGTGAATCTCCCTTTTATACTATTAAAGGTTTTTTGTTTTTGAATGTCCAGTTTTATTGGTGGGGAAAAAATCTAAATGATTTGTTTGATTGAATATTTAGTATCATTTTTATGCCATTGAAGGCAAATTGACATTCAGTTCACTTAAACCTTCTTTCCTGGGAAACAGTGGTTATGTTAACTGATTGTCTGTTAGCCCTCGATGGCATAAAAATGACGCTAAAATATTCAATCAATTATCACGGAGACAGCTGCAGGGTTTTTGAACTCATGACCCCTAAATTGACAGTCAGTCACATTAACGATGGAGCTAACTGTGCCATGCACCTCAGAATGAATTGGAGTAAAACCATCATCCTCCTGCAAGTAAGATTTATTCTTGACAATTACCGAAAATAAGGTATAAAATAGGGGAGATAATTCTGTCATTATTCAAGATAAGAGTTATGGCACAATGCTCTTTATCCATGGCCCAAGTTCAATTCCCTTACATACTTTTAAAGATCTTAAAATGAAGATCAGAAGGGGAGATCATTATGTCGTTATTGATAGAGTTGTGAATTCTAGCCAGACTCCAAGTGTGGGTGAATTTCCTTTTGGAGTTATGTTCCGGAAATATATTTTGACAGCGCAACACGACGCAGCAGCTATAGACCTTTGGGAGCATAAAAATTGAAGATAGAACACTGCTTGATAAAAATTTAGAAAACCAGAGGACGCTTTACTTGCAGTGGCCATAACACTTTACGAAATTTCAATGATAAATAATTTTGAGGGTCGGCTTAACCCCTTATGGATAAATACCCCTGCCACACTTACTGAACAAATGTTAATTACTATGAGAAGGAAATACTTTAAATTCCCACAACATTTATCTGTAAAAACATACAGTCTCCGTACAGGACACTGCACACAGTGACATGGATGCAAAAATGAAAAATTTTAATTTTCCACATAATATTCCTATGTAAAAATCACCTAACAGGGTCTCTATATATTCTAGCCCCTTGATTTGCAGAATTGTCAATCTCTTGATTACTTACAGGAAGATTTGTCAAGTTTCACCACTTTTGTTGTCCTTTAGGCCTTTTTGGAAATTCCATTCTTCAAATTTGTTAAAGGCTCATTAAACTTCCGAAACAGTTGTTTTTAGTTTTAATTTAAGTCAGTTTTACTCTTCCAGATGATAGAATACATGTTTATTTGATCACTGAGAGACTTTGCAAATGAAAAAATAAATATATTAGTACATAATTAAGAACGGGTAAACACCTTCGGCAGAAAAAAAGCTTGTTCGGAAACACATCATTCGGTAATATATGGTCAATTCACTTCAGAGAGAAACATAGTATGGCGAACTGTAGGGGATGCAGTTACCGAGTCATTATGGAATTACAAAAATGTAAACAAAAGTTAAAAGCTTGGTCCGCTCGTCTAAGAAATACACATTTCGATCAAAGTTTTTTATTTTCTCGCTTTTTTAAAAACAGTCACTAAGCTGTCTACAGGAATGGTTTTAGCAATATTATAAACACATTTAATTACAATAAATGTTGTTATTTCAAAAAGTGTGCATTTCGGAAGTTTAATGAGGCTTTAATTTTTTTTGGGGGGGTGGGGGGTGGGACTTTCCATTTATAAACCTCACAGCTCCCTTACAAGACCCCAATATACCATAGTCCCTGGACTCGCAAAAGCTTCATACCCCATAGGCAATAATTATGGCAACAAGGAAATTCAGGGAATCTATGTCCACTGCTTTCTTCAAAAGATTTGATTCAAGTTTTTGCACAAAAAACCCCAAATATACGATTTTTCACAAATTAAAGGGGCATAACTCTTCAACGACAAAAGTCACCACCCCTCAAGTCGAACTTAGCCTGTTCTGTCATTATAACCATTGTATTTAGATTTCAAAAGATTTGATTCATGCATTCTTAAGTTATTGCATGAAAACCAGAGTGTGATGTACGGACAGACAGACTCAAATTAGTGGCTCAAGCTTTCAAGAAAAAACATTAATTTATTTATCCATGTGCTGCTAACAGACAACGCGCCATCCCATAAGCCCTTCTGGCCTTTGGCCAGTAGAGCTAAAAATGTTCCAGCGTCCCCATATGCACAAAGAAATATGTCAATTTTAGGCCATAATAAATTAATTTTTAGATTATCATTCCCGCCCGCCCCCTAGTTTTCATGCCGATCCGACCCTTTTAATTTTCATAAAAAAAAATTGTTTAAAAAAACATCAAACAATTAATAAATAAAAATAAACAAGAAATGTCCCTGGTAAAAGTCGCATGCCCCCCTAAATAACAATTTAATTATGTTATAAAAAGGTAGCGATGTATCCATGAATATAAAGAGTAATGGACTGATGTTTCAGACTAGACATGCAATTTCATGTTTTTTTTCATTAAAGCGTGACCTTGACCTATGTGTAACCTTGACATCTGATGTAATGGTCTGGGTATTTCAACAATTAAATGCTGCTGAAATGCTGATCACTTGTGTCAAGCTATTTTAAAATCCCTAAATGTAAGACAAAGTTACAGATCAATTGTTGATAAATTGAGCAAGTGTTTTTAAAATCCATCCAAGTATGATAAAGTTAAAGGACGGACTTTAAATCTCAAACAGATTCAAAGTGCTGTCATACATACTAAAAGTGTGACCTTGACCTTTGAGGTATGCGTCTAGATCTTACTTATGACACGTCGTCATGTCATCTTGATAAATTGAGCCAAGTTAAAGGCAAAGTCACAAACCAGACACACAACATCAAACAAATTGAAAGTGTTACTTTGATCATTGAGGAAAGGTTCTGGGTCTTACATGCGACACTTAATTATGTCATGTTGATCAACTGAGCCAAGTGTTTTTAAAATTTATCCATAGATGACAGACCCGACTAGAAAATGACTGAAAGTGTTGTCAAACAAAGTTAAAGTGTGACCTTGACCTTTGAAGTGAGAGTTTGAGTATGAAGTGCAACATGTCGTCATGTTATGTTGATCATTCATAACAAGTATTTATGAAAATCCATCTATGCATGACAAAGTTGCAGGCTGGACACTTAATCTCACACAGACTCAAAGTGTTGTCAAACTCTGTTGATCAATTGTAGCAAATATCATTAAAATCCATCTATGCATGACAAAGTTACAGGCCAGACACGAAACATCACACAAACTCAAATAGTGACCTTGACCTTTGAGTTACGGGTGTGGGTCTTACTCGTGGTCATGTTATGTTGATCATTTGTAGCAAGTATCACTTAAATCCATCTATGCATGACAAAAATACAGGCCAGAAACGAAATACCGGACCGAAGTACGCTGCAATTACTATATGCCACCCCATATGGGGGGGGGGGCATAAAAATAAATTCCTCCCACCCGCCCCGTTTTTAAGACAAATTTGGATGATAATCTAGCAATTAATTTAAATGGCCTTATGCATTTCAACAAAAATAATGCCCAATTGCTTTACACAGCTCTAACTTCTTGGACGTAAGAATCTTGGTACCGACATGTAAGGGGGGTATTTCTTAAGTGAGACCATTAGATCTCAAATACAACGAGAGCTGTCAGAGGGACAGTGCGCTCGACTATTTCAATGCTGTTCTAAAACAACAGCTTTTTCAGGAAATAACAAGTACCAAACAGAAGACAATAAAACTCAGGTGTGGTAAAATTAAACTATAATTGTTGCTTATCTGTTAAAAATAAATTAGCAAAATAATTCACCGACACAATTGATTTTCATTATCAACAGTTATATATTTTTGAAAACAACAAAGTGAATGGATGGCTCATATTGCCTTAATATAATTTAATTCAGTATGACATATAGGCCTATGCACCAACTTCACTTCAGAGGGCAATATATCGGTAACAGTTCATGAAAATGGATCTGTGGTTGAAATAATCTTGTACCAACTTGCACAGTTTATCACAGCTGGATACCCTTTCGTGAAAATGAAGAAAGTATGAAAATGAAGAAAATAAATCTTAAAAAAATAAAACAAGAGCTGTCAGAAAACAACAAAGCTCGCCTCTGGGTGTCTAAGTCCAAAAAGGGCCATAAGTGTGGCAAAAATGCAACCCAGAGTTATGGTTCTTGTCTGTGTGTGTTCC
This sequence comes from Panopea generosa, assembly GCA_029582155.1. Classification (NCBI taxonomy): domain Eukaryota; kingdom Metazoa; phylum Mollusca; class Bivalvia; order Adapedonta; family Hiatellidae; genus Panopea; species Panopea generosa. The sequence goes on along the minus strand of CM055908.1, from coordinate 60,179,272 downwards.
ATTGATGATGGTGAACACACATGTGAAGGTTCATTTACATCAAATGAGTGGTTGCATAGATATTTTAAACTTAAACGCAACTAAACTCAAAGTTTAACTTGGGTGTCTCAAGTCCAAAAAGGGCCATAAGTGTGCCAAAATGCAACCCAGAGTTATGGTTCTTGTCTCTGTGTGTTTCACTGATGATGGTGAACACACATGAATTTTTATTCATATTGTAAGACTGGTTTCATAGATATTTTACCTGATAAAAAACTCTAACCTGAAAAATTAAGTCCAAAAAGGGCCATAACTCTGCCAAAATTCAACCCAGAGTTATTGTTCTTATGTCTGTGATTTCCATTGATGATGCTGAACACACGTGAAGTTTCATTTATATCAAATGAGTGGTTGCATAGATATCTAACCCGATAAAAAACTTTAACATGAAAAACCAACGCCGATGCCGTGGCGAGTACAATAGCCCCCCATTCTACAAATAGTCGAGCTAATAAAATCCTAGCAGAAATGGGCGAGAAAGTGGGCTTTCTGTTTTAGAATTCCTATGTAAAAAACAAAATTACCTTGAAGGTAGTATATCAGAAATGGATAAAAAAACATCTTATTATAATAACTAAATAAAATCTAAATTGTTTGGTATATCAAATCCATCAAAACCTGACAAAAATAGTTGTTAAATCAGATTGATAAACATGAAATGATAGCCATTCTAATAATAGACAGCACTTATACACTGCTTGACGACATCGCCATTCAGATTCTTTCCAAGATGAAAAAATTCTACAGTTTGTATAACAGTTGAAATTTCAAATCGAAATCAAAGTGAAATCATGTGACTCATTCGACGTCACATAATAATTTTTATGGTGCAATTCTAATATTTTTATGGCAATATGATGTGTAATGTCCCTTCAAACTATTTTTTATTTACATCACGATGGTGTTTACTTGAGAGTATTCTTAGCACTGCTATATACAGACCTGTTTACCCAAAAATGTGTCCATCAGTATTTTTCAAGTCATCTGTAAGTAGTTTGCAAGTGAGTGAAGCAAGTGACGTGAGCGAATATCGCATGCCGCTCCCCCTCCCCCAGAAATTTTTATTTCTACATTCAATTTCCTGCATTCTGGTGAATTCTGAGGCTAATATTTTTACTAGCTGTCAGGTAAATTTTTTACTGAATATTTCTTTATTCAGTGTGTAAAAAAAAAAAAGTTTAAATCAATACCACCACTTCTATGACTAGAACACTGGTAACTTAGGGTCTGCTACAACCTGGTGCAACTGAGCACTAGAACCGAAAAATGAAGCAATGGTCTTGGTTGTTGATCGAAATTTTTTTATATTCGTGATGAAGCTTGGAATCGCAATGGCGCTTGCAGTCATTCTGGCCCGCGTGAGCGCAGATGAAATCTGAGTTTCAGACATTACACCTAACAAAGGTGCTGCCCTTCTCAGATGGCAAAAGGCATGGCCAAAGATTGATATAAGTTTGTCTGAACTGTTGACTATTTCTAGCTTTCTTTTTTTTTGGAGAATCATCAGCCGATACTTGTCTTTTTGACATATTGCAACATATTGGAAAGTCTCATGAGCGAGACCCCGATTGCAGAGTTATGAAGTAATGAAAACAAACCAAATAGCTGGAAATTACCAAAATTTATGAAAATGTTGATTGTCCGTAGCAACTGACCTCCTATCCGTAGTGCTTAGTTTTCAACCTAAAACCATATAAATACTGACAATCCGCAGAAGTAAACAGGTCTGTATATATCATGTCAGACACTTGAAGAATCTAGTATCATTTTTTTAAGTCTTTGGTATGACCCAGCCAGGGATGGAACTCATGACCTTTCACATGCAAGGCAGACACTTGGCCACTACACCACCACTGTGGTTATATGGCAACATGAAGTCTGTGAGTATATATGATATACTGGGAGTAAAAAAATTTGGCCAATTTTGAAAAATCCTGATATACTACCTTTACAGGGAGAGTATGAAAGCTTAAAGTTGATCTGATTTTAACGATTGTATGGACGTTGGACAAAGAGTGATCAGAATAGCTCACATGAGCCTTTGGTTAATGCGAGTTAAACGTTTTTAAAATGGTAACACATTAAATAACATAATTCAAATACAGTCCACTTGATAAACAGTTCATGCCATCACCATATATATATGGTGTACTGCAAGTCTTCGTTAATCATTATTGAATGTTACTAGGATATTTTAGGTGGCTCTTCAAATGTGAATATATGTTTGATACTGGTGGTCAAGTCCTATTTATTAACACTATGGCACAAATGTCTATATATATGCTGCAACTACTGGTCCGTGTGATTGCCCATCAGTCCTGGATGTTTATTCAGGCCATTCAATGAATCCTGTCGGGGTCAGACAGCATCCCAGATTCGTCCTATTTGGCATCCCAGATTCATCCTATTTATTCCATTTACTGCTCCTCTCAACTAAAAAAGAAATCAGTGTGTTTTTTTTACAATAGTCAAATAATTTAAATTGATGTGTACGCAGTTGACTATTTACTTTAGTGAGCTTTCTTGACAATTCATAGTGAAACTTGGCTATATATATACTCAAACGCAAAACAAAGTGTGCACATTTTATTTTTGATTGTCTGAAAATCCAATGATGGAATACTATCATGTGTGGTATCAATTTTAGCTTATTACCTTTCTAACCAATATGTTTATTTCATGGTTTTAATTTGGATAAAACGTACAACGCGTCTACATGGATTAGGGGTCAAAATAAAAAATATACAAATAGCCAAAGGGATGTTTTCTTGCGTAGATTCACTGTAATTTGTTGCAAAAATATGTAAATGTTGCATTAATATCTGTTATGACTGCCATTCTGTCTAATAACTTCTAAAATACGCTGCCGCATAGAATGCACGTAACGCTGTACCTCTCTGCCCAGCATCATTAAGGCATCAATATGCTGACATTCTGATAGTCGTTGCATATTCACTGTTATAAATATTCAAAGTCTATAGTGATATTCACACTATACATGTGTGAAAGAATGTAGAGAAAACAAGTTTGGCCACTTGTACTTATGTATACATGTTCCACGTGGAAATCCTATAAAATCGTAATTCGGGCTATTACGTAATAACTAGTCATAATTTGACTGATTTTTCGTTGTGGCTGTAAAAACCAATATTCTTATGTTTCAAATTTGACAACTTTATACTTTGTAGAATTAAATTGATTGATTGATTGATTGAATATTTAGCGTCATTTTTATGCCATCGAGGGCTAACAGACGATCAGTTAACCTAACCACTGTTTCCTGGGATTAACCAGTACTCGAGCACATCTCATCTCCGCAAGTAACTGATAACTTTCCCACTTGAATCAGTGGTGAGAGACGAATGATAATGAGACACAATGTCGTATGTCAATCATCACGGAGACTGTTGCCGGGCGGGGGATTCGAACTCACGACCCCTTGATTGATAGTCAGACGCGTATCGACTGAGCTAATCGAGCCCGGCTGTAGAATTAAAATAATCAAAAAATAAAAAGTGCAAACTTTCTTTTGTGTTCGAGTATAGATTGTTTGTATGACTTTATTAACATAATATGAGTGTTTTATTAAGTCACTACAATATCAGTAGTTCTGAAACAGAGAAAAAGCTGAGATAAATTTTAAACGGACAACGACAGTTATTAAGATGAAGATTTTTTTAAATTTCACAATTTTTATCCCTTTGGGACCCCGTTGGCCCTTTATGGATATTAAATCTCTTTCAAGCACTTATTCACTGAATATTATCAAGAAAAATTCTCAGTCGCCAGATTTGGTTATTTAAAGATAAAAACAACACTTTCGTTTTATTGGGATTTAATTGAGCTAACCACTATTTAGACCATTCTGATATAAGGTATAAATCATGGTTAAAAATGCATTCCATATCATCTATATTAGGTGTTGATACTGTAAGTGAACTATCACCAGCAAATAATCAAAAATTACTTAGCAATGTCATTAATATATATTAAATATAACAATGGTCCTAAAACAGACCCCTGAAGAACACCTGCTCTTATTCTCTTAATATCAGAAGACATTCCTACCAAAACTTGAACCCTATTTTCTTGATTGAAAACTGTTTTTTTCCCCCTATTTTCAGTAACCTTGACCATGATTAACATCAGCCCCACTCCTGGTCTTTTTTTATGTTGGAGATATTCACAAAACTGCAGGGCTCTTGCTTGCACTTTTGGGAATGGGGTCAGGATCCCTGACTTTGGGAAAATTAGTTTTATCTTTAAAGTAGTTGGGAAAACTACATAGCACAGGTTCCTTCAATATAATTATGTAACAATGCCTGTGTAATGTACACTAAATGAACAAACAAGAGGACCAAGAGGGCCTGAGGATGCTCTACTGACTCATAGTGGCCATAGCACTTTTTGCAATTTCACAATATTTACCCTCTTTTGGGGTCCTCTTAACAACTTATAGATACATACCCCCACCACACCAGTCCTATACTGAACAAAAACTTAATTGCAATGAAAAGAAAATACTTTAAATTTCCATACCATTCATCTGTAAAACAAATAAAGTCCCTGTACTGAACCCTTATACAACAGTTGAGTTAGCCCCTTGATTTGTCAGAACTTGAATCACCCACTCTTAGGGATTTGTTATGAGCAGAAATGCTCTAGACCTTAAAAAAGAATTTTTTTTTAACATATGGATGCGAAATGAAAGTAGTTAGTTTTCCCTATAATATTCCTAAGTGAAAGTAAAAAACACATTACATATCCCCAATATATCCCAGCCTCTTGATATGCAGACTCTTCAATCCTTGCTGATGTAAGGATAATTAATATCAAATATGAACTAGTATGACTGAAAGGTTATTGAGAGGAAGCTTTGTGAAAATTCCCAATTTTAACCTTATTGCCCCACCCACCCCCTGGCCCCTTATGGAAATTTAATCCTCTTTATTAATGAACAAAATCAGATTATTGTTACAAGACAATGCTTTAGATCTCAAATTAAACAACATATTTTCACAAATGGAAGAAAAAATGAGAATTTTCCCATAGTATTCCTACGTAAAACTCAAAGACCTCTTACAGGGCCTCTGTACATCCCAGTGCCCGTTGAATTGTACAAACCTAAAACTCTTAATTATATGGATAATTTATATCAAATATGAACAAATCTGACTGACCGGTTGTTGAGAAGAAAATTTATGACAATGTTCAATTTTAACCATTTTGTGACCGCTAGAAGATGCTCCAAAATTCAAAATGAATAAAAAAAATCATAATTGGATGAAAAAATGAGCATTTTCCCTTTTCCCATAGTATTTTTTGGAAATTTTAAGATTTTTGAAAATTTTCTATTTTAACCTTCTTTTTACCCACCCCTGGCCCCTTATGGAAAGTCAATTTTCCTTATCAAATAAAATCATATTTGTTATGACTTATAGATGCTTCAAAACTCAAACTGAATTAAAAAGTCATAAATGAATGAAAAAATGGAGACCCTCGATTTGAACAAACTTTGAACTTATACTCATTGGGATAATCTATATCAAATATGAACAAATTAGACAGACCGGTTGATTTTGAAAATTTTCTATTTTGACCCCTTTTTTATCCACTTTGGCCCCTTATGGAAAGTCAATTCTCCTCATTGAACCAAATCTTATTTCCTATGACTAGATGATACTTCAGAACTCATATTGAATAATAATTTGCCTAAATAGATGAAATAATGAGAATTTTCTGTCTTCCCATAGTATCCCTATGTAAAATTCAAAGTCCCCTTAAAGGGCCCGTATAAATATTAGGCCCTAAATCAAACCCCTATACATTGGGATAATTTATGCCAAATAAGAACACATCTGACTTACTGGTTCTTAAAAAAACAATTTTTGTAATTTCCAATTACTACCCCTTTGGGGCCCTTCCTGACCCCTTAAGACAGTGGAACCTAGTCATGTTTACAAATCTGAACCTCCTTCATTAAACAATGCTTCTGTGAAGATATAAGCAAAATCATTTCCATTTTAAAAAAAAATATAATATTATAATGACATGACTGTGTCCCCTAATTAAACCCACGGGGCGGGGTCATTTTGAACCTAGGGACACCATTTGAACAAATCTTACAAAACTATAGTTGGTTCTCATTACTACATAAACATTTTGAAAATCTGTTAGGCTGTTCATGAGAAGATTTTGACTATTTTTAGTAATGGCCGCCATCTTGAATTTCAAATAATAAAAAAAAAAACTTCACATGAATGTTTCTGTTACATAGGAGGCTATATAGAAGACTTTTTTTATAGATGTCTTAATATATTTTTATACCTTAAACATCCCATCCATATACTAGAGCTTTGCCTGGCTCACTAGCTGCAGCTGGGTAACTGGAGGTAAACAGGAAGTGTCATAGATTAGTGCGGAAACTGTCACATCTGCCAGCCCACTATCGACTTCTCACTGATGGAAACCCCAATATACCTAAAATGGAAAATTACATGTATATATGCAATATTAAAGAATTTTAAAAAGAACAAGAAATGCCACTGGTAAGTGTCACATGCTCCCCAAATGGTCTGTGAAAATAACAATATATGTTATAATAGGTAGCAATGTATCCATGAATATCAAGAAGAATGGACTGACATTTCAGACTAGAATGCAATTTCATGTTTTTTACATTATAGCATGACCTTGACCTTTGTATAACCTTGACATCTGATGTAACAGTCTGGGTATTTCTACAGGTAAATGCAGGTGACACATCAACATGACATACTGATCACTTTTGTCAAGCTATTTTAAAATCCCTCCATGTAAGACATGTTACAAACCAGCGTGAAATATCAAACAAACTGAAGTGTGACCATGAGGTAAGGTTCTGGGTCTTAACGTGACACGTTGTAATGTCATGTTGATCAATAAACTGAGCCAAGTGTTTTTGAAATCCATCTATGTATGATAATTTTTTTTTTTTTGAATGGGGTTTAACGCCATTTTCAACACATTTCAGGTTATATATGGCATATCCAGTTTTACTGGTGGAGGAAGACCTCAGACTGAGTCAGACTGAGTAGAACCACCGTCCTTCCGCAAGTAACTGGAAACTTTCTCACATAAAGTTTTTGGAGCGAGCAGGACTCGAACCTACGACCATAGCGGTGAGAGGTAAGTGATCTTGAGACGGCGCCTTAGACCACTCGGCCACGGAGGACCCTACTATATGTATGATATAGTTACAGAATCATCGTGAACTTCAAACACACTCAAAGTGTGATCTTGACCTTTGAGGTACGGGTCTAAGTCTTACCTGTGACACGTTGTCATGTCATCTTGATCAAATGAGTCAAGTTAAAGACAAAGTTAGACCAGACCTGACACGCAATATCAAACAAATTGAAAGTGGGACCTTGACCTTTGAAAAAAGGTTCTGGGTCTTATATATATGCAACACTTAATTATGTCATGTTGATCAACTGAGCCAAGTGTTTCTGAAATTTATCCATAGGTGACAAAGTAAAATTACAGATCAGATACGAAATCTCAAACAGACTGAAAGTGTTATAAAACAAAGTTAAATTGTGATCTTGACCTTTGAAGTGGGAGTCTGGGTTATGTTATGTTGATCATTTGTAGCAAGTATTTATAAAATCCATCTTGGCCTGACAAAGTTACAGGCTGGACACGAAATCTCAAATAGACTCGAAATGTTGTCAAACAAACTCAGTGTGAACTTGGCCTTTTAGGTATGCATGTGGGTCTTATACGTTACACGTTGTCATGTCATACTGAGTTAAGTGTTTTTGAAATGAATCCATAGGTGACAAAGTTACAGACCGGACATGAAATCTCAGTCTGAAAGTGTCAATAAACAAAATTAAATTATGACCTAGACCTTTGAATTAGAAGTCTGGGTGTAACGCGCGACATGTCGTTATATTATGTTGATCATTTGTAGCAAGTATTTATAAAATCCATTTATGCATAATAAAGTTACAGACTGGATACGAAATTGTACACAGACTCAAAAATAAATGTCATTTCAGAAGTTTAAATCTCATTTTTTCATATTCTTTATGACCCTTGGAAGTTTTGCCATCAAAAGTGACAAGAAATAAAATCTAGTTCAGCTCCTATAAACGTGTTACTGGCAAAACAAAGTACAAGCTCACATCAAATAATCTTATTACACAGGATGTAGATTGTCAATAACACAATCAAAGGACTCAAGGTGCTAAGAGGTGCCATTTGTTTGTTTGTTTGAATATTTAGTCATTGCTATGCCATCCTGGGCTAAAGGCGATCAGTTAACCTAACTTCTCTTTCATGGGATCTTGGATGGTTAACCAGTACTGGAGTACGCCAATCTCAGTAAGTAATGGCGAATGTTCTCAATGAATAAGTGGTGAAGAGACATGACAATGAGAAAGAATGTCATATCAATCATCATGAACTGTGTTCGGATGGGATTCAAACTCATGAACCAAGGATTGATAGTAATACGCTCACCACAGGGGGAAATACAGGTATTGACCCTTATGAAGCATTTCTCATTAGAAAATCGTAGCTATTTCAAATAAAAAACATGGATACATTTCAGTGTTTCTCTTAGAAACACATGTTACAAGAAATGAGATTGCTTGGGTACGGGATGGAAATACCATCCTGTGTTGAAAAAAGTTTATGTTTTGTGTTCATTAATGCATCGTCGGATACCCCTGGGTATCAATGCGATACTCTCCATCCATCATGATGTATCAAACTGACACTAAGGGGTACATGTATCAGACAATGCATAAATAGTGCATTTCAAGTATATGTTTTTCTATTCTATATAAAAATATTGCTGCCATAAAAATATAGTAAAGAAGTTTTTTTAATGGATAACTTGTCATGTTTCAAAGTTAATACAACTGGTAAGTTTTTGTTTTTAATATTTGATTCTAAAATGAAGAATATTTTCATTAGGTTTCTGTGTATTTCAAAATAAATATAAATTTCAATATAAAAGTAGAAATTAATAATTAAGTCTTAAAATATCCCTAATAAACAGGACTGCAGAAACCTATGCGCCAACTTTTAGGATCCTACTTTTGAAGGTGCTGACTTTTAGACCGGGTTTCTTAAGGTAAGCTAACTCCCAATATTTCGTATTGTTTGCTTCAAACAAATTCTACGATTATTGAAATCAAATGCTGAGAAAACCCTTTATGATTCCATTGTTTTGTTTACTTGTAAAATGCTCTTAATAATACACTACAATTTAAATTAGTTCCAACTAAAGAGGTGATCCTCCACAACTTTATTACATACTTTTAAATGGAATGATCTGAATCTACATGACATATGGCCTATTACAGAATATTACAGAACTTTTCTGTAATAATATTGAACATTTCTGAATCTAACATAAATTCGAAATCAACCATGGTTGACAACATGAAGAAAGCCAGTAATATTACATTTGTCTCAGGGACTATTTTCATTGTTGATAATACGTGATATGCTAATTAGTATGAACACTCCTACTAGGGACTATTTTCATTGCTGATATGCTATATAATTATTAGTATGGACACTCCTACATTTCTGCATTCGTAGTAAATAGCAATCATGTGCAGACATCAAATATCAAAAGTAAAGACTCAAACACGTTTTCGCGCCATTTTTCGTACATTGAAAAACAACTTTCATCCGACAGATTCATAAAAAATCAAAAACAACTTTTTTCTTGAGCAGTAAGGGGTGTGCATATGAAAGGAGGTAAATTTTCTAATTACCAACATTCTACAAAACTGATGAGACACCTGAAAATCTAACTCCCAGTATTTTTTTTTCATGTTGGAAATATTCACAAAACTGTGAGCTTATTTTGAAAATGAGCTAAATTAAATTTAGAGTAAAAATCAAAGAATATTTTATAGATGACTTAATACTATATAATACCTTAAACATCCCATCCATATACCAGAGCTTTGCCTGGCTCACCAGCTGCAGCTGGGTAACTGGAGGTGAACAGGAAGTGTCATAGTGCGGCGTGTGTCACATCTGCCAGCCCACTATCGGCTTCTCACTGATGGAAAGAAACCCCAATATCTAAAATGGAAAAAAATACATTTACATGTATATGCAAAACTAAATCTTTTTTGAAAAGAACAAGAGGTTGCCACTAATGTGGTCATATCCCCTGCCACCCCGTTAACCCTTAGAGGCATTTCCAGAGAAGTGGATTTAAATTATGCAAAATGAAAAAGTCACCGAGCACAGAAATCACATGTAAATGCCGCAAACTGAAATACATAGCCGACTGTTATACAACGCACTGTCTTGTCCCAGTGAGCACTGGTGTGATATTCTAAATTGGACCATTAATATGTAAGTTATAACCCCACCCCCCCCAAAAAAAAAGAAAAACAATCTTTGATGAACAGACCCAACTCATTCACATGACACATCATCTTGTCCTAGTTAAACATTTGTGCCAATTGATTTAAAAATCCAATAACAACTAAAAAAGATACAGTCCGGACAGGACGACACACAGTGTATACATAGAATTCAAACACTTGACCTTGACCTTTGATGAACAGACCTTTGACAAACAGATCCAAGTCATTCGCATGACACATCGTCTTGTCCTAGTGAACATTTGTGCCTAGTAATTTAAAATTCCAATCACAACTAAAGAAAAAACAGTCCGGACAAGATGAAACACAGTGTATACATTGGATTTCCAAACACTTGACCTTGAGCCATGACCTAGACCTTTAACGAACAGACCAAGCCATTCACATGACCATCGTCTTGTCCTAGTGAACATTTGTGCCAGTTATTTAAAATTTCAATCACAACTGAAGGAGATATGTTGTGGACAGCAGGGGACGGTGGCGGGGGATAAAAAATATACTGACCTTCCTTTATACATGTATGTACAGTGCCAGAGGAAGAGAAATTACATAGCAAGTATTTTCATACAAACATTGATCATACAGTACATAAATATTAATGCTATGTTTACCGTCTCCAACACAAACCATCAAAATGGTCCGACTCAATACATATTATTATTTTTGCACTGTTAAAAACAATGAAATTGAATTATTGTGTCACTACTTGGTGTGTAGATTTAATGAACTAAGTATGTGTATAAGTATTCTGGACTGTATTACTGTGCTTATTGGGTTGGGTTTTTGTGCACAAAACAAGGTAATTTAGTGTTAAGCTTTCTAATAATTCAATTCAAATCTTTTGGTTGTTTGTACGAACGTACGACTATTGTTGTATGGTGTTTAAGTCGCTCTAAACAATATTCAGTTACCGTAAATATATGATTTTAAGTCACAGTTTTTTGCCAAGTTTTTAAGTGCATATTACTACAGAATATAGAAAAATGTAATTCTATTTTTCAGGTCTCATCAGAGTTTCCCCAAAACTTTACGATCATCAACAAAGGCCAATCAACAACAACATTTCTGATGACATTTCTCATCTTGAACATAGTGAAATAATTACAGGAAATTTTAAACATGTCTTACATGTTTTATATTTCATGATTTGGATTTAATAAACACAGTTTATAAACCATTTTTGGTATTATTGTGTATTCTGTTACTTAATAAATTAGTATTAATTGAAGGATATACCTTTTATACTTGAAACGTGCCATCCATATACCAGAGCTTTGCCTGGCTCACCAGCAGTTGTTGTGTAACTCAAAATGAACAGGAAGTTGCATAGCGTGTCAATTACCACATCTGCGAGCCCACTATAAATTCTTCACAATGAAGACACCAACTCATCTAAAATGGAAAATATAGATGGAAAGTATTATAAAATGAAAATAAGAAATGTCACTGGTAAACGCCACATGCCCACAAATGGCCTATGAAAATAACAATATATTTCATAATAGTTTGGGATTTAAATGTATCCATGAATATCAACCGTAGTCGACTGATATTTCAGACTGTCTGTCATACAGTTTCAGACTATACACGCAATTTCATGTTGTTTTTTTACATTAAAGTGTGACCTTGACCTTTGTGTAACCTTGACCTTAACATCTGATGTGAAGGTCTGGGTATTTCTACATCAAATGACATGTTGATCACTTGTGTCAAGATATATAAAAATCCCTCCATGTAAGACAAAGTTACAGATCAGACATGAAATATCAAATATCAGATAAAACTTGTTCCCAGTCAGTGGCGTAGCTGACCCTAAAATAATGTGCAAGCCCATCAGATTCTATGTGTGGAGCACGTGGTCCAGTGGTAGAGCACCGAACCCACGATCAGAGGGCAAGGCACTTTATCCGCATATGCTTTGTACTGGTTCTACCCAGGAAGACTTCGAGCGTGATTTGTCTAAGTTGTAAGAACTTGTTTCACAATCGAAGTAAAATAAATAAGTTTAAAACAAAACATTCTATGTGGTTGGGGATGATTTTTAGGATGCATTTCCTTTGATCTGCAGGCATTTCCAACAGATATAATGATGCATGTGCAAAAAAATGTGCAAGTCCGGGCATTATGGCCCAGAGTGAGTGACTGCAGGGAGCGACCTGGAATTCTTATTGGTAAATTTTTACTAAATGAACGCTAACTCTGTTAGTGTTAAATGTCATTTGACTGACAGTTTGACGTCATTTGACTGACTCCGGGGGAGGCTACGATGAAAGCTGAGATGATTGACTTTTTACAGTTGATGTTTGCCTTAAAGACCGTTTCTAAGCAGCTCACGCAGCTTTGTAGTTTGTACACAACTCGTTTAGAGTTGAATCAAAGGCAGAGTCTGTGCAATGCGATTCATGCATGCACTTCTTAATTTATTAAGAACAAACTAAATTATTTTGTAGGCTGTTTTAATAAATAAGAGTGACACAATTTTGAAAATTGAAGTGATTCCATTGGTTGTCAAATGAGGATAAACACTAAAACATAAGCAGTTTGTTCTGAAACAGAGAAAAGGCTAAACTAAGCATGAACTTTAACTAGATGACAAAGACGATGACGATGATGATATCAAGGCCGCAGCAATAGCCCCAGATTTCACTTTACTAAACAAGACAAGCGAAAATGTTACATCCGATTCTGTAAAATATTTTGTGCCAGGGAGAATAAAGTTTTTTCTGCTCATAACACAATTATAAATTATTGCCTTGAACATCATAAAATATATAAACTATTATTTTCTGATGTTTTATCTTAAAGTAAAAAACAAAACAATTTTTTTTTAATACATCCATCACATAAATACCTCATTGAATATTATAGCAGTGAGCTTCCATTGTCCAAATTTACACCTGGACTAAAAGCACATGGTGACCAATTTATCATATGGTTCCCATTCCTATCTATGAAGTTTATCTGAGCCAAGTCACAAGCAAGGAACCAAAATCACTTGACCATGAAGTAGGTCAATATTCACAAAGTTTGAATGCATGATTTGCCCTGAGGTTATAAATGTACATGTAAATGTACACACAATTATAACACATGATAAATACAATTCACATCAGATTAACCAGGTCTATGCAGATGGAGAGGAGGATATCATGCAATTTGCCAATAGAGAAAGTAGAAAGTAAAAAACATTTGGTCCTTTCTTATTTTTACAAAAACAATTCCAATATTGTTAATTGTAAGTCAGTTCAGTTATGCCTTTTGTTCAAATACCCAGCATCCTTTTTGCCATCGAGGACTTACAAACTATCAGTTAACCTAGTCACTCTTTCCTGCAATCCTGAAAAGTTAACCACCACTCCAGCACACCCATCTTTGCAAATAACTGATAACTTTCCCACTCAAATCAGTCATGAGAGATGCATGACAAAGAGATGCCATGTTGTATATCTGTCACCAAGGAGACTATGACTGAGCAGGGATTCCAACTCACAACACCTTGATTGATTGTCGGACAAGCTGCTAACTGGGCCTGGCTGTTCTGAGTTATGCAGGATTGATAGTCAGACAAGCTGCAAACTGGGCCAGGCTGTTCTGAGTTATGCAGGATTGATCGTCGGACAAGCTGCTAACTGGGCCTGGCTGTTCTGAGTAATGCAGGATTGATAGCCAGACAAGCTGCTAACTGGGCCTGGCTGTTCTGAGTTATGCAGGATTGATAGCCAGACAAGCTGCTAACTGGGCCAGGCTGTTCTGAGTTATGCATGATTGATAGTCAGACAATCTGCTAACTAGGCCAGGCTGTTCTGAGTTATGCTGGATTGATAGTCGGACAAGCTGCTAAATGGGCCAGGCTGTTCTGAGTTATGCAGGATTGAAAGTCAGACAAGCTGCTAACTGGGTCAGGCTGTTCTGAGTTATGCTGGATTGATCGTCGGACAAGCTGCTAACTGGGCCAGGCAGTTCTGAGTTATGCAGGATTGATAGTCAGACAAGCTGCTAACTAGGTCAGGCAGTTCTGAGTTATGCAGGATTGATAGCCAGACAAGCTGCTAACTGGGCCAGGCTGTTCTGAGTTATGCAGGATTGAAAGTCAGACAAGCTGCTAACTGGGCCAGGCTGCTCTGAGTTATGCAGGATTGATCGTCGGACAAGCTGCTAACTGGGCCAGGCAGTTCTGAGTTATGCATGATTGATAGTCAGACAAGCTGCTAACTGGGCCAGACTGTTCTGAGTTATGCATGATTGATAGTCAGACAAGCTGCTAACTGGGCCAGGCTGTTCTGAGTTATGCAGGATTGATAGTCAGACAAGCTGCTAACTGGGCCAGGCTGTTCTGAGTTATGTAGAATTGATAGTCAGACAAGCTGCTAACTGGGCCAGCCAGTTGTGAGTTATGCAGGATTGTTAGTCAGACAAGCTGCTAACTGGGCCAGGCTGCTCTGAGTTATGCAGGATTGATCGTCGGACAAGCTGCTAACTAGGCCAGGCTGTTCTGAGTTATGCAGGATTGATAGTCAGACAAGCTGCTAACTGGGCCAGGCAGTTCTGAGTTATGTAGAATTGATAGTCAGACAAGCTGCTAACTGGGCCAGGCAGTTCTGAGTTATGCAGGATTGATAGTCAGACAAGCTGCTAACTGGGCCAGGCAGTTCTGAGTTATGTAGAATTGATAGTCAGACAAGCTGCTAACTGGGCCAGGCAGTTCTGAGTTATGCAGGATTGATAGTCGGACAAGCTGCTAACTGGGCCAGGCTGTTCTGAGTTATGCAGGATTGATAGTTGGACAAGCTGCTAGCTGGGCCAGGCTGTTCTGAGTTATGCTGGATTGATAGTCGGACAAGCTGCTAACTGGGCCAGGCTGTTCTTGAGATATGCAGGATTGATAGTCGGACAAGCTGCTAACTGGGCTATACTGTTCTGAGTGATGCAGGGATTCCAAATCACGATGCCTGGATTGAGAGTCAGGCAAGCTGCTAACTGGGCCAGCTGTTCTGAGTTATGCAGGATTAATAGTCAGACAAGCTGCTAACTGGGCCAGGCTGTTCTGAGTTATGCAGGATTGATAGTCAGACAAGCTGCTAACTGGGCCAGGCAGTTCTGAGTTATGCAGGATTGATAGTCAGACAAGCTGCTTACTGGGCCAGGCTGTTCTGAGTTATGCAGGATTGATATGTCAGACAAGCTGCTAACTGGGCCAGGTTGTTCTGAGTTATGCAGGATTGATAGTCAGACAAGTTGCTAACTGGGCCAGGCTGTTCTGAGTTATGCAGGAAAACAGTATTTTGTGTTCTGAACTTACATTTAACAGAGCAGATAGTTCCATGATTATTTTGATATTAAAACAGATAATATAGGAATCATTTTAAGATGCTATATTGCAGCACAAGAGAAAAAGAGGTCCAATATCGCTCAACTGGTTCAATTTGGTCCAATTTGACCAGTTCAAGGCAGGTACTACCAGAGTGCACACAAGGTCAAATAGTGCAATTCTTTGGTGTTTCAAGGGCTATAACTCTGACATTGATTATACGATTTGGCCAGCTGAATAATTTGTCTGATATATTGTGGTTATTAAACTACTGTGTAAGTTTGGGGAAGATAAAATGAAAAATGCGGGTACTAGAGTGCACACAGGTCATATATTGCAATTTTATGTTTCAAGGGCCATAATTACGAATTTAATTATGGTTATATAAGGCCAACCTAAAAAAATGAATTGTTTGCCACTACCCAAACATTTTTCCTGATTTCTGTCCATTTTTCTTTAAAATGACTAAAAAAAATCAAAATTTGGCAAAAAAAAATAAAATAGTTACCTCCCTACCCACATGAAAAATTCTGGGTCAGAGCAAAGCACACAAATGGACCTGTGGTGATATGAATGTAATGGCTACAATGTTTAACCAGCTAAATCTACATGAACTTCAGTTTCAAACACATTGCATCATTGTACAGTTCAAGGAAGAGTGATATAGTTGTTGTTGTATGGTGTTTAGCGTCACTTTCAACAATTTTTCAGTCTACTGAGACAGTATTCTGAGCACTGTCACACTGGAGTATCATGCCGCAGACACATGGTATGATACCCCACCCAGTCACATTATACTGACACCGGGCCGACCAGACCTAGAACTCTCCTCTAAATGTTGAGCGTCAAGCGAGAGTGATATAGAGATGTGTATGATAAATAGGTGAGAAGATGTATGAAGTGTATCCAAGAGCCTGATGGATACTTTGACAAGATGCGATTTGGCCGGTTAAAAGTTTTGCATCGACGCCGACTGCTTCGTGTAACCATTACATACATATTTTCTAGCGCTGTTGCTACATAGCTGTATTCAATATAGGTATCTAATTTTAACAGAATGTACTGTAGCCATCGCAAATATAGAATTTGGAAGAGCATTCCACAGTGGTACGACTCCTGAGGAAAAAAGGGCAGTTGAGGCAGCCAATTGAACATGTTGGCAAGCAATTCTTTGTGAGTACCTAGATGTGTTGTTAGTCATTAGGTGCCGATCTTTGTCATTGTCAACAAGTTTAATATGCATTTTGTAATAAAAGTGTCAATCTTGTATTGGTATGTCTTTACTCAAGGGTTGATCGTCGCAAATCATCATGTCCTTAATATGACGTGTTATGCCATATCCTACATGTCTACTGTCTTTGCACCATTTCAATTTCATGTTTATTGGCTGCTAACAAGGAGATGTGTTAGAACCTTACACCTAACACATGTAAGTGGGATCAGTCATCAGGATACCATTTCCTCCATGGTACATGTTATTATGTCCATTCCTAAGGCTATAAATGTAAGACCAGAACTTTTAAGGGGTAGCCTTAGACGTTTTCTCTTCAGATGATTTGTCACAAAATTGAGATCTACGACTAATCCAAGTAAACAAGAGTCATCTCACGAGTAGGTCTTAAAACTGCAATAAGTTGTAAGATGTATGAAGTGTCAATACAATGCAGCATGCAGTGGCTGCCGAGATATAAACTTTCAAGTTATTCTATTCAAGAAAGAGTTACCCAACTTCGTCACTAGTAATGTGACGACTGGGAAGTCTCGTTTCTATGCAATGGCTATCGAGATAAAGCCTTGCAAAACTTAAACTAAGGTGCGAGCCCCAGACAAGTACAATTGCCTTCCTTATTAGTCAAGGTAAAAGATCAGTTTAATTTGAAACAGATCTCAGATTTCACTTAAAGGCTAGATGTGTGTCAGCTTCAATCACAATAGAGTAAAAATATAGAGAAAGAAATATTAGATAAGAGAAAGAGTAAGGAACAAAAGACAGAGAGGTTAATACAGTGCCCCCTATATCCTAAAGGAAACTGCCCCCTTTGAATGTATAGACATGTTTGTTACTTACTTGGAAGTTTACTGTGTAAAAATATTATATCCCAAAATGGACTGCTTCATACCAATACCAACATGCTATAGCAAGGATATACTTTAGGAAACGATTGATTGATTGAATATTTAGTGTCATTTTTATGCCATTGAGGGCTAACAGACGATCAGTTAACCTAACCACTGTTTCCTGGGATTCTGAAAGGTTAACCAGTACTCGAGCACACCCATGTCTGCAAGTAACTGATAACTTTCCCACTTGAATAAGCGGTGAGAGACTAATGATAATAAGACACAATGTTGAATAATCAATCATCATGGAACTGTTGCCGGGTGGGGTTCAAACTCACAACCCCTGGATTAATAGTCAGAGGCGTCACCGACTGAGCTAATTGGGCCCGGCTTTAGGAAACAAAAGAAATAGTTTTATGAAACATCTCTCACCTGTGGCATAATAGACCATCCCATAACAAACTATTTTTTACAATTCAAGAACCACAAAAGACATTAATTATACAAAAAGATAAATTCAATAGAGTGATTGATTATATTTAGTGTCATTTTTATGCCATTGAGAACTTACGATCAATTAACCTAACCACTCTTTCCTGAAGTAGCTTTGACCCTCCTTTCTGGACACATAATGTAGAGTTTTGACCCCTTGTTCAATCCCCTCCTGCCTAGGACCTCCAGGCTAGGAACCTCTTGGCTTTTGTTCTGAATGAAATCCAAGAGCTTACGCCATTGTGTAGACAATGGTTTTATTTAGATTGAATGTAGAGTTTTGACCCTCATATAATTTTTTTGAATGTAGTTTTGATGCCTATAATTGGTTTGAATGAAGAGTTTTGACCCCCAAATTTAAGTACCTATTTTCAGCACAAGGATCAGTTTCTCATTCATCTAAGTAAGGACAGTCTGATAAATAATGGACAGCATGGTTTTGTTAAAGGTAAATCGTGTCCAACAAATTAAATGGAATCGCATCTCAATAGTTGGAATGAACTCCCCCTGGATGTTATCACGTCCAATTCAGTTGACAACTTCATACCCAGAAGACTGCCACTGGATTGAAATTATGAAGAATGGGACGCTAGAGAACGCCTGCTAAACGCACTAATGGTACAGACGCCTGTATCATACGTGCAACTTCCAGTTCAGAGTTAGATGACTTTAAAACAACACGTGGAAGGTAAGAAATATGTGATTTTTCATTATCAAAATTGTTTTTGAAAAAATCTAAATCCATAGTTCGACCAGTTTTTGAAGCTATAACTTGCAGACGAAGTCTCATCAACATCGGGAGTATGGTTTCTTAGAAAAACGTTTTCTTCTGTACAAACATGAGGCGATTTTGGCATTTAGAGCTCTTGCTCGCCTTCTAAATCGGCCTTTATTGTTGTTTTAATCCCGAATTCAACTAACATTGTATGTTTACATATAGCATATAAAGTCTAAATTTTCCGACGATAAAAAACATGGTGAAACGAAATATGCCAAAATGTGATCGGTACAGAGAGCAGGGAAATGTTAAAATTAAGATACCAAATCATTCATGTTGGATTATTTAACTAAATTTTGTATCCATTTAAATAAAATTTCATTCAATTCATAGATGTGCCTATGAAAATAAATAAATATGTTACACACATAGTGGATTCTTTTTTATTTCTATTTCTAAACAAAAACAAGTCCAAGAGAGCCTGATGATGCTGTACTAGCTATAGTGGCCATAGTAATTTTGTAAATTTCACAATACAAACCAATTTAGGGACTGTCTTGATCACAGCATTCTATATAACAATTTTTCTTTTAAATAACAATTTATTTGTTTGGGGTTTTGTATTTTTTTTTTTTTTATAGGATTTCAGTAAACAATGGTCAGCACACTTAATCATTGTCCTTTGGATTCTTAAGGCAGTTAGCCAGCACTTGACCAACTCATCTCTACAAGTCAATGACCCACATATTCAGAGGTAGGAAACTCAGGGTCGTAGAATAAAGTTCATGACCAATCATCATAGAGACTGCAGCTGGGTCGGGGATTCATACCCCCATGAACTGCATTACTGGCTGCACTGGCCAGGCCCAGCAAAAATAACCAGTTATTTACTATTGAAAAACACTATAATATCCAAACATTATTACACACGATTCTTCATATATTGCGATATAAAAAACAATATTACCTTTTCATATATGTAGAATAAGTATTTGGTGGACTTGTTTCATCCTATCCATACAAATGTTGCTCGTGTCTGCATCGTTCACCTTAGGTACTGGATTGTTTTTCCCACAATGCACTTGGTTGCTTTCTGGACACTCTCTGGTGTATTCCAGGGTTCATAGATATATTGAGGCAGAAACCTTCCAATATAGGTATGCCTGAAAACAAATCACACAATTATCCAGTTATAATCTTGACCTCCAGATCACAACAAATGGCTTGTATGCGACATAGTATAGTGGATATATTTTTTTTAGTAAAACCATAACAAAATATCAATCATCACGGAGATTGTGACCGGGCAGGGATTCGTTCTCATGACCACTGGATTGCTAGTCACAAGCTACCGACTGAGCCAACCGGGTCTGGTGGTATTTTGTAAAGAATGTCTGTAATATATATCCTACCATCATGTATTAATATTTGACACAATAAAGAGATGACATATTAAACCTACAACTGTAAGTTTATTTGTCAAGTAACCAAATAAACCTTCATTCAACTACTTGGATTTCTTCATTCAAAACAGTTGTCCAAGATATTGTTATTGAAACCTCAACAACAGGATAAACAAAATACTAGAGAAAAGACTTGCTACAAGTTCATTAGGGTCGGCACATCAATGTAACAGTGCCTCGGCAGAGCCGGCCTTGTCTTTATGCCTTTTAATGGAATTTGACTATTAATTTATACTCATTCACTTTGCCTCAACTATAAAGAAGGCTCAGGACTATCTGGATCAGTCTTAAGTCTGTTTCCTGTGAAGAACCAGTACCCAGTGTTATTTTTTAAGAGGTCATCAAATTCAGACAGATATTGATCACACATTCTTCTCCAGGTCAAAGGCACAACAATGACGTCAGGAGTATAGATAGCCTGATAGTTATATTAAGCTACTAGTGATTCTGCCATTGTGCAGACACCAAAGATACAATACTTGAACAAAAACCAATCCAACTTTAAGCCAGTAACACTTAATCAAAGGACTCAAGGTCCTGAGAGGCGCCATTAATTTGATAATCTAGAGTCATTGCTATGCCATCTAGTGACACACCCATCTCAACAAGTAACAGATAACGTTCCCACTTAAATCAGCGTTGAGAGACGTGACAATAAGACGTAATGTCATATATCAATCATCATAAACATTGTGGTCGGATGGGGATTCAAACTCATGAACCAAGGTTTGATAGTAAAACGCTCACCACAGGAGAAATACTGGTATTGACCATTATGAAGCAATTCTCATTAGCAAATCATAGCTAATTTAAATAAAAAAAACATAGTATATTTCAGTTTTTCTTTTAGAAACACATGAAACAAGAAATGAGATTGGGTGGGTACGGGATGGGTATGCCATCTTGTGTTGGAAACAGTTTAGGTTTTGTGTTCATTAATGCATCATCAGATACCCCAGAGTGTCAACAGTTTCTGTAATATTCTCCATCCATCATGATGTATAAAACAGACACGGGGGAGGGGGTGGGTTGTATCCAACGATGCATTTCATGTATATGTTTTTCTATTCTTTATTAAAATATTGTTGCCATAAAAATATGGTATAAAAAAAGGAGTTATTTTAATGGACAACTTTTCATATTTTAAAGTTAATACAATTGATAAGTTGTTGATTTAATGTTTGATTCTGTAATGAAGAATATTTTCAATACGTATCTGTGTATTTCGAAATAAATATAAAATTCATAAAAGTAGACATTAATAATTAAGTCTTAAAACATCTCCAATAAACGGGACAGCAGTAACCTATGCGCCCACTTTTAGGATCCGATTTATGAAGGCGCCGACTTTTATATCGGGTTTACCAAGATAAATGACCTCCTGCAAACAAGGGATCAGATTTTCTTAGCTTAAATCAACATAACATTAAAATTATGAATGATTTATTTTTACCTTATATGAATATAATAATGAATTATAACAAGTAAATATTTGAACAATATTACTGGTGAAATGAGTAGAGACAGAAAACAGATTGATTTTGATGGTAAGAATTTTTTACTGAAAATAAATCTATAATGTCAGTTTGAAAATAGTTAAAAAATAAAAATTATGTCCCACTATCTTTCATTCAGAATGCGAACCAGCACTAAGTGTAATGAATGTTAGACTTGGCCACAACTCAGGCCTATGGACTATGGGAGGCAAGGCAAAACTGTATCCATTTTACAATTCAAAGCATAATTTATTTAATAAAGAAGAAATTGAATGAGATAAAAGATAAGTTTTTATTCTAGGGACTTTATAAACTAGAGCTTTAACTAGTATTTCTTGATTCAGAAATGACATTGGTATGGAAAAACTTGTATCACCACACACATTAACGTTGAGAATCTATGTGCCTTTATAAGACATTTAGCAGCCTCACTTAATGTACACGGCAATGTTTCCTTTGAAATAGCTCCATTCAAGGATACAAGTGGCAGTGTTACTCTTAAAAATAGTAATGACTCGACTCTGACGTAGAATCTGTTATTTCTGGATTTGATTCTATTTCAGATGAGAAATACATAATATTATACAGTAGTGCGATTTTGCGTCTCCCAAGTCTCAGGTGACCTAAAAATATATATATGACATAATACATACCTCAGCCCACTTGGTTAGGGCTTCCAGGCTTTTGTCTCACAGTATTTGAACATATAATGGATTGCCATCAATTGTATCGAAATTGGAATTACTTGTTGCTGCTGGGTCCAAACAGCTGACCATGTGATGAAAACGGTGGATCATTCTGCTTCTTAACCTGAGGTACATAATGTTCACAATGCACTTATCATATGGAGTTAGAATTTGTTTTATGGAGTTTCAACCCATTACAAGTTATACATGGCATCCACTTTTACTGCTGGAGGAAGACCACAAAATGAAGCTGAGTTTAACCATCTTTGAACTTATAATCATTCTTACATATTGTACTTCAATGGTGAAAAGTAAGTGATATTGAGCCAACTTCTTAGTCCACTCCGCCATGGGAGACCTGCATTTAAGTTAAACTTCATGTAATTTAAATTTAAGATAATGTAGTTAATATATTTTATGCCAATTATGGGGTATATAGTGTATTCAAGACAAAAGAATGAATGAATGAATAGGGTTTTATAGCGTACCAACACATTATAGGTTATTCGACGCCAACAGGAAGGAAGATTCCAGGTTCACTCTACATGTACAAAAACAACAAATAAACATACAGATTAAAAAAAAAAACAACATCAACAAATGAATATGCAGAATGAACCTAGAACCTTGATACCTGCAGAACTGCAGTTTCAGCGAATTCTATCCTATTACTCAATTTGTCGCTTCTTACGACATGCATAAGCCACAGTGATCCTATTCCTGCCATCACTCAGTTCCCTGGAACCACACAGGGGTTGATAATTTAACCACAATAGTGAACACGACAAAAAATGATAAAATGAACATGACACCCATTCGGAGGATTCCTACCTCTCTGCAGAGATCAACAGTGATTCTATTCTTAGCTGGAACCACACAGGCTTCAAGACAAAAGAAGTAGCAGAACAGTGTTCAATCTAGGATTGCAGTAAAGGCAGGAGGCATCCAGACCACTTCACATAAAAACTTGGGAGTCATTCAGAAAAAGGGGCCATCATAAAAAACAATATAAATGATGAGCTGTTCATTGTCTGATTAGCGTAGACATTCTATAATTAGTGCTGGCAGCAGTAACCGTATTTGATTGGCTTGTTTACACTCCATGTGACTGGTTTTAATAGACATTCTATAATTAGTACTGGAAACGGTAACAGGATTTGATTGGCTGATTACTCCATGTTTACACTCCATGTGACAATTAAAGTACTGAACTAGTAAACAGACCTTAAATGATTGTTCGTTTAGCAATTTGTATGTAGCGTCTATTTTTTTTGCAAACCTACCTCATCCCCGTGAGAACACCGCAGTTGCCATTTTATTGCGTAGTTATTTTCATATTTAACAAGAGTTGTCAGAAGACAACAAAGCTCGCCTATGGGATAAAACTCACCACCAATGTAAAGATTAAGATTGGAGGCAAACACCAAAACTTAAACGCAACTACGCAAAAGATTAATCTGGGTGTCTGCAGATGACGCCAGCGCCGGGGTCATGGCAATAGCTCTCCTGGGCATTCGTCCCGGCAAGTTAACAATAGAAAAGAAAGATTATGATATCCTTTTCATTTCTTCCCAATAAAATGGCACTTAGAATATAGCAGAAGCATATTTTTATATGCTGACACTTTTTTATAAATCACAATACCAGTTATACAAATGCTTGCATACAATATAATCTTGTATACATGTATAATTTTACATCAGCTTGCGCTATTTTATCTAAATATTTTTTATTTTATTGGCAACCAGTCTCCAACAAATTATTTACTTCTGTATACAAATATTAGCTTTGAGAATATTTATTTATATTCCAGTCAAAATAGAAGCCGATTTAATGCGATTGAATACTGACAAAATATGAAATAACTGGAACATGGGTGGCATTTGTTTTGCACCAAGTCAGTCCTTGGAGGTGTTTTAACTAAAGTGTACCACTTTTTATTTTATAGACCAAAACAAAACGTGTGGTTACAGTTTTTTGACCGACCCTATTTATTCCAAGCAACCCCAAGCATTTTATTGCCTGATTTTCTATATCTTCTATGGAAACTCATTTTTATTTGATGTGATCGACCTGAATTGAGAGGTAGTTCTTCGTGTGCACTGTGAAACTGTCTTTATTAAAATGGTGACAGGTCCTTCCCCAAGTACTGCGGTACTTTGATTTCAAAATAATATTAACATTAGTTACCTTTCTATATATCTTTTATAACTTCCAATAAAACAGCCATGGTGAGATACAGCCAAACTGCAAATAACAACTCAGAGTTGTTGAACTTGGAAACAATGACTGTGATGTCATCTTTGGTTTCTCGAAACTTGCCACCCGCACCTGTAATATAACCAATTTTATTATTAATTACTTAATCACGTTAATTCATTACAAAGTTTATTCTCCAAATGCACAGGTGAATCTTATCAGCCAAGTGGTTTCAGAGAAACTGCTGCTAACGGTCATTGCATTAGCCCTTCTGGCAAGTACAACAAAAACAAGAGGGTTAAGATGGCCCTATATCGCTCACCTGACTGACCTTGAGTCACCCAACTTAAGTAGATTATATAATACATGTACACTTAAAATTCCAGAAAAACAAGATTGGCAAGAATTTTGATTTGTTTTGAAGATGTAACAGATGCGTAGAAGAGGTCAAACTTGGTGGAGGTTCACTCATGGTAAATGTCAGTGAAATTACATTGAAATAAGGTCAGTAGATTCTGACAAGAAGGCTTTTGAAGTTTTTACTTTAGCTGCCTATAAAGTACATTAGTACCTCATTGTTGCGGTCATGTTTTTTAACAAATCACAATGGCTCGAACAAACTTGGTAAAGGATCACCCAAAGAACATTTCTGCGAAATTGTTTTAAAATTGATCCGGTGGTTTCTGACAAGAAATTTTTTTAAGTTTTAACTATAGTTTATATAGTAAACTAACCCCATCCCCTGACCTCTATGTTTTTTGATGAATCACTACCATTTGAACAAAGTTGGTAGGGGTCACCCAAGGAACATTTCTGTGAAATTATTTTAAAATTGAGCCAGTAGTTTCTGACAAGAAGATTTTTTAAGTTTTACTATAGCTTATATAGTTAACTAACCCCACCACCTGGCCGCCATGTTTTTTGACGAATCAAGATGACTTGAACAAACTTCGTAGAGGGTCACCCAAGGAACATTTCTGTGATATTACCGGGTATTTTTAAATCGAGCCAGTAGTTTTTGACAAGAAGATTTTTTAAGTTTTTACTATAGCTTATATAATAAACTAACCCACCCACTGGCCGCCATGTTTTTTGATGAACCAAGTTGACTTGAACAAACTTGGTAAAGGGTCACCCAAGGAACATTTCTGTGAAATGATTTTGAAATTGAGCCAGTAGTTTCTGACAAGAAGATTTTTTAAGCTTATACTATAGCTTATAGAGTAAACTTACCCCACCCCCTGGCTGCCATGTTTTTTGACGAATTACTATGGCTTGAACAAACTTGGTAGAGGGTCACCCAAGGAATATTTTCGTGAAATTATTTTAAAATCGAGCCAGTAGTTTCTGACAAGAAGATTTTTTAAGTTTTTACTAATTAAACTTGCCCCGTCCCCTGGCCATGTTTTTTGACGAATCAAGATGGCTTGAACAAATTTGGTAAAAGGTCACCCAAGGAACATTTCTGTAAAGTTATATCAAAATTGGTCCAGTTGTTTCAGAGGAGAAGTTGTTAGAAGCTAAAAGTTAACGACGGACAACATGACGACGGACACCAGGAAATCACAAAAACTCACCTGTGAGCCTTTGGCTCAGGTGAGCTAAAAATGAAACACTGGATTTTTATTTTTGTAAATATCTATATATTTTTTTTTTTACTTTGGCAACAGAAATGTGTTTTAAGAAACAGATTCCCAAAATACCGATTTATATTCGTAAATTTTACTAAAAATGCAGCTGAAAAGAGGCCACAACTCCTAAAACTTTTACCAAAGTTAGAAATTTCAAAAGGAAAAACTGGAAGATAGATGAGCGTGAGAGCATACAATCAACATATGAATATTTTCTCAATCAGTGGAAAGGAATTTGATGATAATATTTGAAAGAGAAACAAACTGGCCAAGTGATGAAAACTTACTGCCCATACCTACGTATGAATCCTGGTTCAGTAGGAAATCTTTAAATGTAGTGATGTGGTCCCTGTTCATGTCATGTGTCACATTCATCATCTGGTTCCATCAACACTATGGAAAACAATAAATAGACAACCACCTACCTAAGTCTACCAGCTCAACTACCCTTACAAACAGGTCTACCTATCAACCTACATACAGGTCTACCTATCTTCCTACACACAGGTCTACCTATCAACCTACATACAGATCTACCTATTGACTTACATACAGGTCTACCTATCAACCTACATACAGGTCTACCTATCAACCTACATACAGGTCTACCTATCTACCTACATACAGGTCTACCTATCTACCTACATACAGGTCTACCTATCTTCCTACACACAGGTCTACCTATCAACCTACATACAGGTCTACCTATCAACCTACATACAGGTCTACCTATCTACCTACATACAGGTCTACCTATCAACCTACATACAGGTCTACCTATCTACCTAACTACAGGTTTACCTACATACCTATAGTACCTACCTATCATCAGGTACTTTGATCAACATATGCATTTTAAAACATCCTGTTGGTACTTCCAGTACAAGGCATCTAATGCCGTGTAGCCCTGGTCACAATTGCCAGTATTAATATTCATTTATTCATGTTGCACATGTTTATGACAGCCCTACCTGTTTCAATGTCTGTGACCTTTGTTATCTTTGTCTTTGTATATATTTTAACTGTGATGTATAGACAAAGGTCACAAGGGTTGCAGGCATAAAAACATTAAAGGTTGACAAACATACACGCAATATAAACAAGAAAATATCGATGGAACCGATGGATGCTCCCCAAGTAGCGCGGACAATAATTTGGTCATAGACTCAATGAAAGGGTCATAACTCCATGAAAAATCATCAAACCGGAACACATAGACAATATTCACATCTGCACTTGGTAATGATGCAGCATAGCAAGTTTCATAAAATTCCAACATGGGGTTGTAGAGAAATAGCACGGACAAAAATTTGGTCACAGACAGAATGAAAGGGCCATAACTCTGTGAAAAATCATCAAACCGGAACACAAAGACAATATGCACATCTGCACTTGGATATGATGCATCCGAGCAAGTTTCATAAAATTCCAACATGGCGTTGTAGAGAAATAGCGCGGACAATAATTTGGTCAGACTCAATCAAAGGGCCGTAACTCCGTGAAAAAACATTGAACCGTAACACATAGACAATATGCGCATCTGCACTTGGTAATGATGCATCCTAGCATGTTTCACAGAATTCCAACATGGGGTTGTAGAGAAATAGCGCGGACAATAATTTGGTCACAGACTCAATGAAAGGGCCATAACTAAGTGAAAAAATCACCGAACCAGAACATATAGACAATATGCGCATCTGCACTTGGTAATGATGCATCATAGCAAGTTTCACAAAATTCCAACATGGGGTTGTACAGAAATAGAGCGGACAAGAATTTGGTCACAAACAGAATCAAAGGGCCATAACTCTGTGAAAAATCATTGAACCAAAAGACAAAGACAATATGCGCATCTGCACTTGGTAATGATGCATCCTAGCAAGTTTCATAAAATTCCAACTAAAGGTTGTAGAGAAATAGCCCGGACAAGAACTTTGGGATGCACGGACGGACAAAGAGGCGACTATATGCTTCCCCCCTTTGGGGGAACATAATAAATGAATATAAATACTAGCAATTATGACCAGGACTACACAAGCAAAAGCAAAGCAGCAACCACTCAGATTCAAGTACTTTTTCATGGTGGCTTTAACCCCAATCATACAAAAACAAAGGGCCATAACATCTGTTATTCAATCAGGTCTGTTCAAGAACTTGGTAAAGACGGCAATTAATAAATATGGTTAAACAATAAAAAAGAAGTGTCAGAGCACACAAAATTTAAATCATGGACAAAAACGCCACACAAGTGATCAGATAACCTAAGCACAAGCTAAATAAGTATGATGATATAAATGTTACTTTTGCCAAGAATCTTTATTTAACCCAAAACATATAACATTAAAGTAGAAGTAATTTGCATTTTGACTGTGAATTCTTTTACTGGTATTTTCATAAATTATCAAGACACTGGAGTATTGCAAGTAATACACAATTCCCCAGATGGTTTACTGGATTACCAATTTTGATGCCATGGCAACCACAATTTTTGTCAGACCGAAAAAAAAATAAAATGGTCTGCATAATCTCCTTATTGCAGTCTAACCACAATTTAAGTGGCTTGGACACTTTTTGTGTTACCACATCTGGAATATATCAATTTTGTTGCCATAGCAACCACAGGTTTTGTTTGAATGAAAAAATAAAATGGTCTGCATTATTTCCTTATTACCTTCTATCATTATCTACAGTTTCACAAATCTAGCTTGGATACTTTTTTAGTAATCTATTCGGATGGATGGCAAGAAGGACATATGCCAGACAAACGGATGTAGGGTAAACCATCCAGTGAAACCAGTAAGGGACTAAAAAGATATTACAACTGCTGATGTATGATGTTGATTGAAGCTACTGTGAAAATAATATTTGAATATGAGTGGTAATTGTTTGCATTTACTTTGCAACAGAAGCCTTGTATATAAGTACAAACAGGATGTTTATAAGCATATGTTGTTCAAAGCACCTATCACCTTACCCCACACCCTTCCACACTCTCCCAACCCCACTCACCCCATCCATCCACTCCCCCACCCCTTCCCCACCCACCCAACCCCTTCCCTCCCCCCACCCACCCCTTCCCTTCCCTCCCCAACCCCACTCCCCCCAAAAAAGGAAAAAGAACAAACAAAACAAGAGGCCCAAGAGGGCCTGCAGATGTTCTACTGACTCATAGTTGCCATACCACTTTTTGAAATTCTCTGATGCAATAGAAACATGGGGGCGGGGTCATTTTTAACCCTAGGGACACCATTTGAACAAATCTAAAAAAACTATAGTTGATCATCATTACTACATAATCATTTTGAAAATCTGTTGGACCATTCATGCGAAAAAGATTTTTTTAAGTTTTGGACTATTTTTAGTAATGGTGGCCATCTTGAATTTCAGATAAAAAAAAAATCTTCTGTATAGTCTCCTATGCAATAAAAAAAACCATGTGAAATTTCAGTTTAATTGGCAAAGTGGTTTCAGAACAGATGAAAAAAAAGGGAATTTTCTGTTTTCCCATAGTAACCCTATGTAAAATTCTAAGTCCCCTTACAGGGCCCCTATAAATATTAGCCCCTAAATTCTTATCTGCAATCAAACCCCTACACATAGTGATAATTTATGCAAAATATGAACAAATCTGACATACCAGTTCTTAAGAAAACTAATTTAATAATTCTAAATTTTTACCCTTTTGGGGCCGCTCCTGACCCCTTAAGATAGTGGAACCCAGTCATTTTTACAAATCTAAACCTCCTTCACCAAACAATGCTTCTGTGAAGAAATAGGCAAAATCATTTCCATTTTAAAAAAAAAAAATAAAAATATTATAATGACATGTGTACCCTAATTGAACCCTCGGGGCGGGGTCATATTTAACCCTAGGGACACAATTTGAACACATCTAACAAAACTATAGTTGGTCATCATTATTACATAAACATTTTGAAAATCTGTTGAGCCGTTCATGAGAAGAAGATTTTTTAAGTTTTGGACTATTTTTAGTAATGGCGGCCATCTTGACGGACAACGCGCCATCGCATAACCTCTTCCCCCGAAATAGGAAAAAGAAAGAAACAAACAAAGAGTTGTCAGAAGACAACAAAGCTTGTCGATGGAATAAAACTCACCACCAATGCAAAGATTGAGATTGGAGGCAAACACCAAAACTTAATCGCATCTAAACCCAAAAGTTTAACCTGGGAGTCTACAGACGAAGAATTAAGTCTTAAAGGGCCATAACTCTGCCAAAATGCAACCTAGAGTTATGGTTCTTGTCTCTGTGTGTTTCAATGATGATGGTGAACACACATGCGAAATTTCATTCATATCCAATGAGTGGTTGCATAGATATCTTACGTGATAAAAAACTTAAACCTGAAAAATTAAGTAAAAACAAGAAATGTCACTGTTAAGTGTCACATGCCCCCCAAATGGTCTGTGAAAATAAATATATATGATATGTTATGTTGATCAGCAAGTATCAACAAAATCCATCAATGCATGACAAAGTTACAGGCCGGAAACGAAATCTCACACAAACTAGTGTTGTCAAACAAACTCAAATTGTGACCTTGACCTTTGAGGTATGGGTGTGGGTCTTACTCACGACACGTCGTCATGTTATGTTAATCATTTGTAGCAAGTATCAACAAAATCCATCTATGCATGAGAAAGTTACAGGCCGAAAACGAAATCTCACACAAACTCAGTGTTGTCAAACAAACTCAAATTGTGACTTTGACCTTTGAGGTACGGGTGTGGGTCTTACTCGCGACACGTCGTTATACTACGTTGATCATTTGTAGCAAGTATCAACAAAATCCATCTATCCATGACAAAGTTACAGGCCGGAAACGAAATACCAGACGGAAGGACGGACGGACAGATGGACGGACAGACGCTGCGATTACTATATGCCACCCTAAATTTGGGGGGGGGGGGGGCATAAAAAAGGGCCATAACTGTGCCAAAATGCAACCAAGAGTTATAATTTTTGTCTCTGTGTGTTTCAATGGTCAACACACATGCAAAGTTCCATTCATATCCAATGAGTGGTTGCATAGATATCTTACCTGATAAAAAACTTTAACCTGAAAAATTAAGTCGAAAAAGGGCCATAACTGTGCCAAAATGCAACCCAGAGTTATGGTTCTTGTCTGTGTGTGTTCCATTATGATGGTGAACACACATGTGAAAGTTCATTCACATCCAATGAGTGGTTGCATAGATATCTTAAACTTAAACGCAACTGAACTCAAAGTTTAACCTGGGCGTCTAAGTCCAAAAATGGCCATAACTGTGCCAAAAAGTAATCCAAAGTTATGGTTCTTATTTTTGAGTGTTCCATTGATGATGGTGAACATACATGTGAAGTTTCATTCATATCCAATGAGTGGTTGCATAGATATCTTAAACTTAAACGCAACTAAACACAAAGTTTAACCTTGGTGTCTAAGTCCAAAAAGGGCCATAACTGTGTCAAAATGCAATCCAGAGTTATGGTTCTTATCTCTGTGTGTTCCATTGATGATGATGAACACACATGTGAAGTTTCATTCACATCCAATGAGTGGTTGCATAGATAAATGATGGTTGGTTGGTTGTATGGTGTTTAGCGTTGCTTTCAACAATTTTTCAGTCATATCGTGACGGTGTCTACTTGAGACAGTATTCTGAGTGCTGTCGCACTGGAGTATCATGCCGCAGACACATGGTATGATACTCCACCCAGTCACATTATACTGACACCTGGCCGACCAGACCTAGAGCTTTCCTCTCAATGCTGAGCGTCAAGCGAGGGAGCTTCTAGTACCATTTTAAAAGTCTTTGGTATGACCCGGCCGGGGATGGAACCTACAACCTTCCGCATGCGAGGCGGATGCTCTACCACTAGACCATGCCGCGGTCTTAGATAAATGAAACTTAAACGCAAAAGTTTAATCTGGGTGTCTACAGACGCAGACGTCGGGGTCATGACAATAGCTCTGATTAGAATCAGATGAAAACTGTAGGTGGAGTTGAGGCCACAAGGCATGTCTGTATATGAAATATTTTTTAAGTCAGAAAAGGGTGCGTTACTCCTTTAATAATAATGTGGACATAAAACCCTGATGGTATGCCCTTGTTCAAGTGATGATGTACAGCAAATTTGATTACAATCAGATGAATGGGTTTAACGCCATTTTCAACACATTTCAGGTTATATATGGCATATCCAGTTTTACTGGTGGAGGAAGACCTCAGACTGAGTCAGACTGAGTCAGACTGAGTAGAACCACCGTCCTTACGCAAGTAACTGGAAACTTTCTCACATAAAGTTTTTGGAGCGAGCGGGACTCGAACCTACGACCATAAAACCCTGATGATATGTCCTTGTTCAAATGATGATGTACAGCAAATTTGACTAAAATCAGATGAAAACTGCAGGAGTTGAGGCCACAAGGTACATGTGTATGTATGGACGGACATTCTAACAAATGTATATTGAAGTCTTTTTCAACTGTCCATATAAAAATTGTGATCAGGCTGCTGACCTTTACCCTTGATACAACTAATTTAATATATTTAGTTATTGTATGGTCATATTTTCTAGTCATATCGAGTCGGTGTCCACTTGAGACAGTATTCTAATCCCATCCCTACCAGCCACAATATACGGACAACCATTACTAGAATAAACCTCTAGATGTTGAGCAACAAACAAGGAAGCTTCAAGTGTTTGATATAATCCAACTGGGGATCAGACCAATGACCTTCCACATGCGAGACAGATGGTCTACCACTAGACCTCCACTAAGGTATTACATACGATACTTAATTTTCTACATTGTAGGTCTTTTATGTATAAACCACTACACGCTTTTCCATTAGTAAGTAAATGTGACCTTAACCTTTTTGTTATTTATCCTATTAAGATGTTGCTAGTAAATTATACCCAAATGTAATATGCTTAGGCCATCCTTAAAACAAGAGCTGTCAGAAGACAACAAAGCTTGCCTCTGGGTGTCTAAGTCCAAAAACGTCCATAAGTGTGCCAAAAATGCAACCCAGAGTTATGGTTCTTGTCTGTGTGTGTTCCATTGATGATGGTGAACACACATGTGAAGGTTCATTCACATCCAATGAGTGGTTGCAAAGATATCTTAAACTTAAACGCAACTAAATGCAAAGTTTAACCTTTGTGTCTTAAGTCCAAAAAGGACCAAAACTGTGCCAAAATGCAATCCAGAGTTATGGTTCTTGTCTCTGTGTGTTCCATTGATGATGGTGAACACACATGTGAAGGTTCATTCACATCCAATGAGTAGTTGCATAGATATATGAAATTTGTACGCAACTAAATGCAAAGTTTAACCTTGGTGTCTAAGTCCAAAAATGGCCATAAATGTGCCAAAATGCAACCAAGAGTTATGGTTTTTGTCTTTGTGTGTTTCAATGATGACGGTGAACACATATGCAAAGTTTCATTCATATCCAATGATTGGTTGCAAAGATATCTTGCGTGATAAAAAACTTTAACCTGAAAAATTAAGTCGAAAAAGGGCCATAACTGTGCCAAAATACAACCCAGAGTTATGGTTCTTGTCTGTGTGTTCCATTGACGATAGTGAACACACATGTGAAGTTTCATTCACAGTCAATGAGTGGTTGCAAAGATATGTGAAACTTGTACGCAACTAAATGCAAAGTTTAACCTGGGTGTCCAAGTCCAAAAAGGGCCCTAACTGTGTCAAAATGCAATCCAGATTTATAGTTCTTGTCTCTGTGTGTTCCATTGATGATGGTGAACACACATGTGAAGTTTCATTCACATCCAATGAGTGGTTGCAAAGATATGTGAAACTTGTACGCAACTAAACGCAAAGTTTAACCCAAAAAGGGCCATAAATGTGCCAAAATGCAATTCAGAGTTATGGTTCTTGTCTGTGTGTGTTCCATTGATGATGGTAAACACACATGTGAAGTTTCATTCACATCAAATGAGTGGTTGCATAGATATGTGAAACTTGTACGCAACTAAACGCAAAGTTTAACCTGGGTGTCTAAGTCCAAAAAGGGCCATAACTGTGCCAAAATGCAATTCAGAGTTATGGTTCTTGTCTGTGTGTGTTCCATTGATGACGGTGAACACACATGTGAAGTTTCATTCACATCTAATGAGTGGTTGCATAGATATGTTAAACTTGTATGCAACTAAATGCAAAGTTTAATCTGGGTGTCTAAGTCCAAAAACGGCCATAACTTTGCCAAAATGCCATCCAGAAGTATGGTTCTTGTCTCTGTGTGTTTCATTGATGATGGTAAACACACACGCAAAGTTTCATTGACATACAATGAGTGGTTGCATAGATATGTGAAACTTGTACGCAAAAGTTTAACCTGAGTGCCTACAGACGAAGCCGACGCCGCGGTCATGACAATAGCTCTCCTTGGACTTCGTCCCGGCGAGCTAAAAAAAATATTTGTTGTGCTCCGACTCAGTATTTTTCATGTGGGTAGGTAGGTAGCTATTATTTTTTTTGGTGCCAAGGTTGAAAATAAACAAAATAGTGCATATCTGTACTGCATTTGTTGTAGATTTAGATTACAAAATATGGAACAGTGGTCTTGAAAAGTTCACCGAGAACACAGTTTGTCATTAAGCAATATACTAGTAGCTTTCATTACTGTTTATATTTTATAACAGGCCCAAATACTCCTGGGATCTTTGAAGGTTAACCAGTACTCAAGTGCACAAATATTATTTATATTTCACAACAGGCCCAAGTACTCCTGAGACCATTGGAGGTTAATCAGTACTCAAGTGCACAATTATTATTTATATTTTATACCAGGCCCAAGTTCTCCTGGGACCATTGAAGGTTAATCAGTACTCAAGTGCACAATTATTGTTTATATTTTATAACAGGCCCAAGTTTTCCTGGGATCCTTGAAGGTCAACCAGTACTCAAGTGCACAATTATTGTTTATATTTTATAACAGGCCCAAGTAATCCTGGGATCTTTGAAGATTAATCAGTACTCAAGTGCACCATTAATGTTTATATTTCATAACAGACCCAAGTACTCCTGGGATCATTGAAGGTTAAACAGTACTCAAGTGCACCATTACTGTTTATATTTCATAACAGGCCCAAGTAATCCTGGGATCATTGAAGGTTAACCAGTACTCAAGTGCACCATTAATGTTTATATTTCATAACAGGCCCAAGTACTCCTGGGATCCTTGAAGGTGAACCAGTACTCAAGTGCACCATTATTGTTTATATTTCATAACAGACCCAAGTACTCATGGGATCATTGAAGGTTAACCAGTACTCAAGTGCACCATTATTGTTTATATTTCATAACAGACCCAAGTACTCCTGGGATCCTTGAAGGTGAACCAGTACTCAAGTGCACCATTATTGTTTATATTTCATAACAGACCCAAGTACTCATGGGATCATTGAAGGTTTACCAGTACTCAAGTGCACCATTACTGTTTATATTTCATAATAGGCCCAAGTACTCCTGGGATCCTTGAAGGTGAACCAATACTCAAGTGCACCATTAATGTTTATATTTCATAACAGGCCCAAGTACTCCTGGGATCTTTGAAGGTTAACCAGCATTCAAGTACACCGTTACTGTTTACATTTCATAACAGGCTCAAGTACTCCTGGGATCTTTGAAGTTAAACCAGTACTCAAGGACACCATTACTGTTTATATTTCATAACAAGCCAAAGTTCTCCTGGGATCATTGAAGGTTAAACAGTACTCAAGTACACTGTTACTGTTCACATTTCATAACAGACTCAAGTACTCCTGGGATCTTTGAAATTTAACCAGTACTCAAGAACACCATAACTGTTTATATTTCATAACAGGCCCAAATACTCCTGGGATTTTTGAAGGTTAACCTGTACTCAAGTACACCGTTCTTGTTTATATTTTATTACAGGCCCAAGTACTCCTGGGATCATTGAAGCTTAACCAGTACTCTAGTACACGTTACTTTTTACTTTTTATATTTCATAATAGGCACAAGTACTCATGGGCTCCTTGAAGGTTAACCAGTACTCAAGTACACATTACTTTTTATATTTCATAACAGTCCCAAGTACTCCTGGGATCTTTGAAGGTTAACCAGTACTCAAGTGCACCATTACTGTTTATATTTCATAACAGGCTCAAGTACTCCTGGGATCCTTGAATGTTAACCAGTACTCAAGTACACCCATCTCGCAAAGTAATTAATAACTTTCCCATTTGAATCAGTAATGAGATGAATGACAATAAAATACAATGTTGTATATCAAATGTAATGTTTGAGACTGTGGAAGGCTGGGGATTCAAACTCAGAACCCCTGGATTGTGCTTACGCCTGAGCTAACCAGGTGTGGCAGAGAGGGAATAAGGTTGTGTTGCAGTTAAATGCCAACATTATACTCTCTATTTTGTTATATGAGTCCATGTACTGATTTAAAGATATAATGTGTCAAAGTGGTGGAAAGTTTTGTTTGAACACTATAGTTATTATTATACTATAGTGTAAATTTATTTACTTCACTTCAATTGTGAAACAAGTTTGTACAACTTAGACAAATCATGCTTAAAAACTTCCTGGGTAGAACCAGTATTAAGTATATGTGGAAAAGTGTATTGCTCAAGGACACTATACAAAGTTGTGTCAGAGGATCTCCACAACCTCTAATCATGGGATCGGTGGTCTACCACTGGACCATGTGCTCCACATTATTACACTATCATGAATTAACAAACAATCTAACCCCTTCTTTCTGGGATATAGTACTTGAACACACCTATCTCTGCATGTAACTGATAACTTTCCCACTTAAACCAGTGATGAGGCAAATGACAATGAGATGCAACATTATGTAACAATCACTAGAAATGTGTCCATGGGACACAGATGCCCCCACTTTGTAACTACATTGTAGATATCAATAAAGCCAAATATCAAGTCTCATCAAAATCAGTCCATCAATAAAGATTTTAGAGGTCGGAAACCGTCAGCCAATCAGAGTCCAGATCACCTAATTAATATGCGGCAATTCCATCCATTGTCAATCTTGACCTGGGTCTTGCCAAATATAAATGGAAACTATCAACCAATCAGAGCCCAGAACACCTAATTAATATGCAGGGATTTTGACAGAAATCAAACTCAAGTGGTATCACCATACATCTTTCAACCAAATATGAATCAAATCCATCCAATCCTTCAAGAGAAATTGAGTGAAAATCAATTTCTTGACATTTGTCAATAATCAAAGTCCAAAATGGGACATAGCTCCATCAAAAATCATCAGACCGGAATGAAATACAAATTGACCTGTATTACCTGAATGTGAAGTCACACACCAAATTGGCTTAAAATCTGTTTATTAAAACTAAAGATATAAGTCAGAAACCACATACGTACGGGACGTACATACAGGACATACGTATTGACAGCGGTAATACTATATGCATAATAACAGAGGCCGGGCTGGGATTCAGTAATATCAGATGCTCTCCAAAGTGAGCCAGCTTAGATAAGGAGAATCCAATGACAACTGCCAGTATTTGGGTTCACACATTCAAATAATACTACTTTTGACATAATTATCCATTTTGACCAATATATGAATTTGTCTGGAGATGGTAATATATCTATTGTTTTGTAAAGATAAAAAAAAAAAATACAGGTATAAGTGTAAGGTGCAGGTGTAAGTGTGCATTTTTGAGGATAAAAAGGCTATAAGATTATTTGTTCAATTTAAAGTTCCAGAACTGAGATAGCATGGCTATATAACTACTATGCAAGATTAGAAGTGCTGCTTCAGTGCACACACTTTACAAAGTATAGATGGCAGAGACATAGGGCTAGATGGCAGACAGACACAGGGGTAGACAGCAGACAGACACAGGGCAATCATAACAAGAGTTGTCAGAAGACAACAAAGCTCGCCTCTGGGTGTCAAAGTCCAAAAAATGCCATAACTGTGCCAAAATACAATCCAGAGTTATGGTTCTTGTCTGTGTGTGTTCCATTAATGATGTTAAACACACATGCAAAGTTTCATTCACATCCAATGGTTGCATAGATATTTTAGATAAACTTAAATGCAAAAGTTTAATTGGGTGTCTCCAGACAACGACGACGCTGACGTCGGGGTCATGGCAATAGCTCTCCTTGGACTTCGTCTCGGCGAGCTTAAAAGACACACAGCAATGTGGGAATAAGATATCAGTAATGTCTATGCACCAAACCATTATTTTTTTTGAATGGGGTTTAATGCCATTTTCAACACATTTCAGGTTATATATGACATATACAGTTTTACTGGTGGAGGAAGACCTCAAACTGAGAAGAAACACAATCCTTCCGTAAGTAACCGACAAACTTTCTCACATGAAGTTTTGGGAACATGCGGGACTCGAACCTATGACCTAAGTGGTGAGAGGCAAGTGATCTTCAGATTGCGCCTTAGACCACTCCGCCAGGAAGGACCCTGCCGTATCAAACCAATCTTTACACCTGAACAAATAATCACATAAAAATAATAACCACTATTTATTGGTCTTTGAAAAAATATGTTATTTGACGCCAACAGAAAGGAAGATTCAAGGTTCACTCTACATGTACAAAAAACAATAAATTAACATACAAATTAAAAAAAAAATACACTAACAAATGAATATGCAGAATGAACCTAGAACCTTGATACCTGCAGAACTGCAGAGTTTCAGCAAATTCTATTGTATTACTCAAATTGTCACTTCCTACAACATGCGTGAGCCACAGTGATCCTATTATTGCCATCACTCATATGGCTCCCTCAAACCACACAGGGGTTGATAATTAAACCACAATAGTGAACATGACAAAAAATGATAAAATGAACATGACACCCATTGAAGGATTCCTACCCCTCTGCAGAGATTGGCAGTGATTCTATTCTTAGCCAGAATCACATGGGCTATTTGTCTTTGAAACCTCATATCTAACTGGTTCAAGAATTTGTCCCAGATCTTGTGGTTAAAAAACTGCTGTGCATGTACATGATATATGCCCTTAGTCCAGAATAGAAATGAAATCAAGGATCTGCACACATACTGGGGTATTTCAATTTCGTTCCTATAACAAAATGTTCTTTAAAAAATAAATGAGTTCTGCACATTTATACATTCATAAATAGATGAAAAAAAAATCTATAAACCGTTATTACTGTCAAAATTTTAAGTGTTATAAATACATGTAAAACACTGATTTTACTTGACAAACACTTAATAACATGTTACTACATCAACTACAAAATCATCCTACAGTCATGTAGAAAATCTATACACTCGAGTCCCATTATAATGCAGATCCCGGTTTAAAATTTGATAAAGAACAATATGGCAAACGATAAATGACAACATGAAATTATAAAAAAACAAAAAAAATTGATGTGAACAAAAAAAACATAAACACAAAGCCAAATAAATATGTTTGAGAAGCCAATGTTAATCTTATGTAGCGATCAGAGGTTTATACTATCAATCACTGTTGTTTTAAACCTTTGAGCAAGACATTTACACATATACCTGGGAGGACATAGAAAGAGAGATTTGCATAGCATAATTGACTGAAAAATGAATAGAATTAATAAACTGTAAGAACTTGTAACAACCCAGGACATAGAGATTTGTATAAACTGTAAGAATTTGTTTTACAATCAATGTAAAATAAATAAGTTTAAACCAACTGTGGAAAGTTTGATTATAAGATAAAGATATATTAGTATTACATAATTTGGAAATACCACCTCAGATCCGATCTATAATGAACAAAATAACATCCACTTCTCAACAGATAGATTAATACATGAAATTAACAAGGGTAAATTTAAAACTAACAAAAATAAACCTCAAACAGCTATGTATACAAACAAAAAGCAACTATTACCTAAATGTACTTACATACAAAAATAAAAAATACATGTAATTAAGAAGACAATGTTATTTTTTTTAACAATGAATCTATAGTAATACAAAGACATGTACTTCTCAAAATGTAACTCAACAAAAGTACAGGCATTA
Source organism: Panopea generosa (assembly GCA_029582155.1). NCBI lineage: Eukaryota > Metazoa > Mollusca > Bivalvia > Adapedonta > Hiatellidae > Panopea > Panopea generosa. The sequence goes on along the minus strand of CM055908.1, from coordinate 60,138,708 downwards.
ATACATAGAATACAAGACAAAAACACAAAAAATGTATATAACCAGTGTTTTTTTTCTACCATTTTTATAGCCGTTATTGGGTCATATTCCCAATGGCAAATAGTATCTTTTTTTCCCAACTGAGTGGTAAAAATTCCCAATTGAAAGCTTCAATAATTGTAAATTGAAACATCCATAATTCCTTGACAAAAATAGACAAAGTTTTCCCCATTCTGAATTAAGTAATACATTGATTCTTTAATTAAATGACCAGAGAAGCAAGTGTACACATTTTTATGAAGTTGAACAATTATATTTAATGCATAAGTTTTCCCAATGTTAATGAAAATGCCGCTAAAATTCCCAATTCAAAGGGTATGGGTCATCTTCCCAAAATGGTGAAAAAAAACACTGATAACAAAAATGACACACATACAGTTGTTAACAACACTGAGCACACATAATAAACTTACAGGTAGGGTCACTCCACTGACCAGCCTCACAAAAACAACCTTCTGACAATTGGGAGGCTGTTCTTATCATAAGGAATATTTCTATATTAGGTTAGTCATGAGAATATATTTCTGAAAGAAGATGAAATATCATTTTGGTTAAAACAACAACATATAGGTGGTAGTTCACAGAAATAACTGAGTAAATTAAACAGGGAAGCTCTAATGAAAATAATGCTATCAGATGTTATCGAATAAAATAAAAATGTAAACACATGCTAGCCGACCCACCCTGCCAGAAAACCTGGCTAATAAAAGTGAAATGAGTTTTTATGCAGCACTGGTAGATTAGGAGACCAACAGGTGTTCCTTACCTCCCTCCAAACCTGGTTTCATATCACATAATTACAGTTGTTTACTCATTATCTACAAGTTCAAATGATTATTTACCCCTTGTCTTGACAGAAAGTTTCACATAATTTTTTTAACCAAGCTGGGCTTGTACCCACAACCTCTGAGGAGAGTTATCACATCAATTGTTTGGACCAAGCTGGGCTTGTACCCACAACCTCTGAGGAGAGTTATCACATCAATTGTTTGGACAAAGCTGGGCTTGTACCCACAACCTCTGAGGAGAGTTATCACATCAATTGTTTGGACCAAGCTGGGCTTGTACCCACAACATCTGAGGAGAGTTATCACATCAATTGTTTGGACCAAGCTGGGCTTGTACCCACAACATCTGAGGAGAGTTATCACATCAATTGTTTGGACCAAGCTGGGCTTGTACCCACAACATCTGAGGAGAGTTATCACATCAATTGTTTGGACCAAGCTGGGCTTGTACCCACAACCTCTGAGGAGAGTTATCACATCAATTGTTTGGACCAAACTGGACTCGAAACCCACAATTTCGGGTGATCTTAAAACAGCACCAGTCCTGAGGCTATTAAAAAACCCTTAAAAGTACCTTTTTAAAGTCTGTCTAGAAACTTCACATAAAAGCAAATATGTTATATCTCCTTAGATATTGGACAATACATCATCATAAACTTTTATAATATCATGACTTTTTAAAAATCTTAAAACTCACGTAATAATAGTCATCATTACACATACTAAATTTTAATGTCGGCAGTAGACAGTGAAACAAAAATATTTTGGCCACACCAATTTCAAATGAAATTCGTGCTAGTAAATTAACATTTTAAGCAATCTTTTGTTTTATTTACCACTAAAAAATTTTATAATGAAATATAAACAAGAGGTGTCAGAAGACAGCAAAGCTCACCTCTGGATGTCTAAGTCCAAAAAGGGCCATAACTGTGCCAAAATGCAATCCTGAGTTATGGTTCTTGTGTCTGTGTGTTCCAATGCTGGCGAACACACATGCGAAGTTTCATTCACATTGAATGAGTGGTTGCATAGATATCTTAAACTTAAACACAAAAGTTTAACCTTGCTGTCTACAGACGACACCGACTACGCCAGAGTCATGGCAATAGCTCTCCTTGGACTTTGTCCTTGCGAGCTAAAAATAATAAATTAATACAAATCTACTTCAAGCTACAAAATATACAAAACACACAAAATCTTTGAGAGCAAGTCACAAAATCAAAAAGGATAAAAAATAAATAAACAACTGTCAGAGTAAATATTTCTTAACATCTTGTACACTAAATTGTGCAATAGTTCAATAATTATCACAGTTGGTGAGTTTATTAACAGGTATGGGAAGAACTTGTTTTTACATCATAATGACAACTTTGATCTGCTCTCATAGACAATGTAATGCTTATGACATAAAAAACTATAATCTTATAAAAAATCTATTGTACCATTATTTTTTTTCCCTCATTTTTTCTCTTTTCTCTCTTTTTTCTTTTATTATTTCTCTTTTTTTTCTCTCTTTTTTAATCTCTTTTTTGATTTCTCTTTTGTTTTTATTTTTTTCCATTTTTTTTTTATAAATGGTACATGTCTTAAAAGATTGAATACTACAATTACAATAATACCACAATTATTTCAATTTAAATGTACATACCTGACAAAGGAGTTAACTTTAGCGAATTTCAGACAACATCATTAACCTTTACAAGTGATTGTTTATTCCTATTTTTTTTTGGTCAAAATTCAGTTCCAATGTTGTGTAAGGCCTCTCTAGACACTTTTACTGTATAACAACTACACAGAATAATGTCAGAGTACTCCACTTCAACCTTTTTGCCACATTAAAAAGTGTCTTGTTAAGACAACAACCGTCCATGTTAATATCTATGAAGCTGCTGGTAGTTCCTCTCCCATATGTTATTTCACACTAGTCTTAACTGTCCCATCCAGTCTGCAGGCAGAATGGCAATCCATGATGTCACATAATTCATCTCATGGAGAATTCCAGAATAACTGGCGTAGAACATAAACAGGGTTGTATTTGCTCTGCATATGGGTTACTTCTGATAGTTGTCTTGTTACAAGTGAGTGTTGTTTCTGGTCAGTAAATGTTTTATTCCAGACTGTTCCTTTAAATCTGAAACAAGAAACCACCATCTGTGCAGATTATTTTGAAGAAAAAAAAAAGCCAAATAAAATAGAAGTATTTTTACAGGTTTATCTCCAATGAAATACACAGTGCTGCAGATCTATCAAGTATGGACTATCAGGCATATACAAAAAGAGGCCCATGGGCCTTAACAGTCACCTGAGTATCCTTGATGACATAAAGCTATATATGAATCTATTTTCTAACTTTTGTCAATAAAACATTAAGCATTAACCATCTTGTTAGCAACAAATCACACCAAAAACCATTCAAATGAATCTATTCAGTTCATTTATCTAGTTGCTTTGAAAGATAAAAAAAAAACATCTATAGATACAGTTTAACCTGTATTAAGCAGCCACCCAAGGGAAATGGTCAAACTCTCTGCTAATCACACAGGTGGCTGCTTAATAGAGAGTCCATATTTTTTCCAAGAAAGCTGAAGTCATGATGTTAATTGTGGAATTATGTACTGGGGTAAATGAGAAAAATCACGCGCTTAAAGTCATGTACCCAGCTTAGGTAACAACATTCGCTAACAAATTAAAAGTCATTAATCTCACTATTCTATCTGCTTTTAGGCTGTATATATCTACAATCGCTCTGGGTAAAGTGTTGTCTTTTCGTAACAGAAGCAGAAGAGTTAATGATGCTATAGCCTTGTTTTGAACTCAGAAACTCTATAAAATTATCTAAAATAACTGACATCATTCAGCTCCAATATTTCCATTGACTGATTATTTTCAGCAGTTTACAGAATTCACCGAGCATAATAAACTGAGTGATTCTGTATTGCAGTATGTCAGTATACCTGTAATACAGCCAATTGGTATGTCAGGAGTCTATCATAATAGTGATTCTGTATTGCAGTATGTCAGTATACCTGTAATACAGCCTATTGGTATGCCAGGAGTCTATCATAATAGTGATTCTGTATTGCAGTATGTCAGTATACCGGTAATACTGTGCACCACTATCTAAATATGAAATAGATGAATTATTATTTTACAGGTAAATAATGCATTTCCAAGGGAAATTAGAAAGTTGTAGTATTTAATTATTTTCTATTCAAAAATCCCCTTTCCAAAATAAAATATCCCAAGAATTAATGGAAATGACTGATTGAATATTTAGCATCGTTATTGTAGGCTAGCGCATGATCATTAAATCTAAAAGCTCTCTCCTGTGATCATGGAATGTTAACAAGTATTTGAGCACTGCCATCTCTGCAAGTAACTGATAACTTCCCCACTTGAATCAGCAGTGAGAGACAAATGACAGTGAGACACAATGTTGTATATCAAACATCACAGAGATTGTGGCCAGATAATTATTTGTAGGGTGGTAGTGCAGTTGACGGACCCTCCCACTAGAAGTTGTAGGTTTGATCCCCAGCTCCACCTGATGGCCTCTCAAGAAACAACACTCAGTACTGGTTCTACCCAGGAAGTGGACTCCATGGTGGTTAATATAGGTGCTGAACTTACTACCCAATCAAACTGAAATAAATTAGTATAATCAGTTTTTTAACGATCGCTTTTAAAACGTCATACCACATAATATACGTCACATCTCTGTACAAGGGTAGAATAGCACATGGAGGGGCTGTAGGATGAAATTTCTGTACCCTGTAAATGACTTTTAATCTATGTCTGGTATTAAAAGAAAAAACAGACATACCTGACAATTCAGTACTTTACAACTGTGTTTCATCAGAACATACAGCAGGTCTCTTCTTGTCCTTTCTATACAAGTAGCTCCAAGCCAACAGAAATATGTCTGCACATCAAAGCCTAAAATAGAAATAAAAATAACTCATTGTGAAGACAATTACAATGGCAATCTCATCATGGAATTGATGAATGCTTTTTATTACTGTACTAAGGATTTCACCACAATTTGTAATGCACGGCAACCGATTTAAGAAAGTTGATTTACATTGATTGTGAAACAAACAACCTTCATCTGGCCAACCTTGAATACGAATAACTATTAGGGACATGACTCAAATTTGTGCTCCAGTCCAGGAAAAATACTTTTAATATTATTCCTATCTTAACAAGAGGCCCAAGAGGGCCTGAATTACTCTACTTGCAACAAATGGAAAAATAAAACATTTCAGAAGCAATTTTTTTTATTTTGTAAGTTCCTCTTCAATAACTATTTTAAGAGAACACCATGCAATGCTACATGCAAAATATCTAAAGTCTAGGCCTTGAAATTTCAGAGAAAAGTAAAGTTTCGCTTAAAATCTGTTTATAATCCCTATTTGTGTTTGAATCATGCTCATGCTGTTTCAAGAACTTGTCCATGATCTTGTGGTAACACAACTGCTATGCAAATTAGGTTAAGATTCAATGAAAAATGAAGGTGCTATTGTGTCTACAAGAAAAAGGTTATCGGAAGGACAGCAAACGGACAGACAACGACAGACAATTTACCATGACATTAGCTCTCCTGGGCTTTGGCCAGTAGAGCTAAAAATCGAAGTCCTGTGCTGGGCCGCAATACATCCTGGATCCTTCATTTGAACAAACTTGAAACAGCTATTCATAGAGATCATTTTTACCAAATAAATACAAATTTGGCTGGACAGATGTTGGGAAGAAAAGTTTTGGAATTTAAAAAAAACAACAAAAACAGCTCTTATAAACAAGAGCTGTAGGAGGGACAGCACACTCGACTATTTTGATGCAGTTCTATGTTCTAAAACAACAGCTGTATCAGGAAATAAGTAGCAAATGGTAGAGAATTAACATAAAACTCAGGGGTGGTTAAATTAAGATGTACTTATTGCCTGTCTATTAAAAATAAATTAGCAAAACAATTCAACAACAATATTTATTTTCATTACCAACAGGTTTTTTATGAAAACAACAAAGTATATGGATGGCTTATATTGCCTTAATATTATTTAATTGAGCATTTAGTTAGTACATAATTATGTCATTCCAACATGGGGTTGTAGAGAAATAGCGCAGACAAGAATTTGGTCACAGACAGAATCAAAGGGCCATAACTCAATGAAAAATCATTGAACAGGAACACAAAGACAATATGCCCATCTGCACTTGGTAATGATGCATCCTAGCAAGTTTCATAAAATTCCAACCTGAAGTTGTAAAGAAATAGTGCGGACAAGAATTTGGTCAGAGACAGAATCAAAGGGCCATAACTATGTGAAAAATCATCGAACTGGAATACAAAGATAATATGCGCATCTGCACTTGGTAATGATCCTAGCAAGTTTCATAAAATTCCAACCTGAAGTTGTAGAGAAATAGCGAGGACAAGAATGTGGTCACAGACTAAATAAAAGGTCCATAATTCTATTAAAAAATCATTGAACCGGATGACAAAGACAATGGTAGTGATGCATCCTATCAAGTTGCATAAAATTTCAATATAGGGTTGTAGAGAAATAGTGTGGACAAGAATTTGGTCACCGACAGAATCAAAGGGCCATAACTCCATGAAAAAACATTGAACAGGAACACAAAGACAAAATGCACATCTGCACTTGGTAATGATGCATCCCAGCAAGTTTCATAAAATTCCAATCAGAGGTTGTATAGAGAAATAGCTGGGCAAGAACTTGGGAACTCACGCACGGACAGACGAACGAAGCGGCGACTATATGCTTCCCCTCTTTTGGGAAGCATAAAAACTGTAACAAAATTGTAAGTGTAAAATAGCAATAATTCCGCCCAAATGCAATCAAGGGTTATGCTTTTATCTCTATGTGTTTCCATGATGATGCTAAAGACACATGTGAAGTTCATTCATATCCAATGATAAATTGATGAAATATGCACCAACTCAAAAACTTTAAACTGCTAAAAACTCTTACTAAATTTTCTAAAAGTCAAAAAGGGCAATAAATCTGTCAAAGGGCAATGAAGAGTTATGGGTCTTGTCTCTAACAGTTTTCTAGATGATGTTGAACACACATGTACAGTTTCATTCATATCCATTGATAGAATGATCAAATATGTACCTGCTGAAAAAACTTTAACGTACTTAAAAAACTTTTACCAAATTCTGTAAGTGCAGAAGGGCCATAACTCTGCCAGTATGCAATCCAGAGTTATGGCTCTTGTCCCTGTGTGTTCCATTGATGATACTGAATACACATGTGAAGTTTCATTCGTATGCAATGAGTGGTTGTATAGATATCTTCCCTGATAAAAAACTTCAACCTAAAAAATTAATTCCAAAAAGGGCCGTAACTCTGCCAAAATACAATCCAGAGTTATGATTCTTGTCTCTGTGTATTCCACTGATGATGGTGAACACACATGTGAAGTTCCATTTATATCCAATGAGTGGTTGCAGAGATATCTTACCTGATAAAAAACTTTAACCTGAAAAATTAAGTCCAAAAAGGGTATAATTCTGCCAAAAATGCAATCCAGAGTTATGGTTCTTGTCTCTGTGTGATCCATTGATGATGGTGAACACACAAGCGAAGTTTCATTCATATCCAATGAGTGGTTGCATAGATATCTAACCTGATAAAAAATTTTAACCTGGAAAACCAATGCCGGCGCCGGCGCCAGGGCATGTACAATAGTCCTCCTATTCTATGAATAGTCAACTAAAAATAAGTCATGTATCAATGCTTCATACCAAATTTGGTGAAAACCTGTTACGTTGTTCCAGAGAAAAATTTGTTTAAAAATATAGTTGATATGTTATGCTGTACCTATTGTCTATTATAATGTGGTGCCTGTACATATTGTATGCCATGTGGTGCCTGTACCTTTTATCTGTACCCCAACAAGTATATACATCTCTATCCAGTGGTAACATCACTGCCAAGTCATGTCTCTGTGTATAAATCCTTCTCTAGACCAAGACCTGCAATAACTTAAAATAGAAAAAAACAACAGTCCTTTACTATGTTATTTGCTCAGTGATAATGTGGATACCTATCAACTGATGTGACGCTCCCTATTAACTCTTAGACTAAAGTGACAGTATGAACTTTTCTTCAACCACTCTCTAAAATGTTGTAAATGTTTACACACAACAAATTAGGCGTATCACCAAACGCGACTCATACCTTTAAAACGTCGCTTTGACAGTGATGTACCGAAGTGTTCATAGAATTGTAGGATTAACAACCTGGAATTTTAAGGAGAAGAGCAATAGCTCTGCATGGAGTTAAACCAGCAGTACAGCGAGACATGGAGTGGTATTCATCAACCATTCTTAAGAATATTCTTACAACTTTAACTCAAGAATGAATATAGAAACTTTGACACCATTTTTTGAGGCCAAAATTTGCAAGCACGCAGAAACACCTAATATTATTTTATAATCAAATACACTCTCACAATTATTCTATCTGTCATGGTTATCTAGACATGATCTACGGTTGAAATTTGGATTTCAGCTCAAGCCTATGAATAGTCTCATGAATGGTTGGTGACTATAACCCCTGAAGATTTCTTATCTCACGAAACTGTACCAGTATGAACAAAATTTGCATTTATTTTAATATTAGTTGGTATACATATAAAGCATACCAGTATCTAAATAATTTGATTTTTAGTTATTCAAACTGTTTGTTTAAGCATGGCTGTAGTATAGTGGACAGATTGTTAGGCAGCCAGTAATGACCCTTCCCAGTAAGCAGAGTTGAAAGCAGTTATTACAGTTGTTTTGAGCTTTCGTGACAAACAAAACCACAGACATTGTCAAGGCATGATATGTATCAAATCTCAAAAGATACTACTTACCAAAGATACCTGTGAATAGAAGAGAAGTTCATGTAAACTGTTCAGTTCAAGTATATGACATAACCAGTTGTCACCATTCCTGGAAGTACCAATGTGGCCAGTGCCCTGAAAAGAGTAGAAGTCCAGAAGGGATTATTAGAAAGCATTCATAAAATTCACAAACATAAACTAGTCACATATAATATACATCATGTCTATAACATAATATGAATGTGTTTATGAAGTATCACCATAACATGAGTAGTTTTTTCTGAAAGAGATAAGAAGCTGAGCTAAACATAAAAATTTAACCGGTGGACAACAAGGATACCAGGGTTATGACAACATCTCTTCCTGTTTTTTTCTCTCAGAAAGACAAGTTTATAAAATGCATTGAACATCAGACGGAATCCACTTATTACTTGCATTTATATAAAAGCAGGTGCAGACGTGGACACACTACACATCAGATATTGATACTGTCTAAGTCTTATGATTTTATTTTTTTATATAAAAACCAGTACCTGTTTTATGGAGGAAATCTGCATCTTTGCCTACCACACATCAAGTTGTTGGTACTTCTGAACTACTCGCTCCATATTTTATTTTCCATACGGTTTCTGTGGTTTGCTGCATTACAACAAAATCTATATCTTGCCAACTGCACATAAAGTTGTTGGTACTTCTTAACAAATGGCTCCATATTTTATTTTCCATACGGTTTCTGTGGTTTGCTGCATTACAACAAAATCTATATCTTGCCTACTGCACATAAAGTTGTTGGTACTTCTTAACAAATGGCTCCATATTTTATTTTCCATACGGTTTCTGTGGTTTGCTGCATTACAACAAAATCTATATCTTGCCTACTGCACATAAAGTTGTTGGTACTTCTTAACAAATGGCTCCATATTTTATTTTCCATACGGTTTCTGTGGTTTGCTGCATTACAACAAAATCTATATCTTGCCAACTGCACATAAAGTTGTTGGTACTTCTTAACAAATGGCTCCATATTTTATTTTCCATACGGTTTCTGTGGTTTGCTGCATTACAACAAAATCTATATCTTGCCTACTGCACATAAAGATGTTGGTACTTCTGAACTACTTGCTCCATATTTTATTTTCCATACGGTTTCTGTGGTTTGCTGCCTAACAATAAATTCTGCATCTTTACCTACTGCACATGAAGTTGTTTGTACTTCTTAACAACTCACTCCATATTTTATTTTCCATACCGTTTCTGTGGTTTGCTGCATAACAACAAAATCTATATCTTGCCAAATGTACATAAAGTTGTTGGTACTTCTTAACAAATGGCTCCATATTTTATTTTCCATACGGTTTCTGTGGTTTGCTGCATAACAACAAAATCTATATCTTGCCAACTGCACATAAAGTTGTTGGTACTTCTTAACAAATGGCTCCATATTTTATTTTCCATACGGTTTCTGTGGTTTGCTGCATAACAACAAAATCTATATCTTGTCTACTGCACATAAAGTTGTTGATACTTCTTAACAAATGGCTCCATTTTTTATTTTCCATACCGTTTCTGTGGTTTGCTGCATAACAACAAAATCTATATCTTGCCAAATGTACATAAAGTTGTTGGTACTTCTTAACAAATGGCTCCATATTTTATTTTCCATATGGTTTCTGTGGTTTGCTGCATAACAACAAAATCTATATCTTGCCAACTGCACATAAAGTTGTTGGTACTTCTTAACAAATGGCTCCATATTTTATTTTCCATACGGTTTCTGTGGTTTGCTGCATAACAACAAAATCTATATCTTGTCTACTGCACATAAAGTTGTTGATACTTCTTAACAAATGGCTCCATATTTTATTTTCCATACGGTTTCTGTGGTTTGCTGCATAACAACAAAATCTATATCTTGCCAACTGCACATAAAGTTGTTGGTACTTCTTAACAAATGGCTCCATATTTTATTTTCCATACGGTTTCTGTGGTTTGCTGCATAACAACAAAATCTATATCTTGCCAACTGCACATAAAGTTGTTGGTACTTCTGAACAACTCGCTCCATATTTTATTTTCCATTCGGTTTCTGTGGTTTGCCGCCTAACAACAAATTCTGCATCTTTACCTACTGCACATGAAGTTGTTGGTACTTCTTAACAATTCACTCCAAATTTAATTTTCCATACAGTTCCTGTGGTTTGCTGCATAACAACAAAATCTGCATCTTGCCTTCAGACTCAACTCCCACTTTTGTCCAAGATCTGTAATATGTAAAATTTAAAAGCAGCATGAAATTTTGTGAAATATAGTCCAATTTTTCTTCTTTTTTTTTTACAAGTCTTAGTTTGTACATGATTAAAGGTTAATATTATAAAACGCCCATGTCCAATAAATATGAAAAGTGATATACACAATGTTGCCTTTTTTAAAAATTTTAAACTGATAATAAGTCATTTTTGAGCATCAACTTCCACATCTTCGTTAATTTTTGCTCCCTGAAATAAATCATTTTAAAAAATATGAAACCTAGACCAAGGTCACTTTGGTATTCAACAATTTATTATTTCTGTTAGACCTGAAGATTACAATTTTTCCAAAATCTTAAGATTAAAAACACCATTTATTTTATGTCAGCGCTCAGTCTCTAAGGCAAAAAAACAACAACCTGTGTTTCCACTAACCAAATAATAACTTGGAAAATTTTTTTAAGTGTCAAAAGAAACCTTATTGCTTGTAAAATAATTATCAACCACAATACTGATTATAAATTTTTTCTTTGTTAATATTTTATAGGAGTGTAACGATAGATCAAACTATTGATGTGTTGTCATAGTTACTGGTTGATATTACTCTATCAATAGTCAGTTTTAAATAACTATCGTGATAGTTTCATGGACTATCGATGGTTTTGATTGTTTCACCTTTATTTGATTCCCTCATCCATTCTTTTGCCATCTATTGTCCATTATCGTTTTTTTCTCCTGCAAACTCCTTCAAAACAAACCTTTCAGAGTAGTTTCCCCTTTTTGAATGATTAATTGAATTGATTGAATATTTAGCGTCATTTTTATGCCATCGAGGGCTAACAGATGATCAGTTAACCTAACCACTGTTTCCTGGGATTAACCAGTACTCGAGCACACCCCGTCTCCGCAAGTAACTGATAACTTTCCCACTTGAATCAGTGGTGAGAGACGAATGATAATGAGACACAATGTCATATATCAATCATCACCGAGACTGTTGCCGGGCGGGGTATTCGAACTCACGACCCCTGGATTGATAGTCAGACGCGTAATCGACTGAGCTAATCGTGTCGGCTTGGATGATTAAAAGTCGGCCATACCAAACACAGAGGCTAGAGTCAATACACATTTAGGGTTTCCCTAAGAGTCATAACACGTCATATGATTTCGTTGATAAGCAACATCCCTTAATTGCCCCGACATGCCTTACGTTCTGGTGTGACTACCATTAAATAATCCAATTATGCAAGCCGATGAGTAAACAAGTGACACTGGTGATCTAATTATGCCAGCCGATGATTTAGTAAACAAGCCACACTGGTGATCTAATTATGCAAGCCAATGATTTAGTAAACAAGTGACACCGGTGATCTAATTATGCCAGCCGATGATTTAGTAAACAAGTGACACTGGTGATCTAATTCTATATTATAGATATAAATAAAGTATATTTTTAACAACTTGCTAGTGTTTTTGTCAATATTATAGATGATTTAATATAAATATGAGTGTTTTGGCTTCCGCACTAAAATCACTGAAATCGGTGCAGAAGATCCACCCATGAAAAAGCTGATGGACTATGTAACGTGATAGACAATCACGTTAAAAAATATCAAATTGTTTGGCAACATGCTTCATTATGCACTAAACGGCAAATATGATGCTAAATGGTCTCAGAAAACGCCATTATAAACGTATTAACACCAAATTCATATGTAATAGTGAGCGCAGTGAGCTGATACGGTAACATGCATGTTGAAAAGAATTCAAAATACTAACAGAATGAAAAAAATTGGTTCTGGATATCATTTCATGGAGAGTAAAACTGCGGTAATTTGACTAGTACTGGTGTTGTAAAGAAAAATTCTGCCGTTTATAAAAACAATCAATATGAACATTAGCCTATTGGAAAAATAATGAGAAAACGTTTAAAATGTTTTCAAAAACTTTCATTTTATACTCTTAAACACTACGCTAAAACGCATACCGTAACCCTGTCTATTGACGGAAATTGACAAGTGTATATGGTACTTAGGCAGAAATTAATTAATAGTGTGGTTCCTATTATATGGAAAAACAAAATAGGGTAGGTAGGTAAATTATTTATTTTGCATTGTCAATACTATCTGTTTTCTGCGAGTATATTTGTTATGTCTGTATGTAGACACACTTGACATACACGATGGCAAAGCAGCTCTTCAGGGCCTACTCTGGCTGAAAAAATCTTGTCACCAACATATTCGCCAATTGAGTTGATGTTATTGTATGGTGTTTAGTGTAGCTTCCAACAATTTTTCAGTCATATCGCGACGGTGTCTACTTGAGACAGTATTCTAAGCGCTGTCACACTGGAGTATCATGCCGCAGACACGTGGTATGATACCCCACCCAGTCACATTATAATGACAGCGGGCTGACCAGACCTAGAACTCTCCTCTAAATGCTGAGCGTCAAGCGAGGAAGCTTCTAGTACCATTTTCTAAAGTCTTTGGTATGACACGGCCAGGGATTGAACCCAAGACCTCCTGCATGTGAGGAGGACGCTCTACACTAGACCACGCCGCGGTCTTCACCAACTGAGAAAAGAGATTTAAGATTTTGGAGCCAACTTGACTTCCTTGGTTCCAAGTTTCAATATGTATTTCTCTTATTAGATTTAGGTGGACTTTTTTTGTCTGCTCGGTAATTCACGTCATTCTACATCTTACATTTAAGTTTTCTAAAGAAGATTGTTACCTTAAAATAAATATAAATATATTTTTGCTTGTATTTTTTTTTTTAATGTGGTTTAATGTCATTTTCAACACATTTCAGGTTATATATATATGTCATATCCAGTTTTACTGATGAAGGATGACCACAGACTGAGTAGAACCACCGTCCTTCCGCAAGTAACTGGAAACTTTCTCATAATTATAAAGTTTTTGGAGTGAGCCGGAATCGAACCTACGTACTTAGTGGTCTTGAAATGACACCTTAGACCACTCGGCCACGGAGGACCCTGCTTGTATTCTTAATTTATGTTAATGAAAAAAAAAATAAATCTCTTATATGACACATGACCCCTACTTTTCTCATCATATTTTGATAGTGCAGAGGTTGACAAACAGTAAAATGAAGGTTTCACTTCTTTCATTTGGGTCTCTCTATGAATGACAAGCCTTCAAACTTTTATTATTTACTGTAGAATAAAGAACAAAAATCAATGGTGGGGTTACACCTCAAGCATAATTTATTCTCACTTGTGGGAACAATGACCATGCTCCTTTACAAAGGATGAAATCACGATTATGGTAATAACTTTCACTTAACACTTCTTCATTCACATGCAATCGATGATCCCGTAAATGGAAAATGTTGGTTCATCTTTAATTTAAAATATTAGCCCAACCTGGCACATGTATAATAATTGAGGTCAATATGTTTGGCGAGTATTGATTATTTTGTAACAATTATGGCATTTTTTGGTAGTTAATACACAATTTTGCTACAGGGGTTGAGTAGCATGGGGGAGGGTGTTGGGTACCCTCGAATAGGTCCAGGTTACAAGCCATACGCCTGTGTGTTGTAGTTGCCACTTCTGTATCAAAGCTTCTTTCCATGCTCCTTTTGCCAGAGACATAAACAAGTCACTGATTTTGCTAATTCTCATCGGAAATATTCTTTCTCGGAAGCTAGAGGTTAGCATGTCCTTGTGAACTAATATTTTTGTTCTTCATTGCTTTTATAAGACCGTTAGACAGAACATATACGCATTACTTTATAACCAGACGAAGTGTATACTTACTGAAACATTTATGTCTTGAGTTGGTCCGGTTAATTTAAGCAACTATTCATGCCCAATTCGTTGTAAACGTCATTTCACCTCGTGCGTTTATCTCTTCATCCGGGCATTTTTGTCTATATGTTATTAGCCCAAATCAAATCAGTAGAGCCAAAAGACCGGACTATCGGATTATAATGATACTTTTAGGGTTAGAGCCAAAAGACCGGACTATCGGATTATAATGATACTTTTAGGGTTAATCTAATTTCTAAGACGATTAATTTATTAATATATGGTGATATATTTTTATATTTTAATGGAGATATGCTTGTCTCTGATAATATCTTTAGCATCGCAAGTCTGATAGCATTGAAAATGATTATGAAAATACGACATTTTTTAAAACAAAAATAATATGTTTAATAGCAAAAATAATCTTTTTAACGAAAAGGACAAACAATAAGAAGATTTATTCACGAAAAGGAGCATTTAACGCAACGCGTTTCTGTGGCAATTGAAGTAAAATGAAGTAAAGTGAATAAGAAGGAACTAATAAAACAGTAATTTGTCAATATAATATTTCTAAAAACGCGTATGTATGTTAGATTTAATGTTCTTTTCTGTGTAAGTTTAGAATGCTTCTTCTTCTTCTTCTTCTTCTTCTTCTTCTTCCATATACTGAGCTGGGTTCTTGAAAGAACGTACGTAGCTCAACGAATTCCTTGAGTTTGGTAACAAACTGGACACATATGAAGTTACTGACAAAACATTAACTTGACCATGATTTTAGATTTCCTTGAGATTGGTAACGAAACCGGAGAAATCTTACGTTCCATAACTTCTTCATAACATTTTTTGCATGTTTCTGATGTAAGTCACTGATATATATATATTATGACGTGTTTGTTTCATTTCATTAATTTAATGATATTAATAACTGATTAAGACTAGATAACTTAAGTATAAATTGCTCCATCTTAGGAAGAGTCCGAATGACAGACATCAAGCAGTATTTATTAGTGCTGTCTATTTTTAGAATGGGGATTAAGTTTACCCCTCCAATTTAAATATCAATGTTGTCACGTTTTGGTGGATTTAACGTACCAAATCATTCAAATTTTATTTATTAATTAGAGAACAATATAGACACATTAATACAACTTGTGATTACTGTTCTTTTAGATAGTTCCATCGTTTGTGACCCACCAATAAAAGAGATAAAAAAAGACGAGTTCTTATCTATGATGGGACTTCATTGACGGCTGTTACAATACCCAGTTACCACCACTCACTGAATCTACACACCTGCAAAAGTCATTACGGTTATGAAGACACTCGTCGTGAGAGAAGAAAATACCATGGTTGCTCGGGTCACTCTTCACAATATGCGCCAAGACAGAGATGAACCGATTCGCTCATTTGGTGCCCGGCTCCGTGGTCAGGCAGGAGTCTGTAAATTTGTTATCAAGTGCCCCAATTGTGATGACAATGTTTACTATACAGAGGCAGTTCTTCGTGATGTGCTTAGTCGAGGTTTAGATAACAGTGAAATCCAGCTCGACCTCCTGGATGACAAAAATCAGGAGATGACATTAGAGGAAGTATTCAAATTTGTTGAGGCCAAAGAATCTAGTAAACTCTCTGCCTACTGGACACTCACAGTCATGGTGCAGAAGCAGCTAGTAGTTCATAAAAACGTCGAGTAAAAGGCTCTATGAAAGTTCGCAACCGGCGCGAACAAAAGAACACTGACAAACACAAGTTGTGTTCTTACTGTGGAAAGAAAGGACACGGGATTTGCTCGTCCTCACATATTAGAAAAAAGAGTGTGCAGCATATGGTCATACATGTAAATATTGTGGAATCAACCACCACTTTGACAATATGTGTATGAATAAAAAAAAATTTGAGTCTATGGCAAAATCGTCTGCCGAAAATGAAGGTGCCGTGTTCGACTCCATCTGCGCTATCAACAACCGCGGTAGTAAGGCCATTTCTCTTGACCATCACCTTTACAGCCAGCTGTCTGATACTTGGGTGAAGCGTCCCTCCAAATCACAGCCATTTGTCAACCTGACTGTGGGAGTCCATCGCTAGGATTATGAACCATTCGGCTTCCATCTCACCTCTACACCTTAGACGGTCATCCTCCCCTTCATGGCCGACACCGGTTGCCAGAGTTGTCTAGCTGGCATCAAGGTCATCAATCGACTCGGAATGAAGAAGAGCTACCTAATCCCCGTAACATTAAAGATGCATGCTGCCAACAACAAAGGAATAACCATTCTGTGTGCAATCATACTTCGATTCGCCGTCAAAGACAAACAGGGCAACATGATCGAGACCCGTCAGATAGCCTATGTTACCGATAACTCGGAAAAGCTCTACATCAGCAGGGAGGCCTGTGTCTGCCTTCAAATGATTACGGACACATTTCTAACGGTTGGTGATACCAACGGAAACCAGACAATTCACACCTTAAACGATGGTCCAACTGCTAGTGATAGCAATGACAGTGGGCTAGCCACTGAATGCAACTGCCCACGCCGCCAGATGCAACCACCTCCTCCTACAAAGCTGCCATTCCCTGCAAATAAGAACAACCGTGTGGCACTACGACAATATCTAATCAACAACTTCCAGTCTAGCACATTCAACACGTGTGAACATCAGCCATTACCTATGACGGAGGTCCCCCACTTCAACTTATGGTGGACTCTTCTACCACACCTGTAGCGATACACACTCCTGTGCCAGTACCTATTCATTTGCGAGACGATATCAAGGCGGAACTTGATAGAGATGTCAGATTAGGAATGATCAAACCAGTACCGGTTGGTGAGCTAGTGAAATGGTGCCATCGCATGGCCGTCTGTGCCAAGAAAAATGGCAAACCGAGGCGCACCGTTGAGACAGAGGAGGGCGTACGGATCTTCGACAAGTCCAAACCTACATGCCTTGCCACAGATTGGTCTTAATTCGGAATATGATTCTGGCTCTTTAAAAAAACTGTAGCTGCCCTAAGACTGAACTGTTCTGTTGACCAACAGGTTGGAGAGTAACACTTGTTGGTAGCCGCTTCACACACAGTCACAGTGCTGAATCTTGTTATGCTCCAGTGGAGGGGGAAGCCCTAGCCGTCGCCGATGCCCTGGACAAGATTCATTATTTCGTTCTAGGATGCGAGGAGCACATTATTGCCATGGACCATAAACCACTCCTTAAGTTATTCGGAGACCAGTCACTCGATGATATATCGAACACACCAATTCGAAACTTGAAAGAAAAAACCCTCCGGTACAGATTCCGCATGACCCACGTACCCGGAATGAAACAAAGGGATGCCGATACTGTCTCCAGCCACCCCACAGGCGACAGTTACCCTCCCAAGATGCATCTACGAGATGACATCTCCACTATTACACATATGCCAATTAATGAAGCATCTGAGTCTATATTACCATCGCCATTAGACCTACGACATGTCTTCAATGCTGGCATCCGATGCATAGAGACATACCAGGACGATAGCGAAGACACTGTACACCTTGCTGCAACTTCATCTCTGCACACATTACAATCCATCACCTGGGATAAGGTTCGCATTGCAACTACCAGTGATGAGAATATGTCCACTTTAGTTAACATAGTTGAAGATGAAATGCCGGAATTCCGCCACGAGCTGCCAGAACCGCTTCGTGAGTACCATCAATTCCATGATCACCTGTACACAGTGGATGGTGTAGTAGTCTACAAAGACCGAGTTGTGATTCCACCCGCACTCCGACAAGACTGTCTGACAGCGCTACATGCTGCGCACCAAGGCGTGTCATCAATGATCGCAAGAGCCGTGGCATCTGTATTCTAGCCTGGAATCACCCCCGCAATCACCACTCTCAGAAACAGCTGCAATCAATGCAACGGATGGCACCATCTCAACCAAGCGCACCACCGAGCCCTGCAAAATCACCAGTTTACCCTTTCCAGTGTGTGTGCGCAGACTTTTTTCATTACAAAGGAATCAACTATCTGGTGATTGTCGAAAGATACTCTAACTGGCCCATCGTTGAACACACCTCAGTCGGCGCCACTGGTATAATTGACTGTCTTCGCAGATCATTTGTAACATATGGCATTCCCTGACGAGGTTTCATCCGATGGGGCCCAAGCTCACCGCCGCCAAAACACGTGAATTCTTGAAAACCTGGGGAGTTCACCATCGCCTATCGTCCAAGGCATTCCCCCACAGCAACTGCCGTGCTGAAGTCGTAGTTAAGACTATTAAGAGACTGATAACCGACAACACTGAACCACTTGGCGAACTTGACACTGACTTTTTCCAGCGAGCGATATTACAGTACCGCAATTACCCAGACAAGGGCACTACACTATCTCCAGCTATGTGTGTCTTTGGCAGATCTATCAAAGATTTCATTCCATTCCTCCCTGGCCGATATAAACCACATAACACCTGCCACAGAGACACGGTATGATACCCACCCAGTCACATTATACTGACACAGTGGAGTATCATGCAGCAGTCACATGGTATGATACCCCACCCAGTCACATTATACTGACACAGTGGAGTATCATGCAGCAGACACATGGTATGATACCCCATCCAGTCACATTATACTGCCACACTGGAGTATCATGCAGCAGACACATGGTATGATACCCCACCCAGTCACATTATACTGACACAGTGGAGTATCATGCAGCAGACACATGGTATGATACCCCACCCAGTCACATTATACTTCCACACTGGAGTATCATGCAGCAGACACATGGTATGATGCCCCATCCAGTCACATTATTCTGCCACACTGGAGTATCATGCAGCAGACACATGGTATGATACCCCACCCAGTCACAGTATACTGACACACTGGAGTATCATGCAACAGACACATGGTATGATACCCCACCCAGTCACAGTATACTGACACAGTGGGATATCATGCAGCAGACACATGGTATGATGCCCCACCCAGTCACATTATACTGCCACACTGGAGTATCATGCAACAGATACATGGTATGATACCCCACCCAGTCACAGTATACTGACACAGTGGAGTATCATGCAGCAGACACATGGTATGATACCCCACCCAGTCACATTATACTGCCACACTGGAGTATCATGCAGCAGACACATGGTATGATGCCCCACCCAGTCACATTATACTGACACACTGGAGTATCATGCAACAGACACATGGTATGATACCCCACCCAGTCACAGTATACTGACACAGTGGAGTATCATGCAGCAGACACATGGTATGATACCCCACCCAGTCACATTATACTGCCACACTGGAATATCATGCAGCAGACACATGGTATGATGCCCCACCCAGTCACATTATACTGCCACACTGGAGTATCATGCAACAGACACATGGTATGATACCTCACCCAGTCACAGTATACTGACATAGTGGGATATCATGCAGCAGACACATGGTATGATGCACCACCCAGTCACATTATACTGCCACACTGGAGTATCATGCAGCAGACACATGGTATGATGCCCCACCCAGTCACATTATACTGCCACACTGGAGTATCATGCAGCAGACACATGGTATGATAGCCCACCCAGTCACATTATACTGACACACTGGAGTATCATGCAGCAGACACATGGTATGATGCCCCACCCAGTCACATTATACTGCCACACTGGAGTATCATGCAGCAGACACATGGTATGATGCCCCACCCAGTCACATTATACTGCCACACTGGAGTATCATGCAGCAGACACATGGTATGATGCCCCACCCAGTCACATTATACTGACACAGTGGAGTATCATGCAGCAGACACATGGTATGATACCCCACCCAGTCACATTATACTGCCACACTGGAGTATCATGCAGCAGACACATGGTATGATGCCCTATCCAGTCACATTATACTGCCAAACTGGAGTATCATGCAACAGACACATGGTATAATACCCCACCCAGTCATAGTGTACTGACACAGTGGGATATCATGCAGCAGACACATGGTATGATGCCCCACCAAGTCACATTATACTGCCACACTGAAGTATCATGCAACAGACACATGGTAGGATACCCCACCCAGTCACAGTATACTGACACAGTGGAGTATCATGCAGCAGACACATGGTATGATACCCCACTCAGTCACATTATACTGCCACACTGGAGTATCATGCAGTAGACACATGGTATGATGCCCCACCCAGTCACATTATACTGCCACACTGGAGTATCATGCAACAGACACATGGTATGATACCCCACCCAGTCACAGTATACTGACACAGTGGGATATCATGCAGCAGACACATGGTATGATGCCCCACCCAGTCACATTATACTGCCACACTGGAGTATCATGCAGCAGACACATGGTATGATGCCTCACCCAGTCACATTATACTGCCACACTGGAGTATCATGCAGCAGACACATGGTATGATGCCCCTCCCAGTCACATTATACTGACACAGCGGGGTATCATGCAGCAGACACATGGTATGATACCCCACCCAGTCACAGTATACTTACACAGTGGGATATCATGCAGCAGACACATGGTATGATGCCCCACCCAGTCACATTATACTGCCACACTGGAGTATCATGCAGCAGACACATGGTATGATGCCCCATCCTATCACATTATACTGACACAGTGGAGTATCATGCAGCAGACACATGGTATAATACCCCACCAAGTCACAGTATACTGACACAGTGGGGTATTATGCAGCAGACACATGGTATGATATCCCACCCAGTCACATTATACTGACACAGTGGGGTATCATGCAGCAGACACATGGTGTGATACCCCACTCAGTCACATTATACTGACACAGTGGAGTATCATGCAGCAGACACATGGTATGATACCCCACCCAGTCACATTATACTGACACAGTGGAGTATCATGCAGCAGACACATGGTACGATGCCCACCCAGTCACATTATACTGACACAGTTGGGTATCATGCAGCAGACACATGGTATGATACCCCACTCAGACACATTATACTGACACAGTGGAGTATCATGCAGCAGACACATGGTATGATAACCCCTCAGTCACATTATACTGACACAGTGGAGTATCATGCAGCAGACACATGGTATGATAGCCCACTCAGTCACATTATACTGCCACACTGGAGTATCATGCAGTAGACACATGGTATGATAACCCACTCAGTCACATTATACTGATACAGTGGGGTATCATGCAGCAGACACATGGTATGATAACCGACTCAGTCACATTATACTGACACAGTGGAGTATCATGCAGCAGACACATGGTATCGTACCCCACCTAGTCACATTATACTGACACAGTGGAGTATCCTGCAGCAGACACATGGTATGATACCCCACCCAGTCACATTATACTGACACAGTGGAGGATCATGCAACAGACACATGGTATGATGCCCACCCAGTCACATTATTTTAACAACGGACTGACCAGACCTAAAACTACGAATATCCTCTAAATGCTGAGCGCCAATTGAGGAAGATTCTAGTACCATTTTTTTAGGTATTTGGTTTGACCTGAACCCACGACCTCCGCATGTGAGGCAGACGGTCTATACCTAGACCACAGCTGCGGTGTTGCTCTATACCTAGACGGCAGCTGCGGTGTTGGCAAGTGGAGGCTGTTGCTCTATACCTAGACGACAGCTGTGATGTTGCCAAGTGGAAGTAATTGCTCTATACATAGACCACAGCTGCGGTGTTGACAAGTGGAGGTAGTTGCTCTATACCTAGACCACAGCTGCGGTGTTGGCAAGAAGAGGCAGTTGCTCTATACCTAGACCACACCTGCGGTGTTGACAAGTGGAGGCAGTTGCTCTATACCTAGACCACAACTGCGGTGTTGGCAAGTCTAGGACTCAAACCTTTCGCTGATAGTACTGACACATTTCTCTCCTTACAGGCTACATACACATTTGGACATACATACTTTTATAAACTTACTGAACAAAATAAAATAAAAACAGATGGAGAGCTCAGCATAGCATGGACTTATTTGTACAAATCTAATAGAACTGTAGCTGGTCATCATTACTAAATAAATATCTTCAAAATCTGGTAAGCAGTTCATGAGCAGAAGATTTTTCAAGTTTCTGACTATTTTAAGCAATGGTGGCCATCTTGAATTTTAGATAAAAATTGTTGTTTTTTTATACAGTCTCCTATGCAATAGAAACATCTGTGAAATTTCAGTTTAAATGACCTAGGAGTTTCAGAGAAGGGCTGCTAACGAACTACAGATGACGGACAACACACCATAGCAAAAGTCCTTGTGACCTTTGGAGCTAAAAACTATGAGTTAGTAAAGTCATGCAGATAGAATACCTTCAAAGTCGCCATAACTGGGCCTTTGTAATAGTTCTACTATCAACAACAACATTTTTTCCAGATTCCTCACAAACGAAACAAAACACAATGATGAAACTAGCCATTATAATCCGATTTCACGTCCTGTTCCCCATATCAACAAACTAAAGGTTATCAAGACAAAGATTTGTCAAGGAACAATACAGAGAAGGAAACTGTTTGAGATTGTGTGAACGCTCGCATAATCAGACAAAATATTGCAAAATCTTGATTTTAATGATTTTAACTTTCTTTCCTCTCATTGATACAAATAAAAATTGTTATTTTGCACTATCAAGTTCTCTACAAAAAGAGACCATCTGCAGCAATTTGTTTTTTTTTTTAAATTGTTTAAGAATTTATGATCACTAAATTTGTATATTGCAACTTAAAAAAATACTCGGATTTACTTCAAACTACAAACTCATTGTTATTTAACATATCAGATTGAACTATTATAAAACATCTACGGTTACATACAACTTACAAAGTATGTATAATGAGAATACCTTATTAGTGTCTGATACTAACAACTTTATCAGGTGAGGATTAGAAAAGAAACCAAGACGAGGCCTTTTTTTTTGTGCCAAAACCTGATGAAGTTTATAATATTAGACACTAACGTGGTATTCTCTTTATCATGTCAATATTTCTAATTTGTCTTTTTTTTTATAAAATTGAAAATCAGCATCAAACTTTTGTTACACCCTGTAGAGATTCCTTCAAAATGTATAGTTATGCATAATGGCGTCATGTGCCTGATAAATTTGATTGACATGATAAACCTATGTTTATCAGGCTGTAAGTTTATCATCAGATATGAATACATTGTCATGATAAAATAATCAGTTGCCTGTGAGTTCAGAATGATAAAATGTCCAAATACTTAATCCTCGTGTGCTATTTCATCAACAGAATATGCTATGGTCCCATCCTATAAAAGTATTTTTAGTGTGTTATATATCTTGACAGTTGTATCAATAAAATATGCTAGGGTCCTCTCATATAAAAGTCTTTTTAGCGTGTAATATATCTGACAGTTGCATCAACTTACATACAAATATCTGGGATGCAACTACAATGCACACACATATATATGTCTGCAGAGTTACAACAATAACGGCCATGAGGAAGGAATTATACATATGTAAATAAATCTTACAGCAATAACTCTAAAATAAAAAAAAACAAAGTTTCATCTTATATTTTTTTACTTAAACTGAACTGCGATTAAATTAAATATATAATGTATTAACAAAAGCTGCGATTCAATTAAATATTTAATGTATTAACTAAATTCTGCTAAAAAATGTCAGCTCAGCAGTGGATTATTTGCAAATATATTAATTATATTTTAAATTATTTCACTGAATTACCAAGGTATCTTCAATTAAAAATGACCGACTTCAACAAAATAATTTATTCAGAGGCCTTAATAATATAATTGCTTGATTATCATGGAACACGCACAACCTGACAGGGAAACAAAAATTCTTAGCATGAAACACGCACAAAGTACAAGTGTAACAAACACTCCTTAACATGGAACAAGCATAACGTACCACGGTCACAAACAATTATAATATGGAACGCGCACAACGTGCCAGGGAAACAAATATTCCTTTATATGAAATGCACACAACGTGCCAGGGAAACAAACAATCCTTAATATGGAACGCGCACAACGTGCCAGAGAAACAAACACTCCTTCACATGGAATACACCTAACGTGCAAGGGAAACAAACAATCATTAATATGGAACGGGCACAACGCACAAGAGAAACAAACAATCCTAAGCATGGAACACGCACAACGTGCCAAGGAAAAAACAATCCTTAGCATGAAACATGCATAATGTGCCAGGGAATAAAACAATCTTTATTATTGAACACGTTCAACGTGCCGGGGAAACAAACACTCCTTAATATGAATCGCGTACAACGTGCCAGGGAAACAAACAATCCTTTACATGGTACACGCACAACGTGCCAGGGAAATAAACACTCCTTAACATGGAACACGCACAACATGCCCTGGAAAAACATTGCTTGATATGGAACGCGCACAACGTGCCAGGGAAACAAACACTCCTTAACATGAGAGACGCACTACCTGCCAGGGAAACAACAATCCTTAGCATAAAACACGCACAATGTACCAGGGAAACATACAATCCTTAACATGGACAACACGCACAACGTGCCAGGGAAATAAACAATCTTTAATATGGAACGCGCTCAACGTGCCAGGGAAACAAATACTTCTTAATATGGAACACGCACATCGTGCCATTGAACCAAAATACCTTAATATGGGACACGCACAATGTACCAGGGAAAAAGCACACGTTAGCATGAAACATGCACAACGTGCAAGGGTAACAAACACTTCTTATCATGGAACACGCACAACGTGCCAGGGAAACAAACACTCCTTAACATGAAAAACGCATTACCTGACAGGGAAACAAACAATCCTTAGCATAAAACACGCACAATGTCCTAGGCAAACAACAATCCTTAGCACAACGTACAAGGGTAACAAACACTGATTAAAATGGAACAAACACAACGTACCAGGATAACAAACAATCCTTAATATGGAACGCGCACAGTGTGCCACGGAAACAACACTCCTTAGAATGAAACACGCATAATATGCCAGGGAAATCCTTAACATGGAACACGCACATGTCAGGGAAACAGACACTTCTCAACATGGAACACGCACAACGTGCCAGGGTAACAAAAATCCTTAACCTGGAACAAGCACAACGTATGAGGGAAACAATTCTTAATATGGAACAAGCACAACGTACCAGGATAACAAACAATCCTTAACATGGAAGGCACACAACGTGCCACGGAAACAAACAATCCTTATTATAGAACGCACACAACATGCCAGGGTAAGGTAAAATTCTTAATATGGAAAATGCACAACGTGCCACGGAAACAACAATCCTTAGCATGAAACACGCACAATGTGCCAGAGACAAAACAATTCTTAACATGGAACACGCACAAGATATTAAGGAAACAAACACTCCATAACATGGAACATGCAAAATGTGCCAGGGTAACAAACAACCCTTAACATGGATCAAGCCTAACGAATTAGGGAAACAAACAATCCTTAATATGGAAAGCGCATGAAGTGCCAGGGAAAAAACATTCCTTAACATGGAACAAGCACAACGTGCCAGGGAAACAACACTCTTTAGCATGAAACACGCACAATGTGTCAGGGAAACAAACGCTCCTTAACATGGCACGTTCCAGGGCAACAAACACTCCTTAACATGAAAAATACACAACGTGCCAGGTAAACAACAATCTTAGTATAAAACACGCACATTGTACCAGGGAAACAAACAAATCTTTACATGGAAAACGCACAACATGTTAGGGAAACAAACAATCCTTAATAAACAAGCACAACGTGTCACGGAAACAAACCATCCGTAATATGGAACGCGCACAACGTGCCAGGGAAAGGAACAATCATAAACATGGAACATGAACAACGTGCAAAAGAAACAAAAATCCTTATATCATAAAACACGTACAAAGTACCAGTGAAACAAATAATACTTAACATGGAACACGCACAACGTGTCAAGGGTAAATAACACTCCTTAACATGGAACAAGCACATCGTACCAGGGTAACAAACCCTCCTTAACATGGAAAACGCACAATGTGTCGAGGAAACATCAAGCCTAAGCATAAAACACGGACAACGTGCAAGGGTAACAAACATTTCTTAACATGGAACAAGCACAACGTACAAGGGTATCAAACACTCATTAACATGAAACACGCACAACTTGACACGGAAACAACAATCATTAGCATGAAACATGCATAATGTGCCATGGAAACAAAAATCCTTCAAATGGAACACGCACAACATGTCAGGGAAACAGACACTTCATAACATGGAACACGCACAATGTGCCAGGGTAACAAACAATCCTGAACATGAAACACGCACAACGTGCCAGGGAAACAACAATCCTTAGCATGAAACACACACAACGTGCCAAGGAAACAACAATCCTAAGCATGAAACACGTACAACGTGCCAGGGTAACAAACACTTCTTCACATGGAACAAGCACAACGTACCAGGGTAACAAACAATCCTTAACATGAAACATGCACAACGTGCCACGGAAACAACAATACTTAGCATGAAACACGCATAAGGTGCCAGGAAAACAAAAATCCTTCACATCGAACACGCACAACATGTCAGGGAAACAGACACTTCTTAACATGGAACACGCATAACGCACTAGGTTAACAAACAATCCTTAACATGAAAAGCGCACAACGTGCCAAAGAAAAAAACAATCATTATTATGGAATACGCTCAACGTGCCAGGGAAACAAACACTTGAACATGGAAAACTCACAACGTGCCACGGAAACAACAATCCTAAGCACAAAACACACAAAACGTGTCAAGGAAACAAACAATCCTTAGTGTGGAACACGCACAACATCACATGGAAACAGACGCTCTTTAACATGGAACATGCGCAACGTGCCAGGGAAACAAACACTCCTTAACAAGAATCACGCACAACGTGCCAGGGAAACAACAGTCCTTAGCATGAAACACGCACAATGTGCAAGGGAAACAACAGTTCTTAACATGGTACACGCACAACGTGCCAGCGAAAAAAACACTCCTTAACATGGAACACGCACAACGTGCAAGGGTTACAAACATATCTTATCATGGAACACGCACAACATGCCAGGGAAACAAACATTGCTTGATATGGAACGCGCACAACGTGCCAGGAAAACAAACACTCCTTAACATGAAAGACGCACTACCTGCCAGGGAAACAACAATCCTTAGCATGAAACACGCACAATGTGCCAGGGAAACATACCATCCTTAACATGGACAACACGCACAACGAGCCAGGGAAATAAACAATCTTTAATATGGAACGCGCTAAACGTGCCAGGGAAACAAACAATTCTTAATATGGAGCACAACGTGCCACGGAACCAACAAACCTGAATAGGGAACACGCACAATATACCAGGGAAACAACACACCTTAGCATGAAACATGCACAACATGCAAGGGTAACACACACTTCTTATCATGGAACACGCACAACATGCCAGGGAAATAAGCATTGCTTGATATGGAACGCGCTCAACGTGCCAGGAAAACAAACACTCCTTAACATGAAAGACGCACTACCTGCCAGGGAAACAACAATCCTTAGCATGAAACACGCACAATGTGCCAGGGAAACATACCATCCTTAACATGGACAACACGCACAACGAGCCAGGGAAATAAACAATCTTTAATATGGAAGGCGCTCAACGTGCCAGGGAAACAACCAATTCTTAATATGGAGCACAACGTCCCACGGAACCGACAAACCTGAATAGGGAACACGCACAATATACCAGGGAAACAACACACCTTAGCATGAAACATGCACAACGTGCAAGGGTAACAAACACTTCTTATCATTGAACACGCACAACATGCCAGGGAAACAAACATTGCTTGATATGGAACGCACACAACGTGCCAGGAAAACAAACACTCCTTAACATGAAAGACGCACTACCTGCCAGGGAAACAACAATCCTTAGCATGAATTACGCACAATGTGCTAGGGAAACATACCATCCTTAACATGGACAACACGCACAACGTGCCAGGGAAATAAACAATCTTTAATATGGAACGCGTTCAACGTGCCAGGGAAACAAATAATTCTTAATATGGAGCACAACGTGCCACGGAACCAACAAACCTGAATAGGGAATACGCATAATATACCAGGTCAACAACCAACATTAGTATGAAACATGCACAACGTGCAAGGGTAACACACACTTCTTATCATGGAACAAGCACTACCTGACAGGTAAACAAACAGTCCATAGCATGAAACATGCACAATGTGATAGGGAAACAACAATCCTTAGCATGAAACACGCACAACTAACAAGGGTAACAAACACTCATAAACATCCTTAACATGGAACAAGCACAACGTACCAGGATAACAAATAATCCTAAACATGGAATACGCACAACGTGCCAAGGAGACAAATAATCCTTAATATGGAACGCGAACAACGTGCCAGGGAAAACAAACAATCCCTAACACGTCCAATGAAACAAAGACTCCTTAACATGAAACACACACAACGTGCCAGGGTAACAACAATCCTTAGCATAAAACACGCACAATGTACCAGGGAAACAAAAAATCCTTTACATGGAAAACGCACAATATAGGAAACAAAAACACATTAACATGGAACACGAACAACGTGCCAGGGTAACAAACAACCCTTAACACGGAACAAGCACAACGTGTCAAGGAAACAAACAATCCTTAATATGGAACGCGCACAAAGTGCCAGGAAAAACAATACTTAACATGGAACACACACAATGTACCAGGGAAACAATTAATACTTAACATGAAACAAGCACAACGTGCAAGGGAAACAACAATTCTTAGCATGAAAGACGCAAAATGTGCCAGGGAAACAACAATCCAAAGCATGAAACAAACACAAAGTACCAGGGTAACAAACACGTCTTAATATGGAACAAGCACAACGTAACATGGTAACAAACAATCCGTAACATGGAACACGCACAAAATGTTAGGGAAACAAACTGGCCTTAATACGGAACGTGCAAAACGTGCCAGGGAAACATCAATCCTTAGAATGAAAGATACACAACGGCCAAGGGTAACAAACATTTCTTAACATGGAACAAGCACAACGTACCAGGGCAACAAACAATCCTTAACATGAAACACGCACAACGTGCGCCGAAAACAACAATCCTTAGCATGAAACACGCATAAGGTGCCAGAAAAACAAAAATCCTTAACATGGAACACGCACAACGTACCAGGGTAACAAACAATCCTTAATATGAAACACGCACAACGTGCCAGGGAAACAACAATCCTAATCATGAAACACACACAACGTGCAAGGTTAACAATCACTTCTTAACACGTACAATGTGCCAGGGAAACAACAGTCCTTAACATGAAACACGCACAACGTGCAAGGGTAACAAACACCTCTTAGCATAGCAAAAATACAACATGCCAGGGAAATAAACAATCCTTAATATGAAACACTTACAAGTGCCAGGGAAACAACAATCCTTAGAATGAAACATGCACAATGTGCAAGGGAAACAAACAATCCTGAACATTGAACACGCACAACATGTTAGGGAAACTAACACTCCTTTACATGAAACACACAACGTACCTGGAAAACAAACATTCCTTAACATGGAACACTAACTACGTTTCTGGGAAACAGGCAATCCTTAACATGGAAAAATGCACAGTGTGCCAGGGAAACAAACACTCCTCAAAAAAGAACACGCACAACGTGCCAGGTTAACAATCACTCCTTAATATGGAAAAAAACAGAACATATCAGGGAAACAAACAATCCTTAACATGGAACACGCGCAATATATCAGTAAAACAAACACTCCTTAACATGGAACACGCGCGAGATATCAGTGAAACAAACACTCCTTAACATGGAACACGCACAACGTGCCAGGGAAACAAACAGTATTTTGAATGGAATAGGCACAACGTGCAAGGGAAACAACAATCCTTATCGTGGAACACGAACAACGTGTCAGGGAAACAAACAATCCTTGCTATGAAACACTTACAGCGTGCCAGGGAAACAACACTCCTTAGAATGAAACATGCACAATATGCAAGGGAAATAAACAATCCTGAACATGGAACACGCACAACATGTTAGGGAAACTAACACTCCTTTACATTGAACACACACAACGTGCCTGGAAAACAAACATTCCTTAACATGGAACACGAACTACGTGTCTGGGAAACAAACAATCCTTAACACGGAAAACGCACAGTGCGCCAGGGAAACAAACACTCGTCAACAAAGAACACGCATAACGTGCCAGGTTAACAATCACTCCTTAATATGGAAAAAAAACAGAACATATCAGGGAAATACACAATCCTTAACATGGAACACGCGCAATATATCAGTAAAACAAACACTCCTTAACATGGAACACGCGCGAGATATCAGTGAAACAAACACTCCTTAACATGGAACACGCACAACGTGCCAGGGAAACAAACAGTATTTTGAATGGAATAGGCACAACGTGCAAGGGAAACAACAATCCTTATCGTGGAACACGAACAACGTGTCAGGGAAACAAACAATCCTTGATATGAAACACTTACAACGTGCCAGGGAAACAACACTCCTTAGAATGAAACATGCACAATATGCAAGGGAAATAAACAATCCTGAACATGGAACACGCACACCATGTTAGGGAAACTAACACTCCTTTACATTGAACACACACAACGTGCCTGGAAAACAAACATTCCTTAACATGGAACACGAACTACGTGTCTGGGAAACAAACAATCCTTAACACGGAAAACGCACAGTGCGCCAAGGAAACAAACACTCGTCAACAAAGAACACGCATAACGTGCCAGGTTAACAATCACTCCTTAATATGGAAAAAACAGAACATATCAGGGAAATACACAATCCTTAACATGGAACACGCGCAATATATCAGTAAAACAAACACTCCTTAACAAGGAACACGCGCGAGATATCAGTGAAACAAACACTCCTTAACATGGAACACGCACAACGTGCCAGGGAATCAAACAAACCTAAACATGGAACACGAACTTCGTGTCAGAAAAACAAACAATCCCTAACACGTCCAATGAAACAAAGACTCCTTAACATGAAACACACACAACGTGCCAGGGTAACAACAATCCTTAGCATAAAACACGCACAATGTACCAGGGAAACAAAAAATCCTTTACATGGAAAACGCACAATATAGGAAACAAAAACACATTAACATGGAACACGAACAACGTGCCAGGGTAACAAACAACCCTTAACACGGAACAAGCACAACGTGTCAAGGAAACAAACAATCCTTAATATGGAACGCGCACAAAGTGCCAGGAAAAACAATACTTAACATGGAACACACACAATGTACCAGGGAAACAATTAATACTTAACATGAAACAAGCACAACGTGCAAGGGAAACAACAATTCTTAGCATGAAAGACGCAAAATGTGCCAGGGAAACAACAATCCAAAGCATGAAACAAACACAAAGTACCAGGGTAACAAACACGTCTTAATATGGAACAAGCACAACGTAACATGGTAACAAACAATCCGTAACATGGAACACGCACAAAATGTTAGGGAAACAAACTGGCCTTAATACGGAACGTGCAAAACGTGCCAGGGAAACATCAATCCTTAGAATGAAAGATACACAACGGCCAAGGGTAACAAACATTTCTTAACATGGAACAAGCACAACGTACCAGGGCAACAAACAATCCTTAACATGAAACACGCACAACGTGCGCCGAAAACAACAATCCTTAGCATGAAACACGCATAATGTGCCAGAAAAACAAAAATCCTTAACATGGAACACGCACAACGTGCCAGGGTAACAAACAATCCTTAATATGAAACACGCACAACGTGCCAGGGAAACAACAATCCTAATCATGAAACACACACAACGTGCAAGGTTAACAATCACTTCTTAACACGTACAATGTGCCAGGGAAACAACAGTCCTTAACATGAAACACGCACAACGTGCAAGGGTAACAAACACCTCTTAGCATAGCAAAAATACAACATGCCAGGGAAATAAACAATCCTTAATATGAAACACTTACAACGTGCCAGGGAAACAACAATCCTTAGAATGAAACATATACAATGTGCAAGGGAAACAAACAATCCTGAACATTGAACACGCACAACATGTTAGGGAAACTAACACTCCTTTACATGAAACACACAACGTACCTGGAAAACAAACATTCCTTAACATGGAACACTAACTACGTTTCTGGGAAACAGGCAATCCTTAACATGGAAAATGCACAGTGTGCCAGGGAAACAAACACTCCTCAAAAAAGAACACGCACAACGTGCCAGGCTAACAATCACTCCTTAATATGGAAAAAAACAGAACATATCAGGGAAACAAACAATCCTTAACATGGAACACGCGCAATATATCAGTAAAACAAACACTCCTTAACATGGAATATGTGCGAGATATCAGTGAAACAAACACTCCTTAACATGGAACACGCACAACGTGCCAGGGAAACAAACAGTATTTTGAATGGAATAGGCACAACGTGCAAGGGAAACAACAATCCTTATCGTGGAACACGAACAACGTGTCAGGGAAACAAACAATCCTTGATATGAAACACTTATAACGTGCCAGGGAAACAACAATCCTTAGAATGAAACATATACAATGTGCAAGGGAAACAAACAATCCTGAACATTGAACACGCACAACATGTTAGGGAAACTAACACTCCTTTACATTGAACACACACAACGTGCCTGGAAAACAAACATTCCTTAACATGGAACACGAACTACGTGTCTGGGAAACAAACAATCCTTAACACGGAAAACGCACAGTGCGCCAGGGAAACAAACACTCGTCAACAAAGAACACGCATAACGTGCCAGGTTAACAATCACTCCTTAATATGGAAAAAAAACAGAACATATCAGGGAAATACACAATCCTTAACATGGAACACGCGCAATATATCAGTAAAACAAACACTCCTTAACATGGAACACGCGCGAGATATCAGTGAAACAAACACTCCTTAACATGGAACACGCACAACGTGCCAGGGAATCAAACAAACCTAAACATGGAACACGAACTACGTGTCAAAAAAACAAACAATCCTTAACATGGGAAATGCACGGTGTGCCATGGAAACAAACAATCATAAACAAGGAACAAGAACAACGTGCCAGGGAAACTAACAATCCTTAATATGGAACAAGCACAACAGGTCAGGGAAACAAACAATCCTTAACATGGTGCACGCACAACATGTCAAGGAAAACACTCCTTAACATGGAACGCGCTCAACGTGCAAGGGAAATAATCAAACCTAAACATGTATCATAAACTACGTGTCAGGGAAACAAATAATCTTTAACATGGAAAATGCACAGCATGTCAGGGAAACAAACACGTCTCAGCAAAGAATACGCACAACGTGCCAGGGTAACAAACAATCCTTAATATGGAACAAACACAACATGTCAGGGAAACAAACAATCCTTAACATGGAACAAGCACAACCTGTCAGGGATGCAAAACTCCTTAACATGGTACATGCACATAGTGCCAGGGAAACAAACAAACCTTAATATTGACCACGAACTACGTTTCAGGGAAACAAACAATCCTTAAAATGGAAAACGGACAGTGTGCCAGGGCAACAAACTATCTTTAACATGGAACAAGCACAACGTACCAGAGAAACAAACACTCCTCAACATAGAAAGCACACAACGTGCCAGGAAAACAACAATCATTTACATGGAACATGCACAGCGTGACAGGGAAGCAAGAATCCTTCTCATGAAACACGCACATTGTGCCAGGGAAACAAACAATCCTTATCATGGAACACGCACAACGTGCAATAGAAACAAATAATCCTTAGCATGAAATACGCACAATGTGCCAGGGATGGAAAGAAACAATCCTTAACATGGAATGCACACAACGTGACAGGGAAACAAACAATACTTAACACGGGACAAGCACAACATGTCAGGGAAACAAACAATCCTGAACATGAAACAAGCACAACGTGCCAGGGAAACAAACACACCTATAATATATAACTTGAAAAATGCATAACGTTTCATGAATACAAACAATCCTTAACATTGAACGCGCACAACGTATCAGGAAAAGAAACAATACTTAACATGGAACACGCACAACGTGTCAGGGAAACAGACACTTCTTAATATGAAACACGCACAACGTGCCAGAAAACAAACAATCCTTCACAAGAAACATGCGCAAAGTGCCAGGGATAGAAACAATAATTATCATGGAATTCGCTCAACGTGCCAGGGAAACAAACAATCTTTAACATGGAACACGCACAACGTGCCACGGAAACAACAATCCTAAGCATAAAATACACACAACGTGTCAGGGAAACAAACACTCTTTAACATGAAACACGCACAACGTGCCAGGGAAACAATAGTCCTTAGCATGAAAGACGCATAATGTGCCAGGGAAACAATAGTCCTTAGCATGAAACACGTACAGCGTGCAAGGGTAACAAACACCTCTTAACATGGAACAAGTACAACGTGCCAGGGAAATAAAGAATCCTTAACATGGAACACGAACTACGTGTCATGGAAACAAACAATTCTTAACATGGAAAACGCACAACGTGCCAGGGAATCAAACAAACCTGAACATGGAACACGAACTACGTGTCTGAGAAACAAATACTCCTAAATTGAAAACGCACAACTTGACAGTGTAACAAACAATCTTTAATATAGAACAAATACAACGTGCAAGGGAAACACCTACTCCTCAACACAGAACGCGCCCAACGTGCCAGAAACAAGCAATCATTAGCATGGAATGCGCATAACGTGCCAGAGAAACAACATGGAACACATACAACGTGACTGGGGAAACAAACAATCCTTAACATGAAACATGCACAACGTGACAGGGAAACAATACTCTTTAGCATGAAAAACGCACAACGTGCCAGGGAAACAAACAGACCTTTGAATGGAATGCGCACAACGTGCCAGGGAAACAACAATCCCTATCATGAAACACGCACAACGTGCCAGGGAAACAAACACTCATTAACATGAAACACGCACAACGTGCCAGGCAAAAAAAACAATCCTTAGCATGAAACACGCACAATGTGCAAGAAAAACAAACAAACCTTAATATGGAACATGCACATGTCAGGGAAACAAAGACTCTTTTACATGGAACACGCAGAACGTACCAGGGAAACAAACACCCCTAAAAAAATATGGAACAAATGCAACGTGCCAGGAAAACAAACAATCCTTAACTCGTCAATACAGAACGCTCACAACATGCAAGGAAACAAGCACTCATAAGCATGGAATGCGCATAACGTGCCAGAGAAACAACAATCCTTAACATGAAACACATACAACGTGTCTGGGGAAACAAGAAAGCCTTGGCATGAAACACGCACATTGTGCCAGGGAAGGAAACAAAGAATCCTAAACATGGAATACGCACAACGTGCTTATGGAAACAAACAAGCCTCTGCATGAAAAGAGCGCAATTTGCCAGGGAAACAAACAATGCTTAGAATGGAACGCGTACAACGTGCCAGGGAAACAAACACTCTTTAACATGGCACAAGCACACAGCGCAAGGGAAACAATACTCCCTTACACAGAACACGCACACCGTGTCAGAGAAACACACAATCCATGGCTTGAAACACGCACATTGTGCCAGGGAAAC
The DNA here is from genome assembly GCA_029582155.1 of Panopea generosa. Classification (NCBI taxonomy): domain Eukaryota; kingdom Metazoa; phylum Mollusca; class Bivalvia; order Adapedonta; family Hiatellidae; genus Panopea; species Panopea generosa. The sequence continues at coordinate 60,102,132 of CM055908.1, read as the reverse complement.
AAAGAATCTATAACATAGAACACGCACAACGTGCTAGGGAAACAAGCACTCCTTATCATGAAACACGAACAACATGCCAGAGAAATAAAGTATAGCTAGCATGAAATACGCACAATGCGCAAGGGAAACAAAGTATCCTTAGCATGAAACACGCACAATGTGCCAGGGTAACAAAGTATCCTTAGCATGAAACACGCACAATGTGACAGGGAAACAAAGTATCCTTAGCATGAAACACGCACAACATGCCAGGGAAACAAAGTATCCTTAGCATGAAACAGGCACAGTGTGCCAGGGAGGGAAACAAAAAATCCTTAACATAGAATACGCATAACGTGCAAGGGAAACAAACACTCCTTATCATAAAACACGCACAGCAAGCCTGGGAAACAAAGAATCTTCAGCATGCAGCTCGCACAACGTGCCAGGGAAGCAAACATTCCTAATCATGAAACACGCACAACATGCCAGGGAAACAAACATTCCTAATCATGAAACACGCACAACATGCAAGGGAAACAAACAATCCTAATCATGAAACACGCACAACATGCCAGGGAAACAAAGAATCCTTAGCATGGAGCTCGCACAACGTGCCAGGGAAGCAAACACTCCTAATCATGAAACTCGCACAACATACCAAGGAAAAAAACAATCCTTAGCATGGAACACGCACAACGTGCCAGAAAAACAAACACTCCTTATTATGAAACACGCAAAACATGTCAAGGAAACAAACAATCCTTAGCATGGAACACGCACAACGTTCCAGAAAAACAAACACTCCTTATCATGAAACACGCACAATGTACAAGAAAAACAAAGAATCCTTAGCATGAAACACGCACAATGTGCAAGGGAAACCAACAATCCTTAGCATGGGATACGCACAATGTGCATGGGAGGAAAACAAAGAATCCTAAGCATGGAACACGCACGTCGTGCCAGAATAACAAACACTCCTTAGCATAGAACACGCACAACCAGCCAGGAAAAAAAGAATCCTTTGCATGAAACACGTACAATGAGCCAGATATACAAACAATTATTAGCATGGAACATGCACAACGTGTCAGGGAAACAAACAATCCTGAACATGCAACACGCACAACGTGCCAGGGAAACAAAGAATTCTTATCATGAAACGCACAATGTGCCAAGGGAACAAACAATTCTGAGCATAGAACATGCATAACGTGCCAGGGAAACAAACACTCCTTAACATGGAACGCCCTCAGCATGTCAGAGAAACAAACACTCCTTAACCTGGAACAAGCATAACGTGCTAGGGAAAGAACAATTCTTACGATGAAACACGCACAACGTGTCAGGGTAATAAACGCTTCTTAACATGGAACACACATAATGTGCAAGGGAAACAAACAATCCTTAACATGAAACACGCACAACGTGCCAGTGAAACAAACACTCCTTAGCATATAACACACACAGCGTGACAGGAAGAAAAAAAAAACAATAGCATGAAGCACGCACAATGAGCCTTGGATACAAACAATTCTTAGCATGGAACACACAACGTGCTTAGAAAACAAAGAATCTTTATTATGAAACACGCCAATGTGCCAGGGAAACAAATAATTCTGAAAACGAAACAATTACAATGTAACAAGGAAACAAACACTCGTTAACATGGAACACGTACAACGTGTCAGGGAAATAAACACTTATTAACATGGAATAAGCATAACGTGCCAGGAAAACAACAATCGTTAGCATAAAACACGCACAACGTGCCAGGTTAAAAAACACTCCTTAACATGGAACACGCAGACTGTGCCAGGGAAACAACAGTCCTTATCATGAAACACGCACAATGTGCCAGAATAACAAACAATCCTTAACATGGAACAAGCTTAACGTGCCAGGGAAACAAACACTCCTTAACATGGAACAAGCACAACTGGCCACGGAAACAACAATCCTTAACATAGAAAGCGCACAACGTGCCAGGGTAACACACAATCCTTAACATGGAACAAGCTTTACCTGCCAGGGAAACAAACACTCCTTATCATGTAACAAGCACAACGTGCCAGGCAAACAAATAATCCTTAACATGGAACGAGCACAAAGTGCTAGGGAAACAAACACTACTTAACATGGAATGCGCACAAAAAGCCAGGGAAACAAACAATCCTTAACATGGAACAAGCACAACGTGCTAGGGAAACAAACAATACTTAACATGGAACGCGCACAAAAAGCCAGGGAAAAACAGTCCTTAACATGGAACATACAAAACGTACCAGGGAAACAATCCTTAGAATGAAACACGCACAATGTGCCAGGGAAACAAACAATCCTTAACATGGTACGCTCACAACTTACCAGGGAAACAAGCAATACTTAACATGGAACGCGCATATCGTGCCAGGGATACAAACACTCCATTTACATGGAACACGCACAACGTGTCATGAAAACAAACAATACTTAACATTCAACAAGCCGAACGTGCCAGGGAAACAACAATTCTTAGTATGAAATCCGCACAACAGGCCAGGGAAATAAACAATCCTGAACATTCTTAACATTGTACGCGTACATCGTAACAGGAAAATGAACAATCCTTCAAATGGATCACGCACAACGTGTCGGGGAAACAAATTTACCTGAACATGGAATACACACAATGTGCCAGGGAAACAACAATCCTTGGCACGATACACGCACAATGTGACAGGGACATTGAACACGCAAATATCAGTGTAACAAACATTCCTTTACATGGAACACGCACAACGTGCCAGTGAAACAAACACTCCTTAACATTGAACACTCCCTTTGAGCCAGGCAAACACCAATCCTGAACATGGAACACGCACATATTAGAGAAACAAACACTCCTTAACTAGGAACGCACGCAACGTGCAAGTAAAACAAACAACCCTTAATATAGAACACGCACAACGTGTCATGGAAACATACTATCCTCAGCATGAAACACGTACAACATGTCAGGGTAACAAACAATCCTTAACATGGCTAAAGCACACCGTACCAGGGAAACAAGCACTCCTTAAAATGGAACGCACACAACTTGCAAGAGAAACGATCTTTAACATGGAACATGCACAACGTGCCACGGAAATATCAATCCTTCTCATGAAACACGCACAATAGCCAGGGAAACAAAGACTCCTTAACATAGATAACGCACAACATTTCAGAGAAACAAACAATCCTTAACATGGAACACTCACAATGTGACAGGGAAACAAACCATCCTTAACATGGAACACGAAAATCGTGTCAGGGAAATAAACAGTGCTTAATATGGAACATGCAAAACATGTCAGGGATACAAACACTCCATTTACATGAAAAAATGCACAACGTGCCAGGGAAATAAACACTCCTTAATATTTAACACTCTCAACGTGCCAGGCAAACATCAATCCTTAGAATGAAACATGCACAACGTGCCAGGGAAATAAAAAAAATTTAACATTATACACGCACAACGTGCCAGGGAAACAAACAATCCTTAACATTCAACAAGCCCGACGTTCCAGGGAAACAACAATCCTTAGCATGAAACACGAACAACGTGCCACGGAAATAAATAATTCTTAACATTGTACACGCACAACGTGCCAGGGAAACAAGCAGTCCTTAAAATGGAACGCGCACAATGTGCCACGGAAACAAACAATCCTGAAAATGGAACACAAACATGTCAATGAAACAAACACTCCTCAGCATGCACAATGAAACAGGGAAACAGACCATCCTGAACATGGAACACGAAAATCGTGTCAGGGAAACAAACAGTACTTAATACGGAACACACACATGTCAGGGATTTAAACACTCCATTTACATGGAAAACGCAAAACATGCCAGGGAAACAAACACTCTTTCATATTGAACACGCCCATCGCGCATGGCAAACACCAATTCTTAGAATGAAACACGCGCAACTTGCCAGGGAAATAAAACATTCTTAAGTGTACGCGCACAACGTGCAAGGGAAACAAGCAAACCTTAACATGGAGCACGCACAATTTGCCAGGGAAACAACATTCCTTAGCATGAAACACACAAAATGTGCCAGGGAAACAAACAATCCTGAACATGGAAGACGCCCAACGTGCCAGGCACACACCAATCCTTAAAATGAAACACGCATAACGTGCCAGAGAAATAAACAACTCTTAACATTGTACGCGCACAACATGCCAGGGAAACAAACAATCCTTACATGGAACGCGCACAACGTGTCAGGGAAGCAAACAAACCTTAACATGGAGCCCGCACAATTTACCAGAGAAACAATCATTAGCATGAAACACGCACAATGTGCCATGGAAACAAACAATCCAGAACATGGAACACGCACAACATGTAAGTAAAACAAACAATTTGTCAATGTAACAAGCAATCTTTAACATGAAATACCACAACGTGCCAGGGAAAGAAACAATCCTTAACACCAAACACGCACAATGTGCCACGTAAACATCAATCCTTAGCATGAAACATGCACAATGTGACTGGGAAACAATCAATTCTTAACATGGAACTAAACTACGTGCCAGGGAAACAAACAATCCTGAACATGGAACACGCACAATTTGCCAGTGTAACAAACAATCATTAACATAGAACACGAATTACGTGCCAGGGAAACAAATAATCATTAACATTGAAAACGCACAATGTGACAGGGAAACAAACAAACCTTACTATTGTTATGGTTGTTATATGGTGTGTAGCGTTGCTTTCAACTCTTTTTCAGTCATATTGCGACAGTTTTTACTTGAGACAGTATTCTGAGCGCTGTCAAACTGGGATATCATGCCGCAGACACATGGTATGATACACACACAGTGTGCCAGGGAAATAAACAATCCTTAACATGGAACGAGCACAACGTGTCAGGGAAGCAAACAATTCTTGACATGAAACACGCACAGTGTGCGAGGGAAACAAACAATCCTTTACATGGAACGCGCACAACGTGCCAGGGAAACAAACAATCCTTAACATGGAACATGCACAACTTGCCATGAAAACAACAATTCTGTTCATTGGAAACAGACAAGCCTTAACAAGGAACACTCACAACATGTCAAGGAAACAAACAATCATTAACATGGAAGAAGCACAACGCGTCAGGGAAGCAAACAATCCTTAACATTGAACGCGCACAACGTGCGAGGAAAAGAAAATACCCTTAGCATGAAACACCCATAGTGTGCCAGGGAAGCAAACAAACCTAACATGGAGCACGTACAATTTGCCAGGGAAACAACAATCCTTAACATGAGACAAGCACAATGTGCCAAGGAAAAAAAACAATTCTGAACATGGAACACGCACAACATGTCAATAAAACAAACTCTCCTTAGCATGAAACACGAAAATCGTGTCTGGGAAACAAATATTACTTAATACCGACACACAGAACATGTCAGGGATATAAACACTCCATTCACATGGAAAACGCACAATGTGCCTGGGAAACAAACACTCCTCAACATTGAACACGCCCAACGTGCCTGGCAAACAACAATCCTTAGAAAGAAACACGCACAACGTGCAAGGGAAATCAAAAATTCTTAATATTGTACGCGCACATCATGCCAGGGAAAAACAATCCTTAAAATGGAGCGCGCACAACGTGTCAGGGAAGTAAACAAGCCTTAACATGGAGCACGCACAATTTGCCAGGGAAACAACAACCCATAGCATGAAACACGCACAACGTGTCAATGAAACAAACAAATCTTAACGTGGAACATGCACAACATGTCAGTAAAACAAACAATCCTTAACATGAAACGCACACAACGTGCTAGGGAAAGAAACATTTCTTTACACTGAACACGCACAACGTGCCAGGTAAACATCAATCCTTAACATGAAACGCACAATGTGACTGGGAAACAATCAATTCTTAACATTAAATTTGAACTACGTGCCAGGGAAACAAACAATCTTGAGCATGGAACACGCACAATTTGCCAGTGTAACAAACATTCCTATACATGGAAAACGCACAGCGTGCCAGGGAAACAAACAATCCTTAACATAAAACACGAATTACGTGCGAGGGAAACTAATAACCATTAACATTGAATATTGCGACAGTGTTTACTTGTGACAGTATTCTGAGCGCTGTCACACTGGGATAACATGCCGCAGACACATAATATGATACAGCACCCAGTCACATTATACTGACACCGGGTCGACCAGACCTAGAACTCTCTTCTAAATGTTGAGAGTCAAGCGAGGAAGCTTCTAGTAGCATTCAAAAGCAATTGGTGTGAACCGGCCTCTACTACTAGACCACACTGCGGAAAAACAATCCTTAACATGGAACAATCACAACGTACCATAGAAACAAACACTCCTCAACATAGAACACACAAAACATGCCACGGTAACAAACAATCCTTAACATGGAACATGCATAATGTGCCAAGGAAACAAACACTCCTCAATAAAGAACACCCACAACATGCCACGGTAACAAACAATCCTTAACATGGAACACGCACAACGTGCCGGAAAACAAACAATCCTTAACATGGAAAAAGCATAACGTGCCATGGAAACAAACACTCCTCAATAAAGAACACGCACAACATGCCAGGGTAACAAACAATCCTTAACATGGAACGTTCACAACGTGCCACGGAAACAAACAATCTTAACATGGAACACACACAATGTGCCATGGAAACAAACAATCAACATGGAACATGCACAACGTGCCACGGTAACAAATAATCCTTAACATGGAACACGAACAACGTACCAGGGAAACAAACAATCCTTAATATGGAACGAGCTCAACGTGCCACAGAAACAAACAATCCTTAACATAGAACACACACAACGTGCCAGGGAAACAACAATCAATAGCAAGAAACACGCACAGAGGGCAAGGGAAACAAACAAACTTTAACATGGAACGCGCAAAGCGTGCCAGGAAAACAACAATCCTAAGCATGAAACGTGCAAGTGAGAAAAATATACATATAATATGTAATAACTTGGAAAAAGCATAACGTGTCAGGAAAACAAACACTCCTTAACATAGAACGCGCACAACGTGTCAGGGAAACAAACACTCCTTAACATGGAACATGCACAATGTGACATGGAAACAAATACTCCTGAACATTGAACGGGCACAACGTGCTAGGGAAGGAAAAACGAGGAATATGCCAGGGAAACAGCTTAACATAGAACAAGCACAAGGTGCCAGGGAACAAACAATCTTTAACATGGAACACGCACAAAGTGCAAGAGAAAATAAACAATTCTTAACATAGTACGCGCACAAAGAGTCATGGTAACAAACAATCCCTAACATTGAACAAGCACAACGAACCAGGGTAACAAACTGTATTTAACATGGGAAATGCACATCGTACCATTAGCATGAAATACACGTAATATACAAGGGACACAAATAATCCTTCACATGTAACACGCATAACGTTCCAGGGAAACATCAATCCTTAACATGGAAAGCACACAACGTGCCATGGAAACAAACAATCCATAACATGGAACGTCTACAACAACAATCTTTAACATGGAACACGCACAACGTGCCAGCGAAACAAAATTCTTAAGCATGAACACGCGAAACATACAATGGAAACAAAAAATCCTTAAAATTAAAAACGCACAACAGGTAGTGAAACAAACATTACTTATAATGGAACGTGCACAACGTGCCAGAGAAACAAATAATCCTTAACTAGGAACGTGCACAACGTGGCAGGGAAACAAACAATCCTTGACATGGAACAAGCACAACTTGCCAGGAAAACATTAAGTCTTTACATGGAACACGCACAACGTGCCAGGGAAACAAACAATCCTTAGCATGGAACACGCACAACGTGCCACGGAGACAAACAATCCATGGCATGGAAAAGTGCAAAGTGCAAAAGAGCAACAAACAATCCTTAACATGGAACGCACACCGTGCCAGGGAAACAACAATCCTTAGCATGAAACACGGATAGTGTGCCTGGAAAATAAATAATCTTTCACATGGAACGCGCACAACGTGCCAGGAAAACACCAATCCTTAGCATGAAACACGGATAGTGTGCCAGGGAAACAAACAATCCATAACATGGAACGCGCACAATGTGCATTGGAAACAAACAAGCCTTAACATGGAACACTCAAAATATTTCAGGAAAACAAACAACACTTAACATGGAACAAGCACAACGTGCCAGGGAGACAAACACACATATAATATATAATTACTTGGAAAAAGCATAACGTGTCAGGAAAACAAAAACTCCTTAACATGGAACGTGCACAACGTGTCAGGGAAACAAACACTCCTTAACATGGAACACGCATAATGTGCCGAGGAAACAAACACTCTTTAATATTGAACGCGCACAACGTGGCAGAGAAGAGAAAACTCCTTAACGAGGAACACGCACAATATGCCAAGGAAACAAACAATCCTTAACATGGAATAAGCACAAGGTGCCAGGGAAACAAACAATCCTTAACATGGAAAGTGCACAACGTGGCAGGGAAGCAAACAAACCTTTGCATGGAACACGCACATCGCGCCAAGGAAACAACATTCCTTAACATGAAACACGAGAAATATACCAGGGAAACAAACAATCCTCAACACGGAACATGCACAACATGGCAATGAAACAAACAGTCCTTAGCATGGAACATGTACAACGTGCCAGGGAAACATCAATCCTTAACATGGAACGTGCATATCGTGCCAGGGAAACAAAAAAATTCTTAACATGGAAAATACACAACTTGCCAGGCAAACATAAATTCTTATCATGGAAGACGTACAATGTGACAGGGAAACAAACAGTCCTTAGCATTGAACGCGCACAACATGCCACAGATTTACCAATCCATGACATAGAGAAACGTGCAAAAGAGAAACAAACAATCCTTAACATGGAACGCGCACAACGAGCTACGGAAAACAATAATCCTTAGCATGAAACACGCAGAGTGTGCCAGGGTAACAAACAATCCTTTACATGGAAAAGCGCAACGTGCAAAAGAGAAACAAACAATCCTTAACATCGAACGCGCACAATGTGCCAGGAAAACAATAATCCTTAGCATGAAACACGCAGAGTGTGCCAGGGTAACAAACAATCCTTAACATGGAACGCGCACAACATGTCAGGGAAACAACAATCCTTAACTTTAAACACACACAATGTGCATGGAAACATACAAGCCTTAACATGGAACACTCACATCATGTCAGGGATACAAACAATCCTTAATATGGAACGCGCACAATGTGCCAGGGAAACAAACAATCCTAAACATTGAACAAGTACAACGTGCCAGGGAGACAAACACTCCTTAACATGGAACACGCACAACGTTTCAGGGAAACAAGCAATCCTTAACATGGAACGCTCACAACATGTCAGGGAAACAAACACTCCTTCACATGGAACACGCACAACGTGTCAGTGAAACAAACACTCCTTAACATGGAACACGCACAACGTGTCAGTGAAACAAACACTCCTTAACCATGGAACGCGCACAACGTGTCAGGGAAACAAACACTCCTTAACATGGAACACGCACAACGTTTCAGGGAAACAAACACTCCTTAACCATGGAACGCGCACAACGTGTCAGGGAAACAAGCAATCCTTAACATGGAACGCTCACAACGTGTCAGGGAAACAAACACTCCTTAACATGGAACACGCACAACGTATCAGGGAAACAAACACTCCTTAACCATGGAACATGCACAACGTTTCAGGGAAACAAACACTCCTTAACATGGAACATGCACAACGTGTCAGGGAAACAAACACTCCTTAACCATGGAACGCGCACAACGTACCAGGGAAGCAAAAAATCCTTAGCGAGGAACACGCAAAACATGCCAGGGAAACAGACAATCCATAAATAGGAACAAACACAACGTGCCAGGGAACAAACAATCCTTTATATGGAACACGCACAAAGAACAAGAGAAATAAACAATTCTTAACATTGTACGCGCACAATCTGCCAGGCTAACAAACTATCAGAAACATTGAACAAGCACAACGAACCCGGATAACAAACTGTATTTAACATGGAACAAGCTCAACGTGCCATGGATACAAACAATCATTAGCATGGAACTCGCACAAGATACCAGGGAAACAACAATCCTTAGGACGAAAGAAGTGCAATATACCAGGGAAACATCAATCCTTAATATGGAAAGCACACAACGTACCAAGGAAACAAACAATCCTTAACATGGACCGCGTACAACGTGCCAGGGAAGCAAACAATCTTTAACATGGAACACGCACAACGTGCTAGCAAAACACCATTCCTTAGCATGAAACAAGCCCAACAAATCATGGAAACAAACAATCCTTAACATTAAAAACGCACATGATGGTAGTGAAACAAACAATCATTTTAATGGAACTTGCACAACGTGCCAGAGAAACAAATAATCCATAACATGGAACGTACACAACGTGCAAGGGAAACAAACAATTCTTAACATGGAACATGCACAACTTGCCAGGAAAACATCAATTCTTAACATGGAACACGCACAACGTGCAAAGGAAACAAATAATCCTTAACATGGAACAAGCACAACGTGTCACGGAGACAAACAATCTTTGACACGGAAACGTGCAAAGTGCAAAAGAGAAACAAATAATCCTTAACGTGGAACACGCACAACGTACCAGAAAAACAACAATCCTTAACATGAAACACACACAGTGTGTCAGGAAAACAAACACTCCTTAACATGGAACACGCACAATGTGCCATGGAAACAAACACTCCTTAACATTGAACACGCACAACGTGACAAGGATGCGAAAACTCTTTGCGAGGAACACGCGCACAAACAATCCTTAACATGGAATAAGCACAAGTTGCCAGGGAAACAAACAATCCTTAACACGGAACGTGCACAACGTTCGAGGGAAGCAAACAAACCTTAACATGGAACACGCACAACATGCTAAGGAAACAACATTCCTTAACATGAAACACGAGCAATATACTAAGGAAACAAACAATCCTTACCATGGAATATGCACAACATGGCAGTGAAACAAACAATACTTAGCATGGAACAAGCACAACGTGCCAGGGATACATCAATCATTAACATGGAACGCGCATATCGTTCCAGGGAAACAAACAATCCTTAACATGGAAAATACACAACTTGCCAGGAAGACATGAATTCTTAACATGAAACACGCACAATGTGACAGGGAAACAAACAATCCTTCACATGGAAAGCTCACAATGTGCCAAGGAATTACCAATCCATGGCATAGAAAAGTGAAACGTGCAAAACAGAAACAAACAATCATTAACATGAAACACGCACAGTGTGCCAACGTAACAAACAATCCTTAACATGGAACTACGGAACTACGTGTCAGGGAAACAATCAAACCTAAACATGGAACAAGCACAACATGTAAGGGTTACAAACTATCCTTCACATGGAAAACGCACAACGTGTCAGTGAATAAACAATCCTTAACATGGAACTCGAACTACGTGCCAGGGAAACAAACACTCTTTAACATAGAACAAGCACAACGTGCCAGGGTAAAAAACTATACTTAACATGGAACTCGAACAACGTGTCAGGGAAACAAACAATCCGTAACATGGTACTCGAAGTACGTGTCAGGGAAACAAACACTCCTTAACATGAAACTCGAACTACGTGTCAGAGAAACAAACACTCCATAACAAACATTCTTTAACATGGAATAAGCACAACGTGCCAGGGTATAAAACTATCCTAAACATGGAACTCGAACAACGTGCCAGGGAAACAAACAGTCCTTAACATGGAACTCGAACTACGTGCCAGGGGAACACGCTATCCTTAACATGGAACACGTACAATGTGTCAGGGTAACAAACATTCCTCAGCATTAAACAAGGACAATTTGAAAGGGAAACAAACAATCCTTAACATAAAACAAGCTTATCGAGCCTGGGAAACAAATAATCCTTTATATGGAACTCGAACTACGTGCCAGGGAAACAAAAAAAAATTCTTAACATGAAACAAGGGAAAAAAAACAATCCTTAATATTGAACAAGCACAACGTGTCAGAGTAACAAACATTCCTTAACATGGAAAAAACACAACATGTCAGTGAAACAAACAATCCTTAACATTGAACAAGAACATCGTGACAGGGAAACAAACTAACCTTAACATGGAATACGCACATCGTGTCAGGGAAACAAACACTCTTTAACATGGAACTCGAACTACGTCCCAGTGAAACAAGCAATCGTTAACATGGAACTTGAACTACATGCCAGGGAAACAAAGACTCCTTAACATGGAACACGCACATCGTGCCAGGGAAGCAAACAATTTTTAATATGGAAATTGAACTACATGCCAGGGAAACAAACAATCCTTAACATGGAACAAGCACATCGTGCCAGGGAATCAAACAATCCTTAACATGGAACAGGCACAACGTGTCAAGGAAACAAACAAACCTTAACATTGAACAAGCACATCCTGCCATAGAAACAAACAATCTTTAACATGGAACAAGCACAACGTGCAAGTGAAACAAACTCTGCTGAAAATGGAACGCGCACAACGTGCCAGGGAAGCAAACAATCCTGAACTTGGAACGCGCACATCGTACAAGGGAAACAAACAATTATGAGCATGGAACGCGCATATCGTGCCAGGGAAACAAACAATCCTGAGCATGGAACGCGCATAACGTGCCAGGGAAGCAAACAAACCTTAACACGGAAAACGTACAACGTGCCAGCGAAACAACATTCCTTAGCATGAGACACGCGCATTATACCAGGGAAACAAGCAATCCTTTACATCGAATACGCACAACATGGCAGTGAAACAAACAATCCTTAGCATGGAACAACCACAACGTGCCAGCGAAACATAAATCATTGACATGGAACGCGCACATCGTGCCAGGGAAACAAACAATCCTTAACATGGAACATGCACAACTTAACAGGAAAACTTTAATTCTTAACATGGAACACGCACAACGTGCCAGGGAAACAAACAATCCTTAACATTGAACACGCACAACGTGCCACGGAAACAAACAATCCAAGATATGGAAAAGCGCAACATGCAAAAGAGAAACAAACAATCCTTAACATGGAACACGCACAACATGCCACGGAAACAAACAATCCTTGACATGAAATGCGCAACGTGCAAAAGAGACACAAACAATCCTTAACATGGAACACGCACAATGTGCGAGGGAAACAAACAATCCTTAACAAGGAACAAGCACAGTACCAGGGAAACAAATAATCCTTGACATCGAACAAGCGAAACGTGTCATGGAAACAAACAACCCTAACATAGAACACGAACAACGAGCCAGTGAAATAAACAATCACTAACATGGAACAAACACATCGAAATATGGAAGCAAGCAGTCCTTGACACGGAACCAGCACAACGAGCCAGGGAAACAAACAATTTTTGACATGGAACAAGCGCAACGAGCGAGGGAAATAAACAATTGTTAACATGGAACATGCACCACGGCGCAGGGAACGAAATAATCCTTATCATGGAACACTCACAATTTGGCAGTGAAACAAAGAATATTTTATATGGAACGCGCACAATGTGTCATGGAAACAGCAATCCTTAGCATGAAACACGCACAGTGTGCCATGGAAACCAACAATCTTTAACATGGAACGCGCAAAACGTGCCAGAGAAACAATGATCCTTATCATTAAACACACACAATGTGCATTTGAAACATAAAAGCCTGAACATGGAACACTCACAACATATCAGGGAAACAAACAATCCTTAACATGGAACAAGAACAACGTGCCAGGGAAACAAACACACATATGATATGCAATAACTTGGATAAAGCATAACGTTTCAGGAAAACAAACACTCATAAACATGGAACAAGAACAACGTGCCAGGGAAACAAACAATCTTTAACATGGAACAAGAACAACGTGCCAGGGAAACAAACAATCTTTAACATGGAACAAGAACAACTGCCAGGGAGACAAACACACATATGATATGCAATAACTTGGATAAAGCATAACGTTTCAGGAAAACAAACACTCATAAACATGGAACAAGAACAACGTGCCAGGGAAACAAACAATCTTTAACATGGAACAAGAACAACTGCCAGGGAGACAAACACACATATGATATGCAATAACTTGGATAAAGCATAACGTTTCAGGAAAACAAACACTCATAAACATGGAACAAGAACAACGTGCCAGGGAAACAAACAATCTTTAACATGGAACAAGAACAACGTGCCAGGGAAACAAACAAGCTTTAACATGGAACAAGAACAACGTGCCAGGGAAACAAACAAGCTTTAACATGGAACAAGAACAAACACAGGGAGACAAACACACATATGATATGCAATAACTTGGATAAAGCATAACGTGTCAGGAAAACAAACACTCATAAACATGGAACAAGCACAACGTGTCAGGGAAATAAAAAATCTTAACATGGAACACGCAAAACGTGCCAGTGAAACAAACAATCCTTTATATAGAACATGCGCGATTGGTAATGGAAACAAACAATACTTGACATGGAACGCACACACCGTACATTCTTACCACGGTACGCGCACAACGTGCAGTGTAACAAACTGTCCTGGAACTATCATGGAACTCGAACTACGTGCCAAGGAAACAAACATTCCTTAACACGGAAAACGCTTATCGTGCCTGGAAAACATACAATCCTTAACATGGAACTCGAACTACGTGTCAGGGAAACAAATAATACTTAACATGAAACTCGAACTACGTGTCAGGGAAACAAACAATTCTTAACATGGAACAAATACAACGTGTTATGGTAACAAACTATCCTTAACATGGAAAACGCACAACGTTTAAGGGAAACAAACAATCCTAAACATGAAACTCAAACTACGTGCCAAGTAACAAAATATCTTTAACATCGAACAAGCACAAAGTGCCAGGGTTACAAACAATCCTTAACATGGAACTCGAACTACGTGCCAGGGAAACAAGCACTCCATAACATGGAACTCGAACTATGTGCCAGGGAAACAAACACTTCTTAACATGGAAAACGCACATTGTGCCAGGGAAACAAACTAACCTCAGCATGGAAAAGCACAATGTGCCAAGGAAACAAACAATCCTTAGCATGAAACATGCACAATGTGCCAGGGAAACAAACAATCCTGAACATTGAACTCTAACTTAGTTTTAGGGAAACAAACACTCCTTAACATAGAACACGATATATGTGTCAGGGAAACAAACACTTCTTAACATGGAAAACGTACATCGTGCCAGGGAAAAAAACAAATCTTAGCATGGAAAACGCACAATGTGCCAGGGAAACAAACAATCCTTAGCACGAAACATGCACAATGTGCTAGGGAAACAAACAATCCTGAACATGGAACTCTAACTTTGTTTCAGGGAAACAAACACTCCTTAACATGGAACGCGAACTACGTGTCAGGTAAACAAACACTCCTCAACATGGAACTCGAACTACGAGCCAGTGAAACAAACACTCCTTAGCATGTAGCACGCACAATGTGCCAGGAAAACAAACACACCTTAACATGGAACAAGCACTACGTGTAATGGTAACAAACTATCCTTAACATGAAAAACGAACAACGTGTGAGGGAAACAAACAATCCTTAACATGAAACTCAAACTACGTGTCAGGGAAACAAACACTCATTAACATAGAACTCTAACTACGAGCCAGTGAAATAAACATTCCCTAACATGGAACATACACATCGAATCAGGGACGCAAGTAGTCCTTGACACGGAACCAGCACAAGGAGCCAGGGAAACAAACAATTCTTGACATGGAACAAGCGCAACAAGCGAGGGAAATAAAAAATCCTTATCATGGAACATTCACAATTTGCCAGTGAAACAAAGAATACATTATATGGAATACGCACAATGTGTCATGGAAATAACAATCCTTAGCATGAAACACGCACAGAGTGCCAGGGAAACAAACAATCCTTAACATGTTACGCGCACAACGTGCCAGGGAAACAACAATCCTTATCATTAAACACACACAATGTGCATTGGAAACATACAAGCCTTAACACTCACAACATGTCAGAGAAACAAACAATCCTTAACATGGAAAAGCACAACGGTTCAGGGCGACAAACACACATTTAATATGCTTGGAAAAAGCATAACGTGTCAGGAATCGCAAAAAAAGCATAATGTGTCAGCTTTCGAACACTTCATAACATGGAATACGCACAACGTGCCAGTGAAACAAACAATCCATTATATGGAACACGCACAATGGGTAATGGAAACAAACAATACTTAACATTGAACGCGCACACCGTGCAATTTATAACACGGTACGCGCACAACGTGCCAGGGTAACAAACTGTCCTGGAACTCGAACTACGTGCCATGGAAACAAACATTTATAACATGGAACTCGAACTACATGTCAGGGAAACAAGCAATCCTTAGCATGGAACATAGACATCGTGCCAGGGAAACAAACAATCCTTAGCATGGAACATGCATATCGTGCCAGGGAAACAAACAATCATTAGCATGGAACATGCACATTGTGCCAGGGAAACAAACACTTATAACATGGAACTCGAACTACATGTCAGGGAAACAAACACTTATAACATGGAAAACGCACAACGTGCCAGGGAAACAATCAATCCTTTACATGGAACAAGCACAACGTCTCAGGGAAAAAACTCTCCTTAACATTGAAAACGAACATTGTGCCAGGGAAACAAATAATCCTTAACATGGAACAAGCACAACGTGTCAGGGAATCAAACACTACTTAACATGGAACACGCACATAGTTCCAGGGAAACAAACAGTCCTTAACATGGAACAAGCATATCGTGCCAGGGATACAAACAATCCTAAATATGGAACTCGAACTACGTGCCAGGGAAACAAACAATCCTTAACATGGAATAAGGACAACGTGTCAGGGAAACAAACACTTTTTGACATGGAACAACACAACGTGTCAGGGAAACAAACAATTCTAAACATGGAACAAGCACATCGAACCAGGAAAGCAAAAAATCCTTAACGAGGAACATACAAAATATGTCGTGTAAACAAACAATCGTTAACATTGAACAAGCACAAGGTGCCAAGAAACAAACAATCCTTAATATGGAACACGCACAAAGAACAAGAGAAATAAACAATTCTTAACATTGTATGCGCACAATCTGCCAGGCTAACAAACTATCCTTAACATTGAACAAGCACAACGTACCAGGGAGACAAACAATCCTTAACATGGAACACGCACAACATGCCAGGGAAACAACAATCCTTAGGATGAACCACGCGCAATATACCAGGGAAACAAACAATCCTTAAGATGGAACACGCACAACATGGTAGTGAAACGAACAATCCTGAGCATACAACAATCACTTCGTTTCAGGAAAACAAACAAACCTTAAAATGGAACGTGCACAGCGTGCCAGGGAAACAAACACTCTTTAACATGGAACTCGAACTACGTGCCAGGGAAACAAAAACAAATTCTTAACATGGAACAAGAGAATAAAACAATCCTTAACATTGAACAAGCACAACGTGTCAGAGTAACAGACACTCCTTAACATGGAACAAACACAACGTGTCGGGGAAACAAACACTCCTTAACATGGAAAAAACACAACATGTCAGTGAAACAAACAATCCTTAACATTGAACAAGAACATTGTGACAGGGAAACAAACTAACCTTAACATGGAATACGCACATCGTGTCAGGGAAACAAACACTCTTTAACATGGAACTCGAACTACGTCCCAGTGAAACAAGCAATGGTTAACATGGAACTTGAACTACATGCCAGGGAAACAAAGACTCCTTAACATGGAACACGCACATCGTGCCAGGGAAGCAAACAATTTTTGATAAGGAAATTGAACTACATGCCAGGGAAACAAACAATCCTTAACATGGAACAAGCACATCGTGCCAGGGAATCAAACAATCCTTAACATGGAACAGGCACAACGTGTCAAGGAAACAAACAAACCTTAACATTGAACAAGCACATCCTGCCATAGAAACAAACAATCTTTAACATGAAACAAGCACAACGTGCAAGTGAAACAAACTCTGCTGAAAATGGAACGAGCACAACGTACCAGGGAAACAAACAATTATGAGCATGGAACGCGCATATCGTGCCAGGGAAACAAACAATCCTGAGCATGGAACGCGCATAACGTGCCAGGGAAGCAAACAAACCTTAACACGGAAAACGTACAACGTGCCAGCGAAACAACATTCCTTAGCATGAAACACGCGCATTATACCAGGGAAACAAGCAATCCTTTACATCGAATACGCACAACATGGCAGTGAAACAAACAATCCTTAACATTGAACACGCACAACGTGCCACGGAAACAAACAATCCAAGATATGGAAAAGCGCAACATGCAAAAGAGAAACAAACAATCCTTAACATGGAACGCGCACAACATGTCACGGAAACAAACAATCCTTGACATGAAATGCGCAACGTGCAAAAGAGACACAAACAATCCTTAACATGGAACACGCACAATGTGCCAGGGAAACAAACAATCCTTAACAAGGAACAAGCACAGTACCAGGGAAAAAACAATCCTTGACATCGAACAAGCGAAACGTGTCATGGAAACAAACAACCCTAACATAGAACACGAACAACGAGCCAGTGAAATAAACAATCACTAACATGGAACAAACACATCGAAATATGGAAGCAAGTAGTCCTTGACACGAAACCAGCACAACGAGCCAGGGAAACAAACAATTTTTGACATGGAACAAGCGCAACGAGCGAGGGAAATAAACAATTGTTAACATGGAACATGCACCACGGCGCAGGGAACGAAATAATCCTTATCATGGAACACTCACAAGTTGGCAGTGAAACAAAGAATATTTTATATGGAACACGCACAATGTGTCATGGAAACAGCAATCCTTCGCATGAAACACGCACAGTGTGCCATGGAAACCAACAATCTTTAACATGGAACGCGCAAAACGTGCCAGAGAAACAATGATCCTTATCATTAAACACACACAATGTGCATTGGAAACATAAAAGCCTGAACATGGAACACTCACAACATATCAGGGAAACAAACAATCCTTAACATGGAACAAGAACAACGTGCCAGAGAGACAAACACACATATGATATGCAATAACTTGGATAAAGCATAACGTTTCAGGAAAACAAACACTCATAAACATGGAACAAGAACAACGTGCCAGGGAAACAAACAATCTTTAACATGGAACAAGAACAACTGCCAGGGAAACAAACACACATATGATATGCAATAACTTGGATAAAGCATAACGTTTCAGGAAAACAAACACTCATAAACATGGAACAAGAACAACGTGCCAGGGAAACAAACAATCTTTAACATGGAACAAGAACAACGTGCCAGGGAAACAAACAATCTTTAACATGGAACAAGAACAACGTGCCAGGGAAACAAACAATCTTTAACATGGAACAAGAACAACTGCCAGGGAAACAAACACACATATGATATGCAATAACTTGGATAAAGCATAACGTTTCAGGAAAACAAACACTCATAAACATGGAACAAGAACAACGTGCCAGGGAAACAAACAATCTTTAACATGGAACAAGAACAATGTGCCAGGGAGACAAACACACATATGATATGCAATAACTTGGATAAAGCATAACGTTTCAGGAAAACAAACACTCATAAACATGGAACAAGAACAACGTGCCAGGGAAACAAACAATCTTTAACATGGAACAAGAACAACGTGCAAGGGAAACAAACAATCTTTAACATGGAACAAGAACAACGTGCCAGGGAAACAAACAAGCTTTAACATGGAACAAGAACAAACACAGGGAGACAAACACACATATGATTTGCAATAACTTGGATAAAGCATAACGTTTCAGGAAAACAAACACTCATAAACATGGAACAAGCACAACGTGTCAGGGAAATAAAAAATCTTAACATGGAACACGCAAAACGTGCCAGTGAAACAAACAATCCTTTATATAGAACATGCGCGATGGGTAATGGAAACAAACAATACTTGACATGGAACGCACACACCGTACATTCTCACCACGGTACGCGCACAACGTGCAGTGTAACAAACTGTCCTGGAACTATCATGGAACTCGAACTACGTGCCAAGGAAACAAATATTCCTTAACACGGAAAACGCTTATCGTGCCTGGAAAACATACAATCCTTAACATGGAACTCGAACTACGTGTCAGGGAAACAAATAATACTAAACATGGAACTCGAACTACGTGTCAGGGAAACAAACAATTCTTAACATTGAACAAATACAACGTGTTATGGTAACAAACTATCCTTAACATGGAAAACGCACAACGTTTAAGGGAAACAAACAATCCTAAACATGAAACTCAAACTACGTGCCAAGTAACAAAATATCTTTAACATCGAACAAGCACAAAGTGCCAGGGTAACAAACAATCCTTAACATGGAACTCGAACTACGTGCCAGGGAAACAAACACTCCATAATATGGAACTCGAACTATGTGCCAGGTAAACAAAATCTTCTTAACATGGAAAACGCACATTGTGCCAGGGAAACAAACTAACCTTATCATGGAAAAGCACAATGTGCCAGGGAAACAAACAATCCTTAGCATGAAACATACACAATGTGCCAGGGAAACAAACAATCCTGAACATTGAACTCTAACTTAGTTTCAGGGAAACAAACACTCCTTAACATAGAACACGATATATGTGTCAGGGAAACAAACACTTCTTAACATGGAAAACGTACATCGTGCCAGGGAGAAAAACAAATCTTAGCATGGAAAACGCACAATGTGCCAGGGAAACAAACAATCCTTAGCATGAAACATGCACAATGTGCTAGGGAAACAAATAATCCTGAACATGGAACTCTAACTTCGTTTCAGGGAAACAAACACTCCTTAACATGGAACGCGAACTACGTGTCAGGTAAACAAACACTCCTCAACATGGAACTCGAACTACGAGCCAGTGAAACAAACACTCCTTAGCATGTAGCACGCACAATGTGCCAGGAAAACAAACACACCTTAACATGGAACAAGCACTACGTGTAATGGTAACAAACTATCCTTAACATGAAAAACGAACAACGTGTGAGGGAAACAAACAATCCTTAACATGAAACTCAAACTACGTGTCAGGGAAACAAACACTCATTAACATAGAACTCTAACTACGAGCCAGTGAAATAAACATTCCCTAACATGGAACATACACATCGAATCAGGGACGCAAGTAGTCCTTGACACGGAACCAGCACAAGGAGCCAGGGAAACAAACAATTCTTGACATGGAACAAGCGCAACGAGCGAGGGAAATAAAAAATCCTTATCATGGAACACTCGGAAATTTGCCAGTGAAACAAAGAATACATTATATGGAATACGCACAATGTGTCATGGAAATAACAATCCTTAGCATGAAACACGCACAGAGTGCCAGGGAAACAAACAATCCTTAACATGTTACGCGCACAACGTGCCAGGGAAACAACAATCCTTATCATTAAACACACACAATGTGCATTGGAAACATACAAGGCTTAACACTCACAACATGTCAGAGAAACAAACAATCCTTAACATGGAAAAGCACAACGTGCCAGGGCGACAAACACACATTTAATATGCAATAACTTGGAAAAAGCATAATGTGTCAGCTTTCGAACACTTCATAACATGGAATACGCACAACGTGCCAGTGAAACAAACAATCCATTATATGGAACACGCACAATGGGTAATGGAAACAAACAATACTTAACATTAAACGCGCACACCGTGCCATTCTTAACACGGTACGCGCACAACGTGCCAAGGTAACAAACTGTCCTGGAATAATCCTGGAACTATCATGGAACTCAAACTACGTGCCAGGGAAACAAACACTCCTTAACATGGAAAACTCTCATCGTTCCAGGAAAACAAACAATCCTTAACATGGAAAACGCACAATGTGTCAGGGAAACAAACAGCCCTTTGCATGAAACACGGACAATGTGTCAGGGAAACAAACAATCCTTAACATGGAACTCGAACTACGTGTCAGGGAAACAAAATATCCTTAACATGGAACAAGCACAACGTGTAATGGTAACAAACTATCCTTAACATGGAAAACGCACAAAGTTTCAGGGAAACAAACAATCTTAAACATGAAACTCGAACTACGTGCCAGGTAACAAACTATCTTTAACATCGAACAAGCACAAAGTGCCAGGGTAACAAACTTTCCTTAACTTGGAACTCGAACTACTGCCAGGAAAACAAAAACTCCTTAACATGGAAAACGCACATCTTGCCAGGGAAACAAACAAACATTAACATGGAAAAAGCACAACGTGCCAGTGAAACAAACAATCCTTAGCATGAAACACGCACAATGTGCCAGGGAAGCAAACAATCCTGAACATAGAACTCTAACTACGTTTCATGGAAACAAACATTCCTCAACACGAAACTCGAACTACCAGCCAGGGAAACAAACAATCTTAAACAGGAAACTCGAACTACGTGCCATGTAACAAACTATCTTTAACATCGAACACGCACAAAGTGCAAGGGTAACAAACTTTCCTTAACTTGGAACTCGAACTACTGCCAGGAAAACAAACACTCCTTAACATGGAAAACGCACAACGTGCCAGTGAAACAAACAATCCTTAGCATGAAACACGCACAATGTGCCAGGGAAGCAAACAATCCTGAACATGGAACTCTAACTACGTTTCATGGAAACAAACATTCCTCAACACGGAACTCGAACTACGTGCCATGGAAACAAACATTTATAACATGGAACTCGAACTACATGTCAGGGAAACAAGCAATCCTTAGCATGGAACATAGACATCGTGCCAGGGAAACAAACAATCCTTAGCATGGAACATGCATATCGTGCCAGGGAAACAAACAATCATTAGCATGGAACATGCACATTGTGCCAGGGAAACAAACACTTATAACATGGAACTCGAACTACATGTCAGGGAAACAAACACTTATAACATGGAAAACGTACAACGTGCCAGGGAAACAATCAATCCTTTACATGGAACAAGCACAACGTGTCAGGGAAAAAACTCTCCTTAACATTGAAAACGAACATTGTGCCAGGGAAACAAATAATCCTTAACATGGAACAAGCACAACGTGTCAGGGAATCAAACACTACTTAACATGGAACACGCACATAGTTCCAGGGAAACAAACAGTCCTTAACATGGAACAAGCATATCGTGCCAGGGATACAAACAATCCTAAATATGGAACTCGAACTACGTGCCAGGGAAACAAACAATCCTTAACATGGAACAAGCATAACGTGACAGGAAAACAACAATTCTTAGTATGAAACATGCACAACGTGTCAGTGTTACAAAGACTTCATAACATGGAACACGCACAATTTGCCAGGGAAACAACAATACTTTGTAGGAACGCGCACAATGTGCCAGAGAAACAAACAATCCTGAACATAGAACACGCACAACATGTCAGGGAAACAAACATTCCATAACATAAAACACGCACAATGTTCGAGGGAAACATACAAGCTTTAACATGGAACACGAACAACATGTCAGGGAAAAACAATCGTTAGCATGGAATGCCTTCAACGTGCTAGGTAAACAACAATCATTAACATAGAACACGCACAACGTGTTACGCAAACAAACAATTCATTGAATGAAACACGCACAACATGCCAGGGAAACAAACAATCCTCCGAATGGAACGCGCACAACGTCCCAATGAAACACTCGTTAACATGACTCAAGCACAATGTGCAAGGGAAACAACAATTCCTAACACGGAACACGCACAGTTTGTCAGGGAAACAAACATTTTTCTTACATGAAACACGCACATTGCGCCAGGGAAACTTTTTACATGAAACACGCACATTGCGCCAGGGAAACAAACAATCCTTAACATGGAACACGCACAACGTGCCATGGAAACAAATAATCCTTTGCATGAAATACGCAAAATATGGAAAAAAAGAGTCCTTACAATGAAACACGCACAATGCGTCAGAGAAACTAACGATACTTTGCATGAAACACGAGAAAGAGAACGAAAAACTCCATAACATGAAACACGCACCACGTGACAGGCAATCAAGAATCCTTAGCATGAAACGATCCCAATGTGCCAGGGAAACAAACAATCCTTATAATGAAACACGCACATTGTGTCAGGGAAACAAACAATCTTTATCAAGAAACACGCACAACGTGCCAGGGAAACTAACAATCTTTATCAAGAAACACGCACAACGTGCCAGGGAAACAAACACTCGTTAACATGACACAAGCACAACGCGCAAGTGAAACAACAATCCCTTACACGGAAGAAACACAGCGTATCAGGGAAACTAACAATCCATGGCTTGAAACACGCACATTGTGCCAGGGAAACAAAGAATCTTTAACATGGAAAACGCACAACGTGCTAGGGAAACAAGCACTCCTTATCACGAAACACGCATAACATGCCAGGGAAACAAAGTATCCTGAGCATGAAACACGTACAATGTGCAAGTGAAACAAAGAATCCTTAGTATGGAATACGCATAACGTGCCAGGGAAACAAACACTCCTTATCATGAAACACGCGCAACATGCCAGGGAAACAAAGAATCCTTAGCATGGAACTCGCAGAACGTGTCAGAGAAACAAACACTCCTAATCATGAAAGACGCACAACATGCCAGGGAAACAAAGAATGCTTATCATGGAACACGCACAACGTGCCAGGAAATTAAACACTCCATATTATGAAACACGCACATTGTGCAAAGGAAACCAACAATCCTTAGCATGAAACACGTACAATGTTCCAGGGAGAAAAACAAAGAGTCCTTAGCATGGAACACTCCCAACGTGCAAGGATAATAAACACTCCTTAGCATAAAACACGCACAACGTGCCAGGGGAAAAAAGAATCCTTTGCACGAAACACGCACAATGAGCCAGGGATACAAACAATGCTTAGCATGGAACAAGCACCACGTGTCAGGGAAATAAACAATCCTGAACATGGAACGCGCACAACGTGCCAGGGAAACAAAAAATCCTCATCATGAAACGCACAATGTGCCAAGGAAACAAACAATCCTGAGCATGGAAAAAGCACAACGTGCTAGGGAAACAAACACTTCTTAACATGGAACACGCTCAGCGTGTCAGGGAAACAAACACTACTTAACCAGGAACAAGCATAACTTGCCAGGGAAATAACAATTCTTAGCATGAAACACGCACAACGTGCCAGGGTAACAAACACTCTTTAACATGGAACACGCACAATGTGCAAGGAAAACAAACAATCCGTAACATGGAACACGCACAACATGTCAGGTAAACAAACACTCCTTAGCATAGAACACGCACAACGTGACAGGAAGAAAAAAATCCTTAGCATGAAACACACACAATGAGCCTTGGATACAAAGTTAAACATTTCTTAGGATAGAACACGCACAACGTGCTAAGGAAACAAAGAATCTTTATCATTAAACACGCCAATGTGCCAGGGAAACACATACTCCTGAAATGAAAACGGAACAAGTACAACGTACCAGGAAACCAAACACTCGTTAACATGGAACACGCACAACGTGTCAGGGAAACAAACACTCCTTAACATGGAATGAACATAACGTGCCAGGAAAACAACAATCGTTAGCATAAAACGCGCACAACGTGCCAGGGTAACAAACACTCCTTGACATGGAACAAGCACAATGTGCCAGGGAAACAACAATCCTTAGCATGAAACACGCACAATGTGCCAGAATAGCAAACAATCCTTAACATGGAACAAACACAACTGGCCACGGAAACAGTACTTAACATGGAAAACGCACAACGTGCCAGGGTAACACACAGTCCTTAACATGGAATAAGCTTAGCGTGCCAGGGAATCAAACACTCCTTAACATGGAACATGAACAACGTGTCACAGAAACATCAATCCTAAACATGAAACATGCACAATGTGCCTGGGAAACAAGCCATCTTTAACATGGAACACACACAATGTGCAAGGGAAATAAAGAATCCTTAACATGGAACACGAAAATCGTGTCAGGGAAAGAAACAGTACTTAACACGGAACACGCAAAACATGTAAGGGATACAAACACTCCATTTAAAAGGAACACGCACAACGTGCCAGGGAAACAAACAATTCTTAAAATTAAACACGCCCAACGTGCCAGGGAAACAACAATCCTAAACATTGTACAAGCACAACGTACCAGTAAAATTAACAATTCTAAACATTGTACGCGCTGAACGAGCCAGGGAAACAAACGGTCCTGAAAATAGAACGCGCACAATGTGTCAGGGAAACAAACAATCCTGAACATGGAACACCAACAATGTGCCATGGAATAAACAACCATTAGCATGAAACAAGCACAATGTGCCAGGGAAACAAAAAATCCTGAACATGGAACACCAACAATGTGCCATGGAAACAACAACCATTAGCATGAAACAAGCACAATGTGCCAGGGAAACAAACAATCCTGAACATGGAACACGCACAGCATGTCATTCAATAAAAAATCCTTTACATGGAACATGCACAACGTGTCAGGGAAACAAACATTCCTTTACATGGAACACGCATATGACAGGGAAACAAACACTACTTTTCATGGAACACGCAAGACGTGTCAGGGAAACAAACAAACATTGACCTGGAACAATAACAACGTGCCAGCAAAACAAACAACACTTAACATGTAACACGCACAACGTGCCAGTGAAGCAAACAATCCTTAACATGGAACAAGCACAACGTGCCATGGAAACAAACGGTACATAACATGGAACGCGTACAAAGTGACAGGGAAAAAAACAGTCCTTAACATGGAACATACACAACGTACCTGGGAAATAATCCTTAGTATGAAAAAAATACAATGTGCCAGGGAAGCAAAGAAACCTTAACATGGAACGCGCACAACGTGCCAGGGAAACAAACAATACTTAACATGGAACGCGCACAGCGTGTCAGGGATACAAACACTCCATTTACATGGAACACGCACAACGTGCCACGGAAACAAATAATCCTTAACATTCAACAAGCCCAACGTGACAGGGAAACAACAATTCTTAGCATAAAATCCGCACATCGTAACAGGGAAATGAACAATATTTCAAATGGATCGCGCACAACGTGTCGGGGAAGCAAATTAACCTGAACATGGAACACACAGAATGTGCCAGGGAAACAACAATCCTTGGCATGAAACACGCACAATGTGCAAGGGAAACAGACAAACCTAAACATTAAACATGCACATATCAGTGAAACAAATATTCCTTTACATGGAACACGCACAACGTGCCAGGGAAACAAACACTACTTAACATTGAATATTCCCAACGTGCCAGACAAACACCAATCCTGAACATGGAACACGCACATATCAGTGAAACAAACACTCCTTAACTAGGAACGCACACAAAATGCCAGTAAAACAAACAACCCTTAATATAGAACACGCACAACGTGTGATGGAAACAGCAATCCTTAACATGGAAAACGTACAACAAGCAGGATAACAAACAATCCTTAACATGGCAAAAGCACAACGTACCAGGGAAACAAACACTCCTGGAACATGGAACGCTCAAAACTTGCCAGAGAAACGATCTTTAATATGGAACATGCACAATGTGTCTGGGAAATATCTATCCTTATCATGAAACACGCACAATTGCCAGGAAAACATGGAACACACAATATGACAAGGAAACAAACCATCCTTAACATGCAACACGAAAATCGTGTCCAGGAAACAAACAGTACTTAATACGGAACATGAACAACATGTCATGTATGCAAACACTCCATTTACATGGAAAAACGGACGCACAACTTTCCTGGGAAATAACGCTCCTAAACATTGAACACTCCCAACGTGCCAGGCAAAACACCAATCCTTAGAATGAAACACGCGCAATATACCAGAGAAAAAACAATCCTTAACATTGAACACGCACAACATGGCAGTGAAACAAACAATCAATAACATGGAACACGCACAATGTTCCAGGGAAACAAACAATCCTTAACATGGAACGCGCACAACGTGCCAGGGAAACAAACAATCCTTAGCATTGAACATGCCCAACTTGCGAGGAAAACATGGAACACGCACAACATACAAGGGAAACAAACAATCCTTAACATGGGACGCGCAAAACGTTCCACGGAAACAAACAATCTTTAACATGGAAAAGCGCAACGTGCAAAAGAGAAACAAACAATCCGTAACATGTAACGCGAACAGTGTGCCAGCAAAACAAACTGTCTTTAACATGAAACACGCACAACGTTCCAGAGAAAAAAAACCCAAAAACATTGAAAACGCAAAACGTGTCAGGGAAACAAACACTCCTCAACATAGAACACGCACAATGTGCCAGGGTAACGAACAGTCCTTCACATGGAACACGCAAAATGTGCCAGATAAACAGCAATCCTTAGCATGAACCACGCACAATGTGCCACGGAAACAAATATTCTTCACATAGAACACGCACAGCACGTCGGGGGAAACAAACAATTCTTAAAATGGAACACCTTTAACTTGACAGGGAAACAAACAATCCTTAACAAGGAACAAGCACAGTACCAGGGAAACAAACAATCCTTGACATGGAACAAGTGAAACGTGCCATGGAAACAAACAACCCTTACATGGAACAAACACATCTAATCGTGGACACAAACATTCCTTGACACGGAACCAGTACAACGAGCCAGGGAAACAAACAATTCTTGACATGGAAAAAGCGCAACGAGCGAGGGAAATAAAAAATTGTTAACATGGAACATGCACAACAAGCCAGAGAAACAAACACTCCTTAAATGGAACACGCACAACTTGCCAGTGAAACAAAGAATCCTTTATATGGAACACGCACAATGTGTCATGGAAACAAAAATACTTAACATGGAACACGCACAACCTGCCAGGGAAACAAACAATCCTTAACATGGAACACGTACAACGTGCCCGTGAAACAAACAATTCTTTATATGGAACACGCACAATGTGTCATGGAAACAAACAATATTTAACATGGAACGCGCACTGCCAGTGAAACTAACAGTTCTTAACATGATACGCACACAACGTGCCAGGGTACCAAACTATCCAGGAATTATCTTAGAACTATTATGGAACTCGAACTACGTGCCAGGGACACAAACACTTCTTAACATGGAACTCTTACTACGTGTCCTTGACACGGAAAACGCTCATCGTGCCAGGAAAACAAACAATCCTTAACATGAAAAACGCACAATGTGCCAGCGTAACAAACATTCATTAGCATTAAACACGGACAATGTGAAAGGGAAACAAACAAACCATAACATGGACCAATCTCAACGTGTAAGGGTTACAAACTATCCTTAACATGGAAAACGCAAAATGTGTCACAGAAACAAACACTCTTTAAAATGGAACAAGCACAACGTGCCAGGGTTATAAACTATGCTAAACATGGAACTCGAACTACGTGCCAGGGAAACAAACACTCCTTAACATGGAACTCTAACTACGTGTCAGGGAAACAAACACTCCTTATCATGGAACACGCACAACGTGCCATGGAAACAAACACTCCTTAACATGGAACACGCTCATCGTGCCAGGGAAACAATTAATCCTAAACATGGAATACACACATCTTGCCAGGGAAACAAACAATCCTTAACACGGAACAAGCACAATGTGTCAGGGAAACAAACACCACTTAACATGGAACTCGAACTACATGCCAGGGGAAAAAGCAATCCTTAACATGGAACACGCAAATCGTGTCAGGGAAACAAACAATCCTTAATATGGAACTCAAACTACGTGCCAGGGAAACAAACAATCCTTAACACGGAACAAGCACATCGTGCTAGGGAAACAAACAGTCCTTAACATGAAACAAGCACAACTTGCAAGGGAAACATTAATTCTTAACATTGAACAAACACATCGTGTCAGGGAAACAAACACTCCTTAAACATGGAACAAACACAACGTGTCAGTGAAACAAACACTCCTTAACATAGAAAGCTCACAACTTGCCAGGGAAACAAACGATCCTTAACATGGAACATGCACAACGTTCCACGGAAATATCAATGAAACACGCACAATGTGACAGGGAAACAAACCATCCTTAACATGGAACACGAAAATCGTGTCAGAGAAACAAACAGTACTTAATACGGAACACACACAACATGTCAGGGATACAAACAATCCTTTACATGGAACTCGAACTACATGCCAGGGGAACAAGCAATCCTTAACATTGATCATGCCCAACGTGCCAGGCCAACACCAATCCTTAGATTGAAACACGCACAACGTGCAAGGGAAATAAACAATTCTTAACATTGTACGCGTAAAACGTGCCAGGGAAACAAAAACAATCATTAAAATGTAACGCGCACAACGTGTCAGGGAAGTAAACCTGAAACACGCACAATGTCCCAAGGAAAAAAAATCCTGAACATGAAACACGCACATGGCAATGAAACAAACACTCCTTAGCATGAAAAACGCACAATATGACCGAGAAAAAAACATCCTTAACATGGAACACGAAAATCGTGTCCCGGAAACAAACAGTACTTCATACGGAACACACACAACATGTCAGGGATACAAACACTCCTTTACATGGAAAACGCACAATGTGCTAGGGAAACAAACACTCCTTAACATTGTACACGCCAAACGTGCCTGGCAAACAACAATACTTAGAATGAAACACGCACAACGTGCCAGGGAAATAAACAATTATTGATATTGTACGCGCACAACGTACCAGGGAAACAAACAATCCTTAACATAAAACACGAATTACGTGCCAGGGAAACTTATAATCATTAACATTGAAAACGCACAATGTACCAGGGAAACAAACAAACCTAACTATTGTTATTGTTGTTATATGTTGTTAAGCGTCGCTTTCAACACTTTTTCAGTTATATTATGACAGTGTTTACTTGCGACAGTATTCTGAGCGCTGTCACACTGGGATATCATGCCGTAGACACATGGTATGATACACCACCCAGTCACATTATACTGACACCGGGTAATCCAGACCTAGAACTCTCCTCTAAATGCTGAGAGTCAAGCGAGGAAGCTTCTAGTACCATTCAAAAGCCATTGGTGTGAACCGGCCGGGAATCGAGCCCACGTCCTTCCGCAAGCGAGACGGGCGCTCTACTACTAGACCACACTGCGGAAAAACAATCCTTAACATGGAACATCACAACGTACCATAGAAACAAACACTTCTCAACATAGAACACACACAACATGCCACGGCATTAAACAATCATTAACATGGAACACGCACAATGTGCCATGGAAACAAACACTCCTCAATATAGAACACGTACAACATGCCACGGTAACAAACAATCCTTTACATGAAACACGCACAACGTGCCAGGGAAACAAACAATCCTTAACATGGAACACGCACAATGTGCCACGGAAACAAACACTCCGCAATATAGATCACGCACAATGTGCCACGGTCACAAACAATACTTAACATGGAGCACGCACAACGTGCCAGAGAAACAAACACTCTTCATCATGGAACACACACAACATGCCACGGTAACAAACAATCCTTTACATGGAACACGCACAATGTGCCACGGAAACAAACACTCCTCAATATAGAACACGCACAACATGCCACGGTAGCAAACAAATCCTATATATGGAACAATCACAACGTACCATAGAAACAAACACTCTTCAACATGGAACAAGCAAAATGGGCCAAGGAAACAAACACTCTTCAACATGGAACAAGCAAAACGTGTCACGGAAACAAACACTCCTCAATAAAGAACTTGCATAACATGCAACGGTAACAAACAATCCTTCACATGGAACACGAACAACGTACCAGGGAAACAAACAATCCTTAACATGGAACGCACACAGCGTGCCAGAAAAACAACAATCCTAATCATGAAAAACGCACAGTGTCCCAGGGAAACAACAATCCTTAGCATGAAACACACATAATGTGCATCGGAAATATACAAACTTTAACATGGAACACGCACAACAGGTCAGAAAATCGAACAATACTTAACATGGAACAAGCACAACGTGCTAGGGAGAAAAACACACATATAATATGCAATTACTTGGACAAAGCATAACTTTTCAGGAAAACAAAAACTCCTTAACATGGAATGCGCAAAACGTGTCAGGGAAACAAACACTCCTTAACACGGAACACGCACAATGTGACATGGAAACCAACACTCCTTAAAATGGAACGCGCATAACGTGACAATGTTACATAACACAAAATATGCCAGGGAAACAAGCACAAGGTTCCAGGGAACAAACAATCCTTAACATGGAACACGCACAAAGTGCAAAAGAAAATAAATCTTAACATAGTACGCACACAACGTCCCAGAGTAACAAACAATCCCTAACATTGAACAAACACAACGTACTAAAGTAACAAACTGTATTGAACATGGAACATACACATCGTGCAAGGGAAACAAACAATCCTAAACAGGGAACACTCTCAACGTGCCAGGGAAACAACAATCCTTAACATGAACTACGCGTAATATTACAGGGACACAAATAATCCTTAACACTGAACACGCACAAACGTTCCAGGGAAACATCAATCCTTAACATGGAAAGCACACAACGTGCCAGGGAAATAAACAATCCTTAACATGGAACGCCTACAACGTGCCATGAAAGCAAACAATCTTTAAAATGGAACACTCGCAACGTGCCAGCGAAACAACATTCCTTAGCATGAAACACTCGCAACGTACCATGGAAACAAACAATTCTTAACATTGAAAACTCACAACATGGAAGTGAAACAAACAATCCTTATAATGAAACAAGCAAAACGTGCCAGAGAAACAAATAATCCTTAACATGGAACGTGCACAACGTGCCAGGGAAACAAACAATCCTAAACATGGAACATGTGCAATTTACCAGGAAAACATCAATTCTTAACATGGAACACACACAACGTGCCTGGGAAACAAACAAACCTTAACATGGAACACGCACAACGTGGCACAGAAATAAAAAAATCCTTAACATGGAACACGCGCACCGAGCCAGGTAAACAAACACTCCATAACACGGAACGCGCACAACGTACCAGGAAAACAACAATCCTTAGCATGAAACACGCACAGTGTGCGTTGGAAACAAATAAGCCTTAACATGGAACACTCAAAACATGTCAGAGAAACAAACAATCCTAAACATGGAACAAGCACAACGTGCCAGGGAAACAAACACACATATAATATATAATTACTTGGAAAAAGCATAATGCGTCAGGAAAACAAACACTC
This sequence comes from Panopea generosa, assembly GCA_029582155.1. Taxonomy (NCBI): domain Eukaryota; kingdom Metazoa; phylum Mollusca; class Bivalvia; order Adapedonta; family Hiatellidae; genus Panopea; species Panopea generosa. The sequence continues at coordinate 60,068,511 of CM055908.1, read as the reverse complement.
CTTAACATGGAAAGTGCACAACGTGTCAGGGAAACAAACACTCCTTAACATGAAACACGCACAATTTGCCATGGAAAAAAACACTTTTTAACATTGAACGCGCACAACGTGACAGGGAAGCAAAACATCCTTAACGACGAACAAGCACAATATGCCAGGGAAACTAACAATCCATAAAATGGAATAAGCACAAAGTGCCTGGGAAACAAACAAACCTTAACATGGAAAACACACAACGTGCCAAGGAAACAACATTCCATAACATGAAACACGAGCAACATACCAGGGAAACAAACAATCCTTAACATGGAACGCGCACATCGTGCCAGGGAAACAAACTCTACTTAACATTGAACATGCAAAATGTGCCAGAGAATCAAAGACTCCTTAACATGGAACACGCACATCGTGCCAGGGAAACGAACAATCCTTAACATGGAACTCGAACTACGTGACAGGGGAACAAACAATCCTTAACATGGAACAAGCACTGCGTGCCAGGGAAATATACAGTCCTTAACATTTAACACGCACAACGTGACAGGGAAGCAAAAAATACTTAACGAGGATCACTCACAACATGCCAGGGAAACTAACAATCCTTAACATGGAATAAGCACAAGGTGCCAGGGAAACAATCGTCCCTTAATATGGAACACGAACTACGTGCCAGGAAAACAAACAATCCTTAACATGGAAACACGTACAACGTGCCAGCGAAACAACATTCCTTAGCATGAAACACGCGCATTATACGAGGGAAACAAGCAATCCTTAACATGGAATACGCACAACATGGCAGTGAAACAAACAATCCTTGATATGGAAAATCGCAACGTGCAAAATAGAAACAAACAATCCTTAACATGGAACGCGCACAACGTGCCACGGAAACAAACAATCCTTGACATGGAAAAGTGCAACGTGCATAAGAGACACTAACAATCCTTAATATGGAACATGCACAACGTGCCAGGAAAAAAATCATTAACATTGAGAACGCTCTCATACACAAGATATTTTATCAAATGTAATAATGCATCTAAATAATATAAATATTCAAGTACAATGGAATGAAACTCAGCTTCTATTTGGGATTTCAAAAAATGATAAGAGAACATTAACAGAGAACTTGTTAATTCTTGAGATAAAACGATACATTTATGCAAGTAGATGCTTGGAGGCCACTCCTTCCTATAAAGGACTCCTGATGAGTATGAAATCCATGTTTGACATAAATAGATGTATATCTGTTAAGAACGGACTATCTGACAAATTTGAGGAAGACTGGAGTATCATACTTAAACTTATCCTGTAAAATAACGTATTTATATATAGTCTGTTTTTGTTATTGCTTTTTTCTCTTTAATTTTAAAAAAAAAATCAAACTTGGATGTGGACTGCATATGTTTTTGATATTTGCTTCAACCTCTTTTGGCAACCCCCCCCCCCCCTCCACCTTATCCCCAATATTTTTTATTATCATTATTATTATCTTCACCTTTCTTTTCTCTTTTTTTTATTATTTATTCTCCCCATTCTTAATAGAGATAAAGTAATATATATACAGTTATAAAGTATTATACATTTACAAAATTGAATTCTTTGAGGAATGAAAGATGAATGAATGTGGTGAATTACTTTATATGCTATTGATATAGATATATATATTTATTTTGAAATTGTAAGGTGTGTAGGGGGGTGGTCCTCCCCGACCCCCGCACACCTAGGACGGGGAGAATAAATGGGTCATCCAAATGGGTGACTGAAAAAAAAAAATAAAAAAAAAAATATGTGGCGCATCATGTGTACGTCCAGGAGAAATTGCGCATTAAAGTGTCTATGAACAAAGATAACCGAAAGTATTCATAACTTAAAGTGTCTCACAAAGCAATATGTAGTATTTAAGGGAATTTAATTATATTTAGCTGTGCAGAAACCCCACAGAAATAAAATTGTCACTGTCATAAATTTCACTGAAAAATCATAGCATGTCTGACAATTCCTCGACTTTTAACAAATAAATGTCAGTCGTGAATCATTCGTCATCATACATGCATTGTAATTTTCAGCAACAATACTTACACATTTCATTATTATCAATACTTCTAGCTAACAATACTGATAAAAACATAGTAAAACCAATAACTGTGTGATAAATTTATCAGAAATATTCCATGTGTAAATTTGTAAACATCTGCAAGACAAAGCATTCCAGTCGGCGCAGTCACACTTGACTATTATGTGACGGGTGGTGCAAGGTCAAGAAAATTACTAGACATGGATCTCAGTTATTATTGTTATGAATTTGTTGTCCATTAAATGATATATTAACAAAGCATAACACATTTAAATCGCTAATGTATTTGGAGGTCAAATAGGCAGTATATTAATTCTAGAAGTTATGTTCATTTATTTACTCCCACTTTTAAATATCTTATCTCTGTCACTGTTTGTACAAAACTATGACAGTTAGCTTAATGGGATATGTACCCCAGTTTCGGCAGGTTAGGATTCATCTTGTCAAGTTACGATTATCCTTTTTTATTTCAAATCAGGATTTCTGTTTATAAATATTATCTTATTAATAGATCTGTTTTTCTTTTTTCATTTTATATATATATATTTTTCTTTTCTTTTGCAACATACCTTTGATAAAAACAATTAATGTGATTACATGTAAACAAGGACTCTATATTATTCCTTGATGTAAAGTATCGGATACGATTTTCTCTTTGGGGAGAGCTGTTGCTAATGTTGTTAAAACATTTAGCCCGACCCATTTGCACTGTATATAAATATAATTGTATTGTTATTATTCATGTTATTGTATATAATAGATACAATAAAATATTACTAAACTAAAAAAAACAAAACAAAAAAACATTGAAAACGCACACCGTGTCAGGGAAACAAACACTCCTCAAAATAGAACACGCACAAAGTGCCAGGGTAATAAACACTCCTTAACATGGATCGCGCACAACGTACTAGGGAAACAAACATTCCTCAACATAGAACACGCACAAAGTGCCAGTGTAACAAACAATCCTTAACATGGAACAAGCACAACGTGTCAGGAAACAAATGCTCCTTAACATGGAACTCGAACTACGTGCCAGGGGAACAAACTCTCCTTAACATGGAACAAGCACTCCGTGCCAGGGAAACAAACAATCCTTAACATGGAACAAGTACATCGTGCCAGGGTATCAAACAATCATTAACATTAAACAAGCACAACCTGTCAAGGAAACAAACAATCCTTAACATGGAACAACAATAAAGTGTCAGGGAAACAAACAATCCTTAACATTGAACAAGCACAATGTGTCAGGAAAACAAACAATCCTTAGCATGAAACGCGGACAATGTGCCAGGAAAACAAACAATCATTTACATGGAACTCGAACTACGTGTCAAGGTAACAAACAATGCTTAACATGGAACAAGCACAACGTGTAATGGTAACAAACCATCCTTCACATGATAAACGCACAATGTGCCAGGAAAACAAACACGCCTTAACATGGAACAAGCACAACGTGTATTGGTAACAAACTATCTTTAACATGAAACTCAAACTACGTGCCAGGTAACAAACTATCTTTAACATGGAACAAGCACAAAGTGCCAAGGAAACCAACAATCCTTAACATGGAACTCGAACTACGTGCCAGGAAAACAAACACTCCTTAATATGGTAAACGCACATGGTGCCAAGGAAACAAACAAACATATACATGGAAAACGCACAACGTGCTAGGGAAACAAACTATCCTTAGATGAAACACGCACAATGTGCAATTGAAACAAATATCCTGAACAAAGAACTCGAACTACGTTTCAGGGAAACAAACACTCCTTAACATAGAACTCGAACTACGTTTCAGGGAAACAAACATTCCTAAGCATGTAACACGCACATCGTGCTAGGGAAACAAACAATCCTTAGCTTGTAACACGCACAATGTGCCAGGGAAACAAACAGTCCTGAACATGGAACTCTAACTACGTTTCAGGGAAACAAACACTCCTTAACATGGAACTCGAACTATGTGTCAGTGAAACAAATACTCCTTAACATGGAACTCGAACTACGTGCCAGTGAAACAAAAATTCCTTAGCATGTAGCACGCACATCGTGCCATGGAAACAAACAATCCTTAGCATGTAACACGCAAATGTGCCAGGGAAACAAACAATCCTGAACATGGAACTCTAACTACGTGTCAGGGAAACAAATACTCCTTTACATGAAACAAGCACAACGTGTAATGATAATAAACTATCTTTAACATTAAAAACGCACAATGTGCCAGGAAACAAACACGCCTTAACACGGAACAAGCACAACGTGTAATGGTAACAAACTATCCTTAACATGAAATACGCACAACGTGTCAGGGAAACAAACAATTCTTAACATGAAACTCAAACTACGTGCAAGGTAACAAACTATTTTTAACATGGAACAAGCACAAAGTGCCAGGGTAACAAACAATCCTTAAAGGGGAACGCAACCCTGTGTATAAAACAGGATAATATGAATAGCTATGAGTTCAGCTTTCTATTTATAGTATTAATATGCATAAATTCGAGTCCATAAAGATATATCAGCTCGTTTTGTAACGGTCATTTTCGCACATCGACTTTGTCATGGAAGCCGCCATATTGGACACCTGCGTGACGTCACAACTGCACTTCCGGTTTAACACACGATTAATTTATACGCTACAGCAGATATAGAAACGTGAAATTATAGTCACCGCAAAAATACTCTCAAGAATAATAAAATGGATTTTAATAACGGAGAAGGACTTGTGGCCTACAACTTTGAACTAGAATTTTCGGAAGCAGAGTTAAATGAATTAGAAAACGAGAGAAAAAGTGAGACGGCACAGTCGTTCACACATGTGAACGATTTTTGCAACTGCGAAAACTGTATAATGATGCCTTCGTCTGACGAAAATACGTGCTGCATATGCAATGACCTTACTATTGGAAATTTAGAAGATTTAGAATGTATCACAGAACACTCTCACTTCGAAACAATTGTGCTAAATCCAGTAGTTCTCGAGGTTGCCTTCATACAGATAATGGCCTATAAGGGGAGTCGTGGAAGAGCACCAGATGCATTAAGCAACACGTACGTAATGGTTTGTGGTATTGTTTTTCTCCCCACATATTGCACAAAGTGTATGTTACTGTCCAGCTACTGGCACCCTGCTGAGCTTGCATAATTCACCAACACCACATTCACACCATGTGGTAATGAGAAGTACCCTGCCACAGTGTGCATATTGTACCCTAATTAGCATAAATCACCCCAGGCTTTATGACCCCAGGGTTTATGACAGGATGTTATATCACATAGTATTATGGCTTATTACTAATTTAAACATTTTCAGTTAACTAGGGGTTCAATATCAATGCAAACTTTCAAGTAAAAAATTATGTAGTATGACTTTATGTATATTTTTCATAAATTGTACACCAGTACACTATTTTAACAGTAAAAACAAAAGTCTGCTTTTGAATAACATACAATAGCAAAGCATAAGAAGGAAAACAAATGTACATTTTCATATATTTATGAATAAATAAAGGAACAATGGTTTTTATTTATCTTTTAACATTACAAAGTAGATGTAGTTCAAATGTCTAATCAAGAATAATGACCTAGCTGACTGTGAAAAGCCATATATCAATAAACTAAATTGCCAATTGATTATAAAATTAATAAAAGGAGTTTAAGAACAATAAATGGTTGACTGAAAATTTAGCGCCATTCTTTGCCATCGAGGGCTTAATACAGATTGAACGTTAATCTTACCTCTGTTTCCTGGTACCCTGAAAAGTTAACCAGTACTCGAGCACACCCCATATCCACAAGTAGCTGATAACTTTCCCACTTGAATTAGCAGTGAGAGACAAATGATAATGAGACGCATTGTTGTATGTCAATCATCACATAGACTGTTGCCGGGTGGGGATTCGAACTTGCGACACCTGGATTGATAGTCAGACACGTAACTGACTGAGCTAATCAGGCCTGTCACAATTAAATGGCTTTTCTTTGTATTTTAATAATAAATTTTAGATATCATGTCGTTTTCACACCGTATGTTTTGGCATTAACCTTTTTTTTTATGTTTATTGGATTATCGCACCTGTTTAATCAGCACACAATTGTAACATTGTGAAAGTTTGCTATTAATTTCGCAATATTTTGGAAGAGTATATAAAATTAAATTTCAGAAATCAGTTGAGCTATTAAGTGTTATTATCACATTTTTAAGAGCTTCCCGCTGGATAATATATCTATATGGTAATCTTCATCCTGATATCATATGCTTGGGTTGTGGTATGCCAAGGCATTGGTATGCTTCATTCTGCAATCTTAGGGCCTACCCAGAAGTATTAGGCGTTTTGCGCGTGACGTCACCATGCACGAGTAAGCAAACACAAAGGTTCAATTATTATCAAGATTAAATGTCAACATGGTCAATTATTGTTTTAGTCTGGGGCCGTTTTGACTGTTAATCGAGGATACACATCATGGGCAATTTTTCGCATGTCAGTTATAGATCATCTATATATTAAAAATCATACCTGTGCAACTTGCTTCTTTTCTAACAGTTTGATGGTGGACTTTCTGACACTTTCTCGTTTCTGGAGAGTAGTAATGATGGTTGGCACAGCGTCTGGTTTCAATGTTTTTCTCTTGTGCTGAAAGTCAAGTGACTCTGCCACAGAACTAGCAAAACTACCACTAAAACAATCCTTTGTAAAGTGATCCTCACAAACAATTAAAGATTTAGATGCCTTGAATGTTTCAAAACGTACTTTTCCATTTTTGATGTTATCGATCCATTTTTTGCACAGTTTTCTACTATCTTTAGATTTTTCCGGGTCTGGTATTCTAAACAAACTTTTTTTGTTTTTTCCAAACTTATTAGTACAACCAAAAGCTTGACACTGAGGCATTGTGAAATCACATATTAGGAAAACTAAACACAACGCTGTCCACAAAACATATCGCATTACTCCACCCACTTATTCCGCTGGAGAAAACAATGTTTAATGGGTTAAGACCTTCAATTCAGAATCGTTTTCGCGTTTAATTGTCTACCTTCGATGTTCACTAATGCACTGTATATCTGTATATAAACTGATTACGTATATTAGTGTATATACATAAGAGTTTCAGTAGAGAGCAGTCACTAACAACACAATACAATTTGCGCGATAACTAGAACGGAAGTGCAGTTATGACGTCACCGAATACCTCCATCACAAAAGAGCTACAAAATGGCGGCGCCCATAGCATTTCGGAAACGCTTGAAATCATGATATTTAATGTCATTTTTCTCATTTGATAAATTTCGTACAATTAAAATTTGTTGATTTTTGTGTTATTTACATGTCTATTTAACGATAAATAGCCATTTATATTCTGACGTGCGGTACCCTTTAATATGAAACACGCACAACGTGTCAGGGAAACAAACGCTCCTTAACATGGAACACGCACATCGTGCCAGGGAAACAAACAGTCCTTAACATGGAACAAGCATATCGTGCCAGGGAAACAAACAATCCTTAATATGGAACTCGAACATTGTGCCAGGGAAACAAACAATCAATTAACATTAAATAAGGACAACGAACATTAAATAAGAACTCGAATTACGTGTCAGGGAAAGAAACACTCCTTAACATGAAACAACACAACGTGTCAGGGATTCAAACAATCCTAAACATGGAACAACACAACGTGTCAGGGAAACAAACAATCCTTAACATGGAACAAGCACATCGTACCAGAGAAGCAAAAAATCCTTAACAAGGAACACGCACACTATGCCAGGGAAATAAACAATCCTTAGCATTGAACAAGCACAAGGTGCCAGGGAACAAACACTCCTTAATATGGAACACGCACAAAGAACAAGAGAAATAAACAATTCTTAACATTGTATGCGCACAATCTGCCAGGCTAACAAACTATTCTTAACATTGAACAAGCACAACGTACCCGGGTAACAAACTGTATTTAACATGGAACAAGTACAACGTGCCAGGGAGACAAACAATCCTTAACATGGAACACGCACAACATGGCAGTGAAAAGAACAAAAAATCCTGAGCATACAACAAGCACTTCGTTCAAGGGAAACAAACACTCCTTTACATGGAACGCGCACAACGTGCAAGGAAAACAAACAAACAATCCTTAGCATGGAACATGCACAAATTGCCAGGAAAACATCAATTCTTAGCATGAAACACGCGCAATATACCAGGGAAACAAACACTCCTTAACATGGAACACGCTTAACATGGCAGTGACAAACAATCCTGAGCATACAACAAGCACTACGTTCCAGGGAAACAAACACTCCTTAACATAGAACACGCACAACAGCCAGGGAAACAAACGAACAATCCTTAGCATGGAACATGCACATCTTGCCAGGAAACCATCAATTCTTAACATGGAACACACGCTACATACCAGGGAAAGAAACAATCCCTAGCATTAAACGCGCACAACGTGCCACGGAAACAAACAATCCTTAACATGGAAAAGTGCAACGTGCAAAAGAGAAATAAACAATCCTTAACACTGAGCACGCACAACATGGCAGTGAAACAAACAATTCTGAGCATACAACAAGCAATACATTCCAGGGAATCAAACAAGCCTTAATATGGAAAAGCGCAACGTGCAAAAGAGAAACAAACACTCCTTAACATGAAACACACACAACATGGCAGTGAAACAAACAATCCTGAGCATACAACAAGCACAACGTTCAAGGGAAACAAATTATCTTTAACATGGAACGCGGACAACGTACCAGGAAAACAAACAAACAATCCTTAACATGGAACATGCACAACCTGCCAGGAAAACATCAATTATTAACATGGAACACGCGCAACATACCAGGGAAATAAACAATCCTTAACATGGAACGCGCACAACGTGCCACGGAAACAAACAATCCTTAACTTGGAAAAGCGCAACACGGAACAAACACATCGAATCAAAGACACAAACAGTCCTTAACATGGAACAAACACATCGAATCAAAGACACAAACAGTCCTTAACATGGAACGCGCACAATATGCCAGAGAATAAAACAATCCTTAACATTGAACAAACACATCGAATCAAGGACACAAACAGTCCTTAACACGGGACAAGCACAAAGAGCAAGGAAAACAGACAATCTTTAACATGGAACACGCACAACGTGCCAGGGAAACAACACTCCTTAGCATGAAACATGCGCAATATACCAGGGAAACAAATAATCCTTAACATGGAACAAGCACAATGTTGGGGGAAAAAACACATATGAGTAAAACGAAGGTGGTTATTTCTGGTACAAATAAACATAGTAACTTCAAATTTTATAGAAATTGCGAAAACATAGAAATCGTTAGAGAATACAAATATCTATAGGTGTATTACTTTCTTCATCCTGTGGTTCCCTAAGTGCAAGAAAATATTCGCTAGTCAAGCATTTAAGACTATATAGCATATATGTATTCGAACTCGACTAGCTAATTGGTATCCAACTAAAACAAAAGTTCTGATTCGAAAACTTTGAATCAATTAAAAAAGAACACACAGTTTTCCTTTACAATGGTACAAACAGCAAGGAAAATAACCCTTAGAGAAGCATCGCCTATTTGTAGCGCCGATATGTTTAAGATCTTGGCAGTAAACTTCACATTTACATCAAACGCCATATATCAGTATATTATGGATATTCTATTCAGTAACTTCTATTGTACTTTGTCTCTGTAGTGTACTTTTCTCTTATTTTGTTGGCCAATTACTAATTCGCGCCCATATCTCATTAATGAGATAATCTACAAGGACGGAATCGACAGTTATCTCCGAATGGGACCTTTCTCTTTATGATTCAATAAACTTTCCATCATTTACTGAACAGAAAGGTGAGACATCTTTAATACATGTTATATCGTGAATTAAGTCGACGGTCCTGTGAAATTATAACTAAGACAATGGTTAATAACTTGACCAAACTTATTTCAGGCAATGAAGCTAAATTTGCGCGAAAATGATACGATATAACGTTATATTCTACAACAAACTACTAAGTGGATAAATGAAGCGAATAATATTTGAAACAGTGTCGGTAACGATTCAGAATACATTTGGATCAACAAGAAAACCGTTTATCTTAAAATATACAATCAAACTGATGAAACAAAACCTCTCAGATCAAGTTCGCCACTATTGGTATGGTCAGCCTAACACGTCATCTAAGTACTTCGGTTTAATTAAGAAACCGTATTTGAAAATTCTACCAAGTATTCTGCGACTAGAACTATTTCATTCTGTACAATTAACCATAGATGACCAGTAAATCTGGAAAAGATTACAGTACCATTAACCATAGATTACCAGTTAATCTTGGAAGATTACCGTACCACTAACCATAGATAACCAGTAAATTTGGGAAGATTACCGTACCACTAACCATAGATTACCAGTTAAGCTGGGAAGATTACCGTACCACTAGCCATAGATTACCAGTAAATCTGGGAAGATTACCGTACCACTAACCATAGATTACCAGTTAATCTGGGAAGATTACCGTACCACTAACCATAGATTACCAGTAAATCTGGAAAGATTACCTACCACTAACAATAGATTATCAGTAAATCTGGGAAGATAACCGTACCACTAACCATAGATTACCAGTTAATCTGGGAAGATTACCAATGAATCTGGGAAGATTACCGTACCACTCACCATTAATTGCCAGTAAATCTGGGAAGATTACCGTACCACTAACCATAGATTACCAGTGAATCTGGGAAGATTATCGTACAGCATTCCATAGATTACCAGTAAATCTGGGAAGATTACCGTACCACTAACCATAGATGACCAGTAAATCTGGGAAGATAACCGTAACACTAACCATAGATTACCAGTAAATCTGGGACGACTACCGTACCACTAACCATAGATTACCAGTAAATCTGTGAAGATTACCGTACCACTAACTATAGATTACCAGTGAATCTGGGAAGATTACCAGTAAATCTGGGAAGATAACTGTACCACTTACCATAGATTACCGATGAATCTGGGAAGACTACCGTACCACTAACCATAGCTTACCAGTGAATATGGGAAGATTACTGTACCACTAACCATAGATTGCAGTAAAACTCGGAAGATTACTGTATCGTAAATGACGACACTTCATTTTAAGCGAAATCGGCGATGAGCTACATTATATCATAAAATGTCCAATTTTTTATACTAAGAGATTATGAACACATGGCCTCATCAGCTCATATTCTTCCAAAATACTGAAAGTCAATTAATTAACAAAAAACTATTACCTTTCATTTAAACTATGGTTATATCCAAAATAGTTGTATTTACTTGTACATATTAGATTTTTTACGCACAGTCATACATTTACCATTCACTTACTGACAAATGACTTTCCATAGCGACCATAAAAAGTCAAGGATGGAAGCACATTAAGCACGTGGAAATGAGAAAATTGTCCCACAATTGAAAAGACAGTGATTTTAAACACGCCTATCAAAACAGTTATAGATGTCACCGTGTAAACTATCATGTTCGTGATTTTAAAGGGAGTACATCAAAATAAAATGATTATTAGAATGGATAAAAAAACACCTCATAATAATTAACAAATAAAATCAGAATGGTTTAGTATGTCAAATCCACCAAAAAACGTGACAAAATCGATATTTAAATTGGAGTGGTAAAATTGAAACGAAATCCTCATTCTAAAAATAGACACCACTTAAATACTGCGTGAAGACCCTCGCAGTGTCTTATGAACTTTTTCTAAGATGAAACAATATTCAATAGGTGTAAACCTGTATTAAGGATAAAATTGAAATCACGTGACTCATATAATATGTCACAAAATATGTTGCAATTTTAAGCGGGAAATTTATTTTAGTCTAATCAAGGCGCGTAGCCCAGTTAGGAAATCCTTTTTTAATAAATCATTAATTTGGCATGATTTAATAGATATCATTTTGGCAATGTTTTAAGCAAATTTTATATATTTTTAAAATCCTTGTATATTCCCTATGGTGGCATATATCTGTCACCGGCTGTCCATTTAAATAATACGATAAGTTTCTAGTTAACCACATACTTTTCGCGAAAATTATCTAGTTATCTAGTTAACTACGGAAGCGTGAAAGGTACACCGCTTGCCAAATAATGATTTCGTTATATAACTTAATTTAATCAGAATACCTTATTACTTTGCAGTATGGCGACACAATTATATTGATTTGCACAGAAACTTCATGTTTAAAGACTTTGCAATACTTTTAAGAAGCGCGTAAATCGTAATACATGTTGTCGACTTTTCTAATTAACATACATTTTGCAAAAAAAAGTATACGATTAAAATTAAACAAACGCATATGTCGATATAATGTAGTGGAGTAAACGAGTTTTACTTGGTAAGTGCAAATGTTTGTGAGATAAAAGTTATTAGTTATTCTTGTGTATATCTGAATCCTGTGAATATGGTTTCAAGTTGGTCGTGACATAAAGGACTAGAATTCATTTGTGAATATTGAGTTGTACTGATTTAGTTTTCAGAGGCCAATTCAGCTGATGCCACGTCTTGATGTCTGGTGTCTGGTGTCTGGTGTCTGCCGTCTGTCTGTCTGTAACATGTTGCTTTAAATGATTTCTCTGAAAGCGCTTGTTAGATTTTGACCAAACTGGATGAGAAACATCTTGACATGAAGGTCAAGTTTGTTCAACTGGTGGTCCTAGTAGTTTGATAAATTCCCCTTCCACAGAGGCTTGTTAGTAATTTTACAGAATATTTTAAAAATCTTCTTCAAATCTACAAGGCCGGGAGCTTAAATATTTCATGTGTGGCAGTGTCTCGTGCCCTTCTACCACGTGTGTTAAAGTAGGATAAAAATTGGGGTCAGCAAAGGGATCACAGTTTTACATAGAGTTATTTGGCGGGAACTATAAGGCCTAGAGCTTAAATATTTTATATGCAGCATTGACTCTGGGTGACTACCAAGTCGTGTTATTTGGATCAAATCTGGAGTCCACATAAAGGCCACAGTTTTGCATAGTGTAAGATAGAGAAATCCCTTTTAAAACATTGCCACAAGGCCTCAAAGCTGTGTCACTGGGGTCAAGTTCAGGGTCAACAAAGAGACCACCAATAATATGTCTGTTCATGCTGACTCCGTTGTCAAATACAAAAAACATTCATTCACGCTACAAGGCCTATAGTAAAAATGCTTTATAAATATCAGTGACGTGTGGGCCAGTGCTATACATGTTAATGTAAAATTTGGAGTCTACTTGCAGTGAGCTCTTTGAACCTACTTTCAAAATCTGCCAGTAGAGCAGCACAGCCCGTCATGGGCCCTTTGTTTCCTGTAAATAGCGTATTTGCCCCTATCGGGGAAGAGAATAATCCCCTTCTTCCCAAAATAATGAAGGAAAATAGAAAAAAGTTATACACAGAGGAAAACAGGAACAAAATTATTTCTTTAAAAAAATCAGCTATTTGTTGCGTTCAACTCTAGAAACGTGTAATGTAATATTTCTGAACTACTGAACTATCATAACAAAAATTCACAAAGTCTAGATAAGGGGACATCACCAGTTCAGGGTCCAGTACCTACACATTCAATGTATATTGATAGCAAACGTTGGTTTGAAAATTGACAATTTTGTAAATATGGTCAGAACTACAACCCCTAATATCTTCAAACTTCCCATTTGGACTGGTCTCGGGATTAATCTATATGTTTATTGCCGCAAAGGCTGCATGACATTGCTAGTATAAACATTTTTATCGTAATCAAACCTGAGAGGCATCTGGTGTCAGAAACTCTAAATTGGCCATAAAAGGCCACATTTTTAAGAGTTGTGTGCATGCTATTTTAATGTAAGTTTTTTGTCTTCATGTTCTTACACATATTTGAATGTTTCATTGTTTGAATTTGAGCTTAACCTATTTGAAGAATGAGGAAGATCAATGTAGTCTCCTTTGTATTGGCGTCCATGACAAGTTTAATTTATTTCAAGTGTTTCTGTAAGTTTCCAAGTGCTTAAATAACTCACACCATTAAATGTTTTTATAACACAAGCTTGTAATATATTTTCAGTTGTTTTACTAGCCGCGATTAGACATATAGTTTCCATAACAGAGTATACGTACAAAAAATAAAGCTGTTTCAATTCAATATAATAAAAGTGAACATATAAACTTATTTATATATGTATGTATCCGTGTATGCATGTACATGTATGTATGTGTATGTATATGTGTGTATATGAGCGTATGTACGTGTGTATGCATGTGTGTATGTGTATATGTATATTTATAGTTTTATATTTATGTATATCCTGACAAATATTATTCTAACAGCACTGGATAAACGGACTGCTCGGTTATAACAATGTTTTAAGTATTGCATAAAGCAGTCACATACCTCTTAATACGTTATATGTAATACATCTACCTATTAATATATCCACAAGTCATACACCTCTATATACATACATTAGGAATAATACATCTACCATTCACACACCACTATATGCACACATTATAGGTAATACATCTACAAGCCACACACCACTATATACACATTATAAGAAATACATCTACAAGTCACACACCACTATATACACGTTATAAGAAATACATCTACCAGTCACACACCACTATATACACATTATAAGTAATACATCTACAAGTCACACACCACTATATACACAGTATAAGTAATACATCTACCAGTCACACACCACTATATACACATTATAAGAAATACATCTACAAGTCACACACCACTATATACACATTATAAGTAATACATCTATCAGTCACACACCACTATAAACACATTATAAGTAATACATCTACCAGTCACACACCACTATATGCACACATTATAGGTAATACATCTACAAGCCACACACCACTATATACACGTTATAAGTAATACATCTACCAGTCACACACCACTATATACACATTATAAGAAATACATCTACAAGTCACATACCACTATATACACGTTATAAGAAATACATCTACCAGTCACACACTACTATAAACACATTATAAATAATACATCTACCAGTTACACACCACTATATACCCATTATAGGTAATACATCTACAAGTCATACACCACTATATACACGTTATAAGAAATACATCTACCAGTCACACACCACTATATACACATTATGAATAATACATCTACCAGTCACACACCACTATATACACATTATAAATAATACATCTACCAGTCACACACCACTATATACATATTATAAGTAATACATCTACGAGTCACACACCACTATAAATACGTTATAAGTAATACATCTACAAGTCACACACCACTATATACACGTTATAAGTAATACATCTACGAGTCACACACCACTATATACACGTTATAAGTATTACATCTACAAGTCACACACCACAATATACACGTTATAAGTAATACATCTACGAGTCACACACCACTATAAACACGTTATAGGTAAAACATTCTTTGCAAACGACTTATGAGAACAAAATTTGTATACGGCAACTAAAATATCAAGGAAAGTTTTTGAAATTTTACTTCAAACTGCACTATTTAAATTTTACGGTTTAAAAACATTATAAAACATCTAAGGTAACATACACATTAAAGTTTCTGTAAAAAAACAACCCAGTTGCCTATGCAATTTTAATGATTTATTTGCCAAATAATTCATTCTCCGCATGCTGTTTTACTAACATTAAGTAGAAAGATGCAAGTTTCCTCAGTATCCTTCTATATAAATCATTGAACGATGTTATGAGACGATACGATGAGTATGAGAAAAATATGAACGGTGATGATTACACATGGGCGGATCCAAGATGTTTGGACAGTGTGGGTCAAAGATAGTAAAATTGCCGTGTGTCCCTTTAATTGGCTTGGCCTCCTGCTCCCTACTGATGTTTCTCAAAACTACTTCCTAAAATAAATATAGACGAGGAAGGTGGCGCGGTGGTACAAAGTACTACATAAAAGCGTTGGTGTGACCACGGAGAACGTGTCCCGCAACCCTACGAACGACTCAGTCAGAGGAAATTTCTTTTGTTTATATTTTTTTTCAAAAGAGCCTGTGTGGACTTCTGTGAATGTCTTTAGGCATGGTACTTTGTAAATTCAAATAAGTAATGCCATCTCCCACATTAAACACTCAAAGTTTAAAAATCGGTTTAATCGTTATCAGAAAAAAAAATCCCATAAATTTAGGCTTGAAAGTCGCGTTATCAGCAGCAGAAAAAAATCTGATAAAAATAAAAAAAGGTTCGTAAAAGTGTCTGAGAAACTTAGCTATTTTGTACCTCCACATAGCGAGAACAGTGAAGTAAGTTCCTGGTAAAAAATTTCCGCTCTTTGCAGACACAAGCGGGCTCATTCGAAAATGCCAGCCGAAGTCTTGAAAGAGAACCAGACATTAGCACGACATATTGTACGTCGCTAAGGAACCTTTTAAAGATTTCTTTATTTTACGTATCCAGAGACAGCAGATTATAAAAAAGCTGTCTTTAATCAGGCAAGCCAGACATAGACATTATACCAGTGACTTAATAATGTTTACAATAATATAATTATATTATAGCGGATAGGTCATTGATTATACTTAGTGTACACATATATTCTGAAATAATAACAGTAATAATAACTTGCACATATATTTACTATTTTATGGTTTAATTGACATAGATTGTATTACATAGAGACAAATCATTGATACTATAAACACATTTTTGTTTGTTTATAGTGTAAGGGAAATAACTAAGTTTCCCCTTAATTAAAAAGTTTAAAGTGATTTGTGTCCCTTTGTGATGTTTTCGTTTTCAGCAAGACGTTTGTCTTTTGAAAAGCAAGCGTTGGAGATGAACATGACTGTCCGTAAATACCGGAAGTAACATAATTTGTTTACATTTCTCAAACTGTCAACCAAGCAGAAAATGGAAGTTCTCATATACATTCTAGATGCAAAAATTCAGAAACAACGACTTAAAGATATGAAAGAGGCTGCAAAGAGAAGAACCATCAAAATTGCAGGGGAATTTAGGTGATATTTATTTTCGAAGCGTGCAATTATTGTATTTCGCAACAAGTCCATGTCAAATTTACATGTCAACTTACCTATTATGCACATATTCTACCGCAGAAGTTGCTCTATTTAAATCATTGATAATCGAGGCTAATATTATATAGCCATTAGATTACATCGATGTTATAATTAAAGAATATAAGCCTTTTTTAATAATGACGAAAAACGATTATTTTTATCTAGTAGATGTATATTCGGATTTACTTTTACAGATGATGTTCTTTCATTTTCTATTTCTTGTTCTTGTAGCACTCATAAATTGACAATGATTCTGAGAAGGTTACATATATTTTGAATAGTTGATTTACAAAAACATTCATTTAGGTCTTAAAAGATATAAAAGTACATCAGCATTTTTAGTATGACAACTTCCTAGCCAATATCCTTATGTTTTTAAGAGATACTGGGGCCAATGCTCACTTTATGATCAAGCTAATTACCAATTACCATATTATTTGTCAATATAGCTTATGATTTCTGTCAGGTATTAGAATATTAGATTAAACAGCAGTCTTTATGATTCTAGCCATGCTGTCAGTCATGTTGTAACAGAGTTCAAAGATCTTGTTTCTGTAATACGTAAACTTGACTTCAAAGAACCTGGCGATCTTGGTCTGACAGAAGTGGTGTCTGTTGAATGGTTCACTGACTGTATGAAAGCTGGCAAAGTGGTAGCAGTTTTGGATAAACATAGGATAAAGTCTACAGTATCAGAGGTAATGCTATAAAATCCAGGTACTAATAGTCTAACCTGTCTTAAACAGTCAGTCAAGTTAAGGAGAAAAAAATGGCCTTTAATGACAGTGTTTTGCTTAATACAGGACAATTTGCTCTGAAAGCATAGAAAGGGGAAATAGCAAATGTGGCTGCTTGAGACAAGTGATGGCTCAATAGAGGTGATGGCTAACACATATTTGACTGTAGTTTAAATTTTGTAGAATTTAAACATCAATAGGATATTTTCTATAGAAGCCCAGCTAGCTTAGATGGAAATGTGTCTGACTGTCAGTCCAGGAGCGATGAGTTTAAATCCATTCTCAGTACAGTTTATGTGAAGTCTTCTTCAGTAGAGACTGTAAGATGCAAGGAGAGTTCCTTACAATACTTAAACATGGCTATGTCCTGGGAAGTAAGAGAATAATATCAGCTGTCAGATAGGAGATATTTGTTACAGCAGACAGCATTATAACATGAAAAATCACATGTCCAATATGTAAAAATAACCATCGAATGTTGTTTTTTATTGATTTAGAAAAAAATAGTATTAAGAGGATGAAAAGTTCTGTTCTTTCTTTTTTTCAGTCTGCTACAGTGGAGAGAAGTCATGAGACACTGCAGCTCATGCCAGAGTATGCCTGTCAGAGGGCCACACCACTTAAACATCACAACCACAAATTTACCGTTAGTTTGTATGTTTGTCATTGTGTCCATCTTACCTAAAATGGGTCCTCCGTGGAAGCTATCAGCTAATGACCTTTAACCTCTCACCACTGAGGTCATTTGTTAGAGCCCTCATCACCAATAAAATTGGATATGTCATATACAACCTTTCATGTGATGATGACCTGTTATGATTTTCCATAATAGACCAGGAGAGGCCCCCGGAAGAGATTTTAAAACTCTTCTGCTCAACAAATGGTCAGTCAAATTTGTTCATTTTTTAAATAAATTGTTCCTGTGAGTAGGGTTTTGCAGTTTTTACAAGGCAGGGGCCTAGGGTATATAGTGGCCCTTAGAAGGGACTGCTTACAAGGAGAATTTCCATAAAGAGCCCCTAAAAGAGTTGATATTATAACATTTCAACATTTCCTATGAAATTTTACAATTATGTATTGCTTATCTCAAAAAGTAGGTTGGGATTACTTAGGAGGTCAATGTCCTCAAGGTCAAGGTCATTATTTCAAAAAATAGAATTTTTTTTAATCACTGGATAAACAGAACTAAAAATAGAAACACAGACTCTGATTCTGATCAGTTTCCATTAATATATTGTGAATTTGTGATGGTAGCAAAAAGAAAAATCGCTTTACTGAAAATAATCAACAGTGATCCTTTGTTTGTTTCTGTCTGGCAATCAAACCAATCAAATTCTGTCCAAGGAGCACATCAAGGGCACATATTTCTTGTTGTTATTATTATTAATATTTACTTTCTTGTGACCCTCATTTGTGCATCATTCATGAATATCCATATCTGTAAGGCACAGTATTTGAACTTTTACTTTTTGTTGTGGACAACAAAATTGGAATTCCGGAAGGCTGACCATCCATTTCTTTATGACTGTTTAAGTGAGCTTCATAATTTGTACAGGTCCTCCATGGCTGAGTGGTCTAAAACTGCCGTCTATTGACTACTTGCCTTGTACATTTACGAACTGCTTGGTCAATAAACTTATGTGAGAAAGTTTGCCAGTTACATGTGGAAGAACGGTGGTTCTACTCAGATTCAATCTGAGATCTTCCTTCCCCAATATAACAGTTATATAACCTGTTGAAAATGGCACCAAACCTTACTCATGACTAATGTGTCACAAGTTTATGCAAAAGTGAACCTTTTCTTTTTCAAGGATGCTTTAGAGACATTAGAGCGTTATGCAGAGTTGCGTGAAGGCCCTAATGATTACTCCCGTGCACTTGCCTTCAGACGAGCCTCGTGTGTGCTAAAGTGTCTACAGTTTCCATTAACAACCATACAACAACTACGCAATGTCACAAACATCGGTGATCACAGCAAGAAAGTATTACAGGTAATGTGCAGTATGGGTTGTGCGGGTCTTGTAAGTTGGATTGTAGGTGTGATCCCCAACCATGTCTTTGACTCATTGAGACAGAGTCAACAGGTGCTTCAGTATTTTAAGTGTCTTAGATACAGACGAATCTTGGTCATTTTGGTCCTGAGTATTTTGTACTTAAGGTTGCTTTTCGGCCCTGAGTATTTTCAAGGAAGTATATTGAAGGATAGGAAACTGATATAAAATAGCATGCGAAGAATTAATAATTTGGTTAATTAATCATTCCAATTTCACAGGCAACTGATTTCTTTTTCATAAAATGTAAGGTGTATGTAACCTTAGATGTTTTATAATGTTTTAAACAACAAAATGATCTTGAATTTAAATAAATCAGTTTGAGGTTAAATTTCAAGTACTTTCCTTGTTTTTTACTCGCAGTATACAAATTTTGTAATCACAACTACTACAACCATTATAAACACAATTTGCTGGCAATAGTCTCGTTTTGTAGAGAATTTCATTGTGCAAAGAAAGAATTTTAATTTGTATTTCTCAGATGAATGGAAGTTAGGATATTTGAAAAGGGGATTTTGCGAGCGTTCATATTATCTCAATCAGTTGCTTTTCTTTCTCAATATAAGTCCTTGGTATTTTGTACCAAGGATTGTTTTGGCACTGAGTATTTGTACCTAAGATCATTTAGATCCTGATTGTGTATTGCTAACTCAAGGGCAAACTATATTATATGACAAGTGAAACATTGGTATTTAAATAGCAAATCTTTAATCTGCAAAAAAGCAGTTATATGTTTGAGTTGATTATTCATGGCAAATAAATGTAATTCTTCTCATCACTCTTTTAAAGCAGACAGTTTCACAGCAAAGCATGACAGCTGATATATGCCTCTTTGTACATGTATTTACAATCAAATGAATTTGATGTCATGATCAATATTAGTATTGGTGTCAGTAGGTCAAAGGTGGAGGTCATCATGGCTCACTTTACAGATATATGTATTTATTGCTTGTATGCCAATTTATCTTGGTAAGTTAAATGCACCAGATCATGTTAATGTTTTTATATGAACATGTAAAGGGCACTTTTTTAAGTGAATTATTTTTGAAGCTATATTCACCATAATCAACTTGATTGTAAATACCCCCCCCCCCCCCCCCCCCCCCCCAACCCAACCACACACACACACACACCAAAAATAAAAGTAGCATATAACTGTCAATCCAGGGTCCATAGGTTTGAAACTCCTCTAGGCCACATCCTCTGTGATGATTGACCATGAGCTTTGTTGAATCTCCCACCTCTGAATATGTGGCAAAGTAGTCAGTGACTTTCAGAGATAACGTGTGTCAGTATTAGTTAACTGACTATTGGATCCTAGGAATGTTAACCGAAACTCTGTTTGACCAACATTAAAATAAGCTTTGTTCTCTCCCAATACACAATTTTAATTGTGGTCTTAAACTGTGTAAGACAAAGGCATCGAAGCAAATAAAAATCATTCTGTTTCACTGTCATTATGTAATTGAATACTTTTTATAAGATGCACTGGGTTGAATTGTTTTAAAAGGAACTTTGCGGTTGTATTTTTATCTGACACTTAACAGGGGCATTGAGTGTTGCTGATTCTCTGTTTCAGGATTTACTTGAGGATGGGACCAGTAAGGAGGTGGAGGACATTAGAAATGACCCTTGGTTCCATAAAATGAAGGTATGTACAATAACACTATGTTGACTGAACCACTTATCTAGTCCTGATTGAATTCCTATTTTGATGTACAATACTTGGTTCAAACAACCCTTGACTCAAATTATTTTGTCTAGTCCTGCCGGGTTGGAGCCATTTAAGTTTTGCTATAGTTGTAATATCTTTTATTGAGATATCTTTTAAGATATCTTTATTATGACTTTTTCATTGTTTCAGTACTATTGTATTGGGTTTCTTCTATGGCCACTGATAATGAATGTATGGCTTTCAGTGGCATTGTGTCATTTAAGATTCCCAGTCAGTCTGACTATCAATCCAGGGGTTGTGAGTTCAAATCCCTGCCTGTCCACAGTCTCTGTGATGATTGATATATGGCATTGCATCTCATTATCATTGATCTCTCACTGCTGAATCAAATGGGAAAGTTATCAGTTACTTGCAGAGATGGGTGTGCTTGAGTACTGGTTAACCTTCCAGGATACCAGGAAACAGTGGTTAGGTTAATTGATGCTACAATTATTTATTTATTTGGTTTTCTGAACATAATATGGCAATAGTTCATGAAAACTCATCGTCAAAAATAAGTATCAGATCACATCTTTCAGCAAAAAATTGAATTCAGATAAACCTAGTTTGTATTTTAATAGTTTTTTAATTGATATTTAATCTCTCCTTGCATTTTTGTGTGATATCTAATATTTAACATTAGTTTATTTACAGTAAAATAAACATATTGTTTAAAGGATAAAATAAATTTTATTATCTAATTAAAAAATTTCTTTATCACTCTTAAACTGGCAATTTTTGTCACACACAGTTACATATTGTCTGAGGACAAACATTGTACTGATTTGCCGTCAATGAAACGTCTGACATAACTGCATTAATACAATTGCACAGTCATCATGTTGACTGGTTGCTGGAGCTCTACCAGCCCCGGGAAAGTATTGAAATTCGCCTGTTTGTTGGCAATTTATTCAACTGTAGACTGTAGATAACCCTTCTTCTGACGCCAACAGGAGAGATGCCTGCCTGCAACATTCAAATTGCTCTGTTTTGTTAGGCTTCTTTCTTATAACCGAGGCATGGCGAAATATTCAATTTCACTTTTGATTTGATATATATTTATTGACAATTGTGGCT
Organism: Panopea generosa; assembly: GCA_029582155.1. NCBI lineage: Eukaryota > Metazoa > Mollusca > Bivalvia > Adapedonta > Hiatellidae > Panopea > Panopea generosa. Next base: position 60,045,685 of record CM055908.1, on the reverse strand, counting down.
ATACATGTTATCATTGGGTTTTACATCAACCGTTAATAGCATGTATAAGGATATAAAACACATGAAGATAACATCACTGTGACTGATATTTTGACATTGTCACAATTTATGGCCATATAGGCATTACGCTATTCCATCAATGTATAAGATATGTATATAATTTGTTCATTGAGAAATATGCTTTTCAAAGAAAATTCATGAGAATAAAGTTTCTTTTTGTGCTCAGTATACATTTTTAATTCAAACCAGCAGGTACAGACACATGTTTAGAAGATAAATATAGTGTTTGAAATCAGTTTTGAATAAGCTAAATTGCATATGATATAAAAGTGAGGTGAAATTCCATATCGACTTTCCCATTTCAGTTGTTTACCAGTGTCTTTGGTATCGGACCTTCTACAGCCAAAAAATGGATTGAAAGGGGCTGGAATAGCATCAGGGAGGCACAACAAGGGTACACATCTGCTGACTGGAGGGTCCAATGGGGTAATTACATTATTAACACTTATAATTTTATGACGGGAATTTAAACTATTTTTTTTTTGTTTTTTAATATTGTTTATTTCAGAATTCCCTATTGTATATACATGTATATAACTAGATATCTAGTAAAATAAGTGTAATACAAAGAGGCACACATGATAGAAGTTTTACATTTAAACAGTGAAGATAACAACCAAAACCAACAATTATTAATGAAATGTTAGTTAACACATATGTTTAGTGGTAATAATTAACCAATCTGCTGCTACATAATAGAAAAAGACAAACAGTATAATTTTAAGATATTTCTAATACTGTTCCATTATACCCTTATATTATTTACCTTTGATGTAGGCTACATATACAGTGAGTATAAATCAAGACTTTGATAACGTTTAATTTGTTCTATAAAAGCATCAAATCTAGCTAGACATTTTTTTAATCTGCATGAGGGATTTAAACTAGTTATGGGACACATGGCAATTCACTTTTAAAATGGGTCACATGGCCAAGTTGAAATCGAGTATTTCTCATGTTCACACATCGAATCAATCTTTACACATACGACATCATATGAACATATAACCAATCAATCTTTACACATATGAACATATAACCATATGCAGATATATATCACACATATTTACTATCTGAATCTCTATACATGTATTTATGAACATAATACCGTTCTTATAAAAATTGAAAGAATTTGAAAATGTCAGCAAGAATTCTTGAAAAATACAAATTGATTTCTCTTTGGATGGCGCTCAGCATTTAGAGGAGAGTGCTAGGTCTAGTTGGCCCAGTGTCAGTATAATGTGACTGGGTGGGGTATCGTACCATGTGTCTGCTGCATGATACTCAAGAAGACACTGTTGCGTTATGACTGTAATATTGTTGAAAACAACGCTAAACACCATACAACAACAACATCTCTTTGGAATTCTTTTTTATCTCGCTGATGGAAAATGAAGAAAATATGTTACTGGTACTTTTTTTGTCACAGTGAAGGAATCTGCTAACCTGCAACTGACATTTTATGTACCTAACCTTTTTTTTTTTTTAAAAAATATCAAAGTAATTTCATTGAAATTTGGACATGAATAAGCAAGAATATATGGGTTTAGTAAAAAACATAATTGTCTGTTAGTGGCATATACAACCTTTAATTGCACCACTCCATATGTTGAAAAAAAAATTGGACATACAAAAGTGGCAGTTTAGCTGCTCTGTCAGTATACTGTACATGATAACTTATATACAAAATACGATGCCATCAATTTACAAGAGTAACACCCCTTTCAAAAACAAGAATTAAATATAAGGTAGGCACACTTACTGGGTATTTTAATTTCAAATTTGCAGCATCAAGTAAATGATTTTCAGATGGAATTGAAATTTTCTGAAAAATTGTCTTGTGTCACTCAGATTTTCATAATAGAAGAGTAAAATTGCTTTCTTTCTATACTTTAAATGTACTTATTATATACATTTCTATCATCTTTAATAATTGCTAAAAAGTTCCTATCATGAAATATGAAAATGACCTAACAACGACTGATATGTGTACAAAAAAATGTTTTAATTTTGTTGTAATATTTAGCATCATTTTTGTGTTATTGAAGGCTAACAGGTGATCAGTTAACCAAACCACTCTTTTAAAAAAAATTTTTTTTTCACAGGATACAAACTCTTAAAGGGATTATATTGGCATATTACCATCAATTTCCTGTCCTAAATACACACGCCCAACATGAAGATACACTTATAACTTAGAGAGATATGCGTCTAAAGTGTCTAATTGCATAACCTCTTTATTACAAACATCGGGTTTCTGAAGCCATGTTTTTGTTTTTGTTTACATTGCCATTTTCAACGAACCGCTTTTGGGTTTCTGATCAATCATCGGATAACATTGTGAATACTCTTTCACAATCTCGTTTTCGAGGCTTTGTTCGGGAAGTTTACGGAGTTCATTGTAAACATTGTGCAATACTTTATTGCGGGACGTATTAAAGTTTTGGCCAATGTTCAATTACTGTTAACTTGATAACTTTCAAGTAAAAAAGGTTATACATCAATACATAAGCATTATTTTGTGCATACTGCATACAGGAAAAGTCTGGATTAACAGCATGTTTGTGTTACTTGCCAATATAATCCCTTCAAATATAGTATTGCTAGGATCCTGGAAAGGTTACCAGTACTCCAGCACATCTATTTCTGCAAGTATCTGATGTCCAACTTGCAATGTCTTACATCAATCATCACAGATACTGTGGACAGGTATGTTTTTTATAAAAATACCAATACACAATCAAACAGTAATTTATTTAAAAAGTATTTTTTTCATGTTACATTCATTGTTTTTAGGTCTTGGATTTCATGAAGATTTGAACACCCCTGTTTCAAGATCGGAGACCGAGTACATTTTAAATATTGTCAGGAAACATCTGCACCAGGTGTTGCCGGGAGCCATCATGGAACTTACAGGAGGATTTAGAAGGTCAGTCTCGGCTGCTTATCTTGTCATGGGTACTCTGTCATCTCGAGATCACAGACCTCTCACCACTGAGGTTGTGGGTTTGAGCACAATTTAAGTATTTAATAATTAAATAATAATTAAGGAATTAAACTATCTACTTCAGTATGTGAATTCTTTATTAAAAATATCTGGGTAATTTATTGTTAGAAATGTTACATATCAGTAAATGGTTGGCTCTTTGGGGATATTAAACATACGCAGATTTCTCCACAGGTCATTTCAGCACAGGGCAACATCAGCCTTGAATATCTGAAATGGTATGACCCCAGCTCCTTTGAAGTTCAAAAAATATTCTGCTACAGTCTTTAGATTTTTTGTTTATCTTTTCCAATTTTAAGGAATAAAGCAAAACATCTTATTAATATCAAGTTTTTTCAAATCTAAATAACTTTAAATGAGTGTTCTACCAGAGTTTCTGGAAAACTTTCGTTGAGTATGACCGAAGCTCTGGAATTCCATCCTTAGGAGAACACTGTTTTTGAGCGCATGGTTCAGTGATAGAACATCAAACCCAGGATCAAAGGATCATGGGTTGGACCATCCACCATGGCTACATGTGGTGTCCTTGAGCAAGACACTTTATCCCTATGTACTCGGTACTGGTTCTTCCCAGGATGACTTGTGTGACGAGCGTGATTTGTCTAAGTTGTAATAACTTCAGAATCAGAGTAAAATAAATAAGTTTAAAACAAAAACAATGTTATAAAGCATTTGTTTGATTTATTCTTGACCTGTATGTTTATTATAGTTTGGAAGAAAATCTTAAAGAACACGACTTCAAAATTTTTGGTAATACTAGGAGGTCATTACAATTATACACAAATAGTCCGAAGCCTCACAATGTAAAATCATTACTACATTACTAAATGTACGAACTACTAATTAATTTTAAGTGGGGTGATAGTGCAATGGAAAGAGTGTTGATCGCTCACACCAGAGGTTGCAGGTTCGATCCCCAGCTCGACCCGATGCCTCTCTTAAAACAACTCTTCATACTGGTTCTATCCAGGAAGTGGACTCGAAAACAGTTCTAAGCTCTAAGCTTTCATCACAATCAAGCTAAAATCAATTGGTACAAACTATTAACTACTTAATACATTACAGCTAAAATAATTTTCAGAGGAAAGACAGCTGGTCATGACGTAGATATCCTGATCACACATCCCATCGAGGGGCGGGAGAACGGTGCACTATCCCGTCTCCTGCGCAGTTTACAATCACATGACATTATACTGTGTGGCAAGCAGGAGTCCAGCAACTACACAGATGAAGTTCTCACCAAGGATTTTAAACTCTCTGCCAGAGGACAACTTGACCATTTTGAAAAGTGGCTGGGTATAGTAAAAGTCCCTAAATCAGTCGGCAAAATAACATATGACACTCAGAACACAGACGATGAAAACATTTTGTACAGACGCACAAGCAGTGCTGTAAACCAAGTAATAAGCAATGATAACAATGAGAAAAAAGTAAGTGTAAAACAAAGTCACGTCCCTCTCATCCAGGCCAATCTAGAGACAAATTCTCAATGTGATTATTCAAAACCAAACCATGTGGACAATACTGAAAATGGCTGGAATGACACTGGTACAAGTGTTAACATTAGTGGTACAAATAATGGTAATCTAGAAAACACCCCAGATGATGTTGATAATATTGACGAGGATTTAGAAGTGTCTTGTGAAAGCTTTGGTGATTTTGAGGTTGACGCGAGACAACAAAGACAATGCTTAAGTTCAAAGTCACCTCTTGGGCGGGGCAAGGAGGCACGTGATTGGCTGGCAAGGCGAGTTGACTTAATTATTGCACCATATCACCAGTATTACTACGCTGTTGTAGGATGGACTGGAAACAAGCAGTTTAACAGAGATTTAAGGACGTACGCACCAAGAGAACTGAATATGAAGCTGACGAGTCACGGACTGTACGACTTTAATTCGGTAAGACAACATAAGATGTATTTGGCTTCAGATATATTTGATTTGAAATCCTGTGTTGAAATAGAATTGAAATTATGACAAAGAACTTTTATGATTGATTTTATGACTTTGTTAATACATTAGGTCACTACGACATATACATATATGCTACTAATCTGCGAACTTTATTATCAGTATATATAATCTCTAATTAGGCAAAAATAAAAAAAGATAGTTCATTTGTTGAAAGAATACCAGTCCTACTCTAAACAAAACTGGCATAAGAGATTGGTATTATGCAAAAAAATTTATGACCCCCCCCCCCCCCCCCCCCTCCTCCAATATTTATTTCATCACTACTCCTAAACTTTGTAACCGATTTGTTTAAACTTGCTACAGAGTTTCAGTATGGACTCCAGTTGTACATATTATCATTAAGTTCCAATCCATCAACTTTTGGCAGAGTTAATGCCCTTTGAAATTTTAGTTGTAAATCTTTTCTTCACTCTCCTCATAAACTTTTCAACTGATTGTGACCAAACTTGTTAGGGAATATAAGTATAAAGTCTGGTTGCTCTTATCATTGGCACATTTTGTTCCATTGACTTTTGGCAGACTTCGAACTATTTAATTATTTTTAGTAGCACTACTCGACCTAAACTTCTAAACTGATTAGCAAGTATCAGTTCAAAGTTCAGTTGTGCATATGGTCATCTCTGTAGTACATCTGTCACTAGCTGAAATGCAGTAGTCAAATAGTGTTGCTTCTACAAGGCACAGCAGGGGCATTCTTGTAGAAATCCAATTTCTACTTTTATTTGAAAAAAATATATGTTTTTTTCCTTCACTGCCAGAAACAAGGGCTTTGAAAATAAATATTGTGAAATAAATAGAAAAAGATCAATCAATATTTAAGAATTATATACATGTATATGGTAAATCCAGTTTTACTGATGGAAAAAGACCTCAGAATGAATCTGAGTAGAACCACCTGCCTTCCGCAAATAATTGGCACCACTTCTCTCATAAAGTTTTTTAATCAAGCTGGACTCGAAGCCATGACTTGGTTGGTGACAGGTAAGTGCTCTTGTGATGGCGCCTTATTTCACTTAGCCCAGAACCCTGTAACATTGGTTTATTATCTTGATTAAATATACAGCAAATATAAACTAACCAAGTCTAGTGTAAACTAGTCCTAGGGAAGATGAACATTTGTGGTTGTAAATTTGAGGCAATAGTTGTATGTTGAATAAATGGGTTATAAGAGTTGTTTGTGGTAGGACAATATAATAAAGAATTAGCCTACAAAACTACCCATGGTTCCAAACAAGGTTGTGTTTGGGCAATCATATTTTTCTCTAATTCTGGCCTTATTAATCTTATTTTTTTTCTCCTATTTCTTATATGAGTATTGATACTACAAGATACGTGGTGTCCCTGAGCAAGACATTTTATATGCATATGCTCTGCACTGGTTCTATCCCAGGAAGTCTTTGGGTGTGACTTGTCTCAATTAAAAAAACTTGTTTCACAATCAGTGTAAAATAGATAACTTTAAAACAATATATAAGAATTTGAGAACATTTTAACAAGTGACTGGCAAACTTTCTCACATAAATTATTTGGATGAACCTGGGCTCAAATCAATGACCCCATTGGCGAGAGAGCAGAGACCTTGAGATGAGAGGTCCTTGAAACATTCTGCTACAGACAGTCCGAAAATGATTAGTATAAATTCAGTTTTTTGTCCTTGATATTAATTTGTATATTACTGGTACCAATTTTCATTCCATTTGCATTTTCTAGAACAAAAATAAGTTCCCGTGCTACATGTCTGTGTTTATCATATAATTTACATTATGTGATAAAAAGAATCTTACATTCGTGCTCATTTATTATTTAATTTATTCAGCTTGTTGACAAAAATGATATTACACTCGGCCTCACATAATATATTTTTGCCAACTCGTTTGATAAATTCAATAATAGATGAGCACGAATGTAAGATCCTCTATTTATCACTCATCAGACCTCTCATTGTCTACTTTACAGGGCAAGAAACTTCCAGCAAACAGCGAGCAGGATGTGTTTGACAATCTGAAGCTCACGTATAGACTTCCTACTGAAAGAAATTGTTAACTAAATAATACTTAACATACTTGCAGGTTATAAAACATGTCTTCATTACCAAGTGAAATGAAAAATGGTGAAATCAATAATACCTAAAAGCAACATACTAGTAAACACAAATCAAATGAACAGCAGATATATATTAACATTAACTACTGGTTAAATAAGTTGAAGCCCAAATTTCAGATTGCTAAAATATATGTAACTAGAATTATTTGAAATACACATTAATAGATATACAAAAGTATGTTACTTTTAAGAATTATTTAACATACATACTGAATCAATATTATTGATGTATACATGTCACCAGAATCGTCTTCAATCAACAATTATAGACAAATATTACTATAACTATTTGATATATACATTAATGGGTATATGTTTATAGAACTATTTGAAATACACATAAATGGGTATATGTTAATAGAATTATTTGAAATACACATTAATGGGTATATGTTGATAGAATTATTTGAAATACATATTAATGGTTATATGTTGATAGAATTATTTGAAATACACATTAATGGGTATATGTTAATAGAATTACTTGAAATACACATTAATGGGTATATGTTAATAGAATTATTTGAAATACACATTAATGGGTATATGTTAATAGAATTATTTGAAATACACATTAATGGTTATATGTTGATAGAATTATTTGAAATACACATCAATGGGTATATGTTAATAGAATTATTTGAAATACACATTAATGGGTATATGTTTATAGAATTATTTGAAATGCACATTAATGGGTATATCATTTGAAATGCACATTAATGGATATTTGTTAATAGAATTATTTGAAATACACATCAATGGGTATATGTTAATAGAATTATTTGAAATACACATTAATGGGTATATGTTTATAGAATTATTTGAAATGCACATTAATGGGTATATCATTTGAAATGCACATTAATGGATATTTGTTAATAGAATTATTTTAAATACACATCAATGGGTATATGTTAATAGAACTATTTGAAATACACATTAATGGTTATATGTTAATAGAATTATTTGAAATGCACATTAATGTGTATATCATTTGAAATGCACATTAATGGATATATGTTAATAGAATTATTTTAAATACACATCAATGGGTATATGTTAATAGAACTATTTGAAATACACATTAATGGTTATATGTTAATAGAATTATTTGAAATACACATTAATGGTTATATTTTAATAGAATTATTTGAAATACACATTAATGGGTATATGTTAATAGAATCATTTAAAATACACATTAATTGTTATATGTTAATAGAATTATTTGAAATACACATTAATGGTTATATGTTGATAAAATTATTTGAAATACACATTAATGGTTATATGTTGATAGTATTATTTGAAATACACATCAATGGTTATATGTTGATAGAATTATTTGAAATGCACATCAATGGGTATATGTTAATAGAATTATTTGAAATAAATGTAAGATGAAATTGAACATTGAATAATAACCAATTTATTAATTGATAATTGGAATGTAAAAGAAATAATTAAAAATGTAGATAAATAAAAAGCAATGATTTGCTCACATACTATTTTATTTTATTATGATGAAACATAATTTATTTAAGTGCTGTTTTTTATTTAAAAATATTTATTTAATTTTTATGTCTTGTTATACATGTTTATTATGGCAATGTTGTAATTTGTTAAAAAGTTATATTTATTTTATAAAAAATGAAATTAAAGTTTAATAAAGTATGGTTAGCTTATACTGTCTTATTTTAGATTTACTTATTTTATGAAGTAAGTTCAGAGTTGATATAAACCACTCTTGATTCCGCTTCCTGAGTACAACCAGTATTGTATGCTGAATAGGAGAGGCCAATGAATGAACAGGGAATCAGACCCCGCAACCTCTAGCGTGAGCAGCCAACACTTTAGCGATGAGACTACAGACCAGTTTAAAAGTTAGTTTGTTGGTTCTTGCATCAGTAGAGATTATAGATGTAACCTTACTGGCGTGTTTGTTATCTTGAGTCTAGGGTGTGACACTTTGGTTCTTACATCAGTTGAGATTACAGACGTAACCTTACTGGCGTGTTTGTTATCTTGAGTCTAGTGTGTGACACTTTGGTTCTTACATCAGTGGAGATTACAAATGTAACCTTACTGGCGGGTTTTTTATCTTGAGTCTAGTGTATGACACTTTGGTTCTTACATAAGTAGAGATTATAGATGAAACCTTACTGGCGTGTTTGTTATCTTGATTCAAGGGTGTGACACTTTGGTTCTTACATCAGTAGATATTATAGATGTAACCTTAATAGCGTTTTTGTTATCTTGAGTCTAGTTTGTGACACTTTGGTTCTTACATCAGTAGAGATTATAGATGTAACCTTACTGGCGTGTTTGTTATCTTGAGTCTAGGGTGTGACACTTTGGTTCTTACATCAGTTGAGATTACAGACGTAACCTTACTGGCGTGTTTGTTATCTTGAGTCTAGTGTGTGACACTTTGGTTCTTACATCAGTGGAGATTACAAATGTAACCTTACTGGCGGGTTTTTTATCTTGAGTCTAGTGTATGACACTTTGGTTCTTACATAAGTAGAGATTATAGATGAAACCTTACTGGCGTGTTTGTTATCTTGATTCAAGGGTGTGACACTTTGGTTCTTACATCAGTAGATATTATAGATGTAACCTTAATGGCGTTTTTGTTATCATGAGTCTAGTTTGTGACACTTTGGTTCTTACATCAGTAGAGATTATAGATGTAACCTTCTCGGCGTGTATTTTATCTTTAGTCTAGGGTGTGGCACTTTAATTTTTACATCAGTAGATATAATAAATGAAACTGTACTGGTGTGTTTGTTATCTTGAGTCTAGTGTGTGACACTTTGATTCTTACATCAGAAGAGATTATAGATGAAACCTTATTGGCGTGTTTGTTATCTTGAGTCTAGGATGTGACATTTTGGTTCTTACATCAGTAGAGATTATAGATGCAACCTAACGAGCATGTTTGTTATCTTGTGTCTAGGGTGTGACACTTTGGTTCTTACGTTAGTAGATATTATAGATGTAACCTTACTGGCGTGTTCGTTATCTTAAGTTTGGGTTGTGATACTTTTGTTCTTACATCAGCATAGATTATAGATATAACCTTACTGACGTGTTTATTAATTTGAATTTAGGTTATGACACTTTGGTTCTTACATCAGTAGAGATTATAGATGAAACCTTATTGGATTGTTTGTTACCTTAAGTCTAGAGTGTGACACTTTGGTTCTTACATCATTAGAGATTACAGATGTAATCTTACTGGCGTGTTTATCTTGAGTCTAGGGTGTGGTACTTTTGTTCTTACAACAATAGAGATAATAGATGAGACCTAACTGGCGTGTTTGTTATCTTGAGTCTAGTGTGTGATAGTTTGGTTCTTACATCAGTAGAGATTATAGATGCAACCTTATTGGCGTATTTGTTATCTTGAGTGTAATGTATGATACTTTGATTCTAACATCAGTAGAGATTATAGATAAAACCTTACTGGCGTGTTTGTTATCTTGAGTCTAGGGTGTGATAATTTGGTTTTTACAACAGTAGAGATTATAGATGAAACATTATTGGCGAGTCTAGTTTGTGACACTTTTGTTCTTACGTTAGTGGAGATTACATATGTAACCTTACTGGCGTTTTTGTTATCTTGAGTCTAGGGTGTAACACTTTGTTTTTTTACATTAGTAGAGATAATATATGTAACTGTACTGGCTTGTTTGTTTTCTGGAGTCTAGTGTGTGACACTTTGATTCTTACATCAGTAAAGATTATAGATGAAACCTTACTGGCGTGTTTGTTATTTTTAGTCTAGAGTGTGATACTTTGGTTCTTACATCAGTAGTGACTATAGATGAAACCTTACTGACGTCTTTGTTATCTTGAATCTAGGGTGTGACACTTTGGTTCTTACATCAGTAGAGATTACAGATGAAACCTTACTGACGTGTTTGTTATCTTGAGTCTAGGGTGTGACACTTTGGTTCTTACATCAGTAGAGGTTATAGATGTAACCTTAATGACGTTTTTGTTATCTTTAGTCTAGGGTGTGATACTTTGTTTCTTACATCAGTAGAGATTATAGATGTAACCTTACTAGCGTGTTTGTTATCTTGAGTCTAGGGTGTGATACTTTGGTTCTTACATCAGTAGTGATTATAGATGAAACCTTACTGGTGTGTTTGTTATCTTGAATCTAGTGTGTGACACCTTGGTTCTTACATCAGTAGTGATTATAGATGTAGCCTTACTGGTGTGTTTGTTATCTTGAATCTAGAGTGTAACATTTTGGTTCTTACATCAGTAGAGATTACAGATGAAACATTACTGACGTGTTTGTCATCTTCAGTCTAGTGTGTGACATTTTGGTTCTTACATCAGTAGAGATTATGGATGTAACCTTACTGACGTGTTTGTTATCCTGAGTCTAGTACGTGACACTTTGGTTCTTACATCAGTAGAGATTATAGATGTAACCGTATTGACGTATTTGTTATCTTGAGTCTAATGTAACGCTTTGGTTCTTACATCAGTAGAGATTATAGATAAAACCTTACTGACGTGTTTGTTATCTTCAGTCCAGTGTGTGACACTTTGGTTCTTACATCAGTAGAGATTATAGATGTAACCTTACTGGCGTGTTTGTTATCTTCAGTCTAGGGTGTGACACTTTGGTTCTTACATCAGTAGAGATTATAGATGAAACCTTACTGGCGTGTTTGTTATCTTTAGTCTAGTTTGTGATACTTTGTTTCTTACATCAGTAGAGATTATAGATGAGACCTTACTGGCGTGTTTCTTATCTTCAGTCTAGTGTGTGACACTTTGGTTCTTTCATCAGTAGAGATTATAGATGTAACCTTGCTGGTATGTTTGTTATCTTGAGTCTAGGGTGTGACACTTTGGTTCTTACATCAGTAGAGATTACAGATGTAACTCTACTGGCGTGTTTATCTTGAGTCTAGGGTGTGGTACTTTTGTTCTTACATTAGTAGAGTTTATAGATGTAACCCTACTGGCATTTTGTTATCTTGAGTCTACGGTGTGACACTTTCGTTCTTACATCAGTAGTGACTATAGATGTAATCTTACTGACGTGTTTGTTATCTTGAGTCAAGGGTGTGACACTTTGGTTCTTACATCAGAAGAGATTAAAGATGAGACATTACTGACGTGTTTGTTATCTTGAGTCTAGGGTGTGATACTTTGGTTCTTACATCAGTGGAGATTATAGATGTAACCTTACTGGCGTGTTTGTTATCTTGAGTCTAGGGTGTGACACCTTGGTTCTTACATCAGTAGAGATTATAGATGTAACATTACTGACGTGTTTGTTATCTTTTGTCTAGGGTATGATACTTTGGTTCTTACATCAGTAGGATTATAGATGTAACCTTACTGACGTGTTTGTTATCTTGAGTCAAGGGTGTGACACTTTGGTTCTTACATCAGAAGAGATTAAAGATGAGACATTACTGACGTGTTTGTTATCTTGAGTCTAGGGTGTGATACTTTGGTTCTTACATCAGTAGAGATTATAGATGTAACCTTACTGGCGTGTTTGTTATCTTGAGTCTAGTGTGTGACATGTTGGTTCTTACATCAGTAGAGATTATAGATGTAACCTTACTGGCGTGTTTGTTATCTTGAGTCTAGGGTATGTCACTTTGGTTCTTACATCAGTAGAGATTACAGATGAAGCCTTACTGGTGTGTTTGTTATCTTGAGTCTAGGGTGTGACACGTTGGTTCTTACATCAGTAGAGGTTATAGATGTAACCTTACTGGCGTGTTTGTTATCTTGAGTCTAGGGTGTGTCACTTTGGTTCTTACATCAGTAGAGATTACAGATGAAGCCTTACTGGTGTGTTTGTTATCTTGAGTCTATAGTGTAACACTTTGGTTCTTACATCAGTAGAGAAAATAGATGAGACCTTACTGACGTGTTTGTTATCTTGAATCTAGAGTGTACCACTTTGGTTATTACATCAGTAGAGATTACAGATGTAGCCTTACTGACGTGTTTGTCATCTTCAGTTTAGTGTGTGACACTTTGGTTCTTACATCAGTAGAGATCATAGATGTAACCTTACTGACGTGTTTGTTATCCTGAGTTTAGTATGTGATACTTTGTTTCTTACATCATTAGAGATTATAGATGTAACCGTATTGACGTATTTGTTATCTTGAGTCTAGTGTAACACTTTGGTTCTTACATCAGTAGAGATTATAGATGTAACCTTACTGGCGTGTTTGTTATCTTCAGTCTAGGGTGCGACACTTTGGTTCTTACATCAGTAGAGATTATAGATGAAACCGTACTGGCGTGTTTGTTATCTTTAGTCTAGGGTGTGATACTTTGTTTCTTACATCAGTAGAGATTTTAGATGTAACCTTACTGGTATGTTTGTTATCTTGAGTCTAGGGTGTGGCACTTTGGTTCTTACATCAGTAGAGATTACAGATGTAGCCTTACTGGTGTGTTTGTTATCTTGAGTCTAGTTTGTGACACTTTTGTTCTTACGTCAGTGGAGATTACATATGTAACCTTACTAGCGTGTTTGTTATCTTGAGTCTAGGGTGTAACACTTTGGTTCTTACATCAGTAGAGATTATAGATGAAACCTTACTGGCGTGTTTGTTATCTTGAATCCTGGGTGTGACACTTTTGTTCTTAAATCAGTAGTGATTATAGATGAAACCTTACTGGTGTGTTAGTTATCTTGAGTCTAGGGTGTGACACCTTGGTTCTTACATCAGTAGAGATTAAAGATGAAAACTTACTGGCGGCGTGTTTATTATCTTGAGTCTAGGGTGTGATACTTTGTGGTCTTCCAATTTTAAGGCAAGCTATTGAAAAAATATTATGCAAGGCAATATATCATTTCTGGTGAATAAAAGCAAAAAAAAAATCTTTGTTTTTTCTCTCCGCAATTTTTCGTTTTCCAATATAAAGAGCAAATATTGTTTTTAAAAAAAAACGATGATAGCAAGTAACTCATAGCGCCCAAAGCAACCAAAGTTATTTCGCTTCAAACAAGCTCTTCTCTATTTATATATTAATGGGGTTTAGCGCCATTTTCAACATATGCCATACGGTTTCAATAGGTAGTCCAAATCAAGAAAAGTAAGGACCAGATGGTCGGTTTTTGGTAGCAATATAAATTTTATATGGTTCATCCCCATCTAAATGAGAAACTTCAACAATATCTCTAGGTCCATCCCCATCCAAATGAGAAAAATCAACAATGTCTCTAGGTTCATCCCCATCCAAAACCGGATAATCAACAATATCTCTAGGTTCATCCCCATCCAAATCCGGATAATCAACAATATCTCTAGGTTCATCCCCATCCAAATGAGAAATTTCAACAATATCTCTAGGTTCATCCCCATCCAAATGAAAAAATGTAACAATATATTTAGGTTCATCCCCATCCATATCCGGATAAGCAACAATATATCTAGGTTCATCCCCATCCAAATCCGGATAACCAACAATGTATCTTGGTTCATCCCCATCCAAATGAGAAACTTCAACAATATCTCTAGGTTCATCCCCATCCAAATGAGAAAAATCAACAATATATCTAGGTTCATCCCCATCCAAATCCGGATAATCAATAATATCTCTAGGTTCATCCCAATCCAAATCCGGATAATCAACAATATCTCTAGGTTCATCCCCATCCAAATCCGGATAATCAACAATATCTCTAGGTTCATCCCCATCCAAATGAGAAATTTCAACAATATCTCTAGGTTCATCCCCATCCAAATGAAAAAATGTAACAATATATCTAGGTTCATCCCCATCCATATCCGGATAAGCAACAATATATCTAGGTTCATCCCCATCCAAATCCGGATAACCAACAATGTATCTTGGTTCATCCCCATCCAAATGAGAAACTTCAACAATATCTCTAGGTTCATCCCCATCCAAATCCGGATAATCAATAATATCTCTAGGTTCATCCCAATCCAAATCCGGATAATCAACAATATCTCTAGGTTCATCCCCATCCAAATGAGAAATTTCAACAATATCTCTAGGTTCATCCCCATCCAAATGAAAAAATGTAACAATATATCTAGGTTCATCCCCATCCATATCCGGATAAGCAACAATATATCTAGGTTCATCCCCATCCATATCCGGATAAGCAACAATATATCTAGGTTCATCCCCATCCAAATCCGGATAACCAACAATGTATCTTGGTTCATCCCCATCCAAATGAGAAACTTCAACAATATCTCTAGGTTCATCCCCATCCAAATGAGAAAAATCAACAATATATCTAGGTTCATCCTTATCCAAATCCGGATAATCAACAATATCTCTAGGTTCATCCCCATTCAAATGAGAAAAATCAACAATGTCTCTAGGTTCATCCCCATCCAGATCCGGATAATCAACAACATATCTAGGTTCATTTTCATCGAAATGAGGAAAATCAATAACATATCTATGTTCATCCTCATTCAAAATAAAAGAGACATGGGCATCAAGACAGGTAGCTTCAGAAGTTGACATGTCAGCCTTGTAGATTAATTTGAAGCTTACTTTGATGACGATTTACAACACTTTTAGTGAAAAATGAAAATATACATGGGCATTGTTAATATCACATTTTTTTGCGGAAGGCTTACTGTGAAATTCCTCATTTAACAATATAAAAACAAGTGTGCGACAGAGTTGAAACAAAGTGATGCACTGATATCAAAACAGTTATGTTTATTCATTGCATAATGTATGTAATCAACGAGAAACATTTTCAAATTAGTTTTTGAATTAACAATAACAAAGGTAAAGCTATATGTATATTATTCTCTACCTGGTAAAAGCAAACACAACCACAGCATAAATTCAAAAACAAGAGCTCTAGAAGAATCAGCTTGAAATATAAAAGTAATGGGTAATTAATTGTATAGTTGTATAAAATATATATCAGATAACAATGTGTGATCATACTCGAACAATACCGTGAATATTTTATTTTAATGGCTGATTCATTTTGCAAAATGTTGAGCGTCTAGTTGCAATTTGGAATAGTTATGTATTTCATAAAAGTTTTGCATCTAACAAAACAAAGGTTCTTTTTAACTGGCTGGGTTCTTTTGTTTTGTGGACGGAAATATCTCTAACTGTTATAACAGTTGAAGTATATCTGTATAATTTTTGAATTTTTAAAATGCTTGAATAATTGTTTTCCAGTTATTTAGCTATAGTATTAAGCTACTATTATTTCATCGTTATGTACCTATTCAATATTTTATCAAATAATATTTGCATATGCCTAAGTTTCAATTTCAA
The DNA here is from genome assembly GCA_029582155.1 of Panopea generosa. Taxonomy (NCBI): domain Eukaryota; kingdom Metazoa; phylum Mollusca; class Bivalvia; order Adapedonta; family Hiatellidae; genus Panopea; species Panopea generosa. The sequence goes on along the minus strand of CM055908.1, from coordinate 60,029,242 downwards.
AGTACGATAAGATAAAATTGATTAATGCACCGTATGTGTGCTGATATATCTTCATAAAAATAGTCTCCGTCATTGTTACTTCGCCTTATATAATATAAAGTTATTGACATTCTCCAAAAGTCAATATCAGACAAAAACAGCGTGGTTCAGTGGTCAAAGGTGTTTAATTGTTACCCAGCACGTCGTGTGTTCAAAATGCGATCAATACTTATAAAAAGTAGAATAAATTTTTATATCATGATTTTGTATATTATAATATTAATGGAGTGATTTACTTGTTTAAAAACAGTTTGACCGTAACATAAAATCCCAATAACAGACTCTCGCACAAGGAGCACATACGCACTCACGCACGCACATATACGCACGCACGCACGCACGCACGTACACACACAAAAAACCCGCAGTTATTCTTGATTACACATACACATGCCATTTTTAACTGGTATATGTGTATAATAAATGTCAATGATAATAAGGAAACAATGACGATGCCTTTATTTGACGAGAAACCTTCGTTCGACTAAATCTCACCTTTCATGGGGTCCTCAACACTTCTTCAAAACGATGCATGGTGCTTTGCGTTTTTCAACTGTATTGCAGTTGTATAACGGTGGCCAGCGTATGTAATACTCGTTCCTGTTTCTCGCTAAGCGGTTTAACCAGTACTTGACCCACATCATTTGACTACTTCTCTACATATTCTGTGATGAGAGATTGATGGCCGCACAACTAAGTGTATGGTAAGTTATCAAAGAAACGTTAACTGAGCGGTTATTCGAACTCACAGCCCCTGCATTGACAGTCAGACGCGTTACCGACTTTTTAGCTATATGTGTTTGACGTAATAATTTAACAAATAACCACCAACTTTACTGTGCCTAAGTGCAAGGGCAATAATTCTACCTGGATTAAAGTCAGTCATAAACTGCACGGCAGGCACATTTACACTTGATGTTGATCATCAAAACATGTTGTTGACCCATTTCCTTATTTAGGTGCACAACAGAATAAATGTTGATGGATAAATGAATAAATAACGGGCACTGAGAACTGCTTTGCACAAATAACCTTTTAAATACAGGCACAAATGTGTGATCTATGGTTCATGTAATAAACAGCTCCCCCCCCCCTCCCCCCCCCCAAATATACACTTTCTTTATAACCTGTAGTATGATACACAAGTTGATAAAACACCATGAAATATCATTTCTATTAGTTTATCAGTGAATCAATTAACCTTCAACTTAAAATCCTACTATCAGCTGGCGACAAAGCGACATGCTCACCCACCGGTGATCATGTGACGGGCTTTATTGATACGGTGTATATTGATATGGTTATGTCAGTTGATAATTTATTTAGCAAATGTTTGTTTCCATTGAAAGTTTTAAGCGAATTTTTGTACCCTTAAATAAACGATGAAGGGGACAAGGGGCGTAATCCAAAATGGTGTTTTTTTTTAACTGAAACTGATTTGTATTGTTTTTGATGCCAATAAAATATTTTCAGCTCATCCGAGCCGAAGGCTCTGTGTGATCAGGCGTGATCACTATCCATCCGTTATCCGTTCGTGTGTACGTCCGTCTGTACATGCCCACACTACGTTAAGGGATTACTGCCATTGTGTGGTCAGTACCGTATTATCGGGCTAAAAACATTAACGCTATAATACCATTTCTGTACAAAATACCATTGTTGGGTTAATTCCTCTTTTTAAGTGCATTTTCCTTTACTTCTTCAGGATTGATGTGAGCTATGGTGACCATTCTACATCAGTCGAACGTCCGTGCGTCCACCTGCTCTGAATCGACTTATCCTATCCACCACAGGAATAACCTTTGGATAACCCTCTACTAAAGTAGCTAAAACAAACTGATAAATGCGGATATGCATGGCAACGGAAAAGAAAAAAAAAACATTAAAAATCTTATCCTTTAATATCGGGGGTTATATCATAAACTAATTTATAACAAATGATCAACATGTGACTTTCTGTGATTTCAATTGTTTGGTTAAAAAACGTGTCTGTTTAGGCAATGATACTTTGTGTATCTACCTGGTGGATTCTGGAACGTGCAATTCATGCAAAACAGGTTTTTACAACAGGGTGAGTATTACTTGTGTTTAAATTAAATAAGTTTCCACTGGCCAAAAAAAGACAGATGCAATACTAACAAGTTTTTACTAAGTTATACATGTAGAAATATTAAAGTTTTAAAGAGAAAAGGGTTTCTTTGTTTTGCTGAGTATATGTACATAAACACACGTTTGATAATATTATCTAATCTTTAACATTTTATTTTACATAGCTACATTTTGCCAAACGATAAAGATGATTACCCAGGGTAGCTCGATGGATTAAATACTATTCTACCATTAGCCTTTGCCGGTACAAAATCTCTTCCAAGGTTCAATATGTATCGATATGGGGTCGGGTCAGGCAACAAGATGAGGTTCACTACCCTACACCAAATTCACCTCTGTTAAGTATTTAGGTTTTGCAAGATCTAAACTTCGAACACAGTTTGCAAAATTAAGACATGCCAACTTGTTTTATTCAAACAAAATCTGCCTTTTATACATCAACAGGTTCTCAAATGAGAGTTTATAGAATTCGCAAGAAACGATTTATATGTAAGCTAGTATGCTCATCAATAAAGCGCGATTTAATTCCGAGCAAACAATATGTGCATGAAATGTCATTAAGTACTAAGTAATAAAACAGAAATAAACAATAATATTCCATGACCATTTTTTCTATAATAATATAAATGTTTGTACGCCAGCCTGTCTGAAATTATTTTCGTTAACGCACGTTGTGTATAAATATACAATCTTGAAAAGCATTAAATAAGGTGTTATGTCATGTGATAAAGAATTATATCATGTTCTGATCAGTCTTACGACCTTATACCCTTCGCTACTGCGGTCGAAGGATTAGTCTCAGCTCGATCGAAAAACATTATGTAAGAAAATTAGCCGGTTACCAGTTGTTCTAATCAGATCCATTCTGTTATACTTATTTATTTTTAGCGTCTTTGTTAAAACCGGTACTTAGTGTGTGTTTTATATGCTTTCGGGTCGAGCTGGAGACCGAACACGCAACATCTAGTTTGTGCGTCCACTGCACTAGCGTTAATAAAACCGGATATGTCATATAAAAGCTGCTATGTTAACATAACGTTAAAGCCCGTTTAAATCCAAATACTTGGAAGCACTGATAGCTGGACTTTAATAAATAGATAAATAAATGAATAAATGAATAAATAAATATTCATACGCCTTTCTACTTTGGCTGATATTATTGAAGTTATTGGTTTATGCAGTGATTGCTATGTTCACAAAATAGATTTTTATTGTTTGATATAAAATACATGTAAAAAATGTAACTTGTGGAATGAAAAGTAGTCCCTGTCGCGTACGCTCATTTAGGCGGTGATCAAGGCTGCAAAGCTAAAGATAATATCTTTGGCATAACACATGCCTAAAAAAATCGGATCAATAGGACTGAAGGTAACATGGCCAAGGTCAACAGAGAATTAATTACAAATGCGTTATTTTTTCACCGAATTGGTGTTTAATCACACTTTATCTCTGCACTGATAAAGGGTTATAATTATAACTCTGTATCGCATATGACTTAATTAAAATCGTTATACATGAATGACTAAAACAGCGTTATCAGTTTATCCGCTATCAATGAATAATCTCGCGGGAAGCAGGCGAAAGCTGTTAGATTATCACAGTCGCACACTCTCTGCGGTTCCCGATTACCGAAATATGGATGTTTTGTGATAGAGTATTTAGGAATGTTAAAGTAAAAGCTGAACGCAAAGTAAGTAGTGCACGTGAGCTTCAAACCATTGTGATATACGTTAGGAATATTTGGGTTATCTCAGTCGGTAGTGCGTCTGACTATCAATCCAGCGGTCGTGAGTTCGAGTTCCCGCCCAGTCACAGTCTCCGTGATTATTGATAAACGACATTGTGTCTGATTGTCATCCGTCTCTTACCGCTAATTCAAATGAGAAAGTTATCAGCTACTTGCGGAGATGGGGTGTGTTCGAATACTGGTTAACTTTCCGAGATCCCAGGAATTAATTTTTTCGTTAATTGATCGGCTGTTGCTGTAGATTGCATAAAAATGGTTCTTACTATTTTAAAATGGTGTTTTGTTTTATTACATTTTTTTATGAACGACTAAAATTTAAAAGTTCTTTTTAGTAGGATATCACAATTCAGGTCATATACAGTATATCCAGGTTTATTGATGGATACTTGTTGTTTTTTTTCAACGCTATTTTTAACACATTTCAGGTTATAAATGGCATTTCTATTTTTAATGGTGGAAGATGAGCTCAGGATGAATCTGAGTAGAACTGTCGTCCTTCCGCAAGTAACTGGCAAACTTTCTCACATAAAGTTTTAGGAGCGAGCTGGACTCGAACCGACGACCGTAGCGGTGAGAGGTAAGTGGTTTTGAGACGGCGCTGTAGAACTCGGCCACTGAGGACCCTATTTGAGGAGAAACACCTCAGAATGAATCTGAGTAGAGCCATAGACAATGTGAATGTTTGATCCTTTGGCGATAGTAAACTCAAAGTATTACTTTTTCTGGAACCTCATATTCACATGTTTTTGTACAACGCTAGTGTTGAAAATATAAGTAAACTAAACATCTTTAAATCTGAAACTGATATTTTCTTAAGATTCCCCAAAAAGTAGAAAGGAAATTAAAGGTATGTATACATACCGGAATGTTTTATTACTGCAAACTTGCATTACGTAAATCAAGGACTTGTATATAGTTCCTTGCGTAGATATATTGTTTTCAGATATAGTGATAAATGAATATGCATTATATAAATTGCCAGCTGTCACTTTAAGACTATTGCGACGTAGTAGAAGAGGAACTGAAACACAATGTAATTGTTTCATTCAAAATTGACAATTTACGAGATTTCAAAATAATGAGATTCGATTGGATTCGACATGTCTTTTAGTTGCCATTTCGTTTGAAACGACTGATTGATTGGTTGAATATTTGGCGTCATTTTATGTCATCGAGGGCTAACAGACGATCAGTCAACCTAACCACTGTTCCCTGGGATCCTAAAATATTAAGCAACACTCGAGCATACCCTATCTCTGCAAGTAACTAATAACTTCCCCACATGAATCAGCGGTGAGAATCGAATGATAATGAAACACAATGTCGTATATCAATCATCACAGAGACTGTTGCCGGGCGGGAATTCGAATTTGCGACCCCTGGATTGATAGTCGGACGCCTTACCGACTGCGCTTTTCGGGCCTGGCTGTTTGAAACGAAGTGGTGAGAAATGAAGAAGATATTTGCGCGTTTTGTCTAATTAATTTAAGACAACAGTCTTACGTGAGTAAATGTTCTAACACAGTTAATGTTTACTTAACCATGTAGGTAGTTGGGTGATATGTTTATTAGCATAACCTAATTAAGTGTCAGTCGTCACGCGAAAAATGTAGGTTAGTCCCATATCACACTGTCAACATGCATGTAGTTTCTCTATCGCAATACACCGCAGAGGCGGTCTAGGGGTAGAGCGTCCGTCTCGCAGTGGAAAATCATAGGTTCGATTCCCGGCCGGGTCATACCAAAGACTTTAAAAAAAAAAGGTACAAGAAGCTTCCTCGCTTGGCGCTCAGCATTTAGAGGATAGTCTAGATTTGGTCGTTCCGGTGTCAGTATAATGTGATTGGGTATCATGTTATGTGTCTGCGGCCTGATACTCCGGTTTGTCAGCGCTTAGAACACTGCCTCAAGTAGACACATTCGCGATATGAATGAAAAGTAGTTACATGGGACGCTAAACACCGTACACAACATATATCGCGATCGTTTAACCGGTAAACATTGGTTTATCTATAAGACAGCTCCTATTAACAGTTTGAAGAAGACTCATCTATATCGCCGATATTTTTTCGATCTTAGCATTAAAACTGCACATTTATATCAAACATCATATATTATGGATATTCTGTTCTATAACTCGTTCTGCGTCTCTGTAGTATTCATTTCTTCAATGTTGTTGACAAATACTAAATCACGGCCAGCGATATTCATTGGCTAGTATCGGGTTAGGCTAAAACATTGACGAATAAAACGGAATAAACCGACCTACGTATTAACAATTTTCCCATAAATAATATAAACTACAAGGACGGAATCACCATTATCTTCGAATGGGACCTTCCTCTTTGTGATTGCTACACTTTCCATCGTTTACTGAACAGAAATTATAGGTGATGTATATTTAAAGGTACAGTCGGCAATGTTAAAGTCGACCACGTGACGATAGAGACAATGGGTCTTATTAAAATTTACGAACTTCTAAGAGTAAAATTTGAAGTTACGAAAAAAACATTGGGAAATTTCATATATTGTTTTGCTTACACATTTTACGATGTTTCGTAAGACCTGTCAATACTATTCTTTTTTAAAATTTGCAAAAAATACTGCGAAATGATACGTTCCTAGTTGTCACATTTATTCGTACGAAACTCTTGAGAAGATTTGTAATCTGCATAGATTTGAATACACTTATGTCAACCTCTTTTCTTTTCAATACTAAAGAAGGATACGTTTGATTTATCTATTGTACGAATTACAACAAAGACCATTATTCTTAAACCGATTTCAGCATTGATATTGTTTGTTATATTTATAGTTTTTGTAACACACTATAAATGTTTATATGCATGTTAATTGATATTTAGTTTATACGGTTCCATTTTAGTTCCATTGCGAAGAAAGATCAGAACTCATACATGTATGAACCGCTCCCGAGTCCGTTTCCTGGACAGAACCAGACATTGAGAAGTCATCCGGTCGAGCAGGGGATTAAACCCGCAATTTCTATAATGCTGCCCACGTATTTACAGTTACGTGTATATTTCACTAAGAAATAATGACTAATTACAGTTTAACTTCAAGACATAAGTTATCATTGAAATAGAAAATGGAAGTACGGGTCCATTGTTACGACTAAGAGTTAAACAGGTTAGGAATAAAAACGTGAATTAATTACATTAAGCCAACATTTTAATTGTTATAGAGGCTTTTATTATAATTGCAGAATTTGCGATGATGATTTGAATTTCGGCGTCTAGAAAAACTATCAAAATGGCGACTGGTGGATATACAAAGAAGAACACTAACTTTTGTCGATCTAACCGATTTCTTCTTGATGTTGGAACACCCGTTTTGCTTAAACTCATGGAAAATAAAGCACTCTCATGCCCAGGCATAAAAACTGTCGATGCTTTCTTCCAAATGTCTTCAACCAGACATACATTAAACCATCTTACACCGCGCGTCATTCGCAAAGAACAACTAAACATGATTTATCCATTGAATGGAACAAGTCCAGATACTCAAAAATGGGATATTACCCTGATAAGTGTTGTTCTTAAGAACACGTGCAATCTGACTTCAACTGAAGAACAGCTCCTGGATAATTTACGAACATTACGTAATTCAATTTACGGCCACATGTCATCAGCCAGCATGGAAGACGGAGACTTTGAAAACACTTGGAATGATATTGAATCAATAATCATAAACATTTTGACCATTCTTAATTGCACCAATTTTACCGAAACCACGAAAGCAGCCATCAATAAAATTAAAAACGATCCATTAGACATTGAACCTACACTTCGGGCGTTAAGAGAAATGTACGAAAGACAAGTAAGTGATGGTCAAAATTCCATTGTAGATAAACAAGATCAAATTATCGATATAATGAAAGTAAATCAAGATGAAATCGTTGATACAATGAAAGAAAATCAAGATGAAATCGTTGATACAATGAAAGAAATTAAAGGTATCATTGACGGCGTTGCCCAAGGTGTAGAAAACAATCAGAAAACGAGTAAAGTGCCAGACGAAGAATGTAAGTTTGCTTTTGCTACAATATGTTCACTCCATATTATTATACAGACTCATGCCGAGCACCATCAAATGAGTCAGTTAATAAAATAACTCGGTCAGCGATCAAACAACCTTTGGCATGCGAGACCGTCACTACCGAGACACCGCTCTTTACAGGTTTACAAGAAAATTAACATAGACATTACTAGTTCTTTGAGTTATGTAATTAATAGAGAAATGATTTTAAAACAAACTATTATCCAAAATCTATAAATGAACACACAACTGATGTAAATCCGTTTTATTTACACGTATACACGACTTATTCCATTAGACCGTTGGAAAGTTTATATAAGTAAGTAAGTAAATAGTTTATTATAGTGACATGTGCATGGCAATACAATACTATATGTATTACAAAATGATAAATACTAGGGCACCCGGTCCAATGCCTTTATAATTATCTGCTAATAAATAAAAGTAATACGCAATTTCACATGATAATAAGCAATGTGACATAAATAGTATTCTGAAAGTAAACTTATAAAAGCACAAATACAGATATGGTGATTAAATAGTAATGTAAATAGAGTTTCTCCTTTTTAGATATGCCTTTGTCAATAACTGTGCCACTTTTATTTGCTAATTTTTCATTAGATATTTCATTTTATCTACATAATCTAACATTGCATAGCCTCTGGTTTCAGCTACATTCTGTAGAATTCTACAGTACAATATTCTACTGTCTCTGTTTCACAGAATCGGTACAGTCTCTGATTAGAATATTCGCTGACGTATCGGCCTGTTTTAATTCACAGTGGAAGAATACCACATCTAAATTGTGCCAGAATTAGTTCACTTTTATTAAGCGGCATGTTCACATATGGTTCACTCATGAATTTGTCTTTCAAGAAAACCTTTGTTCTTAATATCGGCATAATATATACATTGCACATTATATTTATTTTCTTCATTTTAGATAGATCCACGTTACAAAAATATCTAATAGACAGATATGAAAGAGATCGATCAATATTATCATCGGTATGTCCTTTGATAAAGGACACAAAAGTTGAAGTTGCAGATATTTACACACCTGTTCAACTGTATGACGTCACTAGACAACACAGCGTCAGTTTCCCATCAAGTAGCAATGGTCATGAACATAACGAGGAAATTGAAACGTATTATGATATATTCCATTACAAAGAGTCAGATGAATTGATTACGGAAATCATCCTAACTGCTGCAGCGGGTAGGGGAAAAACTACATTCTGTTTGAGATTGATAAACGATTGGTGTTCAGCGATGAAGAAAAGAAACTCCGACCGGCAGCAACTTACGGAAAATGACAAACAGATGCAAGAGTTTGATTTCTTATTCTTTGTCTCACTACGTCGGGTTTCGGAATGCGGTACAGTATTTGAAATGATACGACATCAGCTACTTCAAGATCTCTCAGATGAGTTCATAAAATTTGTACAGGATTGTTTTGTCAAAACTCCAGATCGATGCTTGATTTTACTTGATGGACTCGATGAATGGAACCCTCGCAATTGTGAGACGTGGGGGAATGATCGTCTTGGTCAACGTTGGCTCAATAACTGTCCTACAGTCATTACTACAAGACCATGGAAACTAGATTCATTACACATGAACAGTAAACAACGCATTCTAAAAATCGGAGAGTTAAACAATGAAAGTATTCGGACTTTAGCATATAAGGTGTTGTCAAATTTCTATAAAGAATCAAATGACAAAATCGAAGACGATGTAAAAAACTTTATGGACGAATTGAAAGGCAAACGACTGTCTCTCTTAGCTGAAATTCCGTTGGTCTTAACGTATCTAATATGTTTGTGGAAAGAACAAAACGGTTTTGAAGATTCCCTAACACAAATTTTCGGTGGATTGGTAAATTCTTTACTCAAAGCAGGGGTACATCATGGCTCAGACAGTAATGCGTGTGATTCAGCTGGAGGCAACACTGGCATCCCAAGGTCCTTATCTTCCTGGAATTATCTCGTACAGTTCGGTGCGTTACTCCGTAAACTTGGATCGTTTGCATTCGACTGTTTGATTTGCTCGTCGGAAATAGTGTATGACAGACGTGTTCTTGAAGGCTTACTAGGTTACGAGGAGTTTGATCTTAGTCTTAAAATTGGACTACTTTCTAAGTCAATTGTACCTGGTTCGATAGTTAAAGATAGATTCAAAGTGCAATTTTTCAATCAGCATATTCAAGAATTTCTCGCAGCTCTTTGGATTACGTCATCGGAATACGGAAATGGCATCGACAAGTTCCAGACTTTGGAAAAGGTACTTGCAATGTCAAATGTCGTTATTTTCTCTTGTGGTATGAAACCAGCCCAAAGAACGAATGTATCAAAACACATTATGAAGTTATCGTCGTTCAGTGATGTGCAGACATATAGACATTCGTTAGATGGGAAATTTAACAGTTACGGAAATCAAGGGAGTACATACAGCATAGTGAAACGGCTCCAAGACATGATGCAACGGTCTTTTATAGAATCTCAGTTGAATTATAGAAAAGGAGGTATAGGTGCGGTTAATAATGTCCACCAGGGTGTGTTGTTTTTTAACAGTCCCGATTTTTCATTTCACATAGACGATATAATATTAACCGAAAACGCAAAAGAGGAAATAATGGAATTAGCACTGCAAAATGGTAAACAATTAAAATCGCTTTTTATCGAAAATCACTCCGCGGAAAACAAAGAAAAGTTAATAGACAAAGCGACGTCGATACTAAACAAAGTGACGTCGTTAGAGCGATTACATATGGGAATATATTCAGATGTATTGTATTCCTTGAAATCATGGCAACTCAAACATCTATACTCGTTAACGGTTTGTCTAGAGAAACCGAAATGCATACCGGTGCAATTTAGTCAGCTTCAAAATTTATCTGCTCTATCACTGACCATCAGCGCGGACCATGCAACAGTGAAACAGCTTTCAAAATATTTCTGCAAAACATCACTATTGCAGGAAATAGAACTTCTTCAGATAAATTGCTTGAATTATCGTGAGTCACTAAGTCATGAGTGCAAGTATTCCATAGATCTTTCCAAAAATCACCGTTTGAGACGACTGCGTGTAGACAACGTAACAGCAAGTGAAATTGAGGTAAATAGCACAAACGTGGAGTGTGTTTCGATATCTGGGAAAACAAGCAGCCCTTCGACACTGTTTATTAAGTTTCACTTATTCAGATGCTTGACACATTTAATCCTGGGTGAACATCACGCGTTTGGCGCCTTTAAGTGGACGAGGAATGACATTAAAATTTTAGTTGACGTCATTCCGAACCTGCATAGTTTAGAAGCATTGCAATTTCTGGGCATTGACTTTGGCGATTTGGCCCCGAAACTTTCTCCGAAGTCAAAGCTTACCTCGTTGTATTTAGACATGGTAACAATGCGAAAAGACAGTTGGAATAAATTCATTCAAAGCTTGAAAGATACTGGAAAGAATGTCAGCACGACAGAAATCGATGAGGATCCAGTTGTAATCTCAAAAAGAATTTTGCCATAAAAGATAATATTTATAAGTAGCTGGACGGAGCTTAAAGCATATTTGGATGACGGCACTGAAATCCAAAGAAAAAAGTATAACAACACTGACCTCAAGATTTACATAACACATAACTGATTTAAAAGGCAAACATAGCATTTTGGTATTTTTTAATGAACACTTAATTCATGAAATTTACATATACGTGGTGCGAATATGAAATAAAAATACCCCAGTAAATATGCAGACCCTTAATCGGAAAGTAATATAACTCTCGTAAACATAAATCACATCTTCAAGAAATCGGGGTTGCAATAATCATCTGTTCGACAAGTAGCCAATGGTGCAGCACTGGAAGGACTCGACTTCGTTAACACCCTTCTCGCAGTGGGCTCATAACATTGTTACGAACGATAACTCTGTGAAAGGGAGAACGGCAACTAGTGTAATCTTTACCGACTCGCCAAAATGCTTGATAAACGATGAACAGATTGACTGATGGATGGGAGACAACTTTTGATATAGACGATACGGTTGTTATACCGCTTTGATAACAAATACATTATCTGTGGTATGAACACGTGGTTAGTTGGAGTTATATGGTGTTTAGCGTCATTTTTCACGATTGTTCAGTCATATCGTGACGGGTTTTTATACTATTAATCTATAGGCAGAAATTATGCAGTCTTAGTACAGCGTTAGAAACGGTAAAACCCAAGTCTATGGTTGGATATGATAAAACCCAAGTCTATGGTTGGATATGATAAAACCCAAGTCTATGGTTGGATATGATATTAATGTTACAACCCGATTTATAGTTTGGAAAACTTTAAGTTTAAATTATATATAACCGTAATCTATGGTTGAGAATATCTTTACGTTACTGATTACTGGACACTGATATACCTTTAATCTGAGGTGGAAAATGATATAAGCGTAATGGAAGAATAATTATAATATATTTAAATACACATTTCTGATTGATTCTTCTCGTTCTTTTTAAACTTCTTCATTATGGATGTTCGTAAAAAAACAACTATTTATTTGGCACCGAACTCCTACAAGTCTGTGGAGATTTCTGTGTCGAATCAATACCAATCGAGCGCACAAGGGTTCACCGTGGCCCAGTGGTTTAACGCTCTGGCATGATCGCTTATCTTTCGCTGCTACGATTGTGGAATTGAAACCAATAACTTCATGTGAGAAAATTGACAAGTTACTTACAGAAATACGTTGGTTTTTTCTCCACCAATAAAACTGATAATGACACAAATAACCTGTCAAGTTATTGAAATGGCGTTTAACGACATAAGAAGATTGAAACATTCAGATAAGCGAACATTCTTCTTAAATAGATAATTGATACGTATAACATTACATTTGATAATGGTGGCGAAAGGAGATATCAAAGTAGTGCAGATATGTGTAAGTGATATTACATGATACTGTTGACATTAGTTTTGTGTTGATAAAAGTAGAATAATTATGACTGTACACTTTGTTTTATGTATTTAACTTGTCATTGACATCCAATGTATGGTTGTATTGTAACATGTGTACTAATAGGCATTTTGGTCTTTTTTATTGAATAAAGTTCTTCATATATAGATACGTTATTATCTTCCAATATATGGATAGCATAACAAATATACATCTGTATACATTAACATATAACAATTATAGACCAGAACATGCTATCTATAAATATATATGATTGAAACATAAACTCATTTACATCTATATACATTCACATATAACAATTATAGACCAGAACATGCTATCTATAAATATATAGTAACTAAAACATTAACACACACCCCGTATACATCTGTATACATTCACATACAATAATTATAGAACAGAACATGCTATCTATAAATATAAAATGATTGAAACATTAACACATATACATCTGCATACATTCACATATAATAATTATAAAACATGCTATCTAACAATATAAAATGATTGAAACATCAACACATATACAGCTGTATACATTCACATATAATATTTATAGAACAGAACATGCTATCTATAAATAGATAATGATTGAAACATAAACACATTTACATCTATATACATTCACATACAATAATTATAAAACAGAACATGCTATCTATAATATAAATAGATAATGATTGAAACATAAACACATATACATCTGTATACATTCACATATAATATTATAGAACAGAACATGCTATCTATAAATTTATATGATTGAAATAAAAACACATATGCATCTGTATACATTCACATATAATACTTATAGAACAGAACATGCTATCTATAAATAGATAATGATTGAAACAAAAACACATTTACATCTCTATACATTCACATATAACAATTATAAAACAGAACTTACTATCTATAAATATATATGATTGAAACATAAATACATATACATCTGTATACATTCACATATAACAATTATAGGACTGAACTTGCTATTTATAAATATATATGATTGAAACATGAACACATATACACCTGTATACATTCACATATAACAATTATAGAACAGAACTTGCTATCTATAAATATATATGATTGAAACATAAACACATATACATCTGTATACATTCACATATAACAATTATAGAACAGAACATGCTATCTATAAATATATATGATTGAAACATAAACACATATACAGCTGTATACATTCACATATAACAATTATATACCAGAACATGCTATCTATAAATATATAATGATTGAAACATAAACACATATACATCTGTATACATTCACATATAATAATTATAGAACAGAACATGCTATCTATAAATAGATAATGATTGAAACAAAAACACATTTACATCTAAATACATTCACATATAATATTTATAGAACAGAACATGCTATCTATAAATATATAATGATTGAAACATAAACACATATACATCTTTATACATTCACATATAATATTTATAGAACAGTTCATGCTATCTATAAATATATAATGATTGAAACATAAACACATATACATCTGTATACATTCACATACAATAATTATAGAACAGAACATGCTATCTATAAATAGATGATGATTGAAACATAAACACATATACATCTGTATACATTCACATATAACATTATAGAACATAACTTGCTATCTATAAATATATTATGATTGAAACATGAACACATATACATCTGTATACATTCACATATAATAATTATAGAACAGAACTTACTATCTATAAATATACATGACTGAAACATAAACACATATACATCTGTTTACATTCACATATAACAATTATAGAACAGAACTTGCTATCTATAAATATATATGATTGAAACATAAACACATATACATCTGTATACATTCACATATAACAATTATAGGACCGAACTTGCTATCTATAAATATATAATGATTGAAACTTAAACACATATACAGCTGTATACATTCACATATAATATAATAGAACAGAACATGCTATCTATAAATTTATATGATTAAAACATAAACACTTATACATCTGTATACATTCACATATAATAATTATAGAACAGAACATGCTATCTATAAATAGATAATGACTGAAATAAAAACACATTTACATCTGTATACATTAACATATAACAATAATAGACCAGAACATGCTATCTATAAATATATAATGATTGAAACATAAACACATATACATCTTTATACATTCACCTATAATATTTATAGAACAGAACATGCTATCTTTAAATATATAATGATTGAAACATAAACACATTTACATCTGTATACAGTCACATACGATAATTATAGAACAGAACATGCTATCTATAAATATATAGTAATTGAAACATTAACACACACCCTGTATACATCTGTATACATTCACATATAACAATTATAGGACAGAACTTGCTATCTATAAATATATAATGATTGAAACATAAACACATATACATCTGTATACATTCACATATAATAATCATAGAACAGAACATGCTATCTATAAATATACAATGATTTAAACATAAACACATAATTTATACATCACTCATCAATCAGATTAGTTGGCCTATATCGAAACATATAAACCAAGCATGCGTGTACATTGTAGCTCAGGAGAGTCTGTAACATGTATGACAACATTCCATAATTCAATGTAGGTTACTTGTTGGCTTATTGTCCCTACAATAATGTGTCGTCAGTCTTTGTTGGAAGCGAAATACCGAGGCTCACATTAACTGCTGACAGTAAGTATGTTATACTAAAACGATGTCTTTATGTACATCTTAGATGCGCCATTAAGGGCGTTCCTAGATGTGTTTTTTTTTTAATATACGACCGAGGGGGGGGGGATTGTCCCACCTCGTACTTACGAGGGGCTGGAGGTCCTCCCCCGAGATTGTTTTTATAAGAACTGCAAATGAGTATTATTTAGCGACTTTGACACGGACTGTGAAGTCATTCAAATTGCCCAGCATTCCACGAGTTTTTGATTTCCTAAAAAACTCTATTCCCCATACCCCCTTCGGATTAATTTTATTGCATTTTTCGCATTTAAACCATTTTTATTTTCCATATTCAACCGGGCGTATAGGAGTGTGCCTAGGAACGCCACTGGTCGTGTAACGTATCAATTACCGATTGAGGTTAGTTATGAATGTCAGTAGATAACCGTTTTATGAGCGTACACTGGCTTCTGGGTGGTAATCGTTCCATTTCAACAAAGCTGCCAATTCCTTTTATATAAAAAACGGAAGACCAAAGTTTAATTATTAGCCTCTCGTTAGCTCCGCAATTATTCAGAGTATGTCCAATTGACAAAAGTCACGGACATATCACACTATTGGAGGCGCCGTACGTTTCAGTTTTTGTTACTAAGAAAGATTTGTGTGAATGCCAGCTTTATGGAAAGATTAAGCGTTTTCACAGAGCTATTAATAATTGGTTTTCCGTATGTACACATGCATCTACCGCTGTATTGTAATTCAGACTCCCTTCAATGACATATAAAAAAAGCCTTGCGTCTACTATAATTCCTAAACACTTACTGATTCTAAGTATTGTTACATTTTTTTTTTCAAATTGATCTCAAATATACGTGAGCTGATTGACACCCTCCCATACCGATAAAAATGGTTTAAACCCCGATATAAGTTTGGATATGTGTTTCTTTTCTGGCACTGTCTCTTCACGGACAATTTATAACCTGTGAAATATCAACTTTTTAGGCATATAATTATGTGTCAATAAAAGCAGGAATAATATTGAAACATGTTGAAAACCCCTTATACGCGTAACGTAATATACACACAGTACCAGTAATCCAATCGGCTGTGTAAACATTGCGGTCAGTTGGATACCCGATAAGATCATCGCATCATCCTAGATGGAAGATGTTTATTTATGTCTGATCAGCTGACAACACTCCAATACCAGAATACTTTTAGACGAGAGCGTCCGTTATATTAAGCCTACAAATTGGCCGAGGAAGCGCGAAATGGTGCCACTTACCGATCACGAAAACGTGCACGTAATGCGAACTGTTGGTTATTGCTTGCGCTATATCTACTTCATCAAACTTGCGCGGTAATACCCATTAACTTGACATTTTCGCGATAAAGATCACAGCGGTATATCTTATACATGGAACCCGGCGTATAGTTGCTGAGAACCGGCATACCGGGAAGTGCTCCGGTTTGATAACGTTTGAACTCCGGCTGCTTTATAGCACTTCCAGTGAATAATTCAGACAGCGGCATGTGCGATTGAATTTATCGATAACTCGTGGTATAGTAGTGGAAATATATTTATTATATTAATATTCCAATCATTTGTGTACATGTGTGATACAAACGGACATTTACTGGAAAATCATAGCAGAGGTAATATGCTTAAACGTACATTCGTGTTTTTTTTGCTACACGTATGCCTATTATATCATTAGTGAATGTTATAGTGCATGGTTTATTGACTGATATTACATTGGCCAAAGTTATAATTTCTTAAGGTATATAATGATAATTCAACGTGAGAATGTCAGCGTATATTTGGGTATTTGATTTGCATAAAACACGTAACTTGTGACGTCGTAAAAGAAAGTTGGGATTATACACTTAATTACAACCGGAACAAATATCTGTGACTCGAAACAACAAATATAATTGGTAAGAGTTGCTTTACAGAACAGAACTTGAGCACATTTTCATTATCATCATACATTTGGTTTAAGAACCAATCTGTTATTTCCAATAGCACACCATATTATATTGGCTATGTATACTATAATCAATATTAACGATAATGACTAATTAAACACATGAATGCCAAACCGTACCGAATACTCACTATAGATCATTAAAAGAACACATTTGTCTGTGTATGCAAATCGGGCAGCTTGTGTCACCGGCAGCTGTCGCGTAACAACCTAGATGTTTGCAAAGCAAAGCGAATCAATGAATATTTATGAGTTTTTCTTTATTTATTTAAAGTAACACGTTTCTGCAGAATGCAATTGATTATCGGTGAAACGATATTCTGAGCACGCAGACATGCACTGACATTGATAATGATAACAATGAAAGCTGGTTTATTACGTGGGAGTATCTCAAGAGAGCAAAGGTTTAATGTATTACATAATCTACACATGTGTTCTCTTGTTAATACTAATTCATTTTAGCTCGATTGTGATGAAAGCTCAGAGTTTTTATCAACCGCTCTCGAGTCCGCTTCCTGGGTAGAACCAGTACTGAGTGTTGTTTTATGAGAGGCATCGGGTCGAGCGGGGGATTGAACCTGCAACCACTGGCGTCAGCGGCCATCACTCTATCCTTTATGCTACCGCCCCGTGTGCACTGTGTACATGTGTTTACTTAATGTGTTAAGAACTACAGGATAATTAGAAAAAAAATCTGTTACAATATACAAATGAACCATGTATAATTGAACAGCAATGTTTTATATGTTTAGAATATAAAACAGACCTTGTTGGGCATTTTTTTACCAACCGATCCAATAATTGATGTTTTGTGTATTGTACGTCAATATATGTGGTATAAAAATAAACAAACGCCAGCTGTGTTTTACATATAAGACGCTGAGATTGAGTCGAATAAAACTCGGTGTGTACGTGAACACGGTCTATAACCAAAGCGTTACATTTTTTTTACTGCATGATTCATATTTTTACATTATTACACCATGAGTCTGCCACGACCAGAATGCCAGGATTGGCGGCCACGTAGCAGACGAAATGTTTTTTAGGATCATGAATGTGAAGAGAAACTGACAAAAGTTCACAGTGTTACATAATCAGCGAAACAGATGTATGTTGGAGATGTAATAGAGAGACTGCAAGTAGTGGTAATTTGTTAAGCTTTAATTAGATTAATATTTCCAAAGTCTAATTGACTAAATGAGAATCTTTTTTATATATTATACAAGACGTTTGTTTACTTACCGTTTTCTAGCAATAGGCGCACAGAATGAGTCGATATTTACCAATAGACAAGACAATGGTGTTTATTCATATGACTAGTATATTTTTTTCTATATATAGGCCACCGGCACATAATATAACATAAACTATTTAACATACACACACTTTAAAGGAGTGCTCTACCTGGTTACTGATATATATTTGCATGTCAAAAAAATGCAAAACAGGCACTCTGAACGGCTATATTTGACGATAATTAGATGGCAAAATAGACCCTGAAACACGTGCGTGCTAGATCAGAGTATGCATAACACATGTATCATATATCTATCAACTGCAGTATATGATTTAAATCAGAGAACTTTTTTTTCAAAATTTCACAGTCATCAATGTCATCAATGTATTGTTTTTGTTATAATGTTGCATATTACTAGATTATTGTTATTACATCTAATTGGCCAAAAAAATTTTTTTTTTCCAAAATGTGTTTGTTATATTCAGTTTGAAAACAAGGTTTAACGCCAACTGCCAAACATTTGAAATTCGACTGAGATGCACTACAGATACCATCAGCAGATAGCCTAATGTAGTGTTGTTATTTGATAGTCTCCTCTTACACATATCTACTACCCTTGCGGTAAACGTTCGGATGAGACAGACGAGATAGACAGAACAAATAATTTACAACGATATGTACAGCAATTTCATTTATAAAATACATATAAAACATATCAATATTCGACCGAATACGAACTATATGACACTGTTAAAACATTTAAAGCCATATCAAAACATGCTACCGGCAGATTTAAGTATTTAGAATTTACTATAAGAACGTTATTTCGTATAAAAACAACTGCTTGGAACCATGAGCGTATTAATTGTTCCTTCTCAAGAGAAGGAACACTTATGGTGGACAATTTACACTTGACTGAGCAGGTAATGGATACAAGGTTACTGTCAAAGGCATGCCGAACAGTAGGGCGCCGCCATCTTAATCTGGTTCTCTGTCCTAGTATGGTACCCTTCAAAATTTAGTAGTACGCAGAGGACCAGTCTACCGCTTTCTTGGACTCATGCATATTCATTACAAATAGCCTCTATGTCAATGCATATTCATGCGCCTTTGATCAATCTATTGTAAAAAAGCAAGTTTTTAACAGCAGACCGACAAGGAACAATTATTCGTATGTAGTATTAATCCCTGCATTGAATATTTGATAATATAGAATAGAGCTTGATATGACTCCCGCAAAATAATTACGTAATGAAATAGTTGCTTGTCACGTGATATATATATCTGTACAATATTTGCAAATGCTGAAGTTCAGGTTTGCAAATGCTTCCTTTCATATGTTTTTACCTGTCTAGATCGTTTTTCTTGCGTTCCGTAAATGCATATGTGTAAAATGTGTGTGTGTGTGTATATTATATATATGCAGGTGTTCGTATGTGTTTATCACGTGACGAAAACATCCGGGGATGCGCTAGAGGGAACCTTTTGCTAGGCAAAATCTTGTAATATATACAGACTGACAAACAGTTTTTGTTGTATAGTGTTTAGCGTCGCTTTCAACAATTTTTCAGTCATATCGCGACGGTGTCTACTTGAGACAGTATTCTAAGCGCTGTCACACTGGAGTATCATGCCGCAGACACATGGTATGATACCCCACCCAGTCACATTATACTGACAACGGGCCGACCAGACATAGAACTGAGACATAGAATGCTGAGCGTCAAACGAGGAAGCTTCTAGTACCATTTTTAGAGTCTTCGGACAAACAGAATCAGTTTAAAAGTGTAGCATATACATATTTACAATAAATGCAGTCCGACTTGTAAAGGAACTCTGAAAGTAAAAAAAACAACACACATTCAAAACAGGTTCCAAGTAAATTAATGTCTATGCTTATTTTCAATATTTACCAGTAGCGGCACATTATTTCATACACATATAAGAATTGATAAATAGAACCAGTTAGATAGTAACATGTTTACAATTTTACACACACACTTAGTCATGTATGTTTACAGCGGCATAGTCGCTGTAGACATATCTCTAGAATTCTATTATATTGTGCTGAAGATCTAATTGCCATTCATTCTACTAATTCAATACCCAAGCAGGTAAACAATTACAGGTTATTTAATACCAAACACATGGTAAAACATTCACCTCTTTGGTTTATTCAATAACACCTTTGCACAAGAACAAATGGTGCATTGTTTGTAGATTAATGGTTTTATCATTAATCTAAGTAAGTTTGTGCTGAATGAAACAGTTGGTATTACATACATGTATTACATAGTATTTTCTCAAAGGAATATTTTAGCCTAAGGAATCAGTCATAGCATCCGAGAAATCCATTATCATGTGAACATATTAAAAAAAATCGCTAGAATGCAGCGTTTGAAATATCAATTTCCCCCGGAGGAGACCCCCGTACCTCCACCAGCTGGAGGGGACCTTTAATCTCCAACACTACCACTCCCCCCCCCCCCCACTACACACACACGCACACGCACACACCACACACACACACACACACACACACACACACATCATACGTACTTACATTTTCAAAAATAGAGACACTTTCAAAAACAATACTCAGTACAGTTTCTACACTGGAAATTAAACGGAATCGAAAGTGATCCATATAAGATTTGAGCAAAACTAAACTAGCATAAACTAAAATAATGATACGTTGAGATTTGAACTTCAGTTTTATTGACTTTAAGCCTATGTTCTTTAGACTGTCTCAATCGGAGAGTCAGTTATGCTTCCTTATAGTTACCACTATAGTTATCCCCACTTTCTAGTTTACAAAAAATAAAACAGTTATATTGATCTATGCTGAGTTTTGTTCTGAATATGAACCAATGGTTACTTCGGTTACTTTTTTTCTCAGTTTTATTTGCAACGATTATGAATAATCGATATACGGAAGTGCCGTAAAGTTACGTTTGTATAGTAAATGACACAAATATCAGACTCTGTTCCAGACGACCTGATATTGAACGTGGAAATAACTGTTTGCCAACGATTTCCTTAGTCATGCTCATATATGGCGTGTAACTGGTTCCCGGTCGTTATCAGTATATTCAAATCGACTATGTATAACTGAAGCGTGAAACAAAGGCACAAACGGCAAATACCAGCTTGTCGAGGAAGTCTAATGTTCAAGGCACGTGTGCTCTGAGGCTATGTTTTAACAATAACATAATTAAAATTAAATATATAATATTTATCTGGTTGTATATAGACTGAGAATAACTAGAAACATATCAAAAAATCTTCAAAATTGATTTCAAATGATTTTATCTATCCGAAGTTATTTCAGATCGTCTGTCGTGTGTGCTCTCTCGGGATGCTCACTAAACCTGCACGTGATATATATTCGGGCCCGTCACACTGATTGGCTACAGTTAGCAACAAAAGGAGCATGCTGATGGGTCAGTTAATTTTATGCAGGGAAAGCCATAAAATATTGAGATATATAATTTTCTGACCATAATACCTTAATAGTGTTACATGGTGAATATAGAAACTATTTCACGTTGTGGGACATGTATGGAGTTCCCTGCGTTTTCATTTGAACTAAGAGACATGACTCGGTATATACAGACTTTGGGCATTAACAAAATCATACTCTGCCTCATGTGCAGACTTCTAAACATGTCAAATAATATACGCAAATAAGAAATGTCAAGTCTTGCTTTCTGTCAATAACCTATATATATTTATATTACATTGAATATACATGTTCTTGTATAGCAATTCATATTATAGCGGAATGGAATTTACTAATTGCTAAACGAATAATGCAATTTACGGAATGCTAGTATGGCATTTTACTGCTTAATAAATATGTACATACAACAATCATGTACATATAGTTAATGTGGCTATATGTAGTTAGGTTATACGTTGCCGCATGAGTGTCTTAACTGTAGTTCGGGTAAAGGGTTAGTCCGGGGAGTTCCTAACGCATTCACACAGCCTTAGTCCGGCAAGTAAATGTGAAAGCATGTAATTCCTTCGAGAGAATTTGTTTGATTATATTATGCCAAACGAAATTAGCCAGAACCAATCTGGCGTCTGAAGTGAAATAGAGAATAACTGTAATTCCTCATACAGGCAGATTTAGAGACGCTTCTATGACCCTGTTCGGTATCCTTTTAGATATTTGCAACTTTGTGTTATTGTATTCTATAAGAATAAAATTATATTAAAATGGACCGGGAAGCCTAACACGCGTTCTCGACCGTATCACACTAGTTTTGCAATATGAGTTAAAAATAAAAATTGATAGTTCCCTGGAATATGTACTATCAAACCGATAAAAATTGATGAAAAAAAAAAATTCTGTGGGCGGGGCACTCCCTATATCTTGGTAAGTACATATGTGCCGCCGTTTTGAACATATGTAAAGTACTGGCCCCTATTATTGGTTTGAATGTAGAATTTTGAACACCAAATTTTAGGCTGCAATGTAAAGTCTGTGCCTATGTTTTAGAGTTTACAGGGCACATGTGTACCCCTTTTACAGGTCAAGTGACCATTCAACCATTATCAAGAGATAGTTTAATTATATTGCCATCTTTATTTCAAGGCCAAAATGCCACTACTTATTGGGCAATACCAACTGTATTGCATGTATACATCAGGCGTCATCAAGCTACACTACTCGTATAGTTAGAACTATTACCAGGGGATACGTAGCAAGTATAACGTAAGTGTAATATTAATTTTCACTTCATTTACTTCATTAGCAAAAGTATTTCAATGTGTTCAACAACACATAAAGTCTGAGAGATCGTAACGTGTTGAGACACTCTCAGGCACGTTTGGCAGGTTGTGAATATGAATCTGGAGTTGTGGATATTATTTGATAGGTTTAATTTTATTTTTATAGTTCTCATATATCTTGATATGTGTTAACACGTGTTTTCTCCACTGTGTCTGTAATTAAAGGAACACACGCCAGTGTTGAGATCGATTTGTTCATACAGTCAAACCTGTCTTAAACAGCCAGTTAAGGGAATGCAGTAAAGTGGCCTTTTAAAACGGGTTGTTGCTTAAAACAGGTGAATTTGCTCTGAAGGCATAGAAATGGGAAAAAGCTAATGTGGCTGCTTATAACAAGTGACTGCCAAACAGAGGTGACCGCTAACAGGTTTGACTGTATTCTCTCATTAAATCCATTTTAAACCTATGAACGTATGTTTATGTTTATAATTATGGAAAATAAATATCCCAAATGTAGCATCTGAAACTTTATATTTAACAAATGATTGATATGTTTTTAGTAACGTTGCGCTAATTTTGAAAATCTTTACCTTAAACATTGCCAACCAGTGAAAGTAAACGGTATTTTACACGTTTTGTTATATAGGATGACCGTAAATGTTGGGAAAAGGACGACTTGCCACAGTAATTTCCCTTTATGAAAAGAATCGAAATGATAAAGGGTCTAAACTGTAAAATAACTTTCTATTTTGCATCAAGAACAAATTAATGTTCTTAAAAATAGCCTTATGTGAAAAAAATGAAAATAGCAGAGTGTCCCATTGTGTCAAAATATGCAAATGTAGACATTATTAATGAATTGCTTTTAAGAATTATATGTATAATTAGCTAATGAATACACGTAACCGTTAACTACTCACATATGATACATGAATGACTTTTACTCTTTGTTTTAACACTTTATTTTTACAATTATTTTATGATTTGCGGTGCCGTAATGTATTTCGGTTAGTTTCTCCCAGAACCTGATATCTCCCGATTCAGGTCTATTGACTCCAAATGAAAAAGCAGGGAATTTTATGTTTGTCCCACAACTCATAGCAACTGAACGCGTACGAAACTGTGATGTCATTCAAACTTCCAGTCGAAGCAACTGACCAATCGACGTGCTCAAATATGGCTTTCCCAACATTGCTGCTTGACGGACTCAATCTGGAGAAGTGTGTCCGTCCTACAACCTATATTTCAGTGTACTTTGTAATGGAACATTCTGCAAGTTTGATAGTGTTGCAATAAAAGCTATTTTTGAAAATGAAATGTTAATATGATGGAAATATGAAATTAAACAATCACGTATGCATCTTCGTTTTAATTTTAGAACGGGACATAACTCTGGTATGTTTAAAGAAAGGAATCCTTGTTTTGCACGTAGATTTATGATCATCCATGACGGCAAGTACATAGCAGTTCTGTTCTATTTAAATTTCGTTTGCAATAAATGCAAGAAAAAATTAATTTGTATTTAAAATATTTTTTTACTGATATTTTTCGAAACTTAGCGGCACCACTAGTTGTATAAAAATGTTCATATCGTTTTTATATCTAATGTTTAATATAGTTATACATGTAGATTGAACATTGTAGGTTCTTGGACATGCGTAAAATTCGTGCATGTTCCTTTAATACGTCTTGAATGCTGCATTCCAATAGTTCTCTCTATCTAAGTATGATCTGACCTGGATATAGGATACAAATATACGTTCAGAATAACGTCATGTATTCTTTTTTATCATGTTTTCAAATCAAGCAGTCTGATAAACGAAACCATTCAACATCTGATGTTTGTTTGCTATCATACTAGAAGAAAACGTTCCTGTGAAATGTGCGATGTTGTACTTTTATTCCAGGATGTTTTGCTGCTAGGAGAATGTTTTTGCCACATAGTTCACAGTTTGAATGTTTATGTGTATTTAATCATGTTGTTACATTTACCAGGGCTGTTCAAACATTTTGTTTCAAATAATCGCTCAATCGAGCTTAAAGAACTACCCATCAAATATGAAATAAAAAAATACTTTTACTATGTAAGAAATAATGATTATATTAACAGGATATCTTTTTATCTGGCGGACCAACTTCATTAACACTGATTGATTTTATGATGTGACAAGGAAGAATGATGTAGTTTAAGCTCAATGGCGTCGTTGTATTAACTATGATTCATGTTTTGTTATATTTTCGCTGTTGTCATTATTTATGTTTGTTTGTGTTGAATTTACTATGATTCATTTATTTGTTATGTTTACGCTGTTATCGTTATTTCTCTATGTTTGTATTGTAGTTACTATGCTTAATTTATTGGTTATGTTTACGCTGTTATCGTTATTTCTCTATGTTTGTATTGTAGTTACTATGCTTAATTTATTGGTTATGTTAACGCTGTTATCGTTATTTCTCTATGTTTGTATTGTAGTTACTATGCTTAATTTATTGGTTATGTTTACACTGTTATCGTTATTTCTCTATGTTTGTATTGTAGTTACTATGCTTAATTTATTGGTTATATTTACGCTGTTATCGTTATTTCTCTACGTTGGTATTGTAGTTACTATGCTTAATTTATTGGTTATATTTACGCTGTTATCGTTATTTCTCTGTGTTTGTATTGTAGTTACTATGCTTAATTTATTGGTTATGTTAACGCTGTTATCGTTATTTCTCTGTGTTTGTATTGTAGTTACTATGCTTAATTTATTGGTTATGTTTACGCTGTTATCGTTATTTCTCTATGTTTGTATTGTAGTTACTATGCTTAATTTATTGGTTATGTTTACGCTGTTATCGTTATTTCTCTGTGTTTGTATTGTAGTTTCTATGCTTAATTTATTGGTTATGTTAACGCTGTTATTGTTATTTCTCTATGTTTGTATTGTAGTTACTATGCTTAATTTATTTGTTATGTTTACGCTGTTATTGTTATTTCTCTATGTTTGTATTGTAGTTACTATGCTTAATTTATTGGTTATGTTAACGCTGTTATCGTTATTTCTCTATGTTTGTATTGTAGTTACTATGCTTAATTTATTGGTTATGTTTACACTGTTATCGTTATTTCTCTATGTTTGTATTGTAGTTACTATGCTTAATTTATTGGTTATGTTAACGCTGTTATCGTTATTTCTCTATGTTTGTATTGTAGTTACTATGCTTAATTTATTGGTTATATTTACGCTGTTATCGTTATTTCTCTGTGTTTGTATTGTAGTTACTATGCTTAATTTATTGGTTATGTTTACACTGTTATCGTTATTTCTCTGTGTTTGTATTGTAGTTACTATGCTTAATTTATTGGTTATGTTTACGCTGTTATTGTTATTTCTCTATGTTTGTATTGTAGTTACTATGCTTAATTTATTGGTTATGTTAACGCTGTTATCGTTATTTCTCTGTGTTTGTATTGTAGTTACTATGCTTAATTTATTGGTTATATTTACGCTGTTATCGTTATTTCTCTGTGTTTGTATTGTAGTTACTATGCTTAATTTATTGGTTATGTTTACGCTGTTATTGTTATTTCTCTATGTTTGTATTGTAGTTACTATGCTTAATTTATTGGTTATGTTAACGCTGTTATCGTTATTTCTCTATGTTTGTATTGTAGTTACTATGCTTAATTTATTGGTTATGTTTACACTGTTATCGTTATTTCTCTATGTTTGTATTGTAGTTACTATGCTTAATTTATTGGTTATGTTTACACTGTTATCGTTATTTCTCTGTGTTTGTATTGTAGTTACTATGCTTAATTTATTGGTTATGTTAACGCTGTTATCGTTATTTCTCTATGTTTGTATTGTAGTTACTATGCTTAATTTATTGGTTATATTTACGCTGTTATCGTTATTTCTCTGTGTTTGTATTGTAGTTACTATGCTTAATTTATTGGTTATGTTTACACTGTTATCGTTATTTCTCTGTGTTTGTATTGTAGTTACTATGCTTAATTTATTGGTTATGTTAACGCTGTTATCGTTATTTCTCTATGTTTGTATTGTAGTTACTATGCTTAATTTATTCGTTATATTTACGCTGTTATCGTTATTTCTCTGTGTTTGTATTGTAGTTACTATGCTTAATTTATTGGTTATGTTTACACTGTTATCGTTATTTCTCTGTGTTTGTATTGTAGTTACTATGCTTAATTTATTGGTTATGTTTACGCTGTTATCGTTATTTCTCTATGTTTTTATTGTAGTTACTATGCTTAATTTATTGGTTATATTTACGCTGTTATCGTTATTTCTCTGTGTTTGTATTGTAGTTACTATGCTTAATTTATTGGTTATATTTACGCTGTTATCGTTATTTCTCTGTGTTTGTATTGTAGTTACTATGCTTAATTTATTGGTTATGTTTACACTGTTATCGTTATTTCTCTGTGTTTGTATTGTAGTTACTATGCTTAATTTATTGGTTATGTTTACGCTGTTATCGTTATTTCTCTATGTTTGTATTGTAGTTACTATGCTTAATTTATTGGTTATGTTAACGCTGTTATCGTTATTTCTCTATGTTTGTATTGTAGTTACTATGCTTAATTTATTGGTTATGTTTACGCTGTTATCGTTATTTCTCTATGTTTGTATTGTAGTTACTATGCTTAATTTATTGGTTATGTTAACGCTGTTATCGTTATTTCTCTATGTTTTTATTGTAGTTACTATGCTTAATTTATTGGTTATGTTGTTTACGCTGTTATTGTTATTTCTCTATGTTTTTATTGTAGTTACTATGCTTAATTTATTGGTTATGTTTACGCTGTTATCGTTATTTCTCTGTGTTTGTATTGTAGTTACTATGCTTAATTTATTGGTTATGTTGTTTACGCTGTTATTGTTATTTCTCTATGTTTGTATTGTAGTTACTATGCTTAATTTATTGGTTATGTTTACACTGTTATCGTTATTTCTCTGTGTTTGTATTGTAGTTACTATGCTTAATTTATTGGTTATGTTAACGCTGTTATCGTTATTTCTCTATGTTTTTATTGTAGTTACTATGCTTAATTTATTGGTTATATTTACGCTGTTATCGTTATTTCTCTGTGTTTGTATTGTAGTTACTATGCTTAATTTATTGGTTATATTTACGCTGTTATCGTTATTTCTCTGTGTTTGTATTGTAGTTACTATGCTTAATTTATTGGTTATGTTTACACTGTTATCGTTATTTCTCTGTGTTTGTATTGTAGTTACTATGCTTAATTTATTGGTTATGTTTACGCTGTTATCGTTATTTCTCTATGTTTGTATTGTAGTTACTATGCTTAATTTATTGGTTATGTTAACGCTGTTATCGTTATTTCTCTATGTTTGTATTGTAGTTACTATGCTTAATTTATTGGTTATGTTTACGCTGTTATCGTTATTTCTCTATGTTTGTATTGTAGTTACTATGCTTAATTTATTGGTTATGTTAACGCTGTTATCGTTATTTCTCTATGTTTTTATTGTAGTTACTATGCTTAATTTATTGGTTATGTTGTTTACGCTGTTATTGTTATTTCTCTATGTTTTTGTTGTAGTTACTATGCTTAATTTATTGGTTATGTTTACGCTGTTATCGTTATTTCTCTGTGTTTGTATTGTAGTTACTATGCTTAATTTATTGGTTATGTTGTTTACGCTGTTATTGTTATTTCTCTATGTTTGTATTGTAGTTACTATGCTTAATTTATTGGTTATGTTTACACTGTTATCGTGATTTCTCTGTGTTTGTATTGTAGTTACTATGCTTAATTTATTGGTTATGTTAACGCTGTTATCGTTATTTCTCTATGTTTTTATTGTAGTTACTATGCTTAATTTATTGGTTATATTTACGCTGTTATCGTTATTTCTCTGTGTTTGTATTGTAGTTACTATGCTTAATTTATTGGTTATATTTACGCTGTTATCGTTATTTCTCTGTGTTTGTATTGTAGTTACTATGCTTAATTTATTGGTTATGTTTACACTGTTATCGTTATTTCTCTGTGTTTGTATTGTAGTTACTATGCTTAATTTATTGGTTATGTTTACGCTGTTATCGTTATTTCTCTATGTTTGTATTGTAGTTACTATGCTTAATTTATTGGTTATGTTAACGCTGTTATCGTTATTTCTCTATGTTTGTATTGTAGTTACTATGCTTAATTTATTGGTTATGTTTACGCTGTTATCGTTATTTCTCTATGTTTGTATTGTAGTTACTATGCTTAATTTATTGGTTATGTTAACGCTGTTATCGTTATTTCTCTATGTTTTTATTGTAGTTACTATGCTTAATTTATTGGTTATGTTGTTTACGCTGTTATTGTTATTTCTCTATGTTTTTATTGTAGTTACTATGCTTAATTTATTGGTTATGTTTACGCTGTTATCGTTATTTTTCTGTGTTTGTATTGTAGTTACTATGCTTAATTTATTGGTTATGTTGTTTACGCTGTTATTGTTATTTCTCTATGTTTTTATTGTAGTTACTATGCTTAATTTATTGGTTATGTTTACGCTGTTATCGTTATTTCTCTATGTTTGTATTGTAGTTACTATGCTTAACTTATTGGTTATGTTTACGCTGTTATCGTTATTTCTCTGTGTTTGTATTGTAGTTACTATGCTTAATTTATTGGTTATGTTTACGCTGTTATCGTTATTTCTCTATGTTTGTATTGTAGCTACTATGATTAATTTATTGGTTATGTTTACACTGTTGTCGTTATTTCTCTATGTTTGTATTGTAGTTTCTATGATTAATTTATTGGTTATGTTAACGCTGTTATCGTTATTTCTCTATGTTTGTATTGTAGTTACTATGCTTAATTTATTGGTTATGTTTACGCTGTTATCGTTATTTCTCTATGTTTGTATTGTAGTTACTATGCTTAATTTATTGGTTATGTTAACGCTGTTATCGTTATTTCTCTATGTTTGTATTGTAGTTACTATGCTTAATTTATTGGTTATGTTTACGCTGTTATCGTTATTTCTCTATGTTTGTATTGTAGTTACTATGCTTAATTTATTGGTTATGTTAACGCTGTTATCGTTATTTCTCTATGTTTGTATTGTAGTTACTATGCTTAATTTATTGGTTATGTTTACGCTGTTATCGTTATTTCTCTATGTTTGTATTGTAGTTACTATGCTTAATTTATTGGTTATGTTTACGCTGTTATCGTTATTTCTCTATGTTTGTATTGTAGTTACTATGCTTAATTTATTGGTTATGTTAACGCTGTTATCGTTATTTCTCTATGTTTGTATTGTAGTTACTATGCTTAATTTATTGGTTATGTTTACGCTGTTATCGTTATTTCTCTATGTTTGTATTGTAGTTACTATGCTTAATTTATTGGTTATGTTAACGCTGTTATCGTTATTTCTCTATGTTTGTATTGTAGTTACTATGCTTAATTTATTGGTTATGTTAACGCTGTTATCGTTATTTCTCTATGTTTGTATTGTAGTTACTATGCTTAATTTATTGGTTATGTTTACGCTGTTATCGTTATTTCTCTATGTTTGTATTGTAGTTACTATGCTTAATTTATTGGTTATGTTAACGCTGTTATCGTTATTTCTCTATGTTTTTATTGTAGTTACTATGCTTAATTTATTGGTTATGTTGTTTACGCTGTTATTGTTATTTCTCTATGTTTTTATTGTAGTTACTATGCTTAATTTATTGGTTATGTTTACGCTGTTATCGTTATTTCTCTGTGTTTGTATTGTAGTTACTATGCTTAATTTATTGGTTATGTTGTTTACGCTGTTATTGTTATTTCTCTATGTTTGTATTGTAGTAACTATGCTTAATTTATTGGTTATGTTTACGCTGTTATCGTTATTTCTCTATGTTTGTATTGTAGTTACTATGCTTAATTTATTGGTTATGTTAACGCTGTTATCGTTATTTCTCTATGTTTTTATTGTAGTTACTATGCTTAATTTATTGGTTATGTTGTTTACGCTGTTATTGTTATTTCTCTATGTTTTTATTGTAGTTACTATGCTTAATTTATTGGTTATGTTTACGCTGTTATCGTTATTTCTCTATGTTTGTATTGTAGTTACTATGCTTAACTTATTGGTTATGTTTACGCTGTTATCGTTATTTCTCTGTGTTTGTATTGTAGTTACTATGCTTAATTTATTGGTTATGTTTACGCTGTTATCGTTATTTCTCTATGTTTGTATTGCAGCTACTATGATTAATTTATTGGTTATGTTTACACTGTTGTCGTTATTTCTCTATGTTTGTATTGTAGTTTCTATGATTAATTTATGTGTTATGTTTACGCTGTTGTCGTTATTTCTCTATGTTTGTATTGTAGTAACTATAATAGCTTTATTGGTTATGTTTACGCTGTTGTCGTTATTTCTCTATGTTTGTATTGTAGTTACTATGATTAATTTATTGGTTATGTTAACGCTGTTGTCGTTATTTCTCTATGTTTGTATTGTAGTTACTATGACTCATTTATTGGTTACGTTTACGCTGTTGTCGATATTTCTCTATGTTTGTATTGTAGTTACTATGATTAATTTATTGGTTATGTTTACACTGTTGTCGTTATTTCTCTATGTTTGTATTGTAGTTTCTATGATTAATTTATTGGTTATGTTTACGCTGTTGTCGTTATTTCTCTATGTTTGTATTGTAGTTACTATGATTAATTTATTGGTTATGTTAACGCTGTTGTCGTTATTTCTCTATGTTTGTATTGTAGTTACTATGACTCATTTATTGGTTACGTTTACGCTGTTGTCGATATTTCTCTATGTTTGTATTGTAGTTACTATGATTAATTTATTTGTTATGTTTACGCTGTTGTCGTTATTTCTTTATGTTTGTATTGTAGTTACTATGATAAATTTATTTGTTATGTTTACGCTGTTGGCGTTTTGACTCTATGTTTGTATTGTAGTTACTATAATAGCTTTATTGGTTATGTTTACGCTGTTGGCGTTATTACTCTATGTTTGTATTGTAGTTTCTATGATTCATTTATTGGTTATGTTTACGTTGTTATTGTTATTTCTCTATGTTTGTATTGTAGTTACTATGATTCATTTAATGGTTATGCTTACGCTGTTATCGTTATTTCTCTATGTTTGTATTGTAGTTACTATAAAAGCTTTATTGGTTATGTTTACGCTGTTGTCGTTATTTCTCTATGTTTGTATTGTAGTTACTATGATTAATTTATTGGTTATGTTAACGCTGTTGTCGTTATTTCTCTATGTTTGTATTGTAGTTACTATGATTGATTTATTGGTTATGTTTACACTGTTGTCGTTATTTCTCTACGTTGGTATTATAGTTACTATGATTAGTTCATTGGTTATGTTTACGCTGTTGTCGATATTTCTCTATATTTGTATTGTAGTTACTATGTTTAATTTATTGGTTATGTTTACGATGTTGGCGTTACTTCTCTGTGTTTGTATTGTAATTACTATGATTAATTTATTGGTTATGTTTACACTGTTGTCGTTATTTATCTATGTTTGTATTGTAATTACTATGACTCATTTATTGGTTATGTTTACGCTGTTGTCGTTATTTCTCTATGTTTGTATTGTAGTTACAATGATTAATTTTTTGGTTATGTTTTAATTGTTTTCATTGATTATGTATGTTTGTATTGTAGTTACTATACTTATTTTATATATTGATAAGTTTGTGCTGTTGTGCTGGGTTTGTCGTTCAAGAATGCTACATGTCCAGTTATATTTTATACTAATCCTTATGCACGATAGCCGTGTTATACTCGTATCAACCGTCTTAATTTATTATTTAGTAACAACCCTCGTTTCTATGATTTTCTTTAGGGAAGGGTTGCTCAGATTTGACACAACTTCTCCAAGTTCTGCAATCTTGATATCAAACACAAAGTATGCACATAAATCATGAAATGTTTCGCTGTGTATAAAAAAAGAATTGCGTGAGATGTTTTATGTTGCCTTAATGTAAATTTAATTTATCAGATTTAGAAAGATAACTTCTGGTATCGATGCTTAAAGGAGAATTTTTTTAAATGCTAGAAGACATAAACAAGTAGATTGTGCACAGATGGAGTGATAATTCAAAATAAACAATACAGTTGAATCAAGAACTTTCAAATAAAATACTAATGACTTTACAGAACTGAACACATTACACATTCAATGACTATACAGAACTGAACTCATGACACATTCAATGTCTATACAGAATTGAAAACATTAAACATTCAATGTCTATACAGAACTGAAATCATTACACATTCAATGACTATACAGAATTAAACTCATTACACATTCAATGACTATACAGAACTGAACTCGTTACACATTCAATGACTTTACAGAACTGAACTCATTACACATTCAATGACTGTACAGAACTGAACTCATTACACATCCAATGACTGTACAGAACTGAATTCATAACACATTCAATGACTGTACAGAACTGAACTCATTACACATTCAATGACTGTACAGAACTGAACTCATTTCACATTCAATGACTGAACAGAACTGAACTCATTTCACATTCAACGACTTTACAGAACTGAACTCATTACACATTCAATGACTATACAGAACTGAACTCATTACACATTCGACGACTTTACAGAACTGAACTTATTACACATTCGACGACTATACAGAACTGAACTCATTACACATTCGACGACTATACAGAACTGGACTCATTTCACATTCGACCACTTAACAGAACTGAACTCATTACACATTAGACGACTATACAGAACTGAACTCATTACACATTCGACGACTATACAGAACTGGACTCATTTCACATTCGATGACTTAACAGAACTGAACTCATTACACATCCAATGACTATACAGAACTGAATTATATTTCACGTCCAATGACTATACAGAACTGAACACATTTCACATTCAATGACTATACAGAGCTGAACTCATAACACATTCAATGACTATACAGAACTGAACTCATTACACATTCAATGACTGTACAGAACTGAACTCATTACACATTCAATGACTGTACAGAACTGAACTCATTACACATTCAATGACTGTACAGAACTGAACTCATTTCACATTCAATGACTGTACAGAACTGAACTCATTACACATTCAATGACTGTACAGAACTGAACTCACTACACATTCAATGACTGTACAGAACTTAACTAATTATACATTTAATGACTATACAGAACTGAACTCATTTCACATCCAATGACTATACAGAACTGAAATCATTTCACATTTAATGGCTATACGGATCTGAACTCATTACACATTCAATGACTGTACAGAACTGAACTCATTACACATTCAATGTCTATACAGAACTGAACACATTACACATTCAATGACTGTACAGAACTGAACTCATTACACATTCAACGACTGTACAGAACTGAACTCATTACACATTCAATGACTGTACAGAACTGAACTCATTACACATTCAATGTCTATACAGAACTGAAAACATTACACATTCAATGTCTATACAGAACTGAAATTATTACACATTCAATGCCTATACAGAGTTGAACTCATTACACATTCAATGACTATACAGAACTGAACTCGTAACACATTCAATGACTTTACAGAACTGATCTCATTTCATATCCAATCACTGTACAGAACTGAACTCATAACAAATCCAATGACTGTACAGAACTGAACTCATTACATCCGATAACTGTACAGAACTGAACTCATTATACATTCAATGACAGTACAGAACTGAACTCATTACACATTCAATGACTGTACAGAACTGAACTCATTTCACATTCAACGACTGTACAGAACTGAACTCATTACACATTCAACGTTTATACAGAACTGAACTCATTTCACATTCAACGTTTTTACAGAACTGAACTCATTACACATGCAATGACTATACAGAACTGAATTCATTACACATTCGACGACTTTACAGAACTGAACTCATTACACATTCGACGACTATACAGAACTGGACTCATTTCACATTTGATGACTTAACAGAACTGAACTCATTACACATTCGACGACTATACAGAACTGAACTCATTACACATTCGACGACTATACAGAACTGGACTCATTTCACATTCGATGACTTAACAGAACTGAACTCATTACACATTCAATGACTATACAGAACTGAACTCATTACACATTCGACGACTTTACAGAACTGAACTCATTATACATTCGACAACTATACAGAAATGGACTCATTTCACATTCGATGACTTAACAGAACTGAACTCATTACACATTCGACGACTATACAGAACTGAACTCATTACATATTCGACGACTATACAGAACTGGACTGATTTCACATTCGATGACTTAACAGAACCGAACTCATTACACATCCAATGACTATACAGAACTGAATTATATTTCACGTCCAATGACTATACAGAACTTAACTCATTTCACATTCAATGACTATACAGAACTGAACTCATTACACATTCAATGACTGTACAGAACTGAACTCATTACACATTCAATGACTGTACAGAACTGAACTCATTACACATTCAATGTCTGTACATAACTGAACTCATTACACATTCAATGACTGTACAGAATTCAATGACTGTACAGAACTGAACTCACTACACATTCAATGACTATACAGAACTGAACTAATTATACATTCAATGACTATACAGAACTTAACTAATTATACATTTAATGACTATACAGAACTGAACTCATTTCACATCCAATGACTATACAGAACTGAAATCATTTCACATTTAATGGCTATACGGATCTGAACTCATTACACATTCAATGACTGTACAGAACTGAACTCATTACACATTCAATGTCTATACAGAACTGAACACATTACACATTCAACGACTGTACAGAACTGAACTCATTACACATTCAACGACTGTACAGAACTGAACTCATTACACATTCAATGACTGTACAGAACTGAACTCATTTCACATTCAATGACTGTACAGAACTGAACTCATTACACATTCAATGACTGTACAGAACTGAACTCATTACACATTCAATGACTGTACAGAACTAAACTCATTTCACATTCAATGGCTATACGGATCTGAACTCATTACACATCCAATGACTATACGGAACTGAACTCATTACACATTCAATGACTGTACAGAACTGAACTCATTACACATTCAATGACTGTACAGAACTGAACTCATTACACATTCAATGACTGTACAGAACTGAACTCATTTCACATTCAATGGCTATACGGATCTGAACTCATTACACATTCAATGACTATACAGAACTGAACTCATTACACATTCAATGACTATACAGAACTGAACTCATTACACATTCAACGACTATACAGAACTAAAGTCGGGACAATTTAGACTGATTGATGAAGGATAACGTGCAAAACGATGAATGTAAATCAAGTTACAATGTTTCAAAAACTTGAGTTGAGGAAAATCTCAAGCTGAGATATTTATTGAAAGTGTGGCCAGGTTACTGTTTTCTTTTTGTTTGTGAATGCATTTAAATTATTGTGTCGTAAAATACTTATTCTTTATTATACAATTTCACATATTATATTCGTATGAAAACTTAACTTATCTTAGACATTGTAGGTTTTTTTTCAATTCGGCTAAAGCTAAGTTTGAATTCGGTTTATTTGTTGTCATTGGGAATGTTTAGAAATGCCGTTTACTCCCTGATACCAATGATATAATGTTCAAATGTCCAGTTACCACATAGACGACTAATGAAAGATGAACCAATATTTGATAGAACATGGTAATGAAAACTTGCAGTTTTATAATCAGAAAACTAAATGTTATTCTGTCTACATCAACACACACCCTATACTCGTATATTTCGACAGGTACCTACACTATTATAAAATGTTCCTTTGATGTAGATCCGCTAATAAACATTCATAATAACATCTCTTGGATACCTATGACATATGTTAGTGGTAAGATAAAGGAAGAGCTCGTAGTATCTCTTTTAAAATACATACAACGTCCTTGATTTACCATTGCAGCACAAACAAGTTATAGTTTCTTTTTTCGCAAAATACAACAAAACTTTTGTTGCGAAGAATGACTCATCTTAATAAACTCTTAATAACACTTAATGCAACTGCGAATGAGTGCATATGTTACTCAGCTGAATCCATGTAACCATTCACACATTAAACATACGTCAGTCTCATGTTGTTGGCCATTTTTATATAATCTATGATCTCCAATTTCCTAACGTTTTACTGAAATACTAGCAAACGTAATTTCTAATCATTCGTTTCATTACGTAAAAACTACTTGGAAAAGGAAATGGTCATGTCAGTTGTGCGTTTTTAGCGCCAGTTTTACAATCTGTACACCTACTATTATAAATTAAGAGTGCAATTCCATCTTTTTACGCATGCTTATCCGATAAGTAAAGAAACACATGCCAACTTTCCGGTCAGTTTATCTTTCATAGTTAAATTGTTTGTTTATATAAACAGTGAGATAGTTAAACCCCAAACTTTTCTATAAAAAGAAATGGGAGGAGCCTAATTTCAAATGGTGGCACTTTCTTGCAACAATGTTGAATTGGGAGATGTTTTTCTGTAAAACATAGTAACAAAGTTGTTATTATTTTCAAAAAGAAGTGCAGTTGTAGGGACATATTTTGTCTTTATAAAAATCCCCTTTATTCACAAAAGCTCCCCGAAACAAAGGAGTAGAAGTCCTTACAAAATTCAAATATCAAGGAAAATTTGCTAAATATTTGAATTTTGAACCCTGTCTGACCCTTGTCACGTGGTGTAAACAGCAACACTTGCTTGGAGATGTATATAACCCACTTTGAGGAGCCATGCAGTGTTTGATATCTCAGAGTACAATAATGTGTTTGACTTTCAGTTTGTGAATTACATGTTTAGGAAGATTAATCTTCATAATATTTCTGCCTTTTTCATATTATAAACAAATGATTATACATTGTAGTTGATGGCTTATCTCAGATACATGCATACATGCTTTTTTATTTGGATGCAAATAAGTAACCATTCACACTAACCTTGGTTGATCATTGTTTTGAATCCCATAATTCACAATAGCTTACTTTTGGAAATAACTTTAAGTTTTTGTTTTTTTAGCAAATAAATGTCATTTTATTGTTCATACAGTTCTTATATCACAGCCTTCAATTAAAACCACTTAGTGCTATATAGGTGGCATTGGATGTATGTGTATGCACCATGTACTAGGTTCAAAACACAACTTGGCATAATTTAGATCTTGTTTGGTTCAATATTCTTTGCTTTTGTTATTACATAATTAAGTAGGAACCAAACTCCTACATTTGAAAACATATTCCAGTATTTTCTGTATCTACGTTTTGGTAAATGACTGTTTCTTTGATTAGGAAATGAAAACTCACCTAACCAAAACTGATGTTGAAATTTTATAAACGGACATGAAAACAATATCCACATTTATTTTCATCATCATCATCAGCATCAATAATCATGTTATCATTTTCCCCATCTGTGCCTCAATTTTTGTCCTGATTGCCATCTGACAATAAATATTCCTGCAAGTATGTTCTGTTTCTAACTATAGTTATTTTCATCAACATTAATTGACCAGTCTGGTGTAACTAAATGATCCTCAAAATCACACATTATAATCAAATAAATGGAATAATATACAAAACTGTTCCCTCGAAACCTTCAAAGTATTTCCGTGATTTTCTTCCATTTGTAAGTTTTGCCAGGGAAATTGTGAACTTAAATGGAATGGGTCATTCTATTATGTCAAAGGGGTTTCTGTATTTTTCAATCTTTGTATGTTTTGTCTCACAAATAATTGTTTGCCCTTTACTTGTGTCCAAGCAATTTATTTACAATTCATTACAACATGTATGCCTGTTTGATATTATAAGTCCATAATAAATAAGATAAACCATTTTTCATAAATAGTTTCATTCTCTCTAAGTAAATAATGTACTAATCCATCGAACTTGACCCAAATAATTTCACTTTATCTCTTTGATCATGACCAGAGATGTGTTATATGTAACCCAGCATGATACTGTAAATTGGATGTACCTAATTAGCAATTTTGTTTATTATGCATGCAGATAAGATGTCCATTGCAATATATTTGAGTGCTGTGTTTGCTGTACTAAATCTGGGGAAACCTTTATTTTAATCCATGATACTGAGGAACCTGCACGTACAAGAAACATTGTTGCTTAGATTAACTTCCATAATATCAATGAAATATATTTACAAAAAATTCAGTGTGTGTTAACTTGTAACAGGCAGTATCGTCTATGGCTATGCTGGTGGTTACAGCTTATGTTGGACATGAGTATTATCAAATAACTGTATTAAACTTGTCGGCTGCTAGTGATAAGCCCCGCCTATAATACTGTGTGTAGGAGCTACCGGCGATGGGCCTTTAACACCAGGTTCATTGTCGGCATCAACTGATCACCACTCTGGTATAGTTTGTCTGTAGTCCAGACCACGTGGTTCAGGCGATGTTTACATACAAAACTCCAAACTGACATTTATTTGGTCTGTCAGACAAGATATTCGGTTAACCTTTGAACCAGTTTACTTTTTTTCTTCAGATGTATCCACCAGATACTGCTAGTATATTTACTGACGTCTGCAACCTGTGCTTATATAATTATAACCTTCAACAATTCGTCTGAAAAAAGACAAGATTTGTCAAACAAAATCAGCTGTGCTTCAAAGAACAAAGGTATCACGCGCTACTGTTGCCGTCAGATACCTCACATAATGCAGATGACGTCAGAAGATAAACCAACCAGATAAACGATATAGTCGAAACTAAACAAAACTAAAAACAATGTAACATGGAACTAGACGAACTCCTTGAACAACCTTGAGCATCTGTGTGAAGTATGATAACGGTAATGCTTCATATTAAATAACATAATTAGTTATCATCCATCACGTGATTTGCGGTAGGGATAGGATCATGAATACACTTATTGCATGTTGCAACATGATTACTCTTACTGTTTGATGCAATAAGAATATGGATCTGTGATACAAAATGCTAGGGAACTAATTGCTTTTACATAAGGAAGACTGTTTACTCTTGATACAAACAATTCAATGTGGATCGACGATATTCACAAAAGTGCAAAGGGACTAAGCGAACCTTTGTGAACATAACAAAGCGTTTGCTGAACTAAATCTGCCATTTTAGAGTTACATATGGCAGAGAATATTAAAAAAGAAATGACAAACTTCTTCAAAATCGTGAATTGAAAAAAAAGGCCAAATTGCAACAACAAAATGGGTCAAGGAAAGATGAAGCGACGCCGGACCCCAACCAAGGATGGCATAGAACAAGAACCGTCCAGCAGTAAGAATTCAGACGACGATAATGCAAGTAGGGTAAGTTGTTTCATTTTGTTACTTCTATGTTTCTATAATGGTGTAACTGCACGATACGAAATTCATTATAATGACCACATACTGTGTTGCGAAGAAACAGAAACAATGCAGTTTCTTTCCATGTTTCATTTGTGGAAATGTG
This sequence comes from Panopea generosa, assembly GCA_029582155.1. NCBI lineage: Eukaryota > Metazoa > Mollusca > Bivalvia > Adapedonta > Hiatellidae > Panopea > Panopea generosa. The sequence continues at coordinate 59,988,024 of CM055908.1, read as the reverse complement.
TGCGGGTTCACACACACACACACACACACACACACACACACACACACACATATATATATATATATATATATATTATATATATGTGGTGTAAAGCATTCCGTTTTACCTCGAATCTTTTGTTAATGTGCCTTTAGGCCTACACGTAATAACTTTATTCGACAATTCACTTAATATAACTGACCACTCATTCAAGTTTAATAGGCGGAGAGAACAACACAACATTTAATTTATGATAGACCAAACAGTCAGAATATTCTTTAGACAAGACAGGTGTATTGTCTTTAGGCGATATAGGTGTCTTACTTTTAGACAATAACTGCGTATTATGTTTGACGTTATGGACGAATTATATTTAGACGATATGGGCTTATTATATTCAGACGATAGGTGCTGATTTTAGCAGACAATATGGGCTTATTTTATAGTTTAGGCAATATAGAAGTTTTATATTCTTGCGATAGAGGAGTTTTATTTTAAGACGGTATGGGCATACAATATTTTGACAATATGATCAAGATTCATGCAGATAGAAGCACCGTGCTGTCACTCTTAATCCCGATACATATCTTCCTTTTCCCTTTTTAAACTCGACTCTTTATTGAAAAACATGAACAGTATTCACTAGCAAAGAATATTAAAAATCAGGTTCATTATGATCAGGAATAATCAATAGTATATATACAATACGTGACTATAGACTAAGGTTACACTGTTTCATTAGAACCGAGATTGCCAGAGATTGTCCGATACACCCTAAGTACTGAGTTATGATATTCTTATTAAAATATCAAAAGTCAGCCCGATATAACATCTTCCTACTTTTATCAAACAAACACATTTTACTTCACGAAAATAACACACGTGGAACAGTTCCTATACTGTATGCATGCTTTCAGCAGTTAAAATCCAATTCTGGCTGTCAGAACTGAGCCTTATTCATCGTTTGAAAGCGCAGGAAATGTTAAAAAAATGACAACATAATTTTATCTTTGAGTTAGATAAATAGGGAATACATGATAAATTGTATACAAACATCCAGATATAATTTCACCATATGTCCTGTCTGACTCAATTTATTATATCATCGTTTCTGGAGAAGTTTCAATAACACTATCTCTAAATGTTTGTGCAACTATCATCAATACCAAATGCTGGATATTTCTCTGTATCAATATCGTTATAAACAATAATGCATATTTATGATGATATTTCCCATATCAGTTTACATTCATAAACCGATTGCAAGTGTTCAAACAGCAGTGTTTTGTCTGAAAAAGGCATAGAAAAAACACTGCCGTAATGGAATAAGATGTATTCAAAACTTTTGAAATATTTTTTGAAATGGTGAATATTAATAACACTAACTTTATTCTTTATTAAATGTATTGTAATATAATCATAAGTTGATTTACATCTTTACATAATATAATTTTTTATATACATGGTAAACATACATTTGATATACATTCGTAACAAAGGGTAAGAAATCAGAAGAAAAATATAATAGTTGATGCATACGTATCTTTAAATGTCTTATTATCTGCCGTTGGCATCGTTACAATTAATTTAATAACATACTTTAAATCGAGTTCTTTTATTCCTTTGTTTGTTTTTTTATAACAAAGACTGTTTTCTACTTAGGCCATAAACATAAATATAGATATGGACCGACACTTAATTGAATGCCAGTCGTTTCAATCGAGTAATTTTATTCGTAATTCATTTGTTGTTGTTTTTTGTTTTTTTTACAAAGACTGTATTCTCCTGAGACCATCAATATTATATCAAACGGAAAATTACATTGTGTCTACGTTGTACCGTTGTCTGATATCTCAACTATTAGTGACGAGTAATTGCACATGAGTTGTGCCTTTGTTACATTGGTTTATTATCTCAACAGTTGTTTACTAATATTTGTACCTTTTAATTTACGCCTCGTAGTCAGATGACTGGGGTCCGTTTCACCAACCTGTAAGTCTGAAGAATTTCGTACGACTGGAAACGTTTAATTTGCCCAGTATTTTTTGCAAACTGTAGAAACAATTCTCTCGATAAGGCTTACAAAATATCATAAAATAATTAGGCCACAAACTAAATGAATTTCCCGACTTTTTATCATAACTTCAAATTTTATACTAAGAAACATGTAAATTTACGAACGTTAGTGAAAGGGGCCTCAGATTCCTTGTTACCTAGAAAATTATGACATAAAGAAATAAGTTTATTGTTTATAAGACTCATTTATTTATTTTCATCAAATTGTAAGTAAACATTTATGTTACAAGGTGTCAAGAGGCCAGCATTTTTATTATCATCTCATTTGCATTTATGTTTTGTATTTATTCATAATTTAATATCTATATAGTGATTATGTCTATACAGATTTAGATGCTATATTATATTTTCTGAATTTCAATAGTCTTAACAATATCTAAGTTTTATTAATAGATGCATTTGGTCAAAACTGCAATACGGTGATTGAGATATAACTTATATATAAAACGTATTTTCTTTTTGAATACTATGCAATTTTAGGTATAGCTGACAATGTTAATTCGTTTTTGCTGGTACAGGCACAAACATTTTAGTGTGATTGCTGCTGTGTTGAAGTGAATGCTTAATGGGTCTCCTGTAATTATATATATATATATTTTTTGTTGAAAATTGCTACAGCGCAGCAGGTTCACAGAAATTAATTTTTAATCGAATGTGCATTATTTATGTTTGTTGAAACTAATGTTAATTGTCATGTGCGAGATATGTGTGCAAGGATTCAATTAAACCGGATCCAACCAATTTCTCTTTCACTCCCCAGGTTGCACTATTTCTATTATTTACGGGGACTTGAATGTGCAATTAGTTGTCACGCGATGACAATTCCATTACTGTAAACAAGAAGAACGTGAGTACGCATGTGCAGAGTGTGGTGGAATGAAATACTAGTATAAATGTAGTGTAAAATATCGTGACACTGTGAGTGTGAAATTGAAAACATAGTCATTAAATGTCAGGATCTTGCGAGTGTGGAATAGCAATTGTATATCGGAGACAATAGCTAGGTTTTTCGTACATCGGAAAACAGGAACATATATCAAACATAAATATCGAGATGAGCATAGTTTTCTTTGATAAACATTCATAAAAATAAACAGTGCTATATATATTTCGAGAGTAAAAACAATTAATATACATGTACAATAACATAATGTACATGTTGCATTGTAATTTAGATTAATAATATCTTTATTTGTTGAAATCTTGGCGCGTTTCTCCATTATACCATAAGAATAGTGAAAGTAAAAAGGAAGAATTTTATGATAAGGAACATTTACTTTTCTGTTATATCAAATATGTGCAGTGAATTTCTGTTTGTTTAAATAAAACCCGTCTCCAAATGGCAACGCATACAACGTTCTTGTTGATGAAAAGACTGGATAAGGATGTTTCGGATACTGACAATGTAGGTAAAGATAGGACACCATATACAAATGCAATGTCCATGTGGTGTTGTATAGTTTATTTATCTACGTATATTTAATTCTGTTTCAATACAAATCTTAGTCGTTGCCAGGATCATAAGGCTGTTGCACGTTTCATTATTCCTCGTGAACACAACGCAATAAAACTGTGTCTGCTTTTTTTGTAATTTTCATTTTAATTTAGATGTACTAAATCAGACATGTTGATTCATAAATATTTAATGACAGTTATATGATGCATTAAGAAATTCCTAATAGCCACTAAGTGTCCGTGAGAATGAATTGAATGAGTAACAAACAGTGCCCCCTGACTCCAGATAATCTATTTGTGTTGTTCAAAGCTCAAAGGCCGGTTTATTGTAATTAATGAAAATGGTCAAACAGAAAGCCTCATCAACCATTTTTTTCAGTTTCTCTTTTAATTGTTATTTGAAATATTACAAAATTAAATCACCATACTCAGACATAACACCTCTGTATTAAATGGTAAAATATAATGGGCAACATAATCATTAAGTTTGAAGTTTCTGCATTTAAAAGTATTATTGAGGAAAATATAGAAATGATGTCTGCTTTTTTTACTTTGGTTATGTTGTGATCGTTTTATCATATTTTAGCAGGCCTTTAAACAAAAGGCAAAGCTCTGCTTTTGTCAGAGTAATCAATCTTTGTATTCTTGATCGCCGCCAAAATGATCATAATCGACAGGTGCTCCTTTTTATTCGTTGAATTTATTTTTTTTTTCATTTATTTTATATATACAACAAATCAAACAATAAACACATATTGTTGACATTGTATTATGTCATTATTAGATTGTTGGATATAATAAATCACACACTACAATAATATCAATCAAATTAGAAAGGCGTATGCATTATAAATGAAAGCCCGGCTTTCAGTGATTTCTTTACTTTGATTATGTATTGATTATGATTGCTGTGTCATATGAATGTCACGTTTCCTACAGAACATTTCTTATCTAATTTCTTATTCTGTTTCGTAATGAAATTGCTCCTTGCCTGGGTCAATATGTGAACATTCCTTCAGTAAGAGGCATTAGTTATGTATTGATTTAATTTCTGGACAATCTTTCAAGTTTTCACAACAATGAACTTAAAGCTGATATTATCAAAAATTGTTTCTTCCCTTGAATGCTTTATATAAAGTAAATGGTATGATATTAACAAAAACCGATGAAAATAAAATTATTTTTATTATAAAAATGAACAGTCAAAATGCCATATATATAACGTTCGTGGATTAGAGACGAGCCTTACTATGGGATTTGTATATGGTAATGTCCATGATGAGCTGTATAAATGTTGGTGATACACATGTACATGATATTATATACGTACGGACGAATAGTGGTATACTTAAAATAAACAAATATATATATATATACGGTCATAACATAACAAAGGACACAGTCATCACATAACAAAGGCAACAGTCATCACATAACAAATGCCACAGTCATCTTATAGCAAAGGACACAGTCATCACATAACAAAGGCCACAGTCATCACATAGCAAAGGCCACAGTCATCACATAGCAAAGGACACAGTTATCACATAACAAAGGCCACATTCATCACATAGCAAGGTGTCAGTCATGACAAAGCAAAGGACACAGGCATCACATAGCAAAGGACACACATAACAAAGGCCACAGTCATCGCATAACAAGAGCCACAGTCATCACATAAAAAGGACACAGGCATCACATAGCAAAGGCCACAGTCGGCACATAGCAAAGGACACAATCATCAGGTAGTAAAGGACACAGTCATCACATAGCAAAGGACACAGTCATTTCATAGCAAAGGACATAGTCATCACACAAGAACCAAAATACATTGAATGCATAATGGTCATGAAGAGAAAAATATAAAACTTAGTAAAGTACAATAAAACACACAAAGAAGTGAGAAATTCGTTCTTTTTGGAACGATCAGTCAATAAAATCAAAACCATATAGACAGAAAAGCAGCGATATGTTATATTCCTGTCTGTAACAAGTATTAAAACTCCATGCACTATGGCTTATATGCAAAATTTTCTATTCGAGATCCGCTGTATTGTTTTATCTATTTCTTTTTCAGATACCGCTGACGCAGACGCGGGTCAGTATAGAAGTAGCTAAGCCTCAAACAGTCTCAGGGTGGAAGTTGTCTGTTCTCAAGTGTGTTGCAATCACCAGTACTGTCATGTCTGTGATACTTCTGGCTATTGTGATAATATTGGCGCATCATCTCGGCGCCATACAGTACTGCTTTCCAGGTGACACGTACATTCCACGTAACTTAGAAAACCCTGGAGTGTTCGAAGACATGACGCCGAATGAATTTGCTGCTGTCCGGGACTACATGTTGCACACCTCTAATATAGGTTTAGTTCCTATAGAAAGCGCCGGTGTAAATAGCAGTTATATATTTATGATCGATTTACACATTCCATTGAAATCAGCGGTTTTAGAATATCTAGATAGGGGCAGCGTCAGATTAAAAAGAGCTGCTAAAGTCGTAGTTGTTCGTGGAGATCTAGAGACACCAAGAGTAGAAGAATATTTAGTCTCGCCACTACCGAATCCGAAGACGCACCGTCTTGCGAGGAATCCATCTTACGCGAGATTTCCAATTCCTTATGAAAGTAGACCAACAGACCAAGTAGACTACAAACATCTTTTTCCGATAATTACCTCATTTTCCGAACAGGTATATCACATCCTTATGGAGAGTTATGGATTGTCGTACCACAATTGTACCAAACGAGTTGACTGTATGCTCTTTTATGACGTGGCACCAAGAGGCAGACAGAGCGGCGATAGAAAGTCGTGGTTCTGGGCGTTTCGCGATGTCGAAGGGTTTTATTTACATCCACTCGGTCTTGAATTGCAGATAGATCACGCGTCAACAGATGTCAGCCAATGGAAAATCGACAAGATCGTGTACAATGGCCACCTTATATACACTGTGAAAGATTTCTTAGAAACGTATAAAGACGCCCGTAGACTGCGTAAAATTAAAATGGAGCGTCCGATTGGACGCACAGAAGAACTATTTTCATCTTATCACAGACGAGGGACATCTGAAATGCCGATACCAAAACAAGGACCGAAACTCGTAGAACAGGACGGTCATCGATATGAACTAACCGGACAACATTTGAAATACATGCATTGGGATTTCGATATACGTATGCGTCCATCCACTGGTGTTCAACTTTTTGACATCCGTTTTCAAAGTGAGCGAATTGCGTATGAAATCAGTGTACAAGACGCCGTTGTGTTTTATACTGGATACGGACCAACTCAGACTATGAGTAATTTTTATGACACGTCATGGATGATGGGGGCTTCGTCGTTTGAGTTGGTTCCAGGCGTGGACTGTCCGAATACTGCTTCTTTTTTGAGCACAGATCACTTTGTAAACTCCGGAAAACCAAAACATTATAGAAATACAATTTGTATATTTGAACAAAATCCTGGAATTCCTCTAAGGCGTCACTATGCAAATGACTTCAAAGGCGGTTATACTGAATATGGGGGTATAGTAGATTATCAGTTAATAGTGCGAAATATTGCGAATATTTGGAATTACGATTATATATTCGATTATATCTTTCATCTAAACGGCAATATAGAGGTCCGAGTCTCGGCGACTGGATATGTGCAGGCTACGTATAAACTGCCTTTTGAAAAACCGTACGGAAACACGATATTTTACGACGTAATGGCGGATTTACATCAGCATTTATTCCATTTTAAAGTAGATTTAGACATTGGCAGGTTAGATAATAGCTATTCGGTCTTAGATATAGGTACAGAGACCGTTCGACATCCATGGTATCCAAACACGAATAAAACACAGATGAGTTTCACGGAAAAGAGGATGCATCGTGAAATGGATTTGGTAGTTGACGACTCGGACAATCCTAGGTATCATATAATATATAGTGACAGTGATTATAATAAATACAAAACTAAGAGGGCATATAGGATTCTCAATAAGGCTGAAACTAAATTTCTCATTTCGGACGTCCCAGTCACCAATGCGGCACAATGGGCGAAATATCCGATAGTAGTTACGAAATATGACGACACTGAGGATCAGTCTAGTTCAATTTACGCACAGAATGACCCATGGGATCCTGTTGTTGATTTCGAAAGATTTGTATCGGATAATGACACTATTGTCGACGTAGATTTGGTTGCCTGGGTAACACTCGGTGCCCACCATATACCGCACACCGAGGACATTCCGTCCACACCGACCTCCTGGAACCAATACACCTTTCATCTTATTCCATTTAACTTTTTCACTGAGTGCCCTAGTGTGTCTTCTCCAAACATGGTCCATATAAAACCCGACTCAAATTACAAAGATATAAAAGTAAATACGTTCGGTACATCGTCCGAGTCCACATGTGCTCCTCGGCCTTTTGGGCCTAGTAAGTTTTATGGTGTGCGAAGAGATGATTACGAGCTGTAGACGATTACCGTGCACGCGTTGAGTCCCCATTATGACATTGTGATATTAACACTTTGGATATTTTAGCAAAATTCAATTTTATGATTTGGAAGTGTAAATCTTTTCATTAATAAGTTTTTCATTAAACGCAAATAGTTTATGTACGATAAACGACTCGCTTACATATAATTCAATATGTGATGAGTATCAACCATAAAACATAAAAACTTTAAATAGATTTAATACTATTTTAAACATGCTTATACATTTAAACAGGAGAATATGATGACGTTCATACTTGTATTTTGATATATACTTTTTTTCATTTTGAATGCGGTTTAACGCCATTTTTAACACACTTCAGGTTAAATATGGCATATCCAGTTCTATTGGCGGAGGAGGACCACAAAATGAAACTATGTAGAACCGCCATCCTTTCACAAGTAACGTTAAAGACCTTCAAATACTTCGTATTTACTTAAAGTGTTTGGTGGTTGATTGACAACTTACACCATTGTCACGACATGGTGCTACCAGTGTTTGGTTCAAAGTGATTCTTCAAGTTATTATTTATTCTAGAGGCATCCTTCTATACACAATTATACTATGCAGTGATGCTGTGAAATATGTCCATCTTTCATTCAAATACAAGGTAAAACTGTCCATTCATGCAGTTTAGTTAAGACGATAACCGTACAGGTCTCATTTGATATTGTATATGGTTTTACTTCTGTGCCTGATTTTGACAGATTAACATTCAATTGCTCTTTGCTATGTTGTTTAACACCTGTGTTTGTTGTTAACTGATAGCCATACTGGTATCATTACATACTGGTATCATTACATACTGGCATCATTACATACTGGCATCATTACATACTGGTACCATTACATACTGGTACCATTACATACTGCTATCATTACATACTGCTATCATTACATTAGTTATTCGCTTAGTTTCTATACATACTGTTGACAGCTAATCGTACAGATTATTTATTATATTTGTAAACTCCTTTATCCATTATTTTCTACTTCGACTTCCTCAACCGAAAATAAATAATTTTGTTTTAAAAAGAACACAAGAGATGGTACTATATTGCCATTTGCAATGCCCTTATAACATCAACAACTTTCGGCAAATGCAATAACATCGACTAGAGAGGGCCTACACTCGCATCTATTATATACTGCAGCATTGCACGAGTTGGTTCGTGCATTCGTGCACCGTATCCTTGACTCAGTATTGCACGAGATGGTTCGTGCTCCGTATCCTTGACTCAGCATTGCACGTTTATGTTTTCATTTGCTTTTAACCTTTATGACATATATTGGTATATAATCGTGCGATTTCCCATTGTATAAAACCAACTCTTAAATGATGTGGTTTGATATGACGGACAACCAATATATTTGCCTTTTTAATATATCGGTAAACTTGTGTATTTTATTGGCACAACTTTTGATTTCAGTCATTGGCTTGTTAGAAAAGCATGCCTATAGTTTCTTGCTTGGAAACAATGGTCATTTTCCTTGGACAAATAATGTAAACCAATGACCAATAAAAAGATAGATAGTTGTATACTATCGTATGACACTTTCGTTTCCACAAAGTAAATCTATGTATCCGCACTAGTTTGCGGGCACCTGAATTTACATTAGTAATAAGTACGATACAGGATGTAGTTATTACATCATTAAAGAAGTCTCACCTTTATATTTTGTTCAATAATTTATATTATATTTTGTATCTGAAGTGGAAATTTCTTTAATTTTGTTGACCAAAATCTAAATCGCGGCCAGCGATAAAGTCACCCATTGGCCAGCATCAAATAACGCTAAAACTTTGACGAATAAAACGGAAAATGCCGACGACCTGTGCATTAACGAATTTTGTATACATGAGATAAATTAAAAGGACGGAATCAACTCAAATGGGACCTTCATCTTTGTGATTCAATAAACTTTCCACCATTACTGAACAGAAAGTTATAGGTGATGCTTCTTTAATATTGAAACTATTTAATGATTTTATATAAAAAAAAACCCCGGAGATTCAAAAGAATTCTGTTACATAACATATGTTGTATTATGTCTTAGTAATGTAGAACACGTGATATAAATGTATTGTTGACAACTAATAAGTAGTGACTCGTGATATGTATGTGTTATTGAACAACTAATAAATATCGACTCGTGATAAAGTCACACATATTATTTTGTATACATATAATGGCTATACTACATTGATGAATAAAACAGAAACATGAAAAATTTGACCTGTTTATTCTTGTTTTTTTCTTGTACAAAAGATGAAATGCAATGACAAATAACAGTATTTTTTGTTGTTTTTTAGGAAAGAGACAAATGGGGCGAGCTTGTACGATGAGCGCTCAATTTCTATCTACTGTCCTGTATTTAGTAAATGAATTTCATATTCATGAAGAAATATTTGATTTACAAGTCGTGTTTAAGCCATGTTAGTTTAGTTTATACTAATTCATTTGATCTCGAATGCGCAGAAAGCTCAAACACTATACGAATCACTCTCAAGTCCGTGTTCATAGCAGTCGACTATGACGTAATTCAAACTCCGTTGAGTTCAATGACTAATCAGCGGACTCGTATGTCACTGCTATGTAACGGTTCCAAACGGAGAGCGCTACAACTGTTTTCACCGTCTGATTATTATTTGCTCCACAAATTGGACCAATCCAAAATCATTGACCCAGATATATACAATTAAAGCTTTAAATGAAATTCTAACAGTTTCTTAAAAAATAATTGTTTAAGTTGATAATGTTAGGTCACTAAAGTTCTCCAACATTTTATATATTCAGTCGCTTCCTCGGCGAAATAGTTAATTTATGTTTTAATGTTAAAATTATTTGTAATCAAAATTGTTATCTGTAAATACACCCGCTAAATTAAACACTTTGTATGATATCTAATATCATATGACAATAGTATACCTAGGAAGTACAAAAATATACAGTAAAAAATGAAACAAACAACAACCGGCATGTCCTTACTACCAACGGCAAAAGTGGTACTGAAGCAACATTGGACAAGCTCTCCGATGATATCAGACATAAATAGAACAAAGAAATCAAAAATATAATACATGGTGTCCGTGAGCAAGACATTTTTCCCGCATATGCTTAGTACTGGTTCTATCCAGGAAGACTTCGAGCGTGACGCGTCGAAGTTGTAATAACTTGTCTCTTAATCGGAGTAAAAAAAACTAAAAACAAACAAATTAATTTTACTTGTTTGCTTGATGAAAGTGTGTATTGCATGTCTGCATTCATTTTGGTCAATAAACTTAAAAAGAAAATAAACATTTAGTCAGAGTATTTAAACGTTAGCTTGATAACACTGTTGTGTTTTTATACAGGTATAATAATTCTGTTGCGTAGACACGTCGTCGTAGCTTAGTATCTGTCCATTTTTACCTTTAATCGCATATATTTCTGATTTTGTTATGCTTTCTTTCATTTCTGTTTTGCTTCAAATCTTCATCAACAGATCTACACATCTCACGAAAGTGTAACTTTGTTTGATCCTGTATTCTGGAGAGTAATGTATCGAAACAAGTAGAGCGTTTGTTACTGAAACATGACGCAAGATTCAAATCACTGCCAAGAATTCTGCATTGATCGAGCAATGTCATTTTGCATGTTCGTTCACGATTACTCCTCAATTAATTTGTGCAACTCGTCATAACTCTGTTGAACAGTGCGTATGTGTATATTTCCACATCGGCGTGCTTGAGCATGAACGATTCCAAGTACACTTTTTGTCAAATTAAAAAAAGCTATAAATATCCATTGGATCAAATGCCCAAGACAGAAAAAGTCAATACCGGTCCTTTGCATCGTATGCTAAATTTATTGTCAACTAATTATGACATTAAGCTGCCATCAACAATTTCATTTCATTTGAAAGAAAATTTGAAAGAAAAACAAACCAAAATATTAATAGAAAAACAAACATTCTATACTACAATTAATTTCACAATCCCCAGAAAATATCTGGGACTCATTTGTTTTAATTTGTTCATGAGAAGTACTGAAATATATAATTAAACCTCTCACATCGGCTAGCACCTCATTATATTGTCTTATTGTTTAACAACACTGAATGAGGTCCATGATTCTACGTTACAAGAAATAACAACACTGTTGTTGTGATATGGGCAACTATATAGCCTGACCATAGACATCGCGTTGCTCGATTTTTATTTATTTTCTGGAATTTGCAAGTCATCATTGCCTAATTCTGCACAGCCCGCTCCTAGGCAAATGCATTGACAGAGAAGAGTTACACTACATGATTTTGGCACATAATTTTGAATTCTATTTCAAACTTTATTAGTTACGAGAACCATCATTGATTACTTTCATAAGCTATGAATCTGTGTCCCGTTGTCCGCGGCAATCTTGTTTTCGCTTGCTAAAATATAACTCCTTTAAATTTGCGAGTGACGTCACTAGTGACACCGCATTCGAAGTAACAAAAAAAAAAACAGTTGAATTAACGCAATATAATAGTTACAGAAATAACAGAAATTCGAGATTTTATTTATTATTAAACTAAAATATGTACATGTTTATTTGTAGATCATATATATAAAAACGAGAGAATAAAATCAGTTTTCTAAGATAATACGAATATATTTTCATTGTTGTCAAGCATTGTTTGGCGTCAAAGTCTCAAAATAACGGCATCTTTATAATTAAATTTAATTGATGTCATTAAGATATTCGGTTAAATCCGAAGTAGCTCGGCAGTTTACGTACACGAGCCGAATTACAATACGGACAACCCCGAACAATCTGACGCTAATTAAACAAAATATATTGAATGGATGTTTATTCACTTGCAAAACGGTAAGTTATACGATAAAAAGGTAATGTAAACTAAGTAATAACAGCACGTGTATGCATCAACTATGCCAGCATCTGGCAGTTATTTACGCATCTTTAATACACACAGAACTGCATCAATGCCAAAAAATGTGAAACATTTGTATTTATTATTCAGCAATTGTTAATTAGAACTTGCACACAATACCACTGATTTTGCATAATTGCCAAATGAATAAGTCTCGCCATGTGCTGAGGTCGTATGGTACATTTAAACTACCTAGTTATACATGTCTTGATCTTTTGATGCATTTTTACAGACAATTATAGCTTATATTCATGTATTTCAGCTCGATTGCGAAGTTTAGCAATGAAGTCTTTCTTCTACGAAACAGTATTCTAGCCCTCAATCGCCCTGCTGTAAGTGGTTTATTGAATATAAAATATACAGCCATTGCTTTTATGATACCTGCCATAGCCGGCACTAGTTCCGGCACTAGTTCCGGTACGAAATATTCAAGGTCGAAGTTTATGTAAACTACATAACATAATATATCTCCATGTATAATATATTTACGTGAAGTTTAGTAACATAAAATGTTAAAGACAAAGTGCTATACTAGTATTCAAATAGTCCAAACCCTCTAACCGCCTTGCGCTATAATTTCTACAAAAAAATGGTAAGTGAGACAAATTGACAAGGTTGACAAGTTTGTTTCCATTATTTCCAGGAAGTCTGATACCCATGAAGGATAGTTACAAATATGGTACACATTTGGCGACGCAATTTTATCTAATTAACGTTTTATATCATAATAATATACGATATCATAAAGCGCTTAATTATATGATATTATAAAACAAATATGCATATTGCAGTTTCAGGCTTTGTTCGACTATAGACATATATTATTTTATAAAAATAACAAGAAATGTCACTGGTAAGTGTCGCATGCCACCCAAATGGTCTGTGAAAAAAAAATGTTATAATAGGAAGTGATATCCATGAATATCAAGAGTAATGGACTGACATTTCAGTCTAGACATGAAATTTTATACGGATTTTATTTACATTAAAGCGTGACCTTAACCTTTGTGTAACCTTGACCTTGACATCTGCTGTAAAGGTCTGGGTATTTCTACAGGTAAATGCATGTGACACATCATCATGACATGCTGATCACTTGTGTCAAGCTATTTTAAAATCCCTCCATGTAGGACAAAGTTACAGACCAGACATGAAATACCAACGTGACACATCGTCATGTCATTTTGATCAATTGATTAATTAAGTGTTTTTGAAATCCATCTATGTATCTATGTATGATAAAGTTACAGGACTGACTTGATGACACGTCGTCATGTTATTTTGATCATTTGTAGCAGGTTTTAACAAAATACATCAATGCATGACAAAGTCACAGGCCGGACACAAAATCTCAGACAGACTCAAATTGTTGTCAAACAAACTGAGTGAGTCTTTGGCCTTTGAGGTGCAGGTGGTGGTCTTACACGTCGTCATGTTATGGTGATCATTTGCAGCAGTATTAACAAAATCCATTTATGCATGACAAAGTTACAGGCCGGACACGGAATACCGGATGGACGGACGAACGGACACTGCGATTACTATATGCCACCCAAACATTTTTTTTCGGGGGGGGGGGGGGGGGGGGCATAATAAAACAATAAAAATAAACATATAAGTTGAACAATATTAGTCTGTAGATAAAAACAAATTATATTAATTTGATACCGTCCTATCTATGGCAAAAAGTTGTCATTAAAAGTCAAACCCATATATAAGAACGAGTTGTCATTAAAAGTCAAATCTATATATAGTAACAAGTTGACATTAAAAGCCGAATCTATATATGGTAATAAATTGATATTTAAAGTCAAACCTATATATGGTAACAAGTTGACATTGAAAGTCAAACCTATATATGGTAACACGATGACGTTAAAAGTCAAACCTATATATGGTAACAAGTTGACGTTAAAAGTCAAACCTATATATGGTAACAAGTTGACGTTAAAAGTCAAACCTATATATGGTAACACGTTGACATTAAGGTCAAACCTATATATGGTAACAAGTTGACATTAAAAGTCAAACCTATATATGGTAACACGTTGGCATTAAAGTCAAACCTATATATGGTAACAAGTAGACGTTAAAAGTCAAACCTATATATTGTAACAGGTTGACGTTAAAAGTCAAACCTATATATGGTAACAAGTACACATTAAAAGTCAAACCTATATATGGTAACAGGTTGACATTAAAAGTCAAACCTATATATGGTAACAAGTTGACATTAAAAGTCAAACCTATATATGGTAACAAGTTGACATTAAAAGTCAAGCCTATATATGGTAACACGTTGACATTAAAGTAAAACCTATATATGGTAACAAGTAGACATTAAAAGTCAAACCTATATATGGTAACAAGTTGACATTAAAAGTCAAACCTATATATGGTAACACGTTAACATTAAAATCAAACCTATATATGGTAACAAGTAGACATTAAAAGCCAAACCTATATATCGTAACAAGTTGACATTAAAAGTTAAACCTATATATGGTAACAAGTTGACATTAAAAGTTAAACCTATATATGGTAACAAGTTGACATTAAAAGTCAAACCTATATATGGTAACACGTTAACATTAAAATCAAACCTATATATGGTAACAAGTAGACATTAAAAGCCAAACCTATATATCGTAACAAGTTGACATTAAAAGTTAAACCTATATATGGTAACAAGTTGACATTAAAGTCAAACATATATGGTAACAAGTTGACATTAAAAGTCAAGCCTATATATGGTAACACGTTGACATTAAAAGTCAAACCTATATATGGTAACACCTTGACATTAAAGTAAAACATATATATGGTAACAAGTAGACATTAAAAGTCAAACCTATATATGGTAACAAGTACACATTAAAAGTCAAACCTATATATGGTAACACGTTAACATTAAAATCAAACCTATATGTGGTAACAAGTAGACATTAAAAGCCAAACCTATATATCGTTACAAGTTGACATTAAAAGTCAAACCTATATATGGTAACAAGTTGTCATCAAAAGTCAAACCTATATATGGTAACACGTTGACATTAAAGTCAAACATATATGGTAACAAGTTGACATTAAAAGTCAAACCTATATATGGTAACAAGTTGTCATTAAAAGTCAAACCTATATATGGTAACAAGTACACATTAAAAGTCAAACCTATATAGGGTAACACGTTGACATTAAAATCAAACCTATATATGGTAACACGTTGGCATTAAAGTCAAACCTATATATGGTAACACGTTGACATTAAAGTCAAACCTATATATGGTAACACGTTGGCATTAAAGTCAAACCTATATATGGTAACAAGTAGACAACAAAAGTCAAACCTATATATGGTAACAAGTTGTCATTAAAAGTCAAATCTATATATGGTAACAAATAGACATTAAAAGTCAAACCTATATATGGTAACAAGTTGTCATTAAAAGTCAAACCTATATATGGTAACACGTTGACATTAAAAGTCAAACCTATATATGGTAACAAGTTGTCGTTAAAAGTCAAACCTATATATTGTAACACGTTGACATTGAAGTCAAACCTATACATGGTAACAAGTTGACATTAAAAGTCAAACCTATATATGGTAACAAATAGACATTAAAAGTCAAACCTATATATGGTAACAAGTTGTCATTAAAAGTCAAACCTATATATGGTAACAAGTTGTCATTAAAAGTCAAACCTATATATGGTAACACGTTGACATTAAAGTCAAACCTATATATGGTAACACGTTGACATTAAAGTCAAACCTATATATGGTAACAAGTTGACATTAAAAGTCAAACCTATATATGGTAACAAGTTGTCATTAAAAGTCAAACCTATATTTGGTAACAAGTTGTCATTAAAAGTCAAACCTATATATGGTAACACGTTGACATTAAAATTCAAACCTATATATGGTAACAAGTTGTCATTAAAAGTCAAACCTATATATGGTAACACGTTGACATTAAAATCAAACCTATATATGGTAACAAGTTGACATTAAAAGTCAAACCTATATATGGTTACACGTTGACATTAAAGTCAAACCTATATATGGTAACAAGTACACATTAAAAGTCAAACCTATATAGGGTAACACGTTGACATTAAAAGTCAAACCTATATATGGTAACAAGTTGACATTATAAGTCAAACTTATATATATATATGGTAACACGTTGTCATTAAAAGTCAAACCTATATATGGTAACACGTTGACATTATAAGTCAAACTTATATATATATATATGGTAACACGTTGTCATTAAAAGTCAAACCTATATATGGTAACACGTTGACATTAAAATCAAACCTATATATGGTAACAAGTTGACATTAAAAGTCAAACCTATATATGGTAACAAGTTGTCATTAAAAGTCAAACGTATATATGGTAACACGTTGACCTTAAAGTCAAACCTATATATGGTAACAAGTTGACATTAAAAGTCAAACCTATATATGGTAACAAGTTGTCATTAAAAGTCAAACCTATATATGGTAACAAGTTGTCATTAAAAGTCAAACCTATATATGGTAACACGTTGACATTAAAATCAAACCTATATATGGTAACAAGTTGTCATTAAAAGTCAAACCTATATATGGTAACAAGTTGACATTATAAGTCAAACTTATATATATATATGGTAACACGTTGTCATTAAAAGTCAAACCTATATATGGTAACACGTTGACATTAAAATCAAACCTATATATGGTAACAAGTTGACATTAAAAGTCAAACCTATATATGGTAACAAGTTGTCATTAAAAGTCAAACGTATATATGGTAACACGTTGACCTTAAAGTCAAACCTATATATGGTAACAAGTTGACATTAAAAGTCAAACCTATATATGGTAACAAGTTGTCATTAAAAGTCAAACCTATATATGGTAACAAGTTGTAATTAAAAGTCAAACCTATATATGGTAACACGTTGACATTTAAAGTCAAAACCTATATATGGTAACAAGTACACATTAAAAGTCAAACCTATATATGTTAACAAGTACACAGTAAAAGTCAAACCTATATATGGTTACAAGTACACATTAAAAGTCAAACCTATATATGTTAACAAGTACACATTAAAAGTCAAACCTATATATGGTAACAAGTACACATTAAAAGTCAAACCTATATATTGTAATACGTTGACATTAAAAGTCAAACCTATATATGGTAACTAGTTTACATTAAAAGTCAAACCTGTATATGGTAACACGTTGACATTAAAAGTCAAACCTATATATGGTAACAAGTACACATTAAAAGTCAAACCTATATATGGTAACACGTTGACATTAAAAGTCAAACCTATATATGGTAACACGTTGACATTGAAAGTCAAACCTATATATGGTAACACGTTGACATTGAAAGTCAAACCTATAAATGGTAACAAGTTGACATTTAAAGTCAAACCTATATGGTAACAAGTTGTCATTAAAAGTCAAACCTATATATGATAACAAGTTGACATTATAAGTCAAACTTATATATATATATGGTAACACGTTGTCATTAAAAGTCAAACCTATATATGGTAACACGTTGACATTAAAATCAAACCTATATATGGTAACAAGTTGACATTAAAAGTCAAACCTATATATGGTAACAAGTTGTCATTAAAAGTCAAACCTATATATGGTAACACGTTGACCTTAAAGTCAAACCTATATATGGTAACAAGTTGACATTAAAAGTCAAACCTATATATGGTAACAAGTTGTCATTAAAAGTCAAACCTATATATGGTAACAAGTTGTAATTAAAAGTCAAACCTATATATGGTAACACGTTGACATTTAAAGTCAAAACCTATATATGGTAACAAGTACACATTAAAAGTCAAACCTATATATGTTAACAAGTACACATTAAAAGTCAAACCTATATATGGTAACAAGTACACATTAAAAGTCAAACCTATATATGTTAACAAGTACACATTAAAAGTCAAACCTATATATGGTAACAAGTACACATTAAAAGTCAAACCTATATATTGTAATACGTTGACATTAAAAGTCAAACCTATATATGGTAACACGTTTACATTAAAAGTCAAACCTGTATATGGTAACACGTTGACATTAAAAGTCAAACCTATGTATGGTAACAAGTACACATTAAAAGTCAAACCTATATATGGTAACACGTTGACATTAAAAGTCAAACCTATATATGGTAACACGTTGACATTGAAAGTCAAACCTATATATGGTAACACGTTGACATTGAAAGTCAAACCTATAAATGGTAACAAGTTGACATTGAAAGTCAAACCTATATATCGTAACAAGTTGACATTAAAAGTCAAACCTATATATGGTAACAAGTTGACTTTTAAAGTCAAACCTATATATGGTAACACGTTGACTTTTAAAGTCAAACCTATATATGGTAACACGTTGACATTAAAAGTCAAACCTATATATGGTAACAAGATGACATTAAACGTCAAACCTATATATGGTAACACGTTGACATTAAAAGTCAACCCTATATATGGTAACACGTTGACATTAAAAGTCAAACCTATATATGGTAACAAGTACACATTAAATGTCAAACATATATGGTAACAAGTTGACATTAAAGTCAAACCTATATATTGTAACAAGTTGACATTAAAAGTCAAACCATTATATGGTAACAAGTACACATTAAAAGTCAAACCTATATATGGTAACACGTTGACATTGTAAGTCAAACCTATATATGGTAACACGTTGACATTAAAAGTCAAACCTATATATGGTAACACGTTGACATTAAAAGTTAAACCTATATATGGTAACACGTTGACATTAAAAGTCAAACCTATATATGGTAACAAGTACACATTAAAAGTCAAACCTATATATGGTAACACGTTGACATTAAAATTCAAACCTATATATGGTAACACGTTGACATTAAAAATCAAACCTATATATAGTAACACGTTGACATTAAAAGTCAAACCTGTATATGGTAACAAGTTGAAATTA
This sequence comes from Panopea generosa, assembly GCA_029582155.1. Taxonomy (NCBI): domain Eukaryota; kingdom Metazoa; phylum Mollusca; class Bivalvia; order Adapedonta; family Hiatellidae; genus Panopea; species Panopea generosa. The sequence continues at coordinate 59,968,094 of CM055908.1, read as the reverse complement.
AAAGTCAAATTTATGTATGGTAACACTTTGATATAGTAACATATAATATATTAACAGATTGTCATTAAATATAGACCGAAGCTTCCGTTGATAGCAAATTATATGCTCAGTAAAATAGCATTAAAGCGAAAATAAACATCGGAATGTATATTTGTTACAGATGGACATTGAAAATATCAATATATATCAACATAAGTAATTGGTAAACAACTGGACACTAGAAAATATCAACACAGTTGAGTTTTAATCTTTATTCTTTATGAAACAAGGTCTACGATTTCCACGGTTAAAAAGAAATTCCGCATAGCATATAAAAAAATACTCTAGTATGTGTGCAGGCACGTAATTCTGTTTATATATTTATTTTGTATTAAATTTTGCGCATTCGTGGTTATAATTAAATAATACAAATGTAATGATTATTTTATTTTCATCCGTTTTATCGGTTTGATAGAAAAAAGATTCAATAAATAATAAGTATCAATAGTAGTTAAAGCCTTTTTTAATCATGTTTCCAAAAAGTAGCGACTTCACTAGTTCTATAAAAAACTGTTTACAATTTCTTAAACATAGTCTGTAGAACGTACCCAGCTCTCCCGATTGGGTCCGTTAAATAGCAATGTTGGGAAAGCCGCATTTGGGTTCGTTGATTGTTCATCTGCTTCAACTGAGAGTTTGAATGACGCCATAGTTTAATAAGCGTTCAATTGCTATGAATCAGCGGTGAGAGACGAATGATGATGAGACATAATGTCGTATATCAATCACCACGTAGACTGTTGCCGGGCGGGGATTAGAACTCACGACCCCTGGTTCAGCATTTAGAGGAGAGTTCTAGGTCTGGTCGGCCCGGTGTCAGTATAATGTGACTGGGTGGGGTAGCATACCATGTGTCTGAGGCATGGTACTCCAGTGTGACAGCGCTTAGAATACTGTCTAAAGTAGACACCGTCGCGATATGACTGAAAAATTGTTGAAAGCGACGCTTAACACCATACAACAATAACAACAATAACAACAACAACACCATACAACAACAACAACGTCAAATTGGATTTAACTCCATTTTAACACATTACATATTATATATATGTTTATGGTTTATCAAGATTTGTTAGCGGGGGACATTAGGACGAAGCTGTCCGACCGCAAGTTACTGGAAGACTATCTCACTTAAAGATATATTACCTATCTCGAACCAACGACCTAAGCGTAAATGTTAAGTGATCGTAGGACCGCGCGGTCACCCGGCACGGATGAAAGGTCCCGCCGTGCCCTAAAATGTATAACTAGGCATTGGGACAAAGCTTATATCCATACAAAATACATTATATTAGAAACTATAAATACCCTTAAATATTTATTTTATAGTAATATTATGAATAATGAAGATACGAAAATTAAACTTACTGCCATAGTTGTTATAAGGCAATAAATCTCAATAAACAGTCGATTAAACAATCGCTACCAAAGCTGTTAACAGTCTATGCGAGTCTGTGGTATGCACGCATATATTTAATGACACATCAGCAGATCCCAGAATAATTATTCTTCCGCTATTCTAACACTCGGCTGATATTAAACATATGCCATGGTTTTAATACAATTGGGGTCTTGGGATCTCACTTGAAAAAAATGTTGAAAAATTGGTGGCATCTGTTGATATCTGAATGGACATGTTGCTGTTAAAATTTTTCTCGACGTTTTCTCGATGAAAATGTATCGTTTACAATCGGCATTGGTCAAAACACTAAAATGTCACGTTAACAAAAGTCTTCAAAAGTAAATTTTAACATCAAAGTTGTCCTCACTAAAGATTATATGTAAGCTTTGAAATACTGATCATATTCCAGGGTTGTCGTATTAAAGTTTACAAGTTTACTGGATCTTACAAGTGTAGGCAGTTGGAAAACATTAACATGTTAAACGACATCTTTTTCACTATTTTTGTTATTTTTGAAGAAATGGCTTATTTGCAATGTTGATTTTGAAGCCTGGATTCCGTATGGCTACGCGCCTGGTGTTTTATTATATATCGTAAGCCTCCACTGAAAATGCCGAACTTAACCATTTTGGGTACTTTCGGTATTTTACATTTGTTTAAACATATTTACATACATACAGATCAGTATTAAAGTATAAAAATGGATTAGAACGAAAGATAAAATCTTATAAAAGTTGTTCTCCTTTTTACATAAAAATATGATCTCCGCATAGGAAGAAATAAAGAATCAAATCAAAAATTAAAATGACGAACATACCACCTTTGTAAACTGAATATCGAAGTAATATCAAAATTTAATAAACTGAGAATGTATTTAAATACCGAAGGAACAGTTTCTACTACAAACTAGTACTCCGTGGTAAAACTGAATACAAAGTCAAGTCGGGTTACCTTTATTTTTTCTAAATACAAGTATTCAGGTCAGTAATTATTATCAAACTATTTGAGAAAATTGTTTTTTGTTGCCCCCTGAAAATTTTGTATTTTATTAGTTCGCAAGTTTGAATGGAGACCAACGATATACAAGACTACAAACCTGTCTTAAGCAGTCAGTCAATGGAAGAAGAAAGTTGGCATTTTGATATACGCTGTTGTTTAATACAGGTGAATTTTCTATGAAAGCATAGAAATGGGGAATAGCAAATGTGGTGCTTAAAACAAGTGGCTACTTAATAGAGGTGACCGCTTTCACAGGTTTGGCTGTACATATTTGCGAGTGAATGCATAATCATGACTAGCCATAGGCAATGTTTTGCAGATATGTCAATAAACTTGTCAACTTGTTGTAAACTTGTAAGAAATGATAACCTTTCATGTATCAGTGGTTTTGCTCTAAAATATTTTGTTCAATGAAATATGTTTTGTTTTGGTTTTCATTCACGCACTCTTATGGCTGATTTGTAAAACAATAGAATCGCTTTTTAAACCATTCAAGTGTTTATCGCCTTCTTTAAACGCTCTTTGAATTCAAGTATCGAATAAACAAACACAATTGACACAACATAAGATATTGAAAACCTTTCTATTGAAATGTGTACAATATACGGCTTACAGTTTAAAGATTTTTGATATACGTTTATATATTATTTAAATTATTTCAAGTAATAAATTGAATATTGTTTATTATTAAATTATAGAACTGTATTTTGCATTTGTGTCTGATTTACGTACTATTTTCATATCCGACGACAAACGTCTTTGTGAGTTATAAGATATCAAACTAGCTTTAATATTATATGCATGTCGAGAATTATGTCCGCGTCGTCGGTGTCGTCGGCAACGATGAACCAGCAGAAACAACGGCAAAATGAAACTTTCAGTGAGGTAAGATTTTATTTAAACGAGTCATCCGATTACAATATCTATTTAACGTCTTACGTGTTCGCAGATAAAATTGCTATGCATATGAAATATACGTTTAACGGACGTTTAACATACGGTTAAAAACGTACGTTTCTCATGGAAATAGTACCATGCATGTTGAACGTAATAATGTTTCTGCAGGTACGTTTAACGTATGTTTAACGTATGGTCAAAACGTTAGTTATTCATAAAAATAGTACCATACATATTAACATATGCTTAACGTGAATATGTTAACGTATGTTTAACATGCGTTGGAATACGTACGTTTTTCATGGAAATAGTACCATGCATGTTAAACACATGTTTAATGTATGTTTAACATGCGTCTGAATACGTACATTTTTAATGGAAATAGTACCACGCATGTTAAACACATATTTAATGTATGTTTAGCATACGTTGGACTACGTACGTTTGTCTTGGAAATAGTACCACGCATGTTAAACATATGTTTAATGTATGTTTAGCATACGTTGGACTACGTACATTTGTCTTGGAAATAGTACCACGCATGTTAAACATATGTTTAATGTATGTTTAGCATACGTTGGACTACGTACGTTTGTCTTGGAAATAGTACCACGCATGTTAAACATATGTTTAATGTATGTTTAGCATACGTTGGACTACGTACGTTTGTCTTGGAAATAGTACCACACATGTTAAACATATGTTAAATGTATGTATAGCATACGTTGGACTACGTACGTTTGTCTTAGAAATAGTACCACGCATGTTAAACATATGTTTAATGTATGTTTAGCATACGTTGGACTACGTACGTTTGTCTTGGAAATAGTACCATGCATGTTAAACACATGTTTAATGTATGTTTAACATGCGTCTGAATACGTACGTTTTTCATGGAAATAGTACCACGCATGTTAAACACATGTTTAATGTATGTTTAGCATACGTTCGAATACGTACGTTTTTCATGGAAATAGTACCACGCATGTTAAACACATGTTTAATGTATGTTTAGTATACGTTGGAATACGTACGTTTTTCAAGGAAATAGTACCACGCATGTTAAACATTTGTTTAATATATGTTTAGTATACGTTGGAATACGTTTTTTCATGGAAAAAGTACCACGCATGTTAACATATGTTTAATGTATGTTTTACATGCGTCTGAATACGTACGTTTTTCATGGAAATAGTACCACGCATGTTAAACACATGTTTAATGTATGTTTAGTATACGTTCGAATACGTACGTTTTTCATGGAAACAGTACCACGCATGTTAACATATGTTTAATGTATGTTTTACATGCGTCTGAATACGTACGTTTTTCATGGAAATAGTACCCCGCATGTTAAACACATGTTTAATGTATGTTTAGTATACGTTGGAATACGTACGTTTTTCATGGAAATAGTACCACGCATGTTAACATATGTTTAATGTATGTTTTACATGCGTCTGAATACGTACGTTTTTTCATGGAAATAGTACCACGCATGTTAAACACATGTTTAATGTATGTTTAGTATACGTTCGAATACGTACGTTTTCATGGAAATAGTACCACGCATGTTAACATATGTTTAATGTATGTTTTACATGCGTCTGAATACGTACGTTTTTTCATGGAAATAGTATCACACATGTTAAACACATGTTTAATGTATGTTTAGCATACGTTGGACTACGTACGTTTGTCTTGGAAATAGTACCACACATATTAAACACATGTTTAATGTATGTTTAACATGCGTCTTAATACGTACGTTTTTCATGGAAATAGTACCACACATGTTAAACACATGTTTAATGTATGTTTAACATGGGTTTGAATACGTACGTTTTTTCATGGAAATAGTACCATGCATGTTAAACATATGTTTAATGTAAGTTTAGCATACGTTGGAATGCGTACGTTTTTCATGGAAATAGTACCACGCATGTTAAACATATGTTTAATGTATGTTTAGTATACGTTGGAATACGTACGTTTTTCATGGAAATAGTATCACGCATGTTAAACATATGTTTAATGTATGTTTAGTATACGTCTGAATACGTACGTTTTCATGGAAATAGTACCACGCATGTTAAACACATGTTTAATGTATGTTTAGCATCCGTTCGAATACGTACGTTTTTAATGGAAATAGTACCACGCATGTTAACATATGTTTAATGTATGTTTAGCATACGTTCGAATACATACGTTTTTCATGGAAATAGTACCACGCATGTTAAACACATGTTTAATGTATGTTTAGTATACGTTCGAATACGTACGTTTTTCATGGAAATAGTACCACGCATGTTAAACACATGTTTAATGTATGTTTAGCATACGTTCGAATACGTACGTTTTTCATGGAAATAGTACCACGCATGTAAAACACATGTTTAATGTATGTTTAGCATCCGTTCGAATACGTACGTTTTTCATGGTAATAGTACCATGCATGTTAAACACATGTTTAATGTATGTTTATCATATGTTCGATTACGTACGTTTTTCATGGAAATAGTTCCACGAATATTAAACACATGTTTAATGTATGTTAAGCATACGTTGGACTACGTACGTTTTTCATGGAAATAGTACCAAGCATGTTAAACACATGTTTAATGTATGTTTAACATGGATCTGAATACGTACGTTTTTTCATGGAAATAGTACCACACATGTTAAACATATGTTTAATGTATGTTTAACATGGGTCTGAATACGTACGTTTTTCATTGAAATAGTACCATGCATGTTAAACACATTTTAATGTATGTTACGCATACGTTTGAATATGTACGTTTTTCATGGAAATAGTACCACGCATGTTAAACATATGTTTAATGTATGTTTAGTATACGTTTGAATACGTGCGTTTTTCATGGAAATAGTACCACGCATGTTAAACACATGTTTCATGTATGTTTAGCATACGTTCGAATACGTACGTTTTTCATGGTAATAGTACCACGCATGTTAACATATGCTTAATGTATGTTAACCATGCTTTCGAATATGTACGTTTTTCATGGAAATAGTACCATGCATGTGAAACATATGTTTAATGTATGTTTAACATGCGTCTGAATGCGTGCGTTTTTCATGGAAATAGTACCACGCATGTTAACATAAGTTTAATGTATGTTTAGCATACGTTCGAATACGTATGTTTTTCATGGAAATATTACCACGCATTTTAAACACATGTTTAATGTACGTTTAACATGCGTCTGAATACGTACGTTTTTCATGGAAATTGTACCACGCATGTTAAACATATGTTTAATGTATGTTTAGCATTCGTTCGAATACGTATGTTTTTCATGGAAAATATTATTAGACATTTTAGGATATGTTTAACATACGTTCGAATACGTATGTTTTTCATGGAAACAGTACCTAGCACGTTAAACATATGTTTAACGCGAGTTTAACATATGTTTTTGATGGAAAATGTTATCACACATGTTTAACATATGTTGCTAATGTATACTTTAAGATATGGTTAACATATGAAAACACATGTTAAACATTAACTTAGGTAGCTCAGTCGGTAATGTGTGTGACTGCCAATCCAGATCCAGGGGCACTATTTTGAATCTCATCCCGGCCATATTCTATGATTGGCAATAAATAACAGATAAACCCTATTGTATGGTCGCTGGTCTCCCACATATGAATAGTTTGGGAAGTATCCAATGAGATAAGATATATACTGGTAATCACCGAAATGCCCAGTACACCCCAGAATAAATGATTTGGTGCATAGACTGCCGTTAACAAATTAAGACAAATTATTCAACTTTTATGTTCAGTTACTAAGTTTAAACAATATTTAATTCACACACGTACATATGTTTAACATACATTTAACAATGAAGCAAATAAATCATACATTTCCCACATTATGTAGAAAGGATTCAGAAAAAAGGCTTTTAAAGCTTATATAAATCTACTTCCGTAAATCTGGACAACAGCACATTTGCAAAAAAAAATCATATGTTTAAATGGCATGTCATCAACATGTGATGTTGAACTTGGTTCTGTATATGAATTTGCCACTTGTTGTTTGTCTGTTTGTAGATGTGAGCGATATAATTGTACCATCTATTTCCAGGTTCACTTTTCTTCCCATTAGCTTATCATATCCCCTGTCTCCTTTCTCATCCATGATCCACACTAGTTTGTAACTGGAAATATATATAATATATATGTATGTATACATGTTACATATTACATAATATATATACATTAACCACGTTTTAGGAATCGGACAACTGCAAAATTAAAATGATTTGTTTTCATATATAAAAGTTAAATAAATTTTACGTTAAATGTGTACAAACTGTGTACTGTAAATGGCATGTTGTATTTTAAATTTGACTGTAACTCGTAATTTAATCTACTTAATCGAATTTGACTGAAGTCACTCATAGGTCCTGTCAACTAAATTAAGTTATAATTATTTTATATAATTGTTGTTTAGGTTATTAAAAACATGTACATAAAGTGTGTTTGCTTTCTTACAATCCAAGGGTTGCGGTGGGAGAGGGTTAATTAAAGAAATATATAATGTACAAAAACAATAAATGTCTATACAAATATATACATGTTATTTCCTGGATGAAATGGGAAAATCTATCTAAAGTCTGAAGAAATACAAATATATCGAACAAACAGTTTTTTTTATACAGGTAGGGAGAGAGCAAACAAACAATACATTACTGTTTGCCCCATAGAGTGAATACAAACAGAGATAACAAATACTGCAGACCCACATAATTCTTCTGGGAAAGTGGGACATGTGCTTACATGAACCTGTTTATTTTAATAGATGGAAGATTTCAAAATGTGACTTACAAAATGTTAAAATACTTCATGCATGTAACAAAGAAACACATATGACAATGATTAAGACCTTACCAGGTAATCTTACTATATGTGACACTTGTTTTTGGTCCCATGTGTCCTTTTCATTTTCCCAACAAATAGGATATTAATGAGCTGTAGGAAAGAAAATAAAACAATTATTATATTCAACTCACTTCTATTTCACATAAAAAGTAGTCAACAAAATAAACCAAGTAATTGCTTTTTTAATAATGATGAACCTGTTTTTATTTTTTGCATCGACACATCTATAAGGGAAACTTAAATTATGGAATGGAAACAAAATATATGACTGAAAAACATACAAAAAACACGATATACGACGACAGATAAATGGTTGACAACGACGTGTGACAACAGACAAAGGGTCCAATTTAAAGTGTCACTGTAGCAAAAAGGGACACAACTCAGGCATTGATTATCCGAATTGGTCAGTTCAAGATATCAGTTTGATATATTATACAGTTAACTTACAACCCTAGCTTAGGTAAACATCATGCAAAACGATTGACGGAGCGGGGCGGTAGTGCAGTGGATAGAGTGTTGGCTGCTCACGCCAGAAGTTGTGGGTCCGCTCCTCAGCTCGACCCGATGTTTCTCATAAAACAACACTCAGTACTGGTTCTACCCAGGAAGTGGACTCGAGAGCGGTTCATATAAGCTCTGAGCTTTCGTCGCAATCGAGTTAAAATAAATGAATATAAACTAAAAAGATTGACAACTCTACCAGTGCTTAGATTGACAATAAATTAAATACCTATCTATCCTGATGCAATACCTCCAATGTTTTGAATAAAACTGAGAGATTTAAAGATGCATCACTAGTAATTGTCTTGTTCAGCATATGATTGAAGGTTTAATGAATCACAAAGAGGAATGTCATATTCGATGATAAAGGTTGACTCCGTCCTTGTATTTTATCTTATTTCTGAGAAATGTGTTAGTATGTAGGTCGGCATTCCCAGTTTTATTCGTCAATGTTTTAGCATAATCCGATTCTTGCCAATGAGTGACTTTATCGCGGGCAACAAAATTAAAGAATTTTACACTACAGAGACATTGAATGAACGAATTAATAAATGAATGGGGTTTTACGTCGTACTAACACATTATAGGTTATTCGACGCCAACAGGAAGAAAAATTCCAGGTTCACTCTACATCTACAAAAACGTTAAATTAACATTCATATTTAAAAAATCACATTAACAAATTGAATATGCAGAATGAAACGAGAACCTTGATACCTGTAGAACTGTAGAGTTTCAGCAAATTATATTGTATCACTCATATGACTCCCTGGAACTACACAGGGGTTGGTAATTTAACCACAATAATGAAAATTACAAAAAAAGATAACATAAACACGACACCCATTGGGAGGATTTCTACTCCTTTGTTGAGATCGACAGTGATTCTATTCTTAGCCGGAACCACGCGGACTTTACAGAGACAAAATACAGTATAAGTTACAGAACGGAATATCCATAATATAATAATTATGACGTTTGATATACATGTGCAGTGTTTTCTGCTTAGATCGAAAAAATATCGGTAATATAGAAGTGGCCTTTTTAAGATGCAAATTTATCAATAAATTCAATGCCGGTTTTTCATTTAAAACCAGGAATACTAATCTATACGGTAATTTCCCCTACCTTTTTCAAGACAGTGTCGCTTTTGAAGCACAACCAGGTTTGGGAGCATTACAGCTAGATTACCAGGAACCATATAGAACAATCAGTAGTGTGAAGGTGCGGGGTCTTCTAAGATATCTTCATATTGTAAAACGTCTCCAGTTCTGGATTAGCTGTTAAAGCTGAAACAACACATAAAAAATAACAACACAATTGTTCACTTTATAAGACTGTTTACAGTTGACGATAAGCATTCAATCTAGAGGATAGTTTCTAAAATTTGATATAAGATTTAAAGTCAGTATGTCAGAAAAAAATCACTATAAATGACAAAAAATTAAATTTGGGCTTAAATGAATAAAATAAATAATAAAAATATTGCGACATTGCCTTTAAGTGTTTAGTAATCTTAGTAACCGAGGTAAGATTACGAAGCATGGCTGTGGTCTATGGAGTTTCATAACAATCCGGTCAGCGGCTACTAATATATCAAATAGAACTCCACTAGCGGTTTACTTTAAATTGTCTTAGGTTAACATTTGCTCTGCTAAGGTTTGAATTTTAGTTTACTCACGATGAATATTTCAAGGCTTTCTTGAATTAACATTTGCTCTGTTAAGGTTTGATGTTGTATGGTGTTTAACGTCACTTTCAACAATTGTTCACTCATATCGCGACGGTGTCTACTTGAGACAGTTTCTAAGCGCTGTCACATTCGAGTACCATGCCGCAGACACATGGTTTGATACCCCACCCAGTCACATTATACTGACACCGGGCCGACCAAACCTAGAACTCTCCTTTAAATGCCGAGCGTCAAGCGAGGAAGCTTCTAGTACTATTTTTAAAGTCTTTGATATGACCCGGCCGGGTATTGAACCCACGACCTTCCGCATGACAGGCGGACGCTCTGCCACTAGACCATGCCGCAGTCTGTTAAGGTTTGAATTTTAGTTTAGTCACGATGAATATGTCAATGCTTTATAAAATTAACATTTGCTCTGTTAAGGTTTGAATTTTAGTTTAGTCACGATGAATATGTCAATGCTTTATAAAATTAACATTTGCTCTGTTAAGGTTTGAATTTTAGTTTAGTCACGATGAATATGTCAATGCTTTATAAAATTAACATTTGCTCTGTTAAGGTTTGAATTTTAGTTTAGTCACGATGAATATGTCAATGCTTTATAAAATTAACATTTGCTCTGTTAAGGTTTGAATTTTAGTTTAGTCACGATGAATATGTCAATGCTTTATAAAATTAACATTTGCTCTGTTAAGGTTTGAATTTTAGTTTAGTCACGATGAATATGTCAATGCTTTATAAAATTAACATTTGCTCTGTTAAGGTTTGAATTTTAGTTTAGTCACGATGAATATGTCAATGCTTTATAAAATTAACATTTGCTCTGTTAAGGTTTGAATTTTAGTTTAGTCACGATGAATATGTCAATGCTTTATAAAATTAACATTTGCTCTGTTAAGGTTTGAATTTTAGTTTAGTCACGATGAATATGTCAATGCTTTATAAAATTAACATTTGCTCTGTTAAGGTTTGAATTTTAGTTTAGTCACGATGAATATGTCAATGCTTTATAAAATTAACATTTGCTCTGTTAAGGTTTGAATTTTAGTTTAGTCACGATGAATATGTCAATGCTTTATAAAATTAACATTTGCTCTGTTAAGGTTTGAATTTTAGTTTAGTCACGATGAATATGTCAATGCTTTATAAAATTAACATTTGCTCTGTTAAGGTTTGAATTTTAGTTTAGTCACGATGAATATGTCAATGCTTTATAAAATTAACATTTGCTCTGTTAAGGTTTGAATTTTAGTTTAGTCACGATGAATATGTCAATGCTTTATAAAATTAACATTTGCTCTGTTAAGGTTTGAATTTTAGTTTATTCACGATGAATATGTCAATGCTTTATAAAATTAACATTTGCTCTGTTAAGGTTTGAATTTTAGTTTAGTCACGATGAATATGTCAATGCTTTATAAAATTAACATTTGCTCTGTTAAGGTTTGAATTTTAGTTTAGTCACGATGAATATGTCAATGCTTTATAAAATTAACATTTGCTCTGTTAAGGTTTGAATTTTAGTTTATTCACGATGAATATGTCAATGGTTTATAAAATTAACATTTGCTCTGTTAAGGTTGGAATTTTAGTTTACTCACGATGAATATGTCAAGGCTTTATAAAATTTACATTTTCTCTATTACGGTTTGAATTTTAGTTTATTCACGATGAATATGTCAATGCTTTATAAAATTAACATTTTCTCTGTTAAGGTTGGACTTTTAGTTTATTCACGATGAATATGTGACGGCTTTATCAAATTAACATTTGTTTTATTTTAGTTTATTCATGGTCAATGGGTGAATACGGTACAACTGTGCCGTTGATAACTTGCTGAGTATTACTTGTATGTTTATGATTTTATGTTTGTATGCTGATGCGTTTATGACCTTTTGCAAGTTTGGCAAAAGTGAGTTGGTCAGTTAAGGTTAGTAGGACAAAATAAATTTGAAAGAAATACAATGAGAACAAATATATTTCCGGTTGTTTTTTTTCTCAAAATTTCTGGGTCCTAGTTACCCAGATAGTTATCTGGAGTACTGAATAACAGTGTTCTCAAAACAGCACGTTTATCAAATGCAACTTATTGTTTGGGAAACAAAATCACAAAAGGTATACAATTACGTACGATATATATAAAAAGTGTGTATTATCTTACGCTATCAAGTGTAAATCTGTATTTTACAGTTTACGTTACATTCTACAGCATTCATATGCTTTCGACACGCATCTTTTTTCAAAATATAATAATGCATTAAAGGTCAAATAATGTAACTTTGTCACGTGACAAAAGTATAATGTATGATCCATTAGGGTTACCGAATAATTATGTGTTCTAGATATGCCTACATGAAATCGGATGTATATCTTGATTGAAGTCATGAAGTCTCGTCAAAATTATGGCCGGTAGAGAGGTGATGTAGATGTTCTATTTTAAGTAACGATGCCATTAACCTTAACCTGAAAATCGCGATGTACGGAAGAACGAACGGACGGTACGAGGGACAGACGGACGGACGTATGTAGAACTATATCACAACCTCTACACGAGAAGACGGTGGCATAAACAACACGTAACAGTATTAAACAAATAAATTGTATTTATTGTGTACTTTGTCATGATATGTAGATATCATAGAGAAGATCATTTCTGAAAGTGTGTTACACATTGCAACACTATGTAGCACATTGCCCCTTAGTGTTACACTAAGGGTTGCAGTTGTTTTTGTTACACTAAGGGTTGCCAGTAGGCATCTTTCAATCGCTGTTGCCCGGATTGAAATGTGACCACCCGCCTACAAATAGTACTACACGACATCTGACCCTCTCCGTACATGTCACACACCTCCCAGAAAATGTCAAAAATTTCCCAGTAAATGTCACACAGTAAATGTCACACCCTTCCCAGTAAATGTCACATACCTCTCGGTAAATGTCACACACCTCCCAGTAAATGTCACACACCTCCCAGTTAATGTCACACACCTCCCAGTAAATGTCTTTTCGACTTCAACTAAAGTGATGACCTACCTCGAATATAGGCCCTAATATCACGCACATATTCGTCTCGTTTGCCAGTCATCAAGCAATGTGCGCTTGCACCAATGTCAGTGAATGTTTGCGGCAAATGTTTACATGTGACACGCACCAGCGATTACTCTGGTGATACCAAGTTGTTTCATTTTATATATTGCATGATTTCCACGAAATAACACAGCAGTCGCATTATTTACATAATATCCCCAATCGTACATACTCGGCCTATTCCGTCATCATTCGGTATTAGGATAATTGACGAGTTGGTCCGAATGGGAACACCCCATAGTACATTAAATTAACATACCGTGCTTTTGCTCGTTTGGCAGATGGGGAGGGGGGCGTTTTCTTCTAAAAACATCATCATTTGCTTAATGGGCTTTCTTATTTTTAAATTTGCAGTTTAACATCTGGGATTTAATCAAGCGAAAGAACACAGAAAATGCATTTTGTATGACATCCAAATTCCGCATGAACTCGCACGTACGCAGGATTAAGAGTGCCATAGTTACACGCCAACGACGGCTGACGGAGAGTAACCATGACGACGAAGATCGGGACTCGTCGTCGTCGTCGTCGTCAGGATTCAATCAAGACTGGGAAACATTTGACGATGAGGATGACGGTAAAGTTCAAACATGTTTTATTGAAAATCAATAAATAAGGTTGTTTTATGATTATGTTCGGTAAACGCCATATCCAACACATTGTAAATGTAATTGTTAAATATTAAACAAAAAAAGTTTGATATATAAAGACTACACGTCTTAAATATTATTTTTATTGAAAATGTTTAAAACCATTTTCAACACACGAAAGGCTATATATGGTATATGGAGTTTTTATTTGTGGAGGAAGATCTCAGAATGAATCTGAGTTTTTATTTGTGGAAGAAGATCTTAGAACGAATCTGAGTAGAACCTCCGTCCTTCCATTATTGACCTCTGTAGACTTTAAATGGACTTATATGGTAAGATTTTATTGCACGGTGTTAATGCCATACTGCATTATACTATCAATGGGTTATGTACCACACTATAATTGCAATAACGAGACAGATAAAATTAAATGTTCGCCAAAGACGCCAACATTATTATTGAAGGGGAGTAAATCATGTATTAAAAATACGTTACTTGCTTGTAAGAGTTAACTGTCCAAGTTGAATAAATATACGCGCCGAACGAAAAATAAGGGACCAACTTTGTGCAAAAAATAAAATAATAAAGAATGTGAAATACATACTTACATTTTTATCCAAACCTACTAAAGGGGGTCTTTTTAGGGTTTGAGTTAAATACGCCTACGGTTATCAATGAACAACGAAACACTGAAAACTCTACTATATACAATTGTTATTAAAAAATATACAACATCATTTGCTTCTTATATACCGCACATATAAAACCACCATTTCGGTCAACATTTTTTTTCTTTTGAAAATGGCTATTTATGTTTGGGCGTTTATGCATATTTCCAACAGTATTTAAAACAGGTCAGCGATCCTAATCATCCGGCAGAGTCAGAGATCTCAATGATATATGAAGTAATTACTGCATGTCAAACAGCTAGAAACTTAATTTGTGATAACCCATCTCTTTGTAACATTGTCATAGATGTAGTTGTGAAAGAAAACTAGGAATACAAGTTGGTTGTGAAATAATGAAGTCAATAATGATAATAATATTGTAAATGGGTGTTCAATCAAAACTAATATTTGATACAAAAGAGACATGGAAGATTGATAAGCCTCTCTTTCAAAGATTAATTTCTTCAGCAGGAGGAATGTTATTATTTCAATAATTACCTTCCTTGTTTAATTTATGGGTTATATAAACACCCATCAAAACACCTCGTCAGCCTGGAATGCCAAGAAAGGCATGCAAGGCTGTTTTGGATAACGCTATCTAGGTGTATACTGCAAACTCTATCAGTTCCCCGAGATCACTGAATGAGCTCCGTGATTCAAATGCCATAAAATCGGTCCTTCAAGTGTAAAGTATGCCGGCTCAGAATATGTACACCAAACAAAATCAGTTGCAGCAAAACGACAACGCAAAAAAAATGTACTTAAAGGTTCAGAATTAAAAGAAAACATTTATATCAAACTACACGAATGGGACTAGCTGGGAAGCCTAGAATGGAAGGTTATACCCATTAACAGTTAGAAGATAATTAAGTCAGAACTAAAACTTGAATATGTATCACTGTTTAATCGCAGTAAACTTTCGATATGTTAGAAACATGTATTGCATTTTCGTCTTGATTTACCTGAACTAATCATAGATCTGCTTGTTAGAACTGGGAGGGATAGTTTTACATGCCCAAATTTCACAATTTTAATAAATATTGGTTCCTTATAACAACAATTAGTCATTTTATTGATAAACATATTATCAGTAGCAAGCATAATTTTTTTCAGGTAATACGTAAAAGTGTAAAATAATAAATTGTACACTTGTGTCATTCCAAAATTGCCAATTGCAAAAATAAACACTTTTCAAACAGGTAGTTGATTGGATTTAAACGAAGTATACCGTTTGTTTTATTGCTGTATTTTTTATATGTTTTGCAGAAGTACTACAGAATATGAAAAATCAGCATAAAAGCATAATGTATGTCCGCTTTAGCATAAAATAATTAAAGAATGACGTACTCAATAATAGAGTAGATGGGTGTGATACTTGCACATGCTCAACGGCAAGTTTTGAATACATTAAAGTTTCAAATAATCTAAAATGTGATATTTTTGTAATAAAAAAACTTATTGTTACAACATATGTATCATAGAAAATAACAGTATTAGGTATAAAACAGTGACCTATACACAACTAGTGTCAGTGATGACCTTTTCAAAGCTTAACATTTTTTTAGTTTGGTGGTATGTTTGAATTAATAAAAGTAAGTTTTCCTGTTGTTCGATTGCGGTCAATTTTTTGATGTTTTCCTGCAAGATATAAATAAAAGACTAGTTTAGAAATGGCTGTTGCATTTTTATCAAATAAAAATAGTTATAAATTGACTCGTTAAAATAAGTGGGTGGGGTAATTTCACATGCTCAAAAGGCACATTTTCAATACATTACGATTCCAAATAATCTAAAATATTTTATTTTAATGATAAAAAACTTATAGTTGTAAAATCTGTATCACACAAAACAACATTATTAGCGGAAAACGTTAATTTATACACAACTAGTGTTAGTGATGACCTTTTCAAAGCAACATTTTTCAGTTAGGTGGTGTGTTTGAACTAGTAAATATAAGTTTTCCTATCGCCTGATTGCGGTAAATTTTTTATATGTTTTGCAGAAATATATGTTTATACAAAAAACAGCTTAGAAACATTCTGTTGCAATTTTGTGTGGGTTGACCTAAAATAACCGTAGATTGGCAGAACTAGGTCTAGACACATTTTATCCATGCAAGTCACTGAGTTTTACCTCACATACTCAGAAAGTGGCCGAAGACAAATATTCATAGCCAATCATCATAGAGAATGTGGCTTGGTGGGAGGAATTCGAACTCACGGTTCCATTATCGACAGTCACACATATTACCTTCTGATCGAACCATGTCTAAGAATGGTCGTAAGGATGCTTACGGCAAAGGAAACATCACAGACTTATTTCTCCCCCTCAAGTCTTAAAGCACCTCTTATGAATAAACTTTAAAAACACTTGAAAAAAAAACACGCAATGACATTCTATTTGTTTAAGTAAAAAGATCGGATCTTCAAAAAGAATGATTTCTCGGCCATTAAGAGTTCTCTCAAAACGAAAACTGGTCATTATCTATACGTACTCATTTCAGATTTATACGAGTTGTACGAGATGCTGGCTGAGAAAGCGAACATCAACGAAGCTGCCAGCAGTCTCATCACACTGACAAAGCAGTTTTCTCAAGACCGGCCATCCTCTGGAAGTATGTACTATTTACACGTTCGTCCGATACCACTCATCTATTTTTTTTTGAATGGGGTTTAACGCCATTTTCAACACATTTCAGATTATATATGGCATATCCAGTTTTACTGGTGAGTGAATACTTCAGTCTGAGTCAGTCTGAGTAGAACCACCGTCCTTCCGCAAGTGACTGGCAAATATTCTCACATAAAGTTTTTTGATCGAGCGGGACTCGAACCTACTACCTTAACGGTGTGAGGTTAGTGATCTTGAGACGGCGCCTTAGACCACTTGGGCACAGTGGACCCTACTGATTTATAAACGTATAAGTTTGCATATTTTTATGACTCACTGATAATTTCCTCTTTTGCAGCTCATAGTCTTTCTGAAGTTGTACATGATAATAATTAATAATCATAACTACTACTGAGATTTCTTTGTTTCATGTGCCAGTTTAGTTATGCAAATATTTAAAATACAGCCAAACCTGTGTTGTTTGTCACCTCTATTAAGCAACCACTTGCCTTAAATAGCCGCAATTGATATTTACCATTTCTATGCTTTCAGAGCAAATTAACCTGTATTAAGCAAAAAACTGTCTTAAAAGACCACTTTTGCTCCTCCCCTTGACTGACTGCTTAAAACAGGTTTGAATGTACAGCCAAACCTGTGTTGTTAGTCACCTCTATTAAGCAACCACTTGCCTTAAACAGCCACATTTGCTATTTCCAATGTCTATGCTTTCAGAGCAAATTAACCTATATTAAGCAACAACCTGTCTTAAAAGGCCACTTTTGCTCCTCCCCTTGACTGACTGCTTAAGACAGGTTTGACTATACAGTCAAACGTGAGTTGTTGGTCACCTGTATTAAGCAACCACTTGTCTTAAACAACCACATTTTCTATTTACCATTTTATAATTTTAATTTTAATTAACCTGTATTAAGCAGCCACCTGCCTTAAAATGTCACCTTTGCTCTAAGGACAGACTTGACTGTATATGTAATATAAACACGTTTGTTTTCTTAAAACAAAGACAACATTTGCTAACATATATATATATATATATATATATATATATACACGATTAAACTTACTCAGATGAATCAACTCTACTTCCAATATTAATGTTCTACTACTTAAATTTACATCGACTGCGAAAAATCTGAATTGCTCCATGAGTCCGTTTCCTGAGTAAAACTGGTATTGGTTGTTGTGTTTGGAAGACCATCAGGCCGAGCGCTGGATAGAAACCGCGAACATTGGCACGAGCGGCAACCGCTCTATCCGCCGCACTACCACCACGCTTCGTGTCTTCCTTCTGAAAATAGAAACAAACGGACCTTAGGGGCTATACACACATGGATACTCTAATTTAATAGATGTATCATGTAGATGTGTAAGTTTCAGATCTCGGTTTAAGTGAACAGTTACCAAACTTGCCGTGTGTCCCTTTAACATATCGAGTCGACAACCATCATGTTGAAGGCAGATTGAAAATAATTCTTCATTCGGTCTTAAACTTACTCTTTCCTTAATTACCTCTAATATTGAAGAATTATCTTACTTGAATATCGAAAGACGAAAATACGGCATTCGGACCACCTCACCGATTTTCCTAATTGATACCGAATTATGACGGAATCGGCTGAGTAAGACGAATAATGACCTAACGTCTATCTTCTCATATTAATTAAGAAGTTTTTTTCTACAGTGGTAATGCTCCATTATTTCATTATTTGCAACGTTATTCTGTTGAAACGACCGTTGCACTTCTTATTGAAGAGGTACGTGAACATTATTTCAGAAATTTCTCAAAAACAATTTGTTTTCAACAACATTTTTATATAATGTTTTATATATCAAAGGATTATGCAGCCCACAACGGTTACTTAATGATATTAAATGACTTTGCTGCAATAAAATACACTAAATTCATATTTTGCACAAACAATTATAACATAAATATCCGCGAAACGTTTTTTATTTAAAGCATCCGCTAAAGTAAACATTGTGTCCTATCTGAACTTTCTTACCTCTTTATAGCTATATGCGTCTTTATAAAAAATAACACAAATAAATAGGATCTTATTTCAACAACAATCTTCCATAATTGATATTTTAATAAAATTGAGCTGTAAATGTCTTTATTTAGCGCTATATTAACATTCATTTGATTGATGTTTTATTTGATGTTTCCAACGTGACGTTTGTAGCGTGCCCTCGCGCGTATCTACATCGTCCTGTAGTAAAACGTGTCAAGGTTGAGTAGATCTCAGATCAAAGTTGTTAAGCTAAATGCTACAATGTAGTACGTGCTATAACAGTTGTAGCAAATAAGAAACTGACAGTAATTTTATTTAAATTATTTAGAAGAACAGGCTGTTTGAGGGTGGGTGGGGTTGGATCACAAGGTAGGAGTTTTACCCATGAAATGGATTCGAGAGCGTTTCACTAAAGCTCTTAGCTTACGTCGCAATCAAGCTAAAATACATTAGTATAAATGTAAAACAACTAAATTGGATAAGCATAAGTCTTATGTAGCACCGTGTCAGGGCATTTCAGCATAACGTCTATGGTCGGAGCCGCTTAACTCATTCGGTAGCACGTCTGACCATCAACCCACGGGCCGTGACTTTGAATCCCCGCTCAGCCACAATCGCCGTGATGATTGATATACGACATTGCGTCTATAAAGAAAAATAAGATCTTTATCTAACCTAATGTAAATACTCCCCGACCAAGATAACACAAATTGCCAATACACTCCCCCGTTTTTGTCCGTTAAATAGCAATGTTGGGAAAGCCATATTTGAGCATGTTGATTGGTCATTTGCTTCATCTGAAAATTTGAATGCCGTCACAGTATAGTAAGCGTTCACTTGCTATGAATTGTGGGACAGGCATAGAATTCCCTGCTTTTTCAATTTGGGGTTAACAGACCTGATTCGAGAGATAACAGGTTTTGGGATAGACTAACGCAAGTCTGTCCATGAATGCAAATTAAAATGGACCACCCCTTATGGCATCGGTATAAACAGTGTTCCAACACGTGACCCCAAAGTACCAGAAATAACAAGAACACGAAATCAAAATGCAGGGTGCATTTTTACAGCCGGCTCGACAACATGCATTTAACAAACAACACTCAGTACTGGTTCTATTCAAGAAGCGGTCTTGAGAGCGGTTCATATAAGCGCTGAGCTTTCTTCGCAATTGAGCTAAAACAAACTAGTATAAACTCAATCACAGACTCGGTTTTTATTTAATCTGTTGATGAGGAGTAATTTTCCTCGCCTTCCCAACAACGACTCCAGTATTCTGTGATGATTCCAGACAACCTTCCTGGAATGATGGGCAATAAAAAATACCAATCTTTGAATTGCAGTGGAGACTTATATGATAGAGGAAGTTGCCAACAAGGGCAGTAGAGCTCAAAAACTCTACATGAAGAAATGTGTTGAATTTCAAGTATCTCCATCGAAGCTTTTTCTAAAAAGTCTCAACTCGCAAGTTATCGATATTGGACACCAAAACATCGGACCAAAAGGTGCGGAAGCGTGTGCTATCGCTTTAACGGTAAATATGATGTTTCATTGTATCTTGTTATATCTTATTTGCATCATTTCACTTTAAACAGTAGTGAAATACAAACAAAACTCTTTTTTTTTTAATTTTTCTAGTTGCAGTGAAATACTCAAACTGTCACTCGTGAACTCAAAATTGGCTGACTCACTCGTGGCTCTGCCAGTCGTGAACACCCAATGTTTACTGAATAAAACAAAAACGATATTTCATTAAGATAAAAACAAATATACACTATAATCATTCATTTTGCTATCAAGTGAAGCAGGCCCGCGTGTTTACTTACAGAGGTCTCGCCTTTATCAACGATAGTTTTTCTATTCTAACAGTAAAACTGCATATTAATATAAAACATCAAATGTAATAATTATGGATATTCTGTTCAATTACATATATTGTATTTTGCCTCTGTAGTGTAGAGTTCTTTAAATTTGTTCACCAAATACTAAATCGCGATAAAGTCACTCATTGGCCATTATCGGGTTATGCTATAACACTGACGAATAAAACACAAAATGTCGATCTGCGTATTAACGAATGTCTTATAAATTAGATATACTACGACGACATAATCTGCCATTTTCTTCGAAAGGGACCTTCCTCTGTGTGATTCATTAATTTCCACCATTAACTGAACATAAAGTTATAGGTGATGCATCCTTAAATGCTGAAAGATTTAACCTAATTTTGACTGGTTACGTAGATATTCGTTAGTCAATTTATATGAAACCAAATACAGTTTTTTTAGGGGACAAGTCTAAAATCATGATCATTTGGACGATTTTCTTTGATTGAAGTTTGTTGATGAAACAGGATTAGATATGTAGACGTAGTTTACATTTTCATAAGTGGCAATGCATGCACTTATTCTGAAAAAAAAAAAATTAACCTTGAGATGTATATGAGAAAAGAAAAGAGAATAACGGTAACTTGTTAATCTCATTTTCCAGCTAATCTAATTTAATGAATACTATAATGAAGTATATTCCGTCTTGTATAAAAATGCGAATTCTTTTAATCAGTTCAAAGCTTTATATTGTACAATGGAGTAATAATTCTTAGCAACTATAATTGCTCTCATCAAATTTGGCAAAACACGCGCATGCATGCACGCACGCACGCACGCACACACACACACATAAAAATACTTAAAAACTTAAATCTAAAAAAATCATTCAAGTCATCATGATTTAGGACTGGTCCCAGTACAACTGCATATCGTTGCATTGTCATTTATTTAAGAACAAATTATAAACCCGCCAAAATGCATTTAAGTTTTTAAGTATTTAAGTAAAATATTGGCTGAACATAAACCAGTACGTATTTGCTTTGTCGCGGCCAATATAAAATGCGTCCCGTATTTGGACTCGATGTTGTTATAAGTTCTGATTCCTTTGGACATTATACTTTATCTAGTATTCTTTATTACTTTCAGCAAACATCTACTGTCAAAGTACTGAATATGAACGACAACAACATCGGCCACAAAGGTGCGAAATTCATAGCATATTTGTTAAAAGAAAACAGAACTATCACAGAATTGGTAAGTGCATTACAGTTCAACATGTGTAAGCGGTCACTTCTGTTGAGAAAAAGCAGCGATAATTGATATTTCCCATTTCAACCTGTCTTAAAAAGGCCACTTTTGCTCATTCCCGTGACGGTCTGCTTAACACAGGATTGATTGTATTTATATTTTGAAATATGAACACCTATGATTATCTTCTTTTTTCTTTTTTTTTAAATAATTCGAGAAAAAGACAACAAACTTCCATTTTTGAATTCATTATCTTCGAATACGTCACGCATATGTCTGTACATTTACACGTTACAATTGGAAATACGTTACGTTACGGGAGTAAGTACGTAACTTAACCATGTTTAATCACAAATGATTATTTCATGATATGTTTTTAAGAATCTTGCCGACAATAACATCGGACTTAAGGGAGCAAGGTTCCTGACGATGGTCATCGCGGAACATGACAGGATACGATATTTGGATCTTTCAAGTAAGTTAGTATTATATTACGGTCAAATACCAGGATCTTATGGTACGAGCGGCAATTTTGGCAAGTGGTCACTTGACAATGTTTTGAAATAGATGCATTAATATGATGTAAATATGAAACTAAAAGATCCCGGTGTGTTTCTATTTTTATGAAAATTAAAATAGCTCAAGTAAATAGCCGACAGGTATTCTATATTACACATTTATTGCTATCTGGGAGAAGTATGACATAATGAAACAGCCACATTTATGGTACATTATAAACAGTTTTATATTCGGACTGTTGAAACGTATGATTAATACATTATACTTAAGTGTATGTTTACATTGATATATTCTGTTGAAGTGTATGCTTACATTGATACACTCTGCTGAAGTGTATGTTTACATTGATACATTCTGTCTAAGTGTATGTTTACATTGATATATTCTGTTGAAGTGTATGCTTACATTGATACACTCTGCTGAAGTGTATGTTTACATTGATACATTCTGTTTAAGTGTATGCTTACATTGATACATTCTGTTGAAGTCTATGTTTACATCAATGCATTCAGTTTAAGTGTATGTTTCAATTGAAGCACTCTGCTGAAGTGTATGCTTACATTGATACATTCTGCTGAAGTGTCTGCTTACATTGATACATTCTGCTGAAGTATATGCTTACATTGATACATAATGCTGAAGTATATGGTTACATTGATACATTATGTTGAAGTGTATACTTACATTGATACACTCTGCTAAACAGTATGCTTACATTGTTACATTCTGTCAAAGTGTATGTTTACATTGATATATTCTGTTTAAATGTATGTTTACATTGATACATTCTGTTTAAATGTATGTTTACATTGATACATTCTGTTTAAGTGTATGTTTACATTGATACATTCTGTTGAAGTGTATGCTTACATTGATACACTCTTCTGAAATGTATGCTTACATTGATACGCTCTGCTAAAGTGTATGCTTACATTGATACATTCTGTCGAAGTGTATGTTTACATTGATACATTCTGTGTAAGTGTATGTTTATATTGATACATTCTGTTGAAGTGTTTGTTTATATTGATACATTCTGTTTAAATGTATGCTTACATCGATACATTCAGTCGAAGTGTATGTTTACATTCTGTCGAAGTGTATGCTTACATTGATACATTCTGTTTAAGTGTATGTTACATTGATACATTCTGTCGAAGTGAATGTTTACATTGATTTATTCTGTGTAAGTCTATGTTAATATGTATACATTCTGTTTAAGTGTATGTTTACATTGATACATTCTGTCGAAGTGTATGTTTACATTGATACATTCTGTGTAAGTGCATGTTTATATTGATACATTCTGTTTAAGTGTATGCTTACATTAATACACTCTTCTGAAGTGTATGTTTACATTGATATATTCAACCGAAAAGTATGTTTACATTGATACATTCTACCGAAGTGAATGCTAACATTGATATACTCTTCTGAAGTGTATGTTTACATTGATATATTCAACCGAAGTGTATGTTTACATTGATACATTCTCCTGAAGTGTATGTTTACATTGAAACACTCTTTTGAAGTGTATGTTTACATTAATACACTCTACTAAAGGGTATGCTTACATTGATATATTCTATTTCTAGAACTCGTGCAACAGTAAAGATAACCGATGACTTTTCGCTGACAAAGGAAAAGTATTACATCGTTGGCAGCTAAATATAGTGACATATAAAAACAATTGTATTTTTTTATCCTTTTCAGGTAATGGTTTTAAGGATAAAGACGCTCTGGTATTTAAACAAATGCTTGAGGTAACTACTGCGGATAGACATGAATAATACGTGTTCGGAATAAAATTCCCAATGATGCATCTAAGCATAACGTTGAATAGTGTTCTTCTTAATAAGTGCCTATCAACTTATTGATTGACTTAAATGAAGTTATTTAATTATGATATTCATTAAAACAAATTGATTTTTTATATATAATACCTGATATAATACCCTTGGTATAATACAACGCAATAGACCGCAACCAATAAAAGAACATAGCAGACTAAGTTGTAAGTAGTTTATGAAACGCATCCCTTCGAAAATGCGAAGTACCGATTGAATCATCGGTAAGAGACGAATGGCAATGCTACTCAATGCCGTATATCAATCATCACGGAGACTGTGACCGGGCGGAGATTCGAACTTACGACGGTAGTCAGGCGTGCTACCGACTGAGCTAACCGGGTCTGACAACATTGTTTAGCGTTTTATATTCGGTTTAAGCAACACGTATTACTATAAATAAATGGTTTTATGAATGGTTGATAATGTAATGAGGAGTTGAATGTGAGCTTAAACAAATCCTCACGAGGCATGATACTATATCGTATATCCATTCCTTAATGCCTGAAAATGATATGCTTAAGTTGTTAAATACTTAACAACTTAATCCAATGTTTATTGGTTACATAAATATTCTTCAATCAATATAGATGAAATCGATTGCAGTATTTCTGGAGCCCGTCTGAAATCATGATCACCTGGATGCATTTCTTTGATTTATCTTTTGATGTATTTAAGTACAAACTTAACTATGTTGGTGAAACAGGGTCAGTCTGATTATCGATTCTTACTTGTGCAGGAGACAAGAAATTTAATCTACTTGAATTTGAGTCACAATGCATTCCGAGAGGTGGGTGGGGAGCTGCTGGGTGAAGGTATTGGATATAACGACGGCTTGGAGGAACTGGATATGAGTTGGAATCATCTACGTCGTTCAGGAGCTGTCGCTATCGCAGAGGGACTACTGGTATAGTACATGTTACTTGAACATATATAACTGTGCATTAGAATTCAATAAACCATATAACAAAGCACAGAGTATGGTTAACAAGAGTGTATGTTTACTGAAACAACGGGCGGTCCTGAAATGATCTACAAGTACTGTGTTGGAGCAATGCATCTTTAAAGTTTCGATATACTGAACGGAAGCTAACCAGCCACGTTTGTATTGCGAATAAGTAAAACTCTTTTTTTACTCTCGAGTGAAAACTTAATTTGGGTACCCATTTTAATAATTATGAAATTATTCCAATAACTGTAAAATTTAACACCAGACCTGGTCTGTTCTTTCTTATTCATGTCCAAAATTTAAGAAAAATACGTTGATATGTTTTGAGAAAATACACTAAAATGTCGGATGGCGGGTAAGCTGCTTCGTTCAGTACATCATGCAGATGATTTTATTAAAAATTACCTGGTTAGTGATTATATATTATTACGCAAGTCCAAGTAACTATAGCCACCTTTATGTAACACTAGGCGTTCTAAATGATTGTAGGTCTTTGTCATGAACATCTTTAAAATATCGTTTCACTTAAAATCATAATCTAATAGCTACATTGCTTGGCATCACTATTTTGATATTTCGTTCGCACTGCATTTCGTTTTCATTGAACACAGTTTTAATTGATGAAATTGAAGACGAATATCTATTAATACATATATTTCTTTGTCTAATAATTTGTGAAATATTTATATCCATTAATTCCAATCGAAATTACTAGTAATTTGTGATTTTCCTATGGTAAACACATATTTTACATACCAATTGAAACGTTGATATTTGTAAAATAACAAGAATATTGGACGATTGTAGCTATGCGTGCGTGCGTGCGTGCGTGCGTGCGTGCGTGCGTGCGTGCGTGCGTGCGTGCGTGCGTGTCATCAAGTCACAAGATGCAAATTTTTC
The DNA here is from genome assembly GCA_029582155.1 of Panopea generosa. Lineage (NCBI taxonomy): Eukaryota > Metazoa > Mollusca > Bivalvia > Adapedonta > Hiatellidae > Panopea > Panopea generosa. Next base: position 59,941,363 of record CM055908.1, on the reverse strand, counting down.
ATTTTGAGTTTTAAGCTGAGTTTTAGACTTAAAGTCCTTTTAGAAGAAATATAGACACAGTGATGAAAAAAAACACAACAAAACAATACTATATAAATATACGCCTTGATACTAACATATTTTTCTCCCGTTTTCAAACCATTTTTCAGGACAATTCGTCACTAAAAAGACTCAACCTTTCTTGGAACGGCTTCCATCTGGAGGGTTGCATAGAACTTCAAAGGTCATTATGGTTCAACCAGACATTAGAAGTGCTTGATCTGACGAATAACAGAATCAACAGAGAGTGCATAGATCAGCTCACTAGGGGGTTAGCTAAAAATTCAACGCTGCATACGTTAATAGTAATATGATTTAATTCTTGTTTCTGTGTTTTATCAAATATTATTTCATGGATATGGGATTAATTGTTCTGTCCATTCGCCACCGCTGTCATTTTCGCCATTACCCTTTATTTACTTCTTTGAGGTAGTAGGTTCGAGTCCCGCTCGCTCCAAAGACTTTATGTGAGAAAGTTTGCCAGCTACTTGCGGAAGGGCAGTAGTTCTACTCAGATTCATTCTGAGGTTTTCCTCCACCAGTAAAACTGGACATGCCAAATTAGTATATAAAATGAAATGTGTTGGATAAGCGTTACCACCTCACCCCTTTACTTCTTTCAAAGTTACGTTTAACTTGACGTGATTTGAGTATTTACCTCGTGACTGTACTGAACAGCTAACCCGCCACTTTTGTATTTCCGATATCTTCGTCAACATATTGAGTAACGTTATTACAATGTGTACACGACATTAACAGACACTATGTATTGATTTTACATAGCCTAAATTGTCTTTCTTATTCAAGTACAAATATCAAGGAAATTGCTTTTGGTACGTTTTGAGAAAATACATAAAACATCAGGTACATAAAATATCAGGTACATAAAATATCAGGTACATGAAATATCAGGTACATAAAACATCAGGTACATAAAATATCAGGTACATAAAATACCAGGTACATGAAATATCAGGTACATAAAATATCAGGTACATAAAATATCAGGTACATAAAAATAAAATATCAGGTACATAAAATATCAGGTACATAAAATACCAGGTACATAAAATATCAGGTAGAGGGTTAGCTGTTATTTTCAGTCCACTATAAAGATATGTTGTAATGGTATCATGAACCGTATCGAACATAGTTCGCATCTGTAGTCTAAGTAATCTCTATAAACACCTTGAATGAAATACAACACAAACACGCATACACTGTTAGAGGCATAGTACCACCATTGGAGAAAGGAAGTGCTTCCGTGACATAATGGCGGTTATAAATAATCCTCGTTTCTTCTTCTTTAAAAATGCATTTTCCTTTTTTTAATGCTCATTTTTTTATTTGAACGGCATTATTGATGTATTTTGAACATTTTGACAGCATTGTCGTGTTTGAAATGTAAATTTAGAAAAAAAAATTGATGCTTGGAAGTTGGGGCATGAATACATGATTTCGGAAGTCTACTTTCACTTTGTCAACAGTGTAAACACTGAGCAGGAAAAAATTATCTTATATGACATATGCCTTCTAATTCTCTCAATATATTTTGATAGTGCAGAGGTGGACAAACAGTAAAATGCAAGATTCACTTCTTTCATTTTGGTCTCTCTATGAATGACAAACCTTTAAATTTTTATTATTTGCTATAGAATAAAGAGCAAAAAGCAATGGTGGGGTTACACCTAGAATGGTGATGTTGATGTAAAGATATACGCTATTTTTAACCGCTCTGCGATTCTGTAACAAGATAAATTCCTGTAAACGTTACCTCTGTGTTATATGTAGGTTATAGCAATTTTAAATACGTATTGCTAATATTTGCGCCTAACTTTTTTGAAACAACAAATTTATGGAGAAACTACCGTTACATGGTTTAGGGGCGCGTGACTGCGCGCATTTGTAGTGTATAAAGTTAAGTTTTAAGTTGTAATATCAAAGTAGGTTTCCCAGTCTGTCTGCAGTATCGTCAGTCAATCATTTCAATATTGTATATAGAAAATTGTTTGTTTTTGTGTTGCTGTTTAGTTTTTCATCCTCTGATGAAGGCGTAAAGCCGAAAGCTAGCTAAAGATATTTCGTTATAAGTTTTAGCACTGTAAAATGGTAATTCTCTCTACTGTATAAACTGTTTATACCTTTTATGTATTTTTCGCAGATCCGGTGCTCCTGAAAGGTGTTTTGTTAGACGTATGATTATCCCTATTATATATGTCGAGCCCGACTATTATTTAACCTCGATTTTTATTTTAGTTTCCGAATTATGTTATTTGCAAATAATGCATGGTGTTGAATAATCTAATACTAGCATGATTTGGGTTCGGTGATTCGATGGACGCCAGTTTTAAGCACTATGTACCTTTCCTCTCTGCCATTGGACTAACAGCAGTGATGCAAAGAAACGGGGAAACAGGTGTTACTATAAAAGTTGTCTTATTAAACTGAACTGCATGCAAATCAAATATGAGCACTTGATTATACGCTACAATCATTGTGCTCACCTTTTAATGCGCCTTTATCGTTTTCTTATACACAATCAGATTCAAGCAGAGATATACTTTGCGCGTTACCGAGGTGACATCTATTTCATATGTATATAGTTCCTGCGATCAGGACAATATCGGGTGCACTATTCTACAAAAATATTTTTGCATGTAAAAATTGCAATTATCATTACGATTCTCAATTTTGTTCAATCAGTTGAAGTTCAACCCGATGACGCAAGACGGTGCACACGATATTGTACAATTCATAAACGATTGCCCAACGTCCGGTATAAAAACTTTGGACCTAGGGGTATGTATTTGTCCGGTATAACAACTTTGGACTTTGGAATATGTATTTGTCCCGTATAACAACTTTGGACTTTGGGGTAAGTTTTTGCCCGGTATAACACCTTTGGACCTAGGGGTAAATGTTTGTCCGGTATAACACTTTTGGACCTAAGGATATATGTGTTCGTATAAACCTTCCATCCTAGGGGAATGTGTTTGCCCGGTATAACACCTTTGGACCTACGGGTATGTGTTTGTCCGGAATAATACCTTTGGACCTAGGGGTATGTGATTGCCCGGTATAACACCTTTGGATTTGGGGTATGTATTTGTCCGGAATAACACCTTTGGACCTAGGGGTATGTGATTGCCCGGTATAACACCTTTGGATTTGAGGTATGTGTTTGTCCCGAATAATACCTTTGGACCTAGGGGTATGTGTTTGTCCGGAATAATACCTTTGGACCTAGGGGTATGTGATTGCCCTGTATAACACCTTTGGAACCAGGGTTATGTGTTTGTCCGGTATAACACCTTTGGACCCAGGGGTATGTGATTGCCCGGTATAACACCTTTGGACCTAGGGGAATGCGTTTACCCGGTATAACAACTTTGGACCTTGGGGTATGTGTTTGTCCGGTATAACACCTTTGGACCCAGGGGTATGTGATTGCCCGGTATAACACCTTTGGACCAAGGGGTATGTGTTTGTCCGGTATAACACCTTTGGAACTAGGGGTATGTGTTTGTCAGGAATAATACCTTTGGACCTAGGGGTATGTGTTTGTCCGGAATAATACCTTTGGACCCAGGGGTATGTGTTTGTCCGGTATAGAGCCTTTGGACCCAGGGGTATGTGATTGCCCGGTATAACACCTTTGAACCCAGGGGAATGCGTTTGCCCGGTATAACACTTTTTGACCTAGGGGTATGTGTTTGTCCGGTATAACACCTTTGGACCCAGGGGTATGTGATTGCCTGGTATAACACCTTTGGACCTAGGGGTATGTGTTTGTCCGGTATAACGCTTTTGGTTTTGGGGTATGTGTTTGACCGGTATAACACTTTTGGACCTAGGATTATGTGTTTGTCCGGTATAACACCTTTGGACCTAGGGGAATGTGTTTGCCCGGTAAAACACCCTTGGACCTAGGGTATGTGTTTGCCCGGTATACCACATTTGGACCTAGGGGTAGGTGTTTGCCCGAAATAACACCTTTGGACCTAGGGGAATGTGTTTGCCCGGTATAATACCTTTGGACCTAGGGGTATGTTTTTTGTCCGGAATAATACCTTTAGACATAGGGGTATGTGTTTTCTCGGTATAACACCTTTGTAACTAGGGGTATGTGTTTATCCGATATAACACCATTGGTCCTAGGGGTATGTAATTATCCGTATAACAACTTATGATGTTGGGGTATGTATTTGTCCTGTATAACACCTTTGGACCTAGGGTTATGTGTATGTCCTATATAACACTTTTGGACCTAGGGGAATGTATTTGTCCAGGATAACAACTTTGGACCTAGGGATATGTGTTTGCGAGGTATAATACCTTTGGACCTAGGGGTATGTGTTTGCCAGGTATAACACCTTTGGACCTATGGGTATGTGTTTGCCCGGTAAAATACCTTTGGACCTAGGGGTATGTGTTTGCCCGGTATACCACCTTTGGACCTAGGGGTATGTGATTGTCCGGAATAACACTTTTTGACCTAGGGGTATGTGTTTGCCCGGAATAACACCCTTGGACCTAGGGGTAGGTGTTTTCCCGGTATAACACCTTTGTACCTAGGGATATATCTTTGTCCGGAATAATACCTTTGGACCTAGGGGTATGTGTTTGTCCGGAATAACACCTCTGGACCTAGGGGTATGTTTTTTTCCTGTATAACACCTTTGGACTTAGGAGTATGTGTTTGTTCGATATAACACCATTGGTCCTAGGGATATGTATTTATCCGGTATAACAACTTATGACGTTGGGGTATGTATTTGTCCTGTATATCACCTTTGGAACTAGGGGTATGTGAATGTCCTATATAACACCTTTGGACCTAAGAGTATGTGTTTGTCCGGAATTACACCTTTGGACCTAGGGGTATGTGTTTGTCCGGTATAACACTTTTGGACCTAGGGGTATGTGTTTGCCCGGTATAACACCTTTGGACCTAGGGGTATGTGTTTTTCCGGTATAACACATTTGGACCTAGGGGTATCTATTTGTCCTGTATAACACCTTTGGACCCAGGGGTATGTGTTTGTCCGGAATAACACCTTTGGACCTAGGGGTATGTATTTGTCCTGTATAACACGTTTGGACCTAGGTGTATGTGTTTGTCCGGTATAACACAATTGGTCCTAGAGGTATGTGTTTGTCAGGTATAACAACTGATGACGTTGTGGTATGTATTTGTCCTGTATAACGCGTTTGGACCTAGGGGTATGTGTTTGTCCGGTATAACACCATTGGTCCTAGTGGTATGTATTTGTCCGGTATAACACGTTTGGACCTAGGGGTATGTGTTTGTCCGGTATAACATCATTGGTCCTAGGGTACGTATTTGTCCGGTATAACAACTTATGACGTTGGGGTATGTGTTTGTCCGGTATAATACCTTTGGACCTAGAGGTATGTATTTGTCCTGTATAACACCTTTGGACCTAGGGGTATGTATTTGTCCTGTATAACACCTTTGGATCTAGGGGTATGTGTTTGTCCGGTATAACACTATTGGTCCTAGGGGTATGTATTTGTCCGGTATAACAACTTATGACGTTGAGGTATGTATTTGTCCTGTATAACACCTTTGGACCTAGGGATATGTTTTTGTCCTGTATAAAAAACCTTTGGACCTAGGGGTATGTATTTGTCCTGTATAACACCTTTGGGCCTAAGGGTATATGTTCGTCCTGCATAACGCTTTTGGACCTGGGGGTATGTATTTGTCCGGTATAATACCTTTGGACCTAGAGGTATGTGTTTGTCCTGTATAACACCTTTGGATCTAGTGGCATGTGTTTGTCCTGTATAAAACCTTTGGACCTAGGGGTATGTGTTTGTCCGGTATAACACCTTTGGTTCTAGGGGTGTTTTTTTAGTTCGGTATAACAACTTATGATGTTAGGGTATGTATTTGTCCGGTAAAACACTTTTGGACCTAGAGGTATGTGTTTGTCCGGTATAACACCTTTGGTCCTAGGGATATGTGTTTGTCCGGTATAACACCTTTGGTTCTAGGGGTGTTTTTTTGTTCGGTATAACAACTTATGATGTTAGGGTATGTATTTGTCCGGTATAACACCTTTTGACCTAGGGGCAGTATTTGTCCGGTATAACACTTTTGGTGCTAGGGGTATATATTTGTTCGGTTTTACATCTTTGGACCTAAGGATATGTATTTGTCCGGTATAACAATTTTGGAGTTTTGGATGTGTATTTGTTCCTTAAAACCACTTTGGTCCTAGGGGTGTGTTTTTGTCCGCTATAACATCTTTGGACTTAAGGATATGTATTTGTCGAGTATAACAACGTTGGACTTTGGAATATGTATTTGTCCCTGAAAACCTTAGGTCCTAGGGGTATGTATTTGTCCGGTATAACATCTTTTGACTTAAGGATATGTATTTGTCCGGTATAACAACTTAGGGGTGTGTTTTTGTCGGGTATAACAACTTTGGATCCAGGGGTATGTATTTGTCCGGTATAACAACTTGCCCAACAAGACCTGTCCATATGGTCACTCGTAATATGACTTAATTTGGGATATATTTTTTTATCATATAATTGTTAAACGTCATTGAGATTTGATAAAGAAAAGAAGCAACTTACATAATAAGCTTTCAGAATTTGTTTACGATAACGAAAATATTGACCACCCCTGGCCCTTCCAGGTGGTAGTATCAGCAGTATTCTGTAAAGGTAGCATCAAGAAATGGGCTTAGTGATTCCAACGAACTTTCAATTTAATAATAAAATAAAGCGGACACCTTTCACATCCGTTCCATAGAAGTATCCGTATTTAAAATTATTCTGTTGTATCATATCAAAATACCAAAAAAAGTGTTCTGAAATGGACATGTCGTAATAACTAAATTGATGTTGACACATCAAATCAATCATTACACCTATGAACGAAGAAATAGATAAGTATGGGATGTCTTTACACTATAATTATAACTGTTAACGTGTCACTACACAGTTACGCCCCTTTTTTCCACGGTAGCAAGATTCTTACGCTTAAAAAAGTCCTATGTAATTTGGTTTTCAAATATTTTCAAAACAGTTCATGGTGGTTGCGATGCCTTGCTGCATATTAGTAATGCAAATATACTGCAATAAGATACCATTGGTGATAAAAAAAGTGACCTTTATAAGATTTCAACTTATGCATATATTGATGAGCATTTAAAGATTTCTTCTTTAAAGCTATCTTAGAGTGTTACTGCAACGTCTTTTAAAAAGCCAAGCTGGTCACCCTACCAGTTATTGTGCATTTTAACGGGGTACACATTCCTGCTATGAAATAAGTACTTAAAAAAAATTCTATGTGGAATTTATTATTTGCCGTGGAAATCCTAAACCTTATTGTATAGAACAAAGAACAAAATTAAACCGGTGGTGATACCTATATACGGGAGTTATGCCCCCTTTTTATGATAGAAACGAAATTAAAGGAACATCGTGCATATTTGCTTACGTGGAGATGGAGAGGTATACTTCTAAGAAATTGTGTTAATTGAAAACTGTCGTATGTCCCTTTAATATACTATTTATTATATAACCTTCAACAGATTCAGCAAGTGGATTCTGCGTTTGTCAACCATGTTAATGAGATACACCTGAAGGAAAGGGCGTTCACCGTGATACACGGGCTGGTCATAGGTCAAAAACCTCTAAAAAGTCCGGACCTTGAGAAGACCTTGATTCAAGAGCATGCCTCCCTTGTGCTTATAGAGTTTGGCAAAATGATGGGGTTTCGTTTGATGGACTTGTTCTGTTCGTTGGATAAGAGCGGTAGTCGCACACTGGACAGAAATGAGATTGCTGCCGGGTTAAAGGTTGATATATACCTCATTCAGAAAAAATATATAATAATGTTGAAGATGTCTGAACTGAAAAATCATGTTGTGACATTGTCTACACATTGATTTTTTTATTCTTTTTTTTGTTGTGTTTGTAAGTGACATATATGTATTTATAATTCATAGAATCCAACTACTGATTGCTCGCTAATTTCTGTATATCGTAAAGATCTAAATTGAAACTCATTGTTAGTGTCACCACTATACCACTATTGTTTTAACATGGCCCACGTACACTTTGTCATTGATTAGCTCTCTCTCTCTCTCTCTCTCTCTCTCTCTCTCTCTCTCTCTCTCTCTCTCTCTCTCTCACGCATGAGATATAATTTTATTCAGTCTATTTGACTTTAATATAACGTAGCATATTACAGATTATATATTCTATTATATTTATATGTCATGGCATTTACAGATGGCAAACGTGCCTTTCAGCGACAGCTGTATTGACAGTTTGATAAAAAAACTTGATATTGATGGAGATGGTGAAATTGACTTTAGGTGAGAAACTGCTTTTAATCTTTTTTTTCTATTAATACTGCTATGCACGTTTGCGAGCTGATGTTTTCCGAGGATTTATGTAGGTGAGGGTCTCGCATCACTGATTAACATAATTCAGTGAGGTATTTTACGTAGACAGGACAATGCTCTCGTTGCACTTGGGACCGATGACTTTACATCCTCTCCGACGAACGTCATGACAATTTGCCCCAAATATGACACTGTTGGAATGCGTTTTGAAAAAAAAAACACCAACGGACGTTATATCACCGGGAATGAACCGGAGACGTCTGCATCTTAGTGCAAGACAACTAACCAAAGGCCTATATTAGGATGAAATAAAAACCAAGTCAATTCATACCGTGATATCATAATACACTGTAGTAAAACGGTGTCACCTTAAATTACTATACAGCATTAAATGACCAGCAATATACTTAAAGGATAAAGAAACACCAGCTGAATTTGAGGACTTAATTATCACACTACTGCAAGCTTTACGGTCTCACTACACAGCTGAATTTTGTTCTTTGTTATATATAAAATAATGTCTAGGATTTCTATGGTAAAAATATTCTTCATAGATTTTTTATTAGAGTAATTTTTTTAAAAGCAAGAATGTATACCCACATTAAAATGCAAAATAACTGGTAGTTTGACCAGCTTGGATTTTTTTTTAGATATTTTGAAAAACAAAGTCTTCAAATGCTCATAAAAACATGCATTAGTTGAAATCCTATTAAAGTCACTTTTTCTACACCAGTGATATCTTACTGCAGTATATGCTATGCCAACTTTTGCTCTACTCATATACAGCAAGAAATCACAACCACTATGAACCATTTTTAAAATATTTCAAAACCACATTACAGGACCTTTTTTTTTAAGCGTAAGAATCATGTTACCGTGGGGGGGAAAGTGCGTAACTGTGTAGGGAGACGTTATATGTGAAAATGAAATACAATTAGTTCATGGTTTGTAAGTCCTATTAACAGGGCCATAATTTTTAAAGCACTATATGTCTCGTTAAGAGCATGGTATTTTGAGATTAAATGTAACCATGGTAACCATTTACTAGTAAGCATGGCAAAAAAATGTTATTCTATGTTTATATTAACATATTGAACTTTATGAAGACTTTGAATCATAAAGATACAGAACATCCAATAATTGACCTAACGGATAGTTCATCTAACGAAACTTTGGACAACTCAGTCCTGAGCACTTAAGCTGACGGCTCTTTATACAACTGCGGCCCGTTTCACTAACCTTCGTAAGTCTTAAAATGTTCGTACGAACAAATTGGGACATCTGAGAACCTATAATTTGCGCAGTATTTTTGCATAATGTTTAAAATTAATACACTTTAAAAGGCTAGCTAAAGTCCGTAAAGTGGTGTTAGTAAAACTCTAAAAGGATTGCCCGACTTTGTTCGTTACTTTCAATTTAACACTAAGAAGTTCGTAAATAATAGTGAAACGAGCCCCAGATTGACAGGTGCCGCTTTTCAAAACTATTTAAGTATAACCTTTTTTTTTTCTTTTTTTTCAAATTTAGCGAATTGTTAGTGGCTCAGCAAGAATATCGGATGTGTGTGATGGAGCTACTAGAGGCTGAGAGGGGTGACGGAGAGGTTAAAGTGGAAGACACGACGCTTTGGCGCATAAGAACGTTGCTACAGAAACTTCTGGCAGAAAACATGACTGACTACGCCTCGTTCCGACGTATGTTTGGAATTATAGATTAAACTAACTTAATATTAAATATTGGCGGGAAAATTGGTTTTAAATCTACACAAACAATACCTTTTTTATATTCATGAATTTAAAATAGAACCGTCTTTCCTTTCCCATTTTTTGTGTGTAAATATCTGCTTTGTGACCAACGGCAAAAATGCAACAATAACAGTAAATGTAAATTCTTGTAAATGACTTCCGTTACCAATGAAGGCAAAGCAGCAACAATAGTGAATGAATTTATCAATTCTTATCAATAACATCTCCGTGATAGATAAAGACAATGCAGATGTAATAGTAAATGTTCAGGTTGCATGCACAAATAAAATGCTCTTACTAAACACCACAGTTATCATGGCAAATTAACATTAACACATCATCGAAAGTGCAAGCTACGCTTTAAGGTCTCACTTCACAGTTGAATTGTGTTCTTTGTTCTATATAACAAAGATCTAGGATTTCAACAGTAAAAAAAAATCCACGAACAAGTATTTTGTTTTCACAGCAGGAATGTGTACCCACCAAAAATTGCACAATAACTGGTAGGTTTACCAGTTTCTTTCTTTAAGAGGGTGCAGTGACACCCTAAGATTTTTTTTTAAAAAGAAGTCCTCAAATGCTCATAAATACATGCATTTGTTGAAATCCTAAAAGTCACGTTTTAACACCAGTGACGTCTTATTGCAGTATATACTATGCCAGCGTTTGCTCTACTCATCTGCAGCAAGAAATCACAATCACTTTGAACCATTTTGAAAATACTGTAGTTAAAAAACAAGTTACATAGGGCTTTTTTTAAGCGTAAGAATCATGTTACCGTGGGGGGGAAAGGGGGTGTTACTGTGTATTGAGACGTTAATACCATAAAATATTTTAATTTTCAGTGATTGCCGATAAGCTAGCTCGCCACATACAGATAGCTAATGACGAAATAGAGTCTAAAAGGGAAGCAGTGACACGAGCACGAGCGACGAAACCACGAGCAATTCGTTCAATACCTACTTCGCCGACTACATTCAAACCTAATTTTAGAAGGAAAAGCCCCACACCAGAAAATTTAGAGATCGTACTTACTGACTCCGAACTGTCGGACGGAGTGTTACACGAGAGTGTAACACGCTTAGATCTGGTGAAAATTAAGAAGATACTCAATGACGAGCAAGACCAGCCTGAACCAGTTAGAAGGAAGATGTCAATACATCTCCCAATCAGAGACCACGACCGCATGGTAGATACGAAGAATTTCAAAAGAAATAGATACGAATCTGAAACAAGTAATGCAACAAGCATGATTGATGACGCTGTTGAATTACCTGATAGTGATGCAAACGTGTTGCCTTTACATATAGACCCCGAACCTCTTGCTACCTATACCAGAGAATGCGAGGAAGATGCTGCACACAGTGATGGTGGCAAAACAGAGGACTTGAAAGCAGCAAAGAGAACACCAAGGTTAAAAGGCATACGCAAACGTAAATCAAAAATGGACCGACCAAATTTAAAAGTGAATACACTCCTTGAAGAAACCCCTGAAATGACGATGACAGGCGAGACCACAACACCTACCTCTACTTCCAAATCTTCCAAACGGAACTTAAAGACGAAGAGTAAGACTTAATCAACAGGCAAACACTGACAAATTAATATACACTCGCGAGAAGGAACAAATATTCATTCCTTGGATGCGGAATGAACGCTTACAACTGCTGCTATGGTATTACATGTAGTTGCAAAGCATGCAGTTAACATGCTCACAAATGTATTTTATCATTACCATTACTTTAACGTGATCTTGATCTTCTTGATCGGAAGTATGACGTCATTTGACATGTGACCACCACGCACATCCAGAAACCTACTTACAACCTCTAACAGCTAAAGCAAAGCTAGCCACAGAATCAGTGTCTGCATTACCTCAACTAGAACTGAATTCCAGTTCCTTACAGTGTTTGGGATAAATACTCGAGTAATGTGTACAATGGTAATGAAGGACGATATAGTTTACACGATTACAATTAGCCATAATGCCAACACCACATGTCGGGTTAGATTTCATTTAGACTTATTTTTAGCTCAATTGGGAGATAACGTTAGTGTTGTTTATGTTGTTAATCGCTAGATATTTTCAATAAATGAAGACATTTTCAACATTTTTTCATGTAGTAGAAAAATACATGCCGTTGATGGCACAATAAACTTTGGTGGATGATTTCTGCAATGTCGTGTTGGTGGTATGTTGGCGGAGGCGAAAAAAAAGACAACACAAAAAGTCGAAACATTTAAAATTCGACGTTTAGATGGCGCCTACAAGATTTATCTGTTTGTCGAGCTATTTGTTGGCGGGTATAAATTTATCGTGTTGGCACCCTCTATGTTTCGTGCTGTCGTGTCTTCATGTTATGTATGCTCTGTCATACATTAAGTGTCACATATTACTACCATATCGTGCTGACGGGGCGAACACGACAAGTAGACATATTTATTACGGAAACTCGGCATTCAGGGGGCGTTTCTGTGCTGTCGCCCTGTCGACACGAAAACAGGAAAACTCGACAAACATTTTCACGACAGCATGACAAATAAAGGCGCCAAGACGATATATTAATACACGCCAACTCTACTGCTGTAATGATAAACATTGTGTGTTGGCGCCATCGACCTCAGTAATATCGAGTTTTCTCGTAGAATGGGCCTTGTGTTCATAGTCGCTAAGACGTCACCACAAAAACTCGACAAATAAGTTAGTTGTCCAGTTTTCCCAGCTTTGCCTACCAAGACGCCATCACGACGATTGTTTGTGTGTTTTAGTCACGTCGCCAGTCACCTATAAGCAGATCTAAGATAATTGCTCATTTATTATCGAATTTATTGACAAGTTTACAAAATGTATATTAACCGCTCTTGCCGTGCGAAATATCATGTTGCCACCCATTATTTTTCACATTACTCTAAAAATGGAACATTTACCATTTATTTTTCAGGTCATTTTTTTATAAAAAACGAGGTGGGAATCGATTTTCCAAGATTATATAAATAACTATAAGTATATATTAGTTCCTTTCAGTAATCGTTTGACGTAACGTTTCAAAATTACCTCATTTTACCGTGACAAATCGACGTCACATTTCTATGTACCGGTGCACCGGTAATTCCGGTAATTCGATAAGGAACTCGGTATTCTACGTTCGAGAGCCGAGATATATCGAGGGTTCGGCGTGAAATGTATCTTACATTTGGAAAAGTTTTCAGGAGAAGGAAAAACCTACTTTCTAAGTTACAATATTCCCCAAATTAATAGTAAACGTAGATTGTAATATCCTTTAGTGATTATAAATGCAAGGATAACCTTGAAAAACTTCTCTATTCCAATAAATAAAGAAGAATGTCAATTACAATAGTTTCGCGCTAAAATTGATGATTTTGCACGGTGTTTATTTTACCCATTATAACTGTTGATGAAAAATTCCGCATTGTGCTGATTATTCCTTGTTCTAAAAATATTTCTGTATTATCATTAATTTACTTTATTCGCGGTATTAGCCACGTCAAAGAGGAAAGTATTCGCCTCATTACATGTGACGAGAACTGGTCCAAAAGCCAATAGAACTACGTTCTATTGTCTGATTAGTTGTGTTATAGTCAGTTCATGGAACCAGAAATAATAAAAACATTGACTCAAAGTACATATAAACCAATTAAATATTTTACAATAACACCATCCTCCATCGTCTAGTGATTAAGGCGTCCACATCGGTATCGGGAGGACGGAGGTTCGAATCCCGATAGAAGCACTATTTTTATGCGGCCAGTTGCTCACCCAGCAGATAGTTAAAATGAGGGGTACTGAATGTCTAACAGCCTGACGCCTGGCAATGATAGCTTTCGGGAAGTAAATGTGTACAGCATACAGGTGTCACATAAGCCGAGTGTGGCTGGCCCTTTCAATCGGGGTGATACTATAATAAACAAACACTTTACTTTTATATTTATTTTATATCAGATAATAAATGAACATAAAGTCTTCATAAACCATTTCATTGTTTTTTATACGCATTTTCAAAACGCCCAAAAAATTCGCTAAGGAATTTTTCTGTGACGTCTTTATTATAGACTTCGTTCGTCAAACTTGCAATATTTAGCGGTGTGTTCGACTTGTAGGTAAACGATTGACTATTTTCCAAAGAGCCTGTTACAGTGGGATTATTTACTATATACGTAACCATGTCAACATCTGCAAAGGTATACTGCACCTGAAATATATAAAATCCTGATAAAAGTCATATCTTGTAATCAAAGAAGTATGCAAGAAATAAACTAATATATGTACTCTATTTTACTAATATATTTTACTACATGTATATGTATAGATAGATAGGTGGGTGGGTGGGTGGGTGGGTGGGCAGGCAGGCAGGCAGGCAGGCAGGCAGATAGGTAGGAAGGTGCGCTTACCGTAGTCTGGTCTGTACATTTATGGTTTGTTATTCACAAGTAATTCACAAGAGAGAGAGAGAGAGAGAGAGAGAGAGAGAGCGAGAGAGAGAGAGAGAGAGAAAGAGAGAGAGAGAGCGCGAAAAGAGAGAGAGAGAGAGAGAGAGAGAGAGAGACAGAGAGAGAGAGAGAGAGAGAGAGAGAGAGAGAGAGAGAGAGAGAGAGAGGGAGGGACAGACAAACAGACACAGATTTGCTGTAATTCATCAATTATTGAAGCTTAAAATACTTTGTTCAGTTAATTTTTCACATTAACATTTTAAATTGTTTTATATTTGAAATATACTTTTATTTTGTAAAACAAATAAACAAAACTTTATGATCTAAATTGTTAATATTTCTATAGCTACACATAACTACGTTAAAACCTGGTTTTTGTTTAATACAGGTTAATTTACTCTAAAAGTATAGACATGAAAAATAGCAGATGTCGATGCTTAAGACAAGTGGCAGCTCAATAGAGATGACCGCTTATACAGGTTTTGGTGTGTTTTTACTTACATTTATCAGCTTGCCTGATCTAAGACTATTGGAAATAAAGACTATCATATCGGCATGCTTGGCAGCAGTTGAGTTGTTTTCGTTCAAAGTTTTTCCACACACTATAATAATACAAAAATAAGAAAATATAATTATTATGTTCAACAGGAGGCGAGGCATTTAATACAATATAACCAATATATAGAACACTCGTAATAAGCACAAAAACGCATACGCACAGACAGACAGACAAATCCGTCCGAAGTTACAAAACGTTGTTCCATGCTCAAACACAAGAGTTCATACCCACTTTCTATAAAACGTTCTACCTCAATTCTGCATTAATAATCTAGAATTTGAGGTCGAGTCAAAAATGTGTGCTTTAATTTGTTTGTTTGTGTGAATGAAATCCTGGTACCCATCTGAGTAGAGAACCTCGGCCCATATATCGGTTAAGTACTTACCAAGCTCCATTTTTTCTGCAGCCGTTGCTAGAGTATGCATTTTACAGGGTGCACATTTATTGTAACACTGTAGGGTTTTGGCATCAATATTGGTACTTCGTCGTCGCCGCCCGCTGAAGACATCTAAAATTGTAATAACATAATTGTTTTCAATTTATAACGTTGCCGTCAATTTAGATAAGATCGCATTAACGTGCTATATAATTAATCTAATATAAAATAAATCGTAAGAAAGTTTTGCTTTAAACATATTATTTGGATTGACAGATAACATAAAAACACCAAATATATTTCACAAACAATATGTAATTGGATGATACGTTGTATAAAAATATATCCTCGCGATTTTCAGTGTTAGTGTCCTGGTGATCGGAGGGACTTCTCAAGACGTTTACATGCCTGCGATGTGTCCCTCCACCAAATAAAACTGATTGTCGTAAAATGGTTTTAAAGAAAACCTTATTGTAAGAAAGTAATTATTACCTTTTAATTTATTAAAAATGTCTTTGCCGGCATTCAAAATAGCGTTTCCAGCCGTCTCCGCGGCTTTTTTTGTCCCAGATTCAATTGTATTCCAGATGCTTGAAGCTTTTGTACCAATGCCTAATACGATTGACTTTGTCTTCGATACTGAATAGCAAACAGGAAAAAGCATTGATAAATGTAATATTTGGAAGTCGTCAGTAAAGTATAACACTAACGACTATAGGCCGTAACGCAGTAGAAATAAATAAGTCGTCAAAAAAGTATAACACTAACGACTGTAGACCGTTACGTAGTAGCGATAAATAAGTCGTCAAAATAGTATAACACTAACGACTGTAGACCGTTACGTAGTAGCGATAAATAAGTCGTCAAAAAAGTATAACACTAACGACCGTAGACCGTTACGTAGTAGCGATAAATAAGTCGTCAAAAAAGTATAACACTAACGACTGTAGACCGTTACGTAGTAGCGAGAAATAAGTCGTCAAAAAAAGTATAACACTTACGACTGTAGACCGTTACGTAGTAGCGATAAACCAGTCGTTAAAAAAGTATAACACTAACGACTGTAGACCGTTACGTAGTAGCGATAAATAAGTCGTCAATAAAGTATAACACTAACGATTATAGGACTTTACGTAGTAGCGATAAATCAGTCGTCAAAAAAGTATAACACTAACGACTCGAGACCGTTACGTAGTAGCGATAAATCAGTCGTCAAAAAAGTATAACACTAACGATTATAGGCGGTTACATAGTAGGAATAAATTAACATGCTGCTTTCATGCACACAACATGCTTTCTCGAACAACATGTACTTTCTCATGCACACGACTTGCTTTCTCGTACAACATGTACTTTCTCCTGAACACAACTTACTATCTCGTACAACATGTACTTTGTCCTGCACATAATTTACTATCTCGAACAACATGTACTTTCTCAGGCACATTACTTACTATCTCGTACAACATGTACTTTCCCAGGCACAAAACTTACTATCTCGAACAACATGTACTTTCTCATGCACACAACTTACTATCTCGACCAACATGTACTTTCTCAGGCACACAACTTACTATCTCGAACAACATGTACTTTCTCAGGCACAAAACTTACTATCTCGTACAATATGTACTTTCTCATGCACTCAACTTACTATCTTGAACAACATGTACTTTCTCCTGCACACAACTTACTATCTCGTACATGTTCTTTCTCAGGCACACAACTTACTGTCTCGTACAACATGTACTTTCTCCTGCACACAACTTACTATCTCGTACAACATGTACTTTCTCAGGCACACAACTTACTATCTCGAACATGTACTTTCTCAGGCACACAACTTACTATCTCGAACAACATGTACTTTCTCCTGCACATAACTTACTATTTCGAACAACATGTACTTTCTCCTGCACATAACTTACTATTTCGAACAACATGTACTTTCTCATGCACACAACTTACTATCTCGACCAACATGTACTTTCTAAGGCACACAACTTACTATCTCGAACAACATGTACTTTCTCAGGCACAAAACTTACTATCTCGTACAATATGTACTTTCTCATGCACACAACTTACTATGTACTTTCTCCTGCACACAACTTACTATCTCGTACAACATGTTCTTTCTCAGGCACACAACTTACTATCTCGAACAACATGTACTTTCTCCTGCACACAACTTACTATCTCGTACAACATGTACTTTCTCAGGCACACAACTTACTATCTCGAACATGTACTTTCTCCTGCACACAGCTTACTATCTCGTACAACATGTACTTTCTCAGGCACACAACTTACTATTTCGAACAACATGTACTTTCTCCTGCACATAACTTACTATTTCGAGCAACATGTACTTTCTCATGCACACAACTTACTATCTCGAACAACATGTACTTTCTCCTGCACATAACTTACTATCTCGAACAACATGTACTTTCTCATGCACATAACTTACTATCTCGAACAACATGTACTTCCTCATGCACATAACTTACTATCTCGAACAACATGTACTTTCTCCTGCACATAACTTACTATCTCGAACAACATGTACTTTCTCCTGCACATAACTTACTATCTCGAACAACATGTACTTTCTCCTGCACATAACTTACTATCTCGAACAACATGTACTTTCTCCTGCACATAACTTACTATCGCGAACAACATGTACTTTCTCCTGCACATAACTTACAATCTCGAACAACATGTACTTTCTCCTGCATATAACTTACTATCTCGTACAACATGCACATTCTCCTGCATATAACTTACTATCTCGAACAACAAGTACTTTCTCCTGCACATAACTTACTATTTCGAACAACATGTACATTCTCCTGCATATAACTTACTAGCTCGTACAACATGTACTTTCTCATGCACATAACTTACTATTTCGAACAACATGTACTTTCTCCTGCACACAACTTACTTTCTCGTACAACATGTACTTTCTCATGCACACGACTTACTCTCTCGAACAACATGTACTTTCTCATACACACAACTTACTACCTCGAACAACATGTACTTTCTCAGGCAAATAATTTACTATCTCGTACAACATGTACTTTCTCCTGCACATAATTTACTATCTCGAACAACATGTACTTTCTCCTGCACATAACTTACTAGCTCGTACAACATGTACTTTCTCATGCACATAACTTATTTTCACGTACAACATGTTCTTTCTTAGGCAAATAACTTTATTTCTCGTATGCAAACAACTTACTTTCTCGGACAACAGAAACTTATCATGCACACAACTTACTTTCCCGTTCACCATATACTTTCTCATGCACATAACCTTTCTAAAAACAAACGTCTTGATCATGATCATGCAGAAGAAACGCTTTGATTTGGAAGTAAGATCTGATTGGCTGAAACAAACACACCTCTGCGATGGTTATATTATAAAATTTAAAAAAAATTATTCGGACGGAAGTCATGTCAGATTTCTTGTACAAGATCTTTGTCATAGAAAATATCTAATAATATAAAAATAATGAATACATAAATAAACATCCAACCGATACTCTTTTGAAATACTACGGAAATCTTCGAGGTAGGCAAATTTGAATTAACCAATGAAAACGTTATTTGATTTTCGCTAAATAGAAATTAGTTTTATTCTCGGGCGAACTTGTCAAGACGTTTGTCTTTTAGGAAAGCAAGCGTCGCATATGATCAAAACTATATATATTATTTGACAGTGTAAGAAACGGCGTCCTTGTAAACCAAAACGTCATAACAGTCACGTGAAGACAACTCATGCCGCAGAAATAGATAGGGTGTTGGTATACGTAGTTTCTATTTACCAATAACCATGTAAAGTATTTTTTCTTAGCTATTGCTATGTCTTGACATCATAATTCGCAAACAGCTTCTTGGAGTTTTATGCTCATTTTGCATCTTTTAGATTAAGATATAATTGTCAGAAACAGTGATCTTTATCAAAACTATTATGTGTACATTTACGATTTAAAATATTTATATAGATCAAGTACTGAAAGAGAAACTTACATACGCTTTGTCCGGCTTTCTCAAGTTTGGATACAATGGCCTGTAATTGTAAATTAATCAAAATAGCTAAAATGTCAAATGCAATACTCTACAGTTTATATGTATATATTTCTATTTAATGATAAAGTACACTTTTAATATCTAGAGTGATTTGATCATTTTAATAAAGCCTCTTTTTTGTAATTGTTTTTATTTTTATTCTCCAATACGTGAGATATTACAATAGGCTAATACAATTTCAATTAACAACATGTATAGTATTTAAATATATAAATAACATATTTTTTTCTACAGATAATATCTTATTTTAATTATATTATTTGAATAATGAATAACATTGGATTTTACCATATGGTGCTATCAAGTTAGTATCAATTTTGGAGGCAGCAAATCAATATTTTGATTGTGTTTTTTTTTCTTTTAAACAATTAGAAAGTTAAATAAAAAAACACAACAACATACAGTTAAGAATAGCAAAATCTAAAATATATTCTTGACCTTTATTTTTAATCTTTTTTTTTTTATAATTCGTCTTCTGTTTATGTAATTATCAAATCTAATTCATCGGGAAACCTTCATAATACATCAAAAAGCATAAAAATGAAAATTGTCTCTACAAAAGTGAATTCATTTTTGTAGATGTAAATATTTATTCTATTGCGAACTGTTTTAAATGATTCATGGAAAACAATCTGCACAAATTTGTCTTCATATCCTTTGTTATTCATAAAGGATATATATCAATCCTTGTTATTACTGAGGAAAAAATCTATAGTAGTTATAATAAATGTATTTTAATACAATGTTATACATTTATAATAAAGCCTCTTTTTTGCTTTAAACTCCTGCAACAGAGGTCAACTGATGGGAATGCATAAGTTAAGAAAATTAAGAAAAAAACACACAGTAAACATTTTATTCAATTGACACTGATGAGGCACTCCCGGGGGTTATCGAAATCTGGGGAACATGGCCAATAATTTTTACAGATCTGAGGAACATTGGTCATAACTTCGAGGATCCAGGGATCAACGTCCTAATTTAAGAGATCTGAGGGAAATAGTTATGGGGAAATATTGCAAATACATTTGGCGATCTGGGGAAAAATGGTCATTACTTTAATAGATCTATGGATCAGGAACCCAACCCCGCTCTGGGAGGGCCTCACTGATATAAAAAAAATATAACATATTTAAACATACATGCAGAAGAAATGGTACGTTCCTCTGCGTATGGGTTGTTTAACACGTTGTCATCTAACGACCGTTTGCCGTTGAGGTTCTGGTTCGAGCCCAGATCGGTCGAGGACGACATTTGTCAGTTACTTCCGGAAAGACAGTGGTTCTACTTAGATACATTCTGAAGACTTCTTCGGCCAATTAACCGGATATGCCGGCCAATTAACCGGATATGACGTAGTTAACCTGTGTTGTAAATGGCGTTAAAAACTTTCGAAAAGAAAAGAAAGTGAGAACAGAAGTCAAGTTAGGGTTTAGATTATATCCAGCTGTGTAGCATCAAACCCAGGATCGGAAGGTTCTGGTTCGATCCTACCCCACGGCTATGTGCTTTGGCCTCGAGCAAGATACTTTTCTCGTACACGCTTAGTTCTGGCTCTACCCAGAAGACTTCGAGCGTGATTTGTATCAGTTGTAATAATTTATTTCACAATCAAATTAAAAGAAATAATTTTAACCTAATTAAATTACAGATTATGGTAGACTACTAGTATTGTATATCTGTTTGACTTACCAATAGTTCTGTCTTTGCATTTCCACTTACGGCATTAACTACATTTGATATTGTATTCTCAATCTTCTTTTTGGCGGGTATTGACAGACTTGATGTCAGCTTAGCTATTGCGTCTACTGGACCGTTCAGTAAAGTATCGGGTGATTTTAACACTGCAAGGATAGTGTCTCCCAAGTCAGGTGACGGTGGTGTAGTACCTCTAAAAACGCAAACAGTTTTTTTTATTGTATACCTTCATATTGTCCCTATAGTTTTCTATAGGGGAAGAGCCTGCAGTATTTTATGATTATATAACTATCTATAATATCTTATAGTATTACGGATATAAGATATATGTCTTTCAATCACAAGGATTATGGTATTAGAGATGTACACACATACGGGATAATCTAATTTCATTTTGGCATTGCGCAGTTAGCGTAAAATGAATTATGTTAAAATGTATCAAAAATGGTTGCATGCCCCTTCAAGATAGGAAATGGTATAATAAACGCATACCGTGTGTAATATTATATAATACTTAGTGTAAATAGCGAATACAAATGTTTTATTTCGCTTAACTCACTGGCACTGTTTGGTAACACATGTGTTACATTCAGCTAGGGTGCTATTCATCTTTATCTCGCACTTGTTAAACGAGTCGTCCAATACTAGTTTCATTGCTGCCAGACGACCCATTTCTTCCTCAATGACGCCAGCAACATAAACATCCATGGCTGTCCAATAATAATCATAGTTACAAGTGACATGTTACAAGATATTTTATTGAGTAAACAAGGGCCTACGACCCAAAATACAATATATTGTGTATCATTCATGTTTTAAAGAGTCGTGTTACAATATACTAATTATACATTTGAAGTGTATGAAAATGGTACAGTAAAATCTGAAACTATATTTTATCTATAATTTCAAAGAGTTTTTTTTCAATTTTTCTGATCATTAATATCTCGATTCTCCGTTTGAACTAAACGGTAAAATATGTATGGTTTGAAACGTCTTAACGTGTCACAGTCATTTAATTTGACATTATTACAGAAACACATAATAGTATGGAAATTTTAAACGTGTTTTTATCGTTAAATGTAGACAAAATGTAAGGTTTGAAAATATGTCTCGGAGACTGAATAAATTGTTACACCAGTATGTGTTAACTGAATAAAAGCCTTAAGTAACACATTTCATTCTGTAGAAAATGTTTATCCATAAAATGTACTGATTAACGATACAATGAAAAAAAGTGTATTTTGTGTTTCAAACCGTGTTACATACATACACTGAGGGACTTTAAAAACGCAAAAGTCAAATTTCGTAAAAAATAAACAAGTTTTGTATTTATCAATTTTAATCAAATTAAGCAGCAATAAACATACATATAAGCCTAACTAAGTGTGTGAAATTTACTGGAAAATATTATCAATTCCCTGGGAATTACCGTTTTAAACAGTGATACCCTAAATCACCAATTTTGAAATTAGTAGCAGTTGTAACTACCATTTACAGCAATGCAGGCAGCATATATCCGCCTTGTTAAAAGCACAATATTTGCAATACAGTGTTGAGAAATAGTGATCCACTCCTGACCCAAGGCGTGGGAAAGCTCAGTAACGTTTCTCGGTTGTGGCCGACCAGCGGTAATGCGTCTACCTAACTCATCCCAGACATGCCGAAATGGAATTTTGTGTTTTTAAAGTCTCTCAGTGAATTAATTTACTATTTTTCGCCAGTGTTTTTTTATATATCAAATACATAACGCATATATACCTTCTTTATTAAGATTGACAACTAGCATAGGTACTGCTGCCGTAACGTTGACAACCAAACCCATAGTTGCAACACATCCCAAAAGCAGAAGTGCTCGAAACGCCATCTTGCAATATTCAACCTAAAATAGAACAGCATTGAAAACCATCGTATATAAAATCAGAGTACTTGAAACTACCGAGGACTTGTACAGACGTCCTATTCCTCTCACTACACAGTTACATGTACGCCCCATTTTTCCCACGGTAGCATGATGCTTACGCTTGAAAACAAGGCCTATGTAATTTGGTTTTGAAATATTTTCAAAATGTTTCATAGTAGTTGTGGTTTCTTGCTGCAGATGAGTAGAGCAAACGTTGGTATAGCATATACTTTAATAAGATATCACTGGTATTAAAAAAGTGACTTTTATAGGATTTCAACTTATGCATGTATTTATGAGCATTTGAGGACTTCTTTTTTCAAAAAATCTCAGGGTGTCACTGCACCCTCTTTTTAAAAAAAAACGTGGTCAACCTACTAGTTATTGTGCATTTTTATGTGGGTTTACAAGCCTGCTATTAAATGAAAAAACTATTAAAAGAAAAATATATGTGGAATTATTTTTTTACAAGGGAAATCCTAGACCTTATTTTATATAGAACAACGAACAAAATTCAACTGTGTAGTGAGACCTATATACGTCAATGAAACCACTGATAACCAGACTTTACAAATATCGATACGCCGTCCTAATTCGATCGATATTGTTGTAGCGTTTGGTTTAGTTTATGCAAATTAGTTTTCAAAGTGACATAAAATAATGCCCACAATACATTTTTATTGTTTGATTTGTTTCTGCTTGCTTATATTAAAATCATGAAAAATTTAAATTCGAGGAACAAAAAGTAGTCCCTGTCACGTATCATCATTTTGGCGGTGATTAACACTGCAAAACTCGACCACGACGACATGACAATGGCTATTCCTTTGACATAATGCCCGGCTAAACATGGTATTAAAGAAGCACTTTATATGCGACTATGATGCAACGTTATGTTATAACCAGATTCTTACAAATTCGGAAAGCAATTCCCTATAGATGTATTGAGGTACTAGTAACCTCTGGCTTGCTGTTGTTTTGTCGTGCTGCTGCTGCTGTTGTTGTTGTTTTTGTTGTTGTATGTTGTTTAGCGTCATATCGCGAGACAGTATTTGAGCGCTGCCACACCGGAGTAGCATGCCGCAGGCATATGGTATGATACCCCCCCCCCCCCCCCCCCCCCCGTACCCCCAGTCACATTATACTTACACCGGATCGACGAGCCTAGAACTATCCTCTAAATGCTGAGCATGAAGCGGGGAAGCTTCGGGTACCATTTTTAAGGATGTAGTATGACCCGACGGGAGATCGTCCCCCATGATCGTTTAGGGTTAAACATCCCCGATGCAATAAATATCAGGAACAGGGATAGATTTGTTCCAATATATTTCAGCATTGTCTACAACACTTTTAAAAGGCCGTAGCTTTGACATAGACGACAATAATTTAAAATTAAAACAATTTACTAAACATTGTTTACAATAACACGTTTTCGTTTTTATGTAATGAAACTTCAACGCTACGAAGAAAAAGAATTTATACAATTTAGTGATTAAGGAAAAAAAAATAGTGTAAAGAAAAGCCAATCAGTAAACTATAAAAGAAAATGTACAGTCAAACCTGTCTTAAGCAGCCAGTTAAAGGAAATATCAAAGATGGCCTTTTAAGACAGGTTGATGCTTAATACAAGTTAATTTACTCTGAAAGCATAGAAATCGGAATTAGAAAACATGGTTGCTTAAGACAGGTGGCTGCTTAATAGAGGTGACAGCTCACACATGTTTTACTGTATCATGAAA